>JAZKJV010009158.1:0-600000 GCA_037367405.1 Ottelia alismoides | reverse complement strand
GGAGGCTATCCCAACCCGAGCCACAAACAACAGGACTATTTGTAAATTCATTAGAGATCACATCATCTCTAGGTTTGGGATCCCCAAAGTGTTGATATCAGATGGGGGTAGCCACTTCATGAACATAGATGTGAATAAGCTCTTGAAGGATTACGACATCGAACACCGTGTCGCTAGTCCTTACCACCCACAGACCAATGGCATGGCTGAGGTGTCGAATAGGGAGGTGAAAACCATACTGTAAAAGCTTGTCCGCTGATAACCGCACATTTAGCGAGGGTCACAATAATATATGTATCAAGTGTCGCTGAGGCGACCACTCACCAAACATGGGTTGATCAGCAATTAACCCACAACAAAAGAATAAAACAATCGAGTCCCAAAATGTGAATTAATATTTATTACTCTACCATAAAATGTATAGGGAACAAGCATGTAGAGGTCGAACCACAGAGAGCAATACAAAAATGCATAAGCCTACAATGTGCATCTATCACAGAGTCATCCATGTGTGAAGCCTATTTTTGTGGGTTTTTGAATTTTATATTTTATATTTTATTTTATTTTATTTTATTTTTATTTATTTTTTATAATATAATTAGGTAATATATATATATAATTTATAGAATAGAAATATAGAAATGTATGTATACCCATAGAGGGTGAGTATATAGCTTATAATACATATAATATATATATATATGTATAAATAATAATAATTTTTTTCTTTTTCGGATTTTATATATTAATAAATAAATATATATATATAGATGTATACATAGATATATATTTTTTATATATATAATTTTTTTCTTATTTTCTTTAGAATAGGGGGATATATATAAAAGGGTGCTACGATATTTATAAAAATACTCAAAAATAGTCAAATATTCAGAGATAAAGTCTTTTTGGTATTTTGATGATTTTTTACTGTTTTTGTGATTTTTGGGCATTTTTCAGAATATTTTTAGTATTTTTAAATAGCAAAATAATGGCAAACAGGGAATTAGGGACTGGCTGTAAGAAAAATAGGAGTTAAAAATAGCAAACAGCCTCAATATTCTTCCACACTATTTTTCTAATAAAGATAATAAAATATAGAAGAAATAGGAACTGAAATCATATTTTTCTGATTTTTCTTTGATTTTATATATATTTTTTTGAGGTTTTTGGGTATTTTTCAATTTTTAAGGTTTTCCTTTTAAGATTTTTAGGGATTTTTGGACTGACACTAGAATAGGTCAAAATACACACTGGGGAATTTTTTTGGAATTTTTAGAGTCTTTAAATATTTTTTTGGTATTTTATAAGCTAGACAATAAATAAAAGACATGTTTTTGATTTTTAATAAATGCAAAAATACAACAAAATTATGATCCAAAAATATGGCGTGTGAGAGCATGTTAACAGACGCTTATATCCATTTTTGCAAGATTTTTCAAATTAAAATGAGGTACAAAATAAATGGACAAAGCATACAAAAATAAATGGCCTGGCAGGGGCATTTTTGCAATTAAAATAAGTGACAGGGGCATCCATGCAAAAATTACAATAAAAATGAACGTTTAAATTTATTTTCAGGGCCATTCTACAATTACTGAAACCCGGCAGGGTTTACATGCAAATTTCACGTGCCTCACGTGGGGTCTGCACGTGAGGCGCAGAGGGACTAAAATGTAAATACATAAACTCCAAGGGTCCTTCTGCAATTTATACAATTTATTTACAACATGATATTTTATTTTTGGAACTAAACTATAAATACAAAAAGGCGGGGGGAGGTGTTTGAAATTTACCCCCTAAGGCGCTTCATCCTGCGGCGCTGGGTGCGCCACTTATCCACGTGTCGCCCATCTGACGGTAGATACCGGTTCGTCGATGAAGGGTGCGGATTAGAAGCTCCTCGCGGATCTGACGGTTTGCGCGTGTCTTCATCGGACGACTGTCTTTCAATCTGGGCCTCGCCTCCTGATCCGACGGCTCTGGAGGTGTCTGGAAGAACAGGGAAGAAGCTCGCCCCCGGCGAGCTTCGATCGAGCAGCTCGGGCTCCTCCGGGCACCTCCCTCGCATCTCAAGTGCTCTGGACGTAGCTGGGAGGCTTCCGCGTCGTCTGATGGTCCTCTCATGGATCTTGGAGGTCCGAGACGTTCGGACAAGGTCGATGAAGCATAGGACCTCCAGGAACCTCTTCCTGGTTCGATGCGAGCCCAGATGGGCTCCATTCCTCGTTGTACCTACATAGGAAGAATTGGGGGAGCGAGGGCTACCTCCTCGACCCGGGGTTTTGAAGCTTTGCAGCGAGATGGGGTGAGGCGGAGGGGCTCCGGCATACGGCAGAGGTGGAGCCCCGATTCGCCAAGACCAAGGGTCCTGGGTTGGTCAAATGGGTGCGATCGATGGAGAAAACGAAGGGGTATGAAATGGGATGAACGTGGCGGTCGGACACAGGCAGGATCACGGTGAAGAAGTCGCCGGAGCAGAGCTCCGGCGAACTTCGAATTTTTTATTTTAAGCTAAAGGGATTAACTAAAGCCTAATCTAATAACTAGAATCAAAAGCTAACATTAAAACTAACTAAAAAGCGATAAAAGGGACAGCTCTTATACATGGGGGCCACCAGGGAGCAGGGCGGACGCCGGAGCTCCGCCGCGTCAAAATTCTCCTTCCTCCGGCTGACTCGAGGCGCTGGAGCACCCCCCCTGTCACGAGGAACGGTCCAGGAACAAGATCAAGGCTTTTAGTTGGAATGAAATTGGCCAAATTCGAGGAAGGAGGTGGAGCTACTTATTTATAGACATTGGCATGGAGCCTTATTGACTGGCGATTATTACTTAATCCAATGAGTATCTGATCGATCCAAGTTATTGGCAGGCATCATGGATAATCAGAGATCAATTCTAGTGAAGGAAGCGAGCTCGATCGATGGACGAGATGGCCGTAAAAAAGGGATGAAAATCGGGGAAAAGATGGTTCAGAGATGCCAGAGCTGGGATGGGGACAGTTGACCAGGGGGTTGATGAATCCACATTTCATCATCTTTATTCTATCATTTTGGCACTAAAAACCCTAGCAAATGCCTGTAAATACCCTTAAATAGAGCATCTTAGCATTCATGCATGTGCATCATATTAGTGTATAAAATACTGTAATTAAAGCCAAAATTATAGAATAAATAAAGAAAAGAAAAAGAATAAAATATTGTAAATATTTTATGACCCAAAACCCCCGAGACCTAGGCATCTTGATGAATAGGTCGACAAGGAATAAAGTAGGGGGAGATAAGGTCAGAAATACAGATAAAATACCTATACATTCTATTCATTCTTTATTCATTTTGGACCTATTTTTGGTTCCATTTTTATACATCAAATAAAGAAACTTTGTATATGAAAGTTGTAGATAATTTAATAAAGAAAAATACAAAATTGATTTCACATAAAAATAATGTACAGATAAAAAGTTATGGTCTGAATAAAAATCCAGAATGCCAACTTCCCAGACCCGTATCTCACAAACGACAACTCCAAATGCAGCATACTCACCTTTATTTGTATATAGAATAAAATAATCTATTTAATGGTGGTGGTTTCGCATTTGGCGAAGCTACGGTTTGAAAGTTGAGTTTTGGACCCCTATTGTACATTGTACAGATTAAAATATTCAATTTATTCTTTATTCATTATTTATTCAATTTCATATTTTTATAATGTTGTAAATATTACTTATAATAATTATGTACATTAAAATTGGAATAAAAACCTAAATAAAATATCAAATAAAATACATACATATTTGACACATAGGTATTATACCTGTACTTATATCTATGTAAAATATGCTTCTATTTTATTTAATACACAAAACATATCAGAAAAATTAAATAAAAATATATTTGTGTACATAAAAGTATCTTAGAATTTTAGAAAATAATAAATAAAAATAATAAAATTAAAATACACAAAATAAAAATTAAATACTTAAATACATAGGTATTATACCTATATAGGGTAAAAAGCAAACTTATAAAAATATACTTCATAAAATTAATTAAAAATCATAATAAAATACTACATAAAATAACGAATATTTTTTATTTTATAACCATTAATTAATTCGGTATAATTCTATTTTTAATTGATTTTTCAAAATAATTTTCAGGGTTTTTCCTGGTTGGTCCACGTGGACCAACCAGGAGGCGTCAACAGTTGACTTCGGTCAACTGGACGCCCTACCCTCCCTGTAGCTCTGCCACCTCGTTTTCTCCCCGCATTTGCGGATTTTTCGAGGCATAAACTTTCATCCTTTCGCGAAACTTTCTTCTGCAAATCTCTCCACCTACCATCCATCTTGCTCGCCATGTGATTACATCGGGCTAAGCATCACTGTGGCGCAATATTTTTCTTGGTCTTTGGACCCCTGCAACTCAGGGTCAAACCAAATAAGAGACACCCCCGACCTTGCGATTGAATTTTGAACACCTTCGGTCCACCCCTCGCGCCTACTCCGAGCTCCAGAGCTTCCTAGAGGTGACAGCTCCACCGCAAAGCCAACAGCCAAGGCAGCCGAGGTCGGAGGCGCTTCCACCACCTCCCGTAAGTACGCAGGTCGAGGTACTTTCTTCCCTCTGGCTTCGGCCATTGAGGGCCCCTTCCCCGTTATTTCTTTCATGCATTTTACTCCTGTTAGTCTAAGGATTGAAAACCAACAAAAAAATCTAAGTTCCATCGACCATCTCGCCCAATCAAGCACTTTGGCCGGAGCGCACCTCCGGCCGTGCACCCCTATCTCGATTCACGCCTCCCCCCGACCATCCAAGGGTCCAGGCAGTTTGCCCTGGACCCTTTGACCATTTTTGCAGGTCAAAGCTGAAGTGAAGATACCTGGAGCTCGAGTTTTGAGCTCGCCGGAGCCAACGAAGCCTCCCAGCTCCGCCAGCCCCCAGCGAGCACCACGGCCACCGCCATGGCTTTTTGACGACTCCAGACGATAGAGGAGGACCTGAGGAGGCAGCAGCCTGATTTTGAAGCTCAAAAGCCACCGGAGCTGGCCGGAGGAGCTCGAGGAACTTCGCCCAGCCGGAGCTCCGCCTTGTTTTTTCAGCCGCCTTCGCCACCGTCTGATCAAGGGAGCTGCCCCAGTTCTGATCTCCACCGTTGGATCGCGTCACGCCTCAACCGTCAGATCGACTTCGAGCGGTCTAATCTCAGCCGACCATCGTCGAAGCGTCATCGGCCGTCCAGATTGCGCCACGTGTTTAAGTGGCTTCTTCATCGTCGTCGGATCACGCGTCGAGGGTATTTTGCATATCAACCCGCGCGCATTTTGTATTTACTGTTTAGTATTTAAACTTTCATCTGTAGTTGAAAAACTTTGGGTTATTTGCATGTAAACCCCTGCACTTATTTTTATTTACATCTAGGTCCTCCGCCACGTCACCTTACGTGACCTGTACACGTGAGGTGGTGGGCTTTTTGCAAGGACCCCCCCTGGGGTTTAGTTATTTCGGTTTAGTCCCAAGATTTTGTAATATAGTGTAAAACTTTGGGATATTTTGCATCGACCGCCCTGATAGTGTCAAATATTGCATTTTGGTCCCTACCAGGTGCGTGCGAGTCACGCGCCCTGGGGGGCAATTTACATCGATACCCCTCCGGGTTTTGTAATTGATGTTTGGCCCTTAAAATTGAATATTTAGTTTATATTTTTGTGGAAATTTTGCACGTGAGCCCCTGGATGTTTGAGAAATTGCAAATATACCCCTGCCGGGCCTGTTAATTGTTTGGATGCTTGTTGTAATTGTTTAAATTATCATCTTAAGTCCAAAAATTCCACAAAATTAGGGTTTAGCTCCTGGACACTTGTTCTTCCACGTTATAATTTTAGTTTTTGATTTTGCTTTAATTTTATATTTATTAAAAATCAAAAACATGCTTTTTGTGCACTGTCTAGCTTAGAAAATGCCAAAAAATATTAAAACACTTCGAAAAATTCCAAAAAAATTACCTAGTGTCTATTTTAACCTATTTTAGTGTCAGTCCAAAAATCACTAAAAATCTCAAAAGAAAAACACTAAAAATTTAAAAACACTCAAAAACTTCAAAAAAATATAAAAAATCAAAGAAAAATCCAAAAAATATAAACTCAGGTCCTGTTTGTTTTCTATTTTATTCTCTTTATTTGAAAATTAGTGTGAAAATTTTTGGTTGTTGTTTGCTAATTTTAATTTGCATTTTATTCACAGCCAGCACTTATTTCACTGTTTTGCTTTATTTCAGTCTTTAAAAATACCAAAAACACTTTGAAAAGTCCCCAAAAATCACAAAAACAGTAAAAAAATCCTAAAAATATCAAAAACATTTTATCTCTGAATTTTTTGGTTATTTTTGCACATTTTTATAAATACTTTAGCTTGTCTTTCATTACATTGTCCTTATTTTCCAATATTGAAAAAGAAAATAAAAAAATTATATATATAAAATATAAATTATAAAAATCAGAAAATTAAAAATCAAAATACAAAATTAAAAATTAAATTAAAATAAAAAAAGAATTAAAAAATCAAAAACCCACAAAAATTTATTTGCTTGATTGCTTAGTGTAGACACTTGACACATACACACTCACTTGTGCCACATTTTTGAATTATCCTGTTTGCTCCCTGTGTTCGAACTCTCTGCATACTTGTCACTATACACCATTTGTGTAGAGTTAAAAATAAATTTTAACTCCACATTATTTCTAATTTATTGATCTTTATTGTGGGTTAATTGTTGATTAAATACGAGATTCACTTGTGAGTCGCCACAGCGACGGTCGTCTCCGCCTTCTGTGAGACACCAATTTTGACCACATCGAATTTCGTGTTCATCAAATGGTACCGTTACCGGGGAGCAACAGCGAGTAGCTCATTTCTCTTTACTTGTGTTTAGTGTTTACCATAGCTTCATTTCATCTCTCTTACATTTTTGATATATATATTGCTTGAGCTATCTGACCACCCTTTCTTGTTTTCTTGCGAGGGACCGCGGAGCGAGGCGGATCGCTTAGGTGACTCGGAGCATCCTTGGGAAGCGGAGCCGGCCTTTCTTTAGCCAGGCCGGCAGGAGAGAGCAAGAGGAGTGAGAGAGAGTGGTAGCTTAGCTTGCATTTTATTTTGGTGAGAGAGTGACCTATTAATTTGTAATAATACAGGTACATTGGACACTTGGACACTACCGGGCCTAATTTCCAAGTGCTTGTACACTTGGGGGCTCACCGCGGTTTTTATCGCGTTTTCATCGCTTGTCATTTTCCGGTTTTGTTTTCCTTTTTCCTTTCTTTTGTGGATTGAGCCCTTAGATTATAGGTCCTGCTTGATTCGATTAGAATAGGTCCAAACACACTAATTACCTTTGCATGCTCCTATAGTTCGTTGTTGGACTTAGACTAATTAAATAGTTAGCTATTAGCTTTCGATCCACGCGCCGCGAGCTCATTCCCGAACAAGCGCTTTCTCCTATCTCAAATGTGTTGAGCAGAGGAGGGGTGAGCCTAGACCGGACACTCGGATTGAGAGTTAGTGGCTAGCTTGTGGTTCTTCACGCTAGCAGTTGCCTATTCTAGGATGATTTCCGTTTTTGCACATCGCCATATAGATTAGTTTTATAAATTCTGCTTTGCATCCCGCATGGAGAGAGCTGGGATTCGCTGTAAGTCTTCTTACTTTGCATGCATCATTTAGGCACAAAGGTGAGATTTCCACCTTGGTGTCGACTTGCACGGCTTTTCCGACTCTATTCTCCCTCTGTTTTTGGAACAAAGTAGGATCAAGAAAATACAAAAACCGTTAGGCGCTTGTTTGAATTCACTCAAAAGAAGCGATAACATCAAAAAAATTAAAAAAGGGACTGCTAAGAAAACTTGACCAAAAATAAAATCGGTAATTGGATTCATTGCTTGGGGAGAGTAACACCCTCACTTGTATTCAGGTTGCATGGGAAGGTCTCCTTCCAAGTGAGGTGAGCGCTTCGTAAGGATTAGAGCCAAAAACCCAACTTGTGGCTGCCTTGTGTATCGCCTGGATTTCCGAATTATTGGCGCTACTATCGTACGTAGTCGAGTAGGGCTTGGGTTCCATTGGTGACTCACTATTGTGTGACCGCCGACCTTGTCCGAAGTACCGAGCTTAGGCCACACCTTCACGGGTGTGTCTGTCTCACCGGCTGCGTCTGAGTAGGATCTTGCACGCTCACGGGTGATTCCGTTGCGAGCGAGGTCCGAAGTATCGGTTTCGCCTATCGGCTTCCTCCCTCTATTTCTTTGGCTGAGTAGGGATCCAGGAAGGGTTACAAGGACCTTAAAAAGCGCAAGTTACAGGTTACATAGGAGGAGGACAAGTACGGGGACACTTTCCCGGCAGTACTCTCTCTCCTTTAGGCATAGCGTTCTAAGGACTCGTGAAAAGATAACTTCCTGAATCAAGATAAAATTGACAAGATAAAAGCCGAACCTTCACGGCTTCACGTGTTGAGTTGGTGAACTTACCCCTGCTTTGTGTTTGATTGCTAGATTTGTTTAGGTCAAGATCAAAAACACAGCACAATTGTGCGCGATTTTGTTGCATCTCATTTCATTTCTTTCTTCTTCTCTTGCATTTTACCTGATCTTCCCAAATAATCAAGATGATGGGACGGAGATCTCTTAGGCCGACCTTGTCGGCACCGCTATCCAGCACTCCTCCTCATTCGTCTAGGAATACCTCGGAGAGTCCGCTCTCCGAGCCCGAGTTTACATCCACCCTGTTCCCCCTCGACCACCCTTCCCATTCTCCTTCTCTCAGTCCAATTGTTTCAGAATTCAGTGCATCACAGAGTTCGGCTCATTCGACAGCACCTGAGATGGCCTCTTTTGCTTTTTCAGAAAATCCAACGATGGGAGACAGAGGCGAGCACCCAGATGACCATGATCACCCTCCATTGATAATTGATCAGGTGGCCATCAACAACTCCTTGTTAGCGTCCTTGGAGACAATGCAGAGACAGATCCGTGACCAGGGAACATTCATGGGTGATCTGATGAGAGAGATAGCACAGATGAGAGAGAACCAACCTGGGGGCGGTGGCAGTGGAGGAGGAGGACCAGATGCAATAGGAGGCGATCCCGACGCTGAGAGACCACCATAGACCATCATGAGGGAATTGCACAACCCAGCTGCATCCCTTACTCACCGTTGGATCAGACTCCCGCCAATTCACGGAGATTTCGAGCTTCGGCCCCACACTATCCAGCTTCTACCCAAGTTTCATGGGTTGCCGACCGAAGAGCCGCACCTCCACCTCCAGGAATTCGAGATGATATGCAGCACCATCCATGATCGGTTGATGACCGAGAACACCATAATGATGATCGCCTTTCCATTCTCTTTGGTTGACAGAGCCGTATATTGGCTCAAACACCTTGGGCGATTCGTCGACACGTGAGCAGATCTCCGGACCGCTTACCTGAAGAAGTACTACCCTATCGGCCGGACCAACGCAGCTCGAGCCATGATCAGTAACTTCGTAATGATCCCAAATGAACAGTTCCATGAAGCCTGGGATCGATTCAGAGAGCTCATCGACCGGTGTCTACATCATGACATCTCCAAGCCCAATCTCGTGCAGAGTTTCTTCTGTGGGCTGACACCGGAGCTGCAGGGGCTAGTGAACGCCTCTTGCGGTGGGTCTTATTTCTCCAAGGGAGAAGACGACGTCTGGGCCATCTACGAGGGCATGGCATAAAACTCCACAGTAATGGCCCAAGCCTGAGTCTACACACAGCAGAAGCCCCCGCAAGGAGCAGGATCATTTTAGAGGATCGCCCACATCGATGCCGGTCCCAACACAGTGTCAGCTGCCGCAGCCCAAGCTGAATCAGCCGCAGCCGACATGGGCATCATCAGTGAGAAGCTGGACCGCCTCGAGATCCTCGAGAAGAAACAGATGCAAGGCATGGCCCAGATGGACCAGATTGCCAAGACCATGAGTGATCTGAAGACACAGATCTTGTGCATTCAGGAGGCACAAACTCAGTCACAACAGCCTCCCAGATCACGTGCTGATCCGAGTAGCAGCAATTCCAACCAGGCATCTACCTCATACCGCCAGGTGAATCACATTCAGGCAGAGCCGGTTCCCTTGTTGCAGTACTATCCATCTCAACCGCCATCTTCGGATACACAGATAGTGGTCTATCAGCCGGAGCAGCCGCTGGAAGTTCTTCCTCCACCCTCCTTTGAGCAGGAACCATTGATGGAAGTCAATGGGATTTGGTACGACCGGTACCCTCAGCCCGGGATTCGTCGTGATCACCCCGGATTCCGTTGGGGCAATGGTGGATCCTCTTCCCAGCAGCAGAACCATGCCCAAGGACAGCAGAACAGCCAGCCACAGCAGCAACACCAGCAGCCCCAGTATGCCAATCAACAGCAATACCAGAGTCGTCCTCGTCCCTCCTATCAGGGACAGCAGTGGAGGCAGCGACAGCAGCCTCAGCACTCCTATCACCATCCTTCCCCCCAGTATCAACCACAACAGCAGCAACATCCCCATTTCCAGCAGGGACAGCCATCCGGTTCTCAGGGTCCTGCCTTTGAGAACCCAACCCTTGATGATCTTGCCCGCTTGCTATCTGAACAACGAGCCTCTTTCAGGCAAGAAATGGATGAATTCCAGCAGGAGATGAGGGACATCATAAAAGGCAAGGCCGCCATACCCGCTCAGATTGAACCTAACCCGAACAATCTGAAAAGGAAGTCTGAGCAGGTAGAGTTTACAGAGGATACCTTTCCTAGTGACGATTTTAATGATATGTCTTATTCTTTGAATGATGCTGATTTTGTGACTACTAGGAGCGGTAGGATGCCAGCCGACGACGCCTCTTCTGAGCGACAACCAGATGCTGAACCAGGAGCGCCAGAGGAGCAGAATAGCGGTGCTGATGCCGCTAATGATGATGTTGAAGATGGTGGTGCTGATGCCACCAATGATGGAGATCCAGACGACGGTGTTGATGCCGTCGTGAGACCAGTTACAGATGGTGGTGCTGAAGCCACCATTTTGGATGATGAACCAGAGCGCGGTGCTGATGCCGCGAAGACCGGTGCTAGTGGTGGCGCTGAGGCCACCACATCTACTTTTGTTGAGCCACCATCTGTGATGTTGCCACATTTTGTACCTAGAGACTGTGGGAACAATAAGAAAAACAAAAATATGAATAAAGGAAAGCTTTCTGTTCAAATTGCAGATCCATATGTGGTGAATGATGATTATTGTATGGATTCTCCTTCTTCACAGGCACAGGGACCGATTCCTAGTCCTCCATCTGAGGAGGCCCCTACCATCCCCTTCCCTGAGGCACTCCGCCGAGCGAAGGGGAATAAAAGAGAGAATCCCAAAAAAGAGCAACAGGTAGAGTTTGGCAAGCAGATGATAGACAGATTCCACATTCAGCTGACTCTACAAGAAGCACTTGAGCACATCCCCCTCTTCAAGAAAAACCTGAAAGAGAAGACTACCGTCCGCAGGAAGAGGAGGAATCACAGAGATCAAATCCATGTGCTCACTCAGTCCACTTGCTGCGCCATCCAGAACAAGCTGCCAGCTAAGCGACCAGATGCAGGAGCTCCCTATGTCAGATGCGAGATTCAGGAGCAGCAGTTTGATCGTACTCTATTAGATAGCGGCTCTTTAATTAACCTTCTTCCGGCAGCCTTACTCGACCGATTCGAGTTTGGTCCTCTTCTTAGGAGCAGGACAGTCCTTCAGTTTGCTGATAGGTCGACTAAGAGGCCGAAGGGGTTATTGAAAGACGTGGTTGTTACCATTCAGGGCCTGAAATTCCCCGTGGACTTTGTTGTGTTGGACATGGAGATCCCTGAGTCGGTAACCGATGCCCCCATCATTCTCGGACGTCCATTCTTGGCCACAGCCAAGGCGGTGACCGACCATGATAGTGGGAAGGTATGCTTTCACGTAGAGGGCGAAACCAGACAAATAGAGACGATCGAGGAGACCAAAGCCAGAGAGTTAGAGTGCTCAGAGCAGTCCAGTGAAGCTGAGCAGATGACAGAGGGAGAGCTAGACATCCACCAGGTTTGTGATTTTGAGATGACTGATGATGAATCCAACTGGAAAGACCCCGTAGCACCGACTCTCGCCTTGCCTACAGATTCACTATATCTCAAGCTCATGGCAGTCGAGAGCCGGGAAAGCACATCCCTGGATGAGGATATATCTGAAGCTGACAGTGTTGTGATGAGTGGTGCTGAGGAATTTCAATCATGTTCATCTTCTTCAGATCCCTCGGATTCAGACATTGACCGGGATGACTTTGATGATTATTTGCCTTGTCTGATTCCTTCTGAGCCAACAGCCATGACAGAGTGCAAGCCAATGCAGTTTATTGATGATTCAACAGGCCCCCTTCGTCAGAAATTCATGCAGAGCGAGAGTTCTCCCATGCAGACCTGGTAGCATTTACACAGACATATCAGAAGCCAGATCTGCCACCTCCCAGTTGTCCAGAACGGAAACCTCTGCCGCAGTCGATGACATACAGATTCCTCGCGGGTGAGCCAGAAATGTACCCAGTCATTATCTCAGCAGATTTGACTGGAAAACAAGAATCTCGTCTGATGGAGTTTCTTGAAAGAAACCGCAAGGCAATCGGGTGGAGTATAGCTGATCTCCAGGGGCTGAGCCCAAATCTTTGCTCTCACCACATCTATCTTGAGGATAACGCTAAGCCGTCGCGTGAGTTCCAATGACGGCTGAACCCGAATCTTCGAGACGTAGTCATGAAAGAAATTTCCAAGTGGTGGAGCGCCGATTTTATATATCCCATCTCCGACTCCAAATGGGTAAGTCCGCTACATGTGGTACCTAAGAAGACGGGTATCACTACAGTTGTCAACGAGTCTGGAGAGGAGATCGCTACCAGAGTACCAACTTCTTGGAGGGCCTGTGTGGACTACAGACGATTGAATGAGGCCACCAAGAAGGATCACTTCCCGCTACCATTCATTGATCAGATTATCGAGCGGCTAGCTGGGAAGAGTCATTATTGTTTCCTTGACGGGTACTCTGGATACAATCAAGTGGCCATTGCGCCCGAAGACCAGGAGAAAACGACATTCACCTATCCGTTTGGGACTTATGCTTTCAGACAGATGCCCTTTGGTCTATGTAACGCTCCGGCGACATTCCAAAGGTGCATGTTGTCCATCTTCTCGGACATGGTGGGTGACTGTTTAGAGGTCTTCATGGATGACTTCTCGGTCTATGGCAACGGGTTTGACGCTTGTCTTGACTGCCTAGACCGTGTGCTCAAGCGCTGCATTGAGGTCAATCTTGTCTTATCCTGGGAGAAAAGTCATTTCTCGATGACTCAGGGGACGGTCCTTGGTCATATCGTCTCCAACAGGGGCATGGAGGTCGATCCGGCTAAGGTGGATATCATCAGAAAACTCAATCCGCCGTCCAACTTGCGTCAGTTACGGTCTTTTCTGGGGCATGTCGGTTTCTACCGACGGTTCATTCAGGACTTCAGTCGAATTGCCCGAACGCTCACTGACTTGCTGACAAAAGACACCGAGTTTATTGTCAATGATAAGTGTCTTGAATCTTTTGAAACTCTCAAAAATATGGTTGTTTCAGCTCCTGTCCTTCAGCCACCCGATTGGTCTCTCCCATTTGAGATCATGATGGATGCTTCAGATTTTGCCGTTGGGGCTGTGCTTGGACAGAGGAGGGATGGTTTACCTTTTGCCATTCACTACGCCAGCCGGACTTTGGATGCCACGCAGCGGAATTACACTGTGACTGAGAAAGAGATGTTGGCCGTAGTCTTCGCTCTTGATAAGTATCGATCTTACATTCTCGGATCTAGAGTAACCATCTACACTGATCACACCGCCATCCGGTACCTAATGTCTAAGAAGGACGCCAAAGCACGTCTCACCAGATGGATCCTTCTACTCCAGGAATTTGATATTGAGATTAAGGACAAGCCTGGAGTCAAGAATGTGGTGGCGGATCATCTCTCCAGATTGGAGAATCTTGAGGAATCTGAGCCCAGCGCACCTATCACAGAGACATTCCCAGATGAGGCGATCTTGGCTGTCACCTCGCTCCCGTGGTATGCTGACATTGTGAACTATCTTGTAGCCAAGACGGTTCCACAAGGTTGGCCCAGGCAGAAACTTGAGACCTTCCTGGCGAAGGCCAAGTTTTACCATTGGGAGGATCCCGTCCTTTATCATGAAGGAGGGGACAGTATCTGGAGGAGGTGCATTCCTCAAGAAGAGAATCATAGCGTCCTCACATACTGCCACAAGCTTGAGGCAGGAGGACATCATTCTGGAAAAAGAACAGCACAGAAGGTGCTTCAATCTGGCCTATGGTGGCCTACTTTCTTCAAGGATTTTGATGAGTTCGTGAAGAAATGTATTGACTGTCAGAAAATGGGAACCTGCGGACAGAGAGACATGATGCCCATGCAACCCATTCACTTTTGTGAGGTTTTTGATGCATGGGGGATTGATTTCATGGGCCCATTTCCTAAGAGTCAGGGATTCGAGCATATTTTGCTCGCTGTGGATTATGTCAGCCGATGGGTTGAGGCCATCCCAGCCCGAGCCGCAGATGCTAAAACCGTTTGCAAATTTTTGAGGAAAAATATCATTTCACGGTTCGGGGTACCTAGAGTCTTGATTTCAGACGGGGGGTCTCATTTCATCAATGACAAAGTCAGGGCCCTTGCAGACGAGTTCGGTATTGACCATCGGGTTGCCACTCCATATCACCCTCAGACTAATGGTCTTGCCGAAGTATCGAATCGGGAGATAAAGACTATCTTGCAGAAAGTTGTCCGCCCAGACCGAAAGGATTGGTCACAGCTTTTGGACTCGGTCTTGTGGGCTTATCGGACTTCTTTCAAGAATCCATTGGGGACATCTCCCTTTCGTCTCGTCTATGGAAAGCCGTACCATTTGCCAGTGGAGATCAAGCACAAATCTTTTTGGGCAGTCACTGAGTTGCTTTTGGATCCCGAGAATATAGGAGACCAGAGAAGAGCAGAATTGGCAGCCCTGGAAGAACTGAGAGATACAGCCTTTTCGAACAGCCTACAGTACAAAGAGAAAGTGAAGACATGGCACGATTCGCATATCAGCCATAAACAGTTTGAGCCAGATCAGAGAGTATGGTTGTTTGATTCCAGGCTGAGATTATTCCCAGGGAAGTTGCAGAGCAAGTGGAAAGGTCCGTATGTGGTCAGGAAGGTACATGACAATGGCAGCATCGACATATCCGAACCGTCATCTTCCTCTACCTTCCGCGTCAATGGTCAACGCCTGAAACTATATCTTGATCATGATCCGCCGACCATTGACGTTGCCCCCATTCTTCTGGTATGAGATGTACCCTCTGACTCTCATCATCTGCATCTCATACATGGTGATCAATTCCATCATCTGTTGTACAGATCCATCTGTTCATATCACAATTTCATCTGTTGATTTATTTTCTTCTTTTCCTCTTTTCTTCTTTTCCATTTCTATCTTCTGTATCTACCAAAAAGGTGCCGCCCTTGTAGACAGTCTTCCATACTTAGGACATACTTTGTCCTAAGTATAGGGGTGTGCACCCCGAGTTTATCTATTCTTTTCGATCCTCTCCATTGTCTCCTCTTCTTGTCTATACTTAGGGATATTCTACCCTAAGTATAGGGGAAGACAATCTGAGTACGATCTGTTCATTCCCACCCTTGACCCTCCCTGCGTTGTGTACAGTCTGCTATACTTAGGATTATTTGATCCTAAGTATAGGGGGGACGATCAACTTCTCATTCGTTTGATTCATCCATTTATTTATTCTTTAGACTTGTCTATACTTAGTACGAGTTATGTCTTCTCTTTTCTCTCCGATCTATGAGGACATAACTCAAGCTAAGTATAGGGGGGTCGTATATACTGTGTATATACTTTAGCCATAACTTGTACTTTCGTATTTTCCTAAATAATAATATGGCTAATAATTCTTTAAAATTCATTAAAATCCTTAATAAAAAGGTGTTTTGTTCCTCAAATTCTTTTTGTATTTACTGATTAATAAATCAGGTGAAAATGTTTTTTGCAAAATGTTTGAAAAATAGTTTGAAAATCTTTGTGAACATCTATAGAAAACTATTTTGAAAATGTTTTGTTACATGTTTTCAACCTGTGTAAAATGTGTGGATTGTAAAATTTCTTTTCTTTGTGTGAAATAAAATGCTTGAAAAATGATTTGCAAATGGTTTGAAAAATGGTTGCAAAAATATTGTGAAAAATCTATATATACTGTTTGAAAAACCTTTGCAAAATAATTTTCAAATGTGTATACATGTTTGCAAAAATGTTTGTAAAAATTATTTTGGACTATAGTTTTCAAAAATTGTGTGAAAAGCTTGTGTCAAATAAGTTTGAGGAATATATACATCACACCAAAACCCATTATATATTTATACTTATAAAATTGACCACTTACCCTGTATATATAAGAAGCACTCCCGTGTACATATTTTTAACCTAGTTTTCAGCCAAAATTTTTCTTTTCAAAAATCCCAAAAACATTTGCAAAATTAAAATCCAAAAATATTTGAAAAATCTTTTTGAAAAAATAAAAAAAATGCATGCATCATCATCTTTTCAAAAATCCATAAAAAGTTCAAAATCTTGAAAATTGCATCACAAAAATATTTTCTGCATTCTGCATGAGCATTTTTCGGATTGAGTTTGATAATTGAACAAGTCTAAGTAAAATCCGGAGATTGGAGCTTGATTGGACCTTAAAATCTACCTAATAACAGGAACCTTATAGGAATTGGGTTTGAGGTACTTCAGGTCTAGTTGACTTAATTCTTTGATGATCACGGGCTTGGTTCAATGGATTCTTGACTGCCTAAGTAGAGTATTTCAGAGCACACGCACGATTCTTGTTGATAATGACCTAACTTGGACACTTGCACCTTTCACATGGCTCAACTCAGTTGGAGTGGTGAGGGGATTGGATTTGCCGGTATGAGACGCACACAAGTGGAAACATTTGTCCTCCTCTAGGGAGGGAAGTGCACCCCAACCCGTCCAGTGATTAGGAAGTCTAAAGACATGAGGCTGTGGGTTGCGATAAAGCTTCAAAAGAGGGATAGTCTACTGGCTCAAGAGGAAAAACTCCTTATGTAAATGCTGCTATATATTGTATTCAAAAAAAAAGTTCAGGCATGTACAAAAATAAAAAACCCTGCAAGTATGTACAAAGTCAATAAGCAAGCTTGAGTTCCAAAGTCAAATATGTGAGCCTGCAGCAGGATGACTTGACTACACTGGTCTTGCATCCAAGGATAGGTAGCTACACTGGCTACCATCCATTCTTCTCTCCACCCCCTCCTCTTGAGCTGGTTGCCACTTGAACTTAGAAGGGAATACCCCGCTCCTCGAGGATGGAGTCATTGGATTGGGGAATCATTGGGTTGTCGTACTGGAGAAGTCAGTTTCTTTGTCATTCTAGTTGGGGAGAGCCACCATCACTTACACTGTACGAGTCAGTTTCATAGTCGTAAGGGTTTGCATATGAGTTGAAGTATTTCTGACCTGGCTATTGAGGAGACTTGGACAGAGTTTTGGGATTCTCAAGGACTGTTGGATTTCAAATTCGGTTCTTAATAAGGTTCCGCCCACACTAAAATTCCAAAGGTCCGACTTAAGCTCCAAACTTTGATTTTGTGAAGACAAGTTTGATAATTGAACTAAATCCAAGTTCTTCTTTTTCTTTTCTTTCTTTTTCTTTTTGCACTTATTGCATAAGTGTTTGCTAGGGACTAGCAAAGGTAAAGTATAGGGGGATGATGAATCCACATTTCATCATCTTTATTCTATCATTTTGGCACTAAAAACCCTAGCAAATGCCTGTAAATACCCTTAAATAGAGCATCTTAGCATTCATGCATGTGCATCATATTAGTGTATAAAATACTGTAATTAAAGCCAAAATTATAGAATAAAGAAAAGAAAAAGAATAAAATATTGTAAATATTTTATGACCCAAAACCCCCGAGACCTAGGCATCTTGATGAATAGGTCGACAAGGAATAAAGTAGGGGGAGATAAGGTCAGAAATACATATAAAATACCTATACATTCTATTCATTCTTTATTTATTTTGGGACCTATTTTTGGTTCCACTTTTTATACATCAAATAAAGAAACTTTGTATATGAAAGTTGTAGATAATTTAATAAAGAAAAATACAAAATTGATTTCACAGAAAAATAATGTACAGATAAAAAGTTATGGTCTGAATAAAAATCCAGAATGCCAACTTCCCAGACCCGTATCTCACAAACGACAACTCCAAATGCAGCATACTCACCTTTAATTGTATATAGAATAAAATAATCTATTTAATGGTGGTGGTTTCGCATTTGGTGAAGCTACGGTTTGAAAGTTGAGTTTTGGACCCCTATTGTACATTGTACAGATTAAAATATTCAATTTATTCTTTATTCATTATTTATTCAATTTCATATTTTTATAATGTTGTAAATATTACTTATAATAATTATGTACATTAAAATTGGAATAAAAACCTAAATAAAATATCAAATAAAATACATACATATTTGACACATAGGTATTATACCTGTACTTATATCTATGTAAAATATGCTTCTATTTTATTTAATACACAAAACATATCAAAAAAATTAAATAAAAATATATTTGTGTACATAAAAGTATCTTAGAATTTTAGAAAATAATAAATTAAAATAATAAAATTAAAATACACAAAATAAAAATTAAATACTTAAATACATAGGTATTATACCTATATAGGGTAAAAAGCAAACTTATAAAAATATACTTCATAAAATTAATTAAAAATCATAATAAAATACTACATAAAATAACGAATATTTTTTATTTTATAACCATTAATTAATTCGCTATTATTCTATTTTTAATTGATTTTACAAAATAATTTTCAGGGTTTTTCCTGGTTGGTCCACGTGGACCAACCAGGAGGCGTCAACAGTTGACTTCGGTCAACTGGACGCCCTACCCTCCCTGTAGCTCTGCCACCTCGTTTTCTCCCCGCATTTGCGGATTTTTCGAGGCATAAACTTTCATCCTTTCGTAAAACTTTCTTCTGCAAATCTCTCCACCTACCATCCATCTTGCTCGCCATGTGATTACATCGGGCTAAGCATCACTGTGGCGCAATATTTTTCTTGGTCTTTGGACCCCTGCAACTCAGGGTCAAACCAAATAAGAGACACCCCCGACCTTGCGATTGAATTTTGAACACCTTCGGTCCACCCCTCGCGCCTACTCCGAGCTCCAGAGCTTCCTGGAGGTGACAACTCCACCGCGAAGCCATCAGCCAAGGCAGCCGAGGTCGGAGGCGCTTCCACCACCTCCCGCAAGTACGCCGGTCGAGGTACTTTCTTCCCTCTGGCTCAGGCCATTGAGGGCCCCTTCCCCGTTATTTCTTTCATGCATTTTACTCCTGTTAGTCTAAGGATTGAAAACCAACAAAAAAATCTAAGTTCCATCGACCATCTCGCCCAATCAAGCACTTTGGCCGGAGCGCACCTCCGGCCGTGCACCCCTATCTCGATTCGCGCCTCCCCCGACCATCCAAGGGTCCAGGCAGTTTGCCCTGGACCCTTTGACCATTTTTGCAGGTCAAAGCTGAAGTGAAGATACCTGGAGCTCGAGTTTTGAGCTCGCCGGAGCCAACGAAGCCTCCCAGCTCCGCCAGCCCCCAGCGAGCACCACGGCCACCGCCGTGGCTTTTTGACGACTCCAGACGATAGAGGAGGACCTGAGGAGGCAGCAGCCAGATTTTGAAGCTCAAAAGCCACCGGAGCTGGCCGGAGGAGCTCGAGGAACTTCGCCCAGCCGGAGCTCCGCCTTGTTCTTTCAGCCGCCTTCGCCACCGTCCGATCAAGGGAGCTGCCCCAGTTCTGATCTCCGCCGTTGGATCGCGTCACGCCTCAACCGTCAGATCGACTTCGAGCGATCTAATCTCAGCCGACCATCGTCGAAGCGTCATCGGCCGTCCAGATTGCGCCACGTGTTTAAGTGGCTTCTTCATCGCCGTCGGATCACGCGTCGAGGGTATTTTGCATATCAACCCTCGCGCATTTTGTATTTACTGTTTAGTATTTAAACTTTCATCTGTAGTTGAAAAACTTTGGGTTATTTGCATGTAAACCCCTGCACTTATTTTTATTTACATCTAGGTCCTCCGCCACGTCACCTCACGTGACCTGTACACGTGAGGTGGTGGGCTTTTTGCAAGGACCCCCCTGGGGTTTAGTTATTTCGGTTTAGTCCCAAGATTTTGTAATATAGTGTAAAACTTTGGGATATTTTGCATCGACCGCCCTGATAGTGTCAAATATTGCATTTTGGTCCCTGCCAGGTGCGTGCGAGTCACGCGCCCTGGGGGGCAATTTACGTCGATACTCCTCCGGGTTTTGTAATTGCTGTTTGGCCCTTAAAATTGAATATTTAGTTTATATTTTTGTGGAAATTTTGCACGTGAGCCCCTGGATGTTTGAGAAATTGCAAATATACCCCTACCAGGCCTGTTAATTGTTTGGATGCTTGTTGTAATTGTTTAAATTATCATCTTAAGTCCAAAAATTCCACAAAATTAGGGTTTAGCTCCTGGACACTTGTTCTTCCACGCTATAATTTTAGTTTTTGATTTTGCTTTAATTTTATATTTATTAAAAATCAAAAACATGCTTTTTGTGCACTGTCTAGCTTAGAAAATGCCAAAAAAATATTAAAACACTTCGAAAAATTCCAAAAAATTACCTAGTGTCTATTTTAACCTATTTTGTCCAAAAACCACTAAAAATCTCAAAAGAAAAACATTAAAAATTTAAAAACACTCAAAAACTTCAAAAAAAATATATAAAATCAAAGAAAAATCCAAAAAATATAAACTCAGGTCCTGTTTGTTCTCTATTTTATTCTCTTTATTTGAAAATTAGTGTGAAAAATTTTGGTTGCTGTTTGCTAATTTTAATTTGCATTTTATTCACAGCCAGCACTTATTTCACTGTTTTGCTTTATTTCAGTCTTTAAAAATACCAAAAATACTTTGAAAAGTCCCCAAAAATCACAAAAAACAGTAAAAAGTCCTAAAAATATCAAAAACATTTTATCTCTGAATTTTTTGGTTATTTTTGCACATTTTTATAAATACTTTAGCTTGTCTTTCATTACATTGTCCTTATTTTCCAATATTGAAAAAGAAAATAAATAAATAAATAAATATAATATAAATTATAAAAATCAGAAAATTAAAAATCAAAATACAAAATTAAAAATTAAATTAAAATAAAAAAAGAATTAAAAAATTAAAAACCCACAGAAATTTATTTTCTTGATTGCTTAGTGTAGACACTTGACACATACACACTCACTTGTGCACATTTTTGAATTATCCTGTTTGCTCCCTGTGTTCGAACTCTCTGCATACTTGTCACTATACACCATTTGTGCAGAGTTAAAAATAAATTTTAACTCCACATTATTTCTAATTTATTGATCTTTAGTGTGGGTTAATTGTTGATTAAATACGAGATTCACTTGTGAGTCGCCACAGCGGTGGTCGTCTCCGCCTTGTGTGAGACACCAATTTTGACCACATCGAATTTCGTGTTCATCAGGGGTCAACGAAGGCCGGCGCCCCATTGGTCCACGTCAGCCGCTAAAAGACAAAACAAGAAATTTGAGTCTAAATTGATTTATTTACCATAGTAAACGATTTTATTAGAATTTTCTTAAAACATAAAAAATATGTATTTTTTCGTGTAGTATTTATTTGTGATTTTTATTGAATTTTTCGGAGTGTTTTGTTACTGTTTTAATTTGATAATGTGTATATGTATGTATTTACATGTATTTTTGTGTATTTTATTTTTAATTTGTTTATTTTCTTTTATTATTTTATTGGCTTATTTTATAAATTTATAATTTATTTTTGTGAGTATAAAGGTATTTTTATTTAATTTTTAGGAGTTTATTTACATTTTTAAATAAATAGGTATATGCATATGTAAGTATACTTATAGGTATGTTACCTATATATTATATACATTTTATTTATTTAATGAATTTTACTTGTTTTTATTTTGGATTTGTATTTTTAATAAGTTATATATAATATATACATTATTATAAAAATATAGATGAATAAAGAATAAAAGAATAAAAACCCCTTTTTATTTATGTACATTCTTAACATAGGTATTTTACCTATGTATTATATAAACTTATTTTATTTTAGAAATTCTTTTTAGTTTTCTTTTAATTTTAATATGTACATGTATTCTATACATTATTTGTAAAATTCTAAAAATACAAATTTGCTACAATAATGAATACTGAATAAATGGAATATTTTAATCAGGCAGGCTGCACAATGAGGGCCAAAAACCTAATTTTTGCATATGGACTCCAAAAATTATGAAACTAATTTTATTAAATAGTTCTTAGAAAGCTATATACAATCAAAGGTGAATTTGGGTGATTTGGAGTTTTTATTTGCAAGATATGGGTCTATGAAGTTGAGATTTTGGTATTTTATTCTGTGTATAAAATGTACACCGAGTATTATTTTTACACAAACTCAATTTTATATTTTTATTTACATTATTATCTACAACTTTCATGAACAAAGTTTCTTTATTTGATGAATAAATAATTATGTACAAAATAGGTGTCAAAAATGCATAAATAAATGCATGAATAAATGAGGTATTTATTGTATATTGGCCCTTATCTCCCCCTACTTTATTCCTTGTCGACCAATTCCATGCTGGCCTTGGTCTCGGGGTTTTGGGTCATAAAATATCTTCAATATTTTATTCCTTTTTCTTTTCTTTTCTTTATTCTATAATTTTGGCATTAAACACATTATTTAATGTATAATTAATACAATAAATCATGAATGCTATTATGTACAATTTGATGCTATTTACATGCATTTGCTGGGGTTTTTGAGGCCAAAATGATAGAATAAAGGTGATGAAATGGAGATTCATCACCCCCCTATACTTGCCTTTGCTAGTCCCTAGCAAACACTTATGCAATAAGTACAAAAAAGAATAAAGAAAAGAAAAAGGAGAATTAGAGAAAGATCGAGTGAATAGGGGTGCTTTCAGTGCAATGCGTGTCTTTACAAAATCTGAATTTGGAGCTCCTGTCAGACCTTGGGTGTAGATGTGTGTGGAACCTAGTCGGGAACCAGCTCTAAAATACAACAGCCTTCGATACTCACAGAACTCGGTTCAACCCACCTCAATAGCCTGGTCAGAACTAGTCTACATCATATGCAAACCTTTATAACTATGAAGCTGACTTGTACAGTGTAAGTGATAGCGGCTCTTCCAACTGAAATGATAAAGGAACTGACTTCTCCAGAATGACAACCCAATGATTCCCCAATCCAACAGCTCTTTCCTCGAGGAGCAGGGTATTCCCTTCTAAGTTCAAGTGGCAACCACCTCAAGAGGAGGGGGTGAAGAGAAGAATGGACGGTAGCCAGTGTAGCTACCTATCCCGGGCTGCAAGACCAGTGTAGTCAAGTCATCCAGTTGCAGGCTCACATTTTTGACTTTGGAACTCAAGCTTGCTTATTAACTTTGTACATACTTTGCAGGCATTTTATTTTTGTACAGGCCTGACCATTTTTTTTCAACATACTATTCACAGCAGCATTTACATAAGGAGTTTTTCCTCTTGAGCCAGTAGACTATCCCTCTTTTGAAGCTTTATCGCAACCCACAATCTCCTGTCTTATTTATGATTTACAAGTATTTACAACCCCCTCACCACTCCAACTGAGTTGAGCCAAGTGAAAGGTGCAAGTGTCCAAGTTAGGTCACGGTCGGCAAGAGTCGTACGTGTGTCTCGAATAGTTCTAGTTAGTACACTGAGGTGACTTGAACCCAGCCCTGATTTCTCAAAGAATTAAGTCTGTATAGACGTGAAGTACCTTAGATCTAGTTCCCATAAGGTTCCAGTGCAGTTAGGTGCGGTAAGGTCTAACCGAGCTCCAATTTGAGACTTTATTAGACTGATTCAATCATCAAGCTCACTCGAAAAGAATATGAATGGTATGCTTATGCTATGCACAATGAATGATGCAATTTTTCACAAAGAATTTAAAAGAATCAAAGAATATTTTACACAAAGAATTTTTGCAAATAAAAAGGGTACATATAATTATTTACACGGCTCGCCACTTTATTTACAAAATCTATGAATTTATAAAAACTTTACAGGTTTGAGTGAAGTAGTTTATTTAGAATTTTACAGAAAGAATTGTTTGTGTCTTATTTATGATTTACAAGTATTTACAATGGTGTTCTTCTTGCTAAGATTTAGTTTTTGAAAAGAATTTGGCAAACTCTAGTTCACGATAATTTTTGCAATCATTTACACACATTTGAAAACTATTTTTGCAAAGATTTTTCACACTATATATATACAATTTTCACAATAATTTTGACAAGCATTTTTCAAAATATTTGCCCATAGGTTTTTCAAATCCTTTCTTTCACACAAAGAAAAAGTTTTTCAATCAAAACAGTTTTACACAGGTTGAAATCATTTCACATCAAATTTTTCAAAACTGGTCACACTATTTTTCAAATCATATTGTACAGGTATCTGATTTATTAATCAGTATGTATAAAAGAAGAGAAACTGTATTTGATGTACAATATGGTTTTGGTTCTTATAAGCTTTATTTGGGCTTGTTCCTTATTTCCAAATGAGAGATTTTTGTGCAGACTCCTCAGACCTAATTCGAGAATCCTTTTCAAACGAATTTTGAGAACTCTAGTCCAAAATAATTTTGCAAATATGTACACGTCTTTGAAAATGATTTTACCAAGGATTTACACAGCATAGATAGGTTTTTCAAAACAATTTTGACAATCAAATTTTTACAATCATTTGCACACTGATTTTCACACATTTTGATTTCACTCAAAGAAAATAAATTTTACACACAAAACTGATTTTTCAAAGGTTGAATACTTGTACACACTATTTTCAAACTATTTTCACAAGATTTTTCAAAGAAAACTTTTTGCACAAAATGCTTTTCTGATTTAATAATCAGTATAAGTACAAAGAGCCTGAGGAGCTCACAATCATCTTTTATTATTGTAGAACTGCTTTTTACATTCTATTTTATGTTGAGGTGATCTTTTATTTTTCAGTATGAGTTATGACTTATAGTATATACATGGTATATACGACCCCCCTATACTTAGCTCGAGCTATGTCCTCATAGATCGAAGAGAAAAGCAGAGACATAACTCGTACTGAGTATAGACAAGTTCTAAAGAATAAATATGAATTAAATGAATGAATGAGAAGTTGACCGTCCCCCCTATACTTAGGATCAAATAATCCTAAGTATAGCAGACTGTACAGAAAGCAGGGAGGGTCAAGGGTGGGAATATACAGATCGTACTCAGATTGTCTCCCCCTATACTTAGGGTAAGATACTCCTAAGTATAGACAAGAAGAAGAGACAATGGAGAGGATCGGAATGAAATGAAAAACTCGAGGTGCACCTCCCCCCTATACTTAGGACAAAGTACGTCCTAAGTATAGAAAACTGTCTACAAGGGCGGCACCTTTAAGATAGAAAAGAAGAAAAGAAGAAAATTAGTTAAATAGTGGTTGGAGTACATCGTCTGAATCTTCTGATGCTGCAGGTGCTGAGGGAATGTCATCATGGTGCATGAGCTGAACGGAGTCAACAACGGCCAGGAATGTGTCTGGTTCTAAGTAAGGCTTTAGGAGTTGGCCATTGACGACGAAGGGCTGTGCGTCAGGGGACAATTCTGATATGGCAATGCTTCCATTGTCGCGTACTTCACAAATTCGAAATGGCCCTGTCCACTTACTCTTTAATTTGCCTGGAAATATCCGCAACTTTGCATCGAATAACCACACTTTCTGTCCAACGTCAAAGGTCTTTCGTCTGATGTGCCGGTCATGCCAGCGTTTCACCTTCTCCTTGTACATCAAGGTGTTATCGTATGCATAGTCTCAGAATTCCAAGAGTCTGTTCAGATCGTCTTTCCTCTTCTGACCACTTTTGCGTGAGTCCAAATTGCAACTGTTGATTGCCCAAAGAGACTTGTGAATTAATTCCACGGGCAGATGGCACGGGTTTCCATATACAAGACGATAGGGCGACATGCCCAACAGAGACTTGTAGGTGGTTCGGTAAGCCCATAGGACTGAGTCCAAGAGTTGAGACCAGTCCTTCCTGTTTGGCCTAACAAGTTTCTGCTGGATAGTCTTGATTTCTATGTTTGATAGCTCAACCATGCCATTGGTCTGAGGATGATAAGGAGATGCGACACGATGGTCGATGTCGTACTCCTTCGTTAACTTCTTGACCTCTTTGTTAATGAAGTGGCTACCCCCATCTGATATGAGAATCTTCGGTATCCCGAACCGCGAAATGATGTTCTTCTTCAGAAACTGGCATACTATTCGGCTGTCGGCGGCTCGAGCGGGGATAGCTTCAACCCAACGACTCACGTAATCGACGGCGAGAAGAATGTGCTCAAAACCTTGACTGTTAGGGAAAGGTCCCATGAAGTCAATGCCCCATGCATCGAAAACGTCTGCTATCTGAATGATTTTCATGGGCATTGAGTCTTTGGAAGTTAGTGTTCCTTTCAATCTCTGACAGTCAGTGCATCTTTTGACAAACTCAGCTACATCCTTGAATAAAGTGGGCCACCAGAAGCTACACTGAAGTACTTTGGCTGCCGTACGATCACCAGAGTGGTGTCCACTAGATTCGAGCGAGTGACAATGCTCGAGGACACTAGACTACTCCGTCTGAGGGATGCACCTGCGCCAAATACAATCTGCTCCTTCTCTGAATAAAAGAGGATCTTCCCATTGGTAGAAGCGGATGGTCGACATGAATTTGTTCTTTTGGTTCTTTGTCCAATCCGAAGGTATTACCCCAGAGGCGAGGTAATTGACTATATCAGCATACCAAGGAAGAGAATCCACTGCTAAGATGGCTTCGTCAGGGAAGGTTTCTGTGATAGGTGCATTGCTCAGAGGAGGTTCATGCTGCTCTATTCTGGAGAGATGATCTGCTACCACATTCTGGACTCCAGGCTTGTCCTTGATTTCCAAATCGAATTGCTGGAGGAGAAGTATCCAACGAATCAGTCTTGGCTTGACATCCTTCTTCTGCTGTAGGTATCGGATAGCAGAGTGGTCTGTAAAAATTGTGACTTCTGATCCCAACAAATAGGATCTGAACTTCTCTAAGGCGAAAACCACAGCCAGCAATTCTTTTTCTGTCACTGTATAATTTCTCTGTGCTTCATCTAATGTTCTGCTGGCATAGTGAATGGCGTAGGGCGCTTTGTCTTTCCTTTGCCCAAGAACAACCCCGATTGCAAAGTCTGACGCATCGGTCATTATTTCAAAAGGAAGAGTCCAGTCGGGCGGCTGTAAGATTGGAGCCTGGGTAATAAGCTCCTTCAACTGATTGAAAGCAAGGAGAACTGGCTGATCAACAACGAACTCTGTTTCCTTGCATAAAAGTTCTGTTAGAGGTCGGGCAATGCGGCTGAAATCCTTGATGAATCGCCTGTAGAATCCCACATGCCCCATGAATGACCTCACATTCTTCACTGACTGAGGTGGCTGGAGATTTGAAATGACATCTACCTTTGCCGGGTCGACTTCCATGCCACGTTTGGAAACAACATGACCCAGCACAATACCTTCTGTGACCATAAAGTGGCTCTTTTCCCATGAAAGTACTAGATTGACTTCTCGGCACTTCTGGAGCACTCTGTCCAGGTGCTCAAGACATGAATCGAAATTATCACCATAGACAGAGAAGTCGTCCATGAACACCTCGAGAAAACTGCCTACCATCTCGGCGAAAACTGCTAACATGCATCTTTGGAAGGTTGCAGGTGCATTGCATAATCCAAAGGACATTCTCTTGAAGGCGTAGGTGCCGAACGAGTAAGTGAAGGTAGTCTTCTCTTGATCTTCAGGAGCGATCGCCACTTGGTTGTACCCGGAGTACCCATCCAGAAAGCAGAAGAACTCCTTGCCTGCTAATCTTTCCAGAACTTGATCAATGAATGGCAAGGGAAAGTGGTCCTTCTTGGTTGCTGCATTGAGACAGCGGTAGTCAACACACACCCGCCAGGATGTTGGCACCCGAGTGGAAATTTCCTCTCCTTTATCATTTGTAACCACGGTAAGCCCTGATTTCTTCGGAACTACATGCAGTGGGCTTACCCATTTTGAGTCGGAGATGGGATAGATAAAGCCTACGTCACACCATTTCGTGATTTCTTTCATGACGACGTCCCGAAGGTTAGGATTCAGCCTTCTCTGAAATTCACAGGACGGCTTGGCATCTTCTTCCAAATAGATGTGATGTGAACACAAGGCTGGATTTATCCCTCGGAGGTCCGATACGCTCCAACCAAGTGCCTTGCGGTTCTTTTCTAGAACCTCGAGAAGTCGAGATTCCTGATCCGGATTCAGCCTGCTGCTGATGATGACCGGATACATTTGTTCTTCACCCGCAAGGAAAGCATACTTCAGGCCTGCAGGAAGTGGCTTGAGTTCTGGTTTTGATCTGTCCACTTTATCTGTCACTTCAGATACCATGCTGGTGGTGGGATGTACTTTCTTGCAATACTTACCATCCTCATCATCCTGTTGAGATCCCGATGATGCACTGAACGGCTCTGCGCTACGTTGATCATGTTCAGTCTGGAGTGAATGCTCAAGAAGATGCGCCTGCATCTGAGAATCTGTCTCCCAAGAATCATCGGAGCATAGGCTGACTGCGCTTTCCAAGTCCTCCTCAAGAGTGAGGGTTTCTCGGGTCCATGGATCGTCCAATGATAACTCTGAGTCTCTGATCTCCGCAATAAAATCACAGTCTGCTTCGGATGCTGCTTGGCTCTCATCAGTTGTGGCATTCGGCTCTTTGTTCATGTTTATCGTGATTTGCTGGGTGTTCGAACTGAAAGTGATCTTCCCAGACCCGTAATCAACCACGGCACCTGAAGTACGAAGGAATGGTCTGCCAAGGATGATAGGGGTCTGGAGCAGAGGTGCAGGCGAGTCCATGTCAAGGACTACAAAGTCAGCTGGAAATTTCATCTCCTGCACTGTAACTATCACGTCGTCTAACAGACTACGGGACCGCTTGACGGATCGGTCAGCGAACTGAAGGATCATGCGTGTCTGCTTGAGCGGTCCCAGCCCGAATTCTTGCATTATGGACGAGGGAAGAAGGTTGATGGAAGACCCACTGTCAAGAAGAGTGCGCTCGAAGACATGGTCAAAAATCTCACAACTGGTCAGAGGCGCTCCTGTATCTTGTTTCTTCTGGGGGAGATTGCTGATAGCTGCTACCGTGGCCAAGGTGAGGACATGCCTCTCGACTTACTGGCGTCTGTTTTCTTGTGTTGGGTGACGCCTGTTAGTACATGCCTCTTTCAGTCCTTTCTTTACGGCTGGCATGTATTCCACGGCCTTTAACAAGGGAATCTCAACAGTCAATTTATCCAAAATGTCCACAACACCTGGATCAGACAATGCCTTTTTTCGTTTTGCAATTTTTTTGGATTTTTGTATTGCATGAGGAAAAGGAATATGTACATCACTAGAAGGAAAATCAGAGTTCTTATTTACATCAAAATCATTGCCCACAGAATGTTGTACATCCGAACTACAAAAAGGAGTACAAGCTAGATCTTGGCATGCTGGTGCTGCAGGGCGATCAAAAAGGGTAGCGTCTGCTCCATCGGCTGGCGAGGGATTGGCTGCTGCTCGCGGCTCCTCCAATGCTGGCGCGGCTTCGCTTCGGCTACAAGCTTCTTTTTGGTGTTTTTGCTTTTGCTGATTTTTTTGTATTTTCTGCTGAGGCTGCTGGTGACATGGCACGACGGCTGGACTGGCTTCTCCTTCTTCTTCCTCCTCACCCACCCCTGGAGCTGGCACGGCTGATGCGGAAGATGACGATCCACCTGTTTCTTTATTCACCCCACTTCTGGTAGCAGGCGTAGGTAAGGCCCTACTGCTCCTGAGAGTAACAGCATTAGAATAAATAGTCATATCATTACCAGACACGGACAGGACATCACATTCTACCTGCTCTTTCTTCTTAAAATTGTTGGGTCGGCTTCGACCTGGGCCGGAATGGTAGTTCGGGTGGCGGTCAGGTCATCAAGCTGCTTGGTCATATCTGCAAGCCCTTTGACGACTTGGGCCAGACAGTCCATGGTGGGGTTCGCAGGGGATAATTCAGAAGATTCAGCGTGCAGACCACACTGCTGTTGGGGCGGAGCAGGTAGTGGTGCTACTGCGGTGTCGGAGCAGGTAGTGGTGCAGTTCATGGTAGTGGTGCTACTGCGGTGGAGCAGGAAGTTGAAGTTGTTGGTACGACGGAGGAGGATACTGCTGATATGGTTGAGGCGGAGCAGCCGCATACTGGTGATATGGCTGTGGGTGGCGGTACTGCGGCTGCTGCTGCAGGTATGGATGGTTCTGCCTCCATTGATGTGCAAACTGGGGAGGCTGCTGGTGCTGTTGGTGAGGCTGAGAGACATGCCCAAAACGACCACCCTGAGGTTGGTGGTACTGCCGATTGGAGAATGGCTAACCCTAGGGTTGTCCCTGAGGACGGGTCGGTTGTGCATCATTAGTCCATACCCCATTCACTTCTTGAATCAGGGGTGGTGGAGGGAAGACTGGATCAGGTACAGAAAGAAACTCTGGTTGGTACACGACCATCTGCTGCTGCGGCGGGCCCTGGTCGGGCGCCTGCACGTAGAACACATGCTGGACTGCCGGTGGCTGCTGGCTCGGATGAGGCTGATGCTGCGGTTGCTGCTCGTCCTTCTTCTCAACGGGAGCGTCCAATGGTGTAGCCGACTGGACAAAGTTGATAGTGCCGACCAACAATTCAAGGTACTTGTTGATCTGATCTAGCTTGTCCAAGTTCTGGGTCCTTTTCTCGATCACAGCAAGTTTCTCGAGGTCCTGTGATCGCTTTTAGATGATATATACCTTCAAGAGATGGCCCCTGATGATACTGAGGTTGGAGCTCTTATCTCTCTCTGCTTCCTTGGATGCAGCCATGAGCACTTGCTTCTGGAGGATCTGGGGTTGCTTCTGATACGCCTTGGATGAAGAGAGGGCGGCCTCTCCTTCGGCCATTTCTTCAAATATCTGCCAAACTACATCTTCATCCTTGTTAAAATGTGAGCCCCCACATGCTGCGTCCACGAGCCTTTGGCTTTCAATGTTCAGTCCCCCAAAGAAATGCTGGACCAAGCTGGTCTTATGGATCTCATGGTGGGGACATTTCTCCTGCAAGTCAGTAAATCTCTCCCAAGCTTCATGTACTGACTCATGGGCTCCTTGGGAGAAATTACTGATACGGGCTCGCATCTGGTTGAGCCGACCGAGAGGGTAATACTTGTGCAGGAAGGTGGACTTCAACTCCTCCCAAGTCATCACGACCTTTCCCAAATGATTGACCCAATAGAGGGCCTTGTCCTGTAGGCTGAAGGGGAAAGCCATCATCTTTACAATGTCCAGAGGGACATTGGGATAGTGTGTAGTACGACAAATGCAGGAAAATTGCTGCAGGTGAATGTACGACTCTTCATTGGTGTTTCCATGAAATGCAGGGAGAAGGGCGATGAACTGGTGCTTCAGCTCAAAGTGAGCGTGTACCGGTGGAATGAGAATCCACTCGGTCATCTGGCTGTATCCTGGATTGTATGTTTCTTTAAGTGTTGGCTTTGGTGGTGGTAATTCAAGGTCATCATTGTGGTCATCACCACCTCCTCCACCTCCACCTCCTCCTCCCCTGCCTCCTCTGCCTCTGCCTCCTCCTCCATCATCACAGTTCATCATGTCATTCAACATATCCTGGAATGCGGTATGTGTGAGGGCCTGCTCGGTCAGCTGCTGCTGAATAGCCTGGATAGATGCCAGTAGTTGTGCATTGACTTGGTTCTGGTCTGGCAACTGTCCCTCTGGTTATGGTGGCTGCTGACCCTTGCCCTTTCCTCCTGGAGCCATGTCAGGGTCTGAGTCGGACGAGATGAACTCCGGAGTAGTCTTTAGGGCTCGCACTGTCTTCTATCTGCATAATGAGATGGTCCGAATCAGATCACTTGCAATTAATGTTCAGCTGCCGTGATGAAGCTGGAATTCAGGTCAACCCCAGCATGTTGTGAATGGAAAAGGATGTAGACTGTAATCGACTTCTATTCACAACGGCGAAAGCGGTGTAAAAAGTGATCCCAGTTTATTAGGTGGCCAAGAGAAAGGTAGAAAACGAGGAATCTGGAGATCGATCCGCAAAGTCTGGATCGGGTTCTCGGGAATCGCCTCGAACTTATTGGCGGAGTTGAGTCCATGGAATCGATGTGGGTGTCGGCATGGTCCCGACGGAAACCATCCATGGATCAACTTCGCGAAGTACAAGAGAAGATCGGATGTTGGATAAAAGATACGATGGTCAACGAGTAATAAAAGGAGTGTAAAATAGTAGAGAGGCTCGGTTGAGCGGGGTGGTAAAAGGGAGAAACAACAAAATGTGTGCAAAGGCGCGAGACTTGATCTTTGAACCTTAATCTAGATCCATACAAACACAATACAAAATCGGGTTCACCAACTCACGCCATGTGAAGCCGTGAAAGCTCGGCTATTTATTATCTTTTCATTTTTAGAGTTGTGATTTCAGGCATATCTTATAACAAGTCCTTAGTACGCTACCCTATAGGAGAGAGAGTACTGCCAGAAGAGTATCCCGTACTTGTCCTCCTCCTGTGTAACCTGTAGTCTGTACTTTTTGGAGTCCTTGTAACCCTTCCTGGATCCCTACTCAGCCAAAGAAATAGAGAGAGGAAGCCGATAGGCGAAACCAATACTTCGGTCCTCGCTCGCAACGGAATCACCCGTGAGCGTGCAAGAACCTACTCGGACGCAGGACAATGAGACAGACACCCCCGTGAGGGCGTGGCCTATGCTCAATCTTTCGGACAGGGTCGATGCTCCACACAATAGGGAGTCATCATTGGCGACCAAGCCCTACTCTCCTACGTACGATAGAAGCGCCATTACTTCGGAAATCCAGGTGATACACAAGGCAGTTGCAGACTGGGTTTTGGGCTTTAATCCTTAGGGGGTCGCACTCGCTCAAGGGAGTAGGGTTTTGGTCCCCCTCCAAGGTACCTGAAAACAATGAGGGCTTTATGAACCCGGTACAATGATAGTCCATTACAGTTTTTAATTAAGGTCAAAGTTTATTTAGCAGTCCCCTTGTTTTATTTTTGGGTTTTCACTTTTTTTTGAGCCTGTTTCATACCAGCGCCTAACGTTTTTGTAGATTTTCATTTAAGTCCTAGGTGCTCAAAATCAGAGGGAGATAGCGGAAAAGCCATGTAAGTGGTTCCATGATGGAAATCTCACCATTGAACCGAATGATGCATGCTGAGTTAGAAGACTTACAGTGCATCCCAGCTCTCTCCATGCGGTATGCAAAACAGAATTTTTAAACCTATCTACATGTCGGTATGCAAGGCACAAAATCGCCCTAAACATTAGCTGCTATTAACGCGAAGAACCATAAGTCGTTCATTCATCTCTAGCCCAAAGGGCCCGGTCTTGGCCCATCCCTCCTCTGCTCAACACACTTGAGGGTAGGAGAAAGCGCTTTACAGGGCTCGCTGCAGCACAAGGTCTAGGAGATAAATGAATGGCTTGTTTGAAATTTGACTAGATCCATACGAAGTAGACTATAGGAACATGCATTCTTATTAATGTAGACCTAGCTACCGAGTCAAGCAACCTACATCTAGGGGCTCCAAGCACATAAAATAAAGTAAAAGAAAGGTGGAAAGCTCAAAACTTCGGAAAACAAAGAAAAGAAGGCGATGAAAGCTCGAAAAGCCGCGATGAGGCCCCCAGGTGAACAATCACCCGGGCACTGGACCTCATTGTGAAGAGTAGAGTCCTATTTAATTACATGCCAAAATTGTCTCTCTCTCACCATAAATTACAAAAATAATCCTAAATATCTACATCTATCTAATCCACATCTATTTGCTCCCTTGATACTCTTTCCAGATGGTCATGAGAAGAGAAGACCATCCTCCTCCAAGCTCGGCTGCCTTGACCTCCTAAGAAGCCATCCTCGCGTGGTGGGCCCTCGCATCAAAGACACAAAAAGATTGCATTAGAATAGCTCAATCAATCAAATAGAGCAGATAAAATAATCACAATAAATAAATAAATGAGGCATGGTGATTAATAGCAATAAAAATAGCTGCTCACAAAAATAAATGATGAATCAAAAATATACACAATAATGACAAAATAAATTAGGCTATGCTCATTGCTCCCCGGCAACGGCGCCATCTGATAACCACACATTTAGCGAGGGTCACAATAATATATGTATCAAGTGTCGCTGAGGCGACCACTCACCAAACATGGGTTGATCAGCAGTTAACCCACAACAAAAGAATAAAACAATCGAGTCCCAAAATGTGAATTAATATTTATTACTCTACCATAAAATGTATAGAGAACAAGCATGTAGAGGTCGAACCACAGAGAGCAATACAAAAATGCATAAGCCTACAATGTGCATCTATCACAGAGTCGTCCATGTGTGAAGCCTATTTTTGTGGGTTTTTGAATTTTATATTTTATATTTTATTTTATTTTATTTTATTTTTTTATTTATTTATTTTTTTATAATATAACTAGGTAATATAGATATATATACTTTATAGAATAGAAATATAGAAATGTATGTATACCCATAGAGGGTGAGTATATAGCTTATAATACATATAATATATATATGTATAAATAATAATAATTTTTTTTCTTTTTCGGATTTTGTATATTAATAAATAAATATATATATATAGATGTATACATAGATATATTTTTTTATATATAATTTTTTTTTCTTATTTTCTTTAGAATAGGGGGATATATATAAAAGGGTGCTACGATATTTATAAAAAATACTCAAAAATAGTCAAAAATTCAGAGATAAAGTATTTTTGGTATTTTGATGGTTTTTTACTGTTTTTGTGATTTTTGGGCATTTTCAGAATATTTTTAGTATTTTTAAATAGCAAAATAATGGCAAACATGGAATTAGGGACTGGATGTAAGAAAAGTAGGAGTTAAAAATAGCAAACAGCCTCAATATTCTTCCACACTATTTTTCTAATAAAGATAATAAAATATAGAATAAATAGGAACTGAAATCATATTTTTCTGATTTTTCTTTGATTTTATATATTTTTTGAGGTTTTTGGGTATTTTTCAATTTTTAAGGTTTTCCTTTTAAGATTTTTAGGGATTTTTGGACTGACACTAGAATAGGTCAAAATACACATTAGGGATTTTTTTTGGAATTTTTAGAGGTCCTTAAATATTTTTTTGGTATTTTATAAGCTAGACAGTAAATAAAAGACATGTTTTTTATTTTTAATAAATGCAAAAATACAACAAAATTAAGATCCAAAAATATGGCGTGTGAGAGCATGTTAACAGACACTTATATCCATTTTCGCAAGATTTTCAAATTAAAATGAGGGACAAAATAAATGGACAAAGCATACAAAAATAAATGGCCTGGCAGGGACATTTTTGCAATTAAAATTAGTGACAGGGGCATCCATGCAAAAATTACAATAAAAATGAACGTTTAATTTTATTTTTAGGGCCATTCTACAATTACTGAAACCCGGCAGGGTTTACATGCAAATTTCACGCGCCTCACGTGGGGTCTGCACGTGACGCGCAGAGGGACTAAAATGTAAATACCTAAACTCCAGGGGTCCTTCTGCAATTTATACAATTTATTTACAACGTGATATTTTATTTTTGGAACTAAACTATAAATACAAAAAGGCGGGGGGTGGTGTTTGAAATTTACCCCCTAAGGCGCTTCATCCTGCGGCGCTGGATGCGCCCCTTATCCACGTGTCGCCCATCCGACGGCGGATACCGGTTCGTCGATGAAGGGTGCGGATTAGAAGCTCCTCGCAGATCTGACGGTTGGCGCGTGTCTTCATCGGACGACTGTCTTTCAATCTGGGCCTCGCCTCCTGATCCGACGCTCTGGAGGTGTCTGGAAGAACAGGGAAGAAGCTCGCCCCCGGCGAGCTTCGATCGAGCAGCTCGGGCTCCTCCGGGCACCTCCCTCGCATCTCAAGTGCTCTGGACGTAGCTGGGAGGCTTCCGCGTCTTCTGATGGTCCTCTCATGGCTCCTGGAGGTCCGAGACATTCGGACGAGGTCGATGAAGCACAAGACCTCCAGGAACCTCTTCCTGGTTCGATGCGAGCCCAGATGGGCTCCATTCCTCGTTGTACCTGCATAGGAAGAACCGAGGGAGCGAGGGATACCTCCTCGACCCGGGGTTTTGAAGCTTTGCAGCGAGATGGGGTGAGGCGGAGAGGCTCCGGCGTACGGCGGAGGTGGAGCCCCGATTCGCCAAGACCAAGGGTCTTGGGTTGGTCAAATGGGTGCGATCGATGGAGAAAACGAAGGGGTATGAAATGGGATGAACGTGGCGGTCGGACACTGGCAGGATCACGGTGAAGAAGTCGCCGGAACAAAGCTCCGGCGAACTTCGAATTTTCGATTTTAAGCTAAAGGGATTAACTAAAGCCTAATCTAATAACTAGAATCAAAAGCTAACATTAAAACTAACTAAAAAGCGATAAAAGGGACAGCTCTTATACCTGGGGGCCACCAGGGAGCAGGGCGGATGCCGGAGCTCCGCCGCGTCAAAATTCTCCTTCCTTTGGCCGACTCGAGGCGCTGGAGCACCCCCCCTGTCACGAGGAACGGTCCAGGAACAAGATCAAGGCTTTTGGTTGGAATGAAATTGGCCAAATTCGAGGAAGGAGGCGGAGCTACTTATTTATAGACATTGGCATGGAGCCTTATTGACCGGTGATTATTACTTAATCCAATGAGTATCTGATCGATCCAAGTTATTGGCGGGCATCATGGATAATCAGAGATCAATTCTTGTGAAGGAAGCGAGCTCGATCAATGGACGGGATGGCCGTAAAAAAGGGATGAAAATCGAGGAAAAGATGGTTCAGAGACGTCAGAGCTGGGATGGGACAGTTGACCAGGGGGTCAACGAAGGCCGGCGCCCCATTGGTCCACGTCAGCCGCTAAAAGACAAAACAAGAAATTTGAGTCTTTGATTTATTTACCGTAGTAAACGATTTTATTAGAATTTTCTTACAACATAAAAAATGTGTATTTATTCGTGTAGTATTTATTTGTGATTTTTATTGAATTTTTCGGAGTGTTTTATTATGGTTTAATTTGATAATTGTATATGTATGTATTTACATGTATTTTTGTGTATTTTATTATTAATTTGTTTATTTTCTTTTATTATTTTATTGGCTTATTTTATAAAATTATAATTTATTTTTGTGAGTATAAAGGTATTTTTATTTAATTTTTAGGAGTTTATTTACATTTTTAAATAAATAGGTATATGCATATGTAAGTATACTTATAGGTATGTTACCTATATATTATATACATTTTATTTATTTAATGAATTTTACTTGTTTTTATTTTGGATTTGTATTTTTAATAAGTTATATATAATATTTACATTATTATAAAAATATAGATGAATAAAGAATAAAAGAATAAAAACCCCTTTTTATTTATGTACATTCTTAACATAGGTATTTTACCTATGTATTATATAAACTTATTTTATATTAGAAATTATTTTTAGTTTTCTTTTAATTTTAATATGTACATGTATTCTATACATTATTTGTAAAATTTTAAAAATACAAATTTGCTACAATAATGAATACTGAATAAATGGAATATTTTAATCAGGCAGGCTGCACAATGAGGGCCAAAAACCTAATTTTTGCATATGGACTCCAAAAATTATGAAACCAATTTTATTAAATAGTTCTTAGAAAGCTATATACAATCAAAGGTGGGTTTGGGTGATTTGGAGTTATTATTTGCAAGATATGGGTCTGTGAAGTTGAGATTTTGACATTTTATTCTGTGTATAAAATGTACACTGAGTATTATTTTTACACAAACTCAATTTTATATTTTTATTTACATTATTATCTACAACTTTCATGAACAAAGTTTCTTTATTTGATGAATAAATAATTATGTACAAAATAGGTGTCAAAAATGCATAAATAAATGCATGAATAAATGAGGTATTTATTGTATATTGGCCCTTATCTCCCCCTACTTTATTCCTTGTCGACCAATTCCATGCTGACCTTAGTCTCGGGGTTTTGGATCATAAAATATCTTCAATATTTTATTCCTTTTTCTTTTCTTTTCTTTATTCTATAATTTTGGCATTAAACACAGTATTTAATGTATAATTAATACAATAAATCATGAATGCTATTACGTACAATTTGATGCTATTTACATGCATTTGCTGGGGTTTTTGAGGCCAAAATGATAGAATAAAGGTGATGGAATGGAGATTCATCATCCGCCCAGATAGGAAGGACTGGTGTCAGATCCTGGATCAAGTCTTGTGGGCTTATAGGACAACTACAAGACACCGTTAGGAACCTCCCCATTCAGAATGGTATTTGGGAAGCCATGCCATTTGCCCGCAGAATTAGTGTACAAATCAGAATGGGCAATCAAGAAGGTCAACTGGAACACACACCTAGGGTAGAAACAGAGAGAGATGGATCTGAATGAGCTTGTGGAAGTTAGAAACCGAGCATACGACAACAGATTGGTGTACAAGGACAAAGTAAAGCATTGGCATGATAGATATATCAGACGAAATAACTTTGTTCCTGGACAGAAGGTATGGTTGTTCAATGCAAGCTTGAAGATTTTCCAAGGCATGCTGAAATCCAAGTGGACGGGCCCATTCATAGTCCGTGTTGTGCATGATAGTAGATGTGTTGAGATCTCAGATCTCACAGATGAAGCACATACATTCACTACAAACTGGACGGCCTTTGGGGACAGTTATTGGGGACGGTCATAGAGCAACCGTCCCCTATACTACTGTAGGGGACGGTTGTATGCTGACAGTTCCTTCTGTATAGTTCTAGCGACGGTCATTTATGACAGTCGCCTTTAATATGACCTTTAGGGATGGTTATATAACCGTCCCGTACTAGCAGAGCCTCAGGTTGGTTTTTTATCTACCTGGGCCTGTAGGGGACGGTCATAACCGTCCCCATTACTCCATTGTCGCCGTCGCTTATACGAAACTATAAGGGACGATTGTAACCATCCCCTATAGTTGGTTTTATGGGATGGTTGCGTAACCGTCTCTAAAACCAATCTAATTGGCACACTGGTGGAAATATCTGCAACCAGAGGGGACGGTCCACTTATAATCGTCCCCGATTATTCTTAAAAGGGACGGTTGAACGACCGTCCCCGATGGTCATATACCCATCTCCGGTGAATCCATCTCCCTCATTCCTCCACTCGAAGTCCTCCTCCTCCGCATAGCACAGTCGCCTCCTCCTCTGCCCTCTCGTCTTCCGCCCTCTCGACCTCCGCCTCCGTCCTCTCATCCTCCTCCCCCTTCCTTGTCGCCCTCCACCTCCTCCCTCTCCGCCCCTCGGCTGCTCGCCCTCCGCCTCCGCCCTCTCGCCCCCTTGCCCTCCTCCTCCACCCTCCGCCTCTGCCCTCTCGCCCACTCAGCCTCATCGCCCTCTCGCCCTCCTCCTCAGGCCTCGCCCGACCGCCGCCCGTCGCCATCCGTCCATCGTCCTCCGCCCGATCTCCCACCTCCCTCCGCCTTGATTTCATCATCTTATTTGGATGTAAGTTTTTTATTTAATTTTTTAGTAATTTATTAATATATTATGCTTGCTTATGATTGTATAGATTTTTTAAAGTATAGTTTAATCTTTGTAAAGTAGAGGTATTAGTAATATAGTTTTTAAATTGATAAATAGTTTAGTTAAGAGGAAGAAAAATATAGTTAGATCAAAAACATAGTTAGATCAAAAAAATATTAGTTAATTGCTTAATAGTTTAGTTTAGAGGATAAAAAAAATATAACCTAGCATACATTATTGAATCTGACCATACATTATTGTAATTAACTTTGGATCTTACCTTTAGGCAATGGACAAAAGTTGGATGAATAAAAGATTTGATGACTATCGGACATATAACAAAGGAGTTATCGGATTCTTAGACTAAGCTTTTCGATATGAATCGCACTATCATATTGTAGGAGGTAAAGGAGATATGATACATTGTCCTTGCATAAGATGCAAAAACACTTTGACCCAAAATCGAACCATATTTTACGAGCATTTGATATTAAATGGTTTTTGGCTTCATTATACGAATTGGACATATCATGGTGAAGGAATTATTTTAGAAGATGATAGTAATGTCCAAGGTAATACTGAAAGAGATGTCTCTGAAACACATGACCGTGATGCTATATTTGAGATAGTAGATAATATTCGAGGACATGACACCGATGAAATGATGGATTTGCTTCTGGATACCTTACTTGAAAAAAATACAAGATGCAGAGAAGCCATTATGCTCAGGAGTCAAAATGTCTTGATTACATTTTCTTCTGGAGATGTTTAAGATAAAAGTGAAGAATCGGTGTACAGCGGTTATGATGATAGATGTCTTACAGTTGATTAGGACATTATTAAATAATCTAGAAACTTTCCAAAGGACTGGAAGGATGCTAAGTCAAGATTTCGTGCACTTGGACTGAACTACGAGAAAATTGACGCATGCCCGAACGACTGCATTTTATATTGGAAGGATTATTCAAACTTAGATACATGTCCTGTCTGCAAAAGTAGAAGATATAAGAATATTGGTAATGATTCGAAGAAGAAAAAATCGGATAAGATTTTACGGTTCTTTCCTTTGATTCCCTGATTACAGTGATTATATTCATACGAAAGAACAACTAGAATGATGATATGACACAGTAATATCAAAAAGAAAGATGTAACCGGTGTTATGCGATATTCATCAGATACAGAGGAGTGGAGCAAATTTGATGAAATGTATCCATCGTTTTCTGAAGAAGTAAGAAACGTGCGATTGGATCTTACTTCTGACGGCTTTAATCCATTCGGAAATATGAGTACGAGTTACTCTATTTGGCCTGTGATAGTTGTTACATATAATATGCCACCATGGATGTCAATGACATCTTCTTTTATGATGATGTCGTTATTGATACCTGGTCCTAAGGGGCCAGGTAATGCGATAGATACATATATGCAACCGTTGATTGATGAACTAAAGATTCTATGGAATTCTGGAGTGAGTACGTATGACGCGGCAAAGAAAGAACTCTTTACAATGCATGCTTCTTTATTGTGGACAATTAATGACTTTCCAGCATATGCCAATTTATCGGGATGGACACGAAAGGTAAACTCGAATGTCCGATTTGTATGGATAAAACACATTCGACATTGCTAAGTGGGAGTATGAAACATTGTTATTTGGGACATCGTCGTTTCTTACCGGTAAGTCATAAATGGATAAGATGTGAAAATAATTACAAGTTTGATGGACAGTCGTTTGGACGTCGGTTAAGTTTGAATCGCCGATCAGAAAGCATAATGTGGATGGAACAAAAAAATTTGGGCAACTACTCTCTAGGTCGATTATTTAAGAGGAAGGCAACCGGTGGATGGCGAAAATAAAGTATATTCTTTCATGAGCTACCCTATTGGCATACTTTACAGGTCCGTCATCACTTGGACGTGATGCACATAGAGAAGAATGTTATGGAAAATATTCTTGCAATTTTAAATATTTCTAGTACTTCCAAAGACAGTTTGCGAGCTAGACGTGATCTAATACAGTTGGGTATCCGACCCGAATTACATCCGATTGAGTCAGACAATTCTAAAGTAATAATTCCCGAAGCAGTGTATACTTTATCCAGTGCTGACAAAGATAAGATACTCAATTTTATTAAATCAATTAAAGTATCTGATGGATTCTCCTCTCAAATTAGTAGATGCATAAATATGACGGAAAGAAAGATATCGTCATTAAAAAGTCATGATTGTCATGTACTGATGCAAGTTCATTTCCCGTTGACAATCAGAGGAGTTGTACATCCTGATATTTTGCAGCCACTAATTGAACTCAGTCAGTTTTTTAAAGTCCTGTGTTCGAAGATTTTAGATCCAGAAGTGTTGTTCAGACTAGAGACAGATATTGTTATCAGTTTATGTATGCTGGAGCAGCTCTTTCCACCTATATTTTTTGATATAATGGTACATCTAATTATTTATCTTGTTAGCGAAGCTCGAATATGTGGTACTGTGACGACCGAAAAATCCGAGCAACTAAGGTGAAGAAATATAACTAAGGTCATTGTGACCTCAGTCGCTCAAGGGTCAATCGGTCAATCAAGAAAAATAAGAGCAGACCACCAAAATAGAATAAAAATCAAAGAAACTCAAAATAGCGGTCTTGGCTATTGGATTAGCCTGGTATAGCGACCAGGGTCGGACTCAGGGAGCACGTAATGGCCTTGCGGCCTACGAAGTAGTCTCAAATAAGAAGAAAAGAAAAGAAAAGGCTTTTTGGCGGATTTTTAATGGTTTTTAATATTTTTTTGGATTTTTAATTTAATTAAGAAATTAGAAAAGCAATAAATCAAGCCACTACAAACAATTATTTAACCACTCAAAAATTATCCAAAAATTCAAACAAAAATGTTTTTATGTTTTTTATAATTTTTTATGTTTTTGATTAATTTTTGGTGATTTTCTGATTTTTAGGGAATTTTATAAAAATCAAACAAGACTGAAAAATAAAGGCACTATCCAGTCAAACTTGGAGGGCCAAATTAAAATGCAAAATGGCCCTATCAAGGTTTGAAGGTAATTTTCCTGTAAAGAAGAAAATAGAAGGAAAAGTTGGGCATTGGAATTATTAATTTTTGATTTTTCAATTATTTATTATAATTTTTATGGGTTTTATGGGGTTTTGTAATTTTTTAAAGGTTTTATAAATCTAAAAAATGACCAAAATTGGTCAGAAAATCAAACAAGGCAAAACAAACAATATATTTTTTGTAATTTTTAAAGGTGTTTTAATATTTTTTGTGATTTTTAAAGCTAGACAGTAAAGAAAATGTGTATTTTTGAATTTTAAATATAACAAAAATAATAAAATATGTCTCCAAAAATTAGAGAAAATTTTACACCATGGCAGGAGCCATGTATCCAATTTTTATCAAATTTGAAGTTGGTTTTCAATTTTATTAAAATCAAAAACAATGGTACAATGCACAGGGACCTGTACGCAATTAAAACAAGTTCCAGGGGGTCCGGTGTAATTTCTCCAAGGTTCCACGTGCAAGGCGCATGACCTGGGCACTCAGGGACCAAATTGCAAGAAAACTTAAGTCCCTGGACTATTTAGTAACACGTACTAAAAGTCCAGCGGCATAAGTATAAAAAGCCCACGAAATATAGCACATGCACAAATCACACACTCACAGGGGCATTTCTGCAAATACTAAAAGTATAAATTCATTCATTAACACCCTGAAACCATAGGTCCATACATGCAAATATCCCACAAATGCATGTGTCGAAGCACGTGTTCCACTACAAACAGGGGTATAAAAGCAAATACAGGAAAAGACAAGGTCCACTATGCAAATTACCAAACTAAAATAAAAGTTCTAAAATATTTACAGGACTAAAGATTAACAACTAAAAAGCTAAGGGCCTAAGAACAAATTACCCTTTATTAAGTCGAGAGTCAGATGGACGGCACGTGTGAGATCCAATGGTCGGGGGAGGGTGGCGCCCAACAAAGGAGTCCTCGGCGCTCATCCAACGGCAGGGGACGCGCCACGTGTAGATCCGATGGTCCAGATGCGCTGGGTCCTCTTCGTTGGATTGAGGGATGAGAGGAGGCCACGTGGAGATCCAACGGTGCTGCTGGGCCTCCTCTTAACCCTGATCGGACGGTCCTCGGATGATCTGGAGCTGAAGGGCGATCGGACGTCTCTTGAGGGTGCACGAAGAACAAGCGGCCGACGAACTTCGCCGGCCCTGTGCACGCACGGTGTCCCTCCTCGCGGGCTGCTACTGATCGGAGAAGATTCGCCTTGGCCTCCTGCGTCTTATGGGCCCCTCCAATGGCGCGACGGAGCTCCTGGGAGCTCAGGCGACGTTGGCGGAGCTGCTGCTCGAATGGACGAAGCCCTCAGATGGGCTCGGATGAACCTGCAAAGCGACGCAACACACTCCTGGGTCGAGGGCAAAGTGCCTCGACCCGGTTAGGGGTGGTGAAGGTGAACGGTATGGTGGCGCGAGCGAGCTCCGATGGAGCGACGGCGATGGAACTCGATACCCAGTTCCTGTGCGAACTGGGGTGGATGAATGGGTGCAGAAGATGCGTGGGGGAAAGGCGAAGGTGGTGAGCGATTCCGATGATCGAACGGTGGCCTAGGGTGGTCGGAATCGGGGGTAATCGGTGACGGGATGAATTAGGCGAAAAGCAAAATTAGCTAAATAGAAGAGGAGAGAGGGCTACCTACTGGTCGAGGTCGACTGTGGAAGAGCTGGGGAAGCTCCAGGTCCTAGCCTCGAGGGCCGTCGATGCCCGAGGCTCGAGCTCGAGCACCACCTCCAGGCGGCGCACGGCGGCGCAACATCGCCGGATCGATGGTCTACACGCTTCTTCCTCGCTGCGACACCACCGGCCGACTGCTGTCACTATTGCGGAGATGATGGAGGTCCTGGGGTGGAGAATGACTGAGCCAAAGATGCGAGAAAATGGAGGCAGAGCTCGAACTTTATACGGCAAGGGGTCCGGCAAGAACAGGTCGGGCAGGGCACGGCGAGGTGCGGATCCCAATGCAATCAACTAGGCGAGGATCTCGGATGCACGAGGAAGGAGTAGCGCCCGGGAATTTCGGATTTGGTGATCGGGTCATGACGCGATAAATCGGTGAAATCGGGTCGGGCGTCATGGACCCGTGGGAAGTGGTCCAAGGGGGGGAGTTCACCGGGGGGTCAACGTCCCACGTGGACCAATTGGAACAGGCCACCTCAGAAATACTTGGAAATCCAAAATAAAATAATAGATGGCCGATTTATGAAAAACTTAAAACAAAAAAATGTTTGTTTTAATTTTTTCTATTTTTTGTGATTTTTAATTATTTTTTTGAAAAAAAATAAGGTATTTACACTATAGTGTTATATATAGGTATATATACAATATAGATTTTTAATTTTTGATTTTTAATTAATTATTTTTGTACATTTTTATTCCCATTTTATATTTTATTTATTTATAGCATAAAATTAGGAATATTTTGATGTTTTTATTTTATTTTTATTATTTATTTACAAGGGTAAAATAAATAGATATATACATTTATATACATGGTATATATACAATGTTCTTTTTGGTTTTTAATTTTGTTCTTTTTATTTGATCTTTATTTTTATGGTTTTTATTTTATTTATTTACTACATAAAAGATAGAATATATACAAATTTTAGGGATTTTAATTTATTTATTTACAAGGCTAAATAAATATAAGAGTGGGTTTATATACATGGTGAATATGCACAAGGAAGAGTATTTTTATTTTCTTTTTAATTTTTCTATTTTTATTTTGATTTTGTCTTTACAAATATATACAAATATATACAAGCCCATTTTTATTTTATTTTTAGAGGAAAATATTTTTATTATATTTACAGGTATATTTACACACATGAGCTCCCTATCTCTCTCTACTTTGGCTTTTATGCGGTCAGGCCCATGCTGAGCTCTCCCTTGGGATTAGGTTGCTCAATATTTATTCTAAATATTTCCCTCATTTTCTTTTAATTCTTTATTCTTTTATTTTTGCACAAAAACATGCTAATTATTAGTTTTTACACTATGCATGCTTTTTGGTAATTATTTGTATTTACAAGTATCTACATGCATTTGCAAAGGCTTTTGTAGCTAAAATATAAGAATAAAGAGTGACGAATGAGTATTCATCACCCCCCTATACTTAACTTTGCTAGTCCCTTAGCAAACACTTATTTGAAAAAGAGATGAAAAAGAGAAAGAAAAAGAGAAAGGTTGAATACTAAACTTGCCTTCATTAAGTTGAATTATGGAGCTCGGTCAGATCTTTGGATTATTAATGTGTCAGAACTTTATTTGGACTTAAGTTTAAAACTCAACAGCCTCTAAGTTCCACTAATCTATAATCAAGACTCCTCAACAATCCAGATCAGAACAAGTCTACAAACACAAACCCTAAAGACCATGAATCTTTCCTTGTACTGTGAATGTGAGGTATAAGCTCTCCACCTCAGAAATGGCAACTTGACAATCCTCCACAACAAGGTAACTCTATGACCCCAATCTGGCCACTCTTTCCTCGAGGAGCGGGGTATTCCCTTCTAAGTTCAAGTTCAACTGGCTCAAGAAGAGGGGGAAGAAGAGAATGGACCATGGCCAGTGTAGCCATGTATCCTTGGGAGCTTGACCAGTGTAGCCAAGTCTCCCTGCTGCATGCTACATAAGGTGGGACCTGAATCTCAAGCTTTGCTTATTGCACTATATACATACTTCGGTGGGATTATCATTTTCTATCAGACCCACCATTTTTTTGGAGTTATTTTCTTTTTGCATTTTTTTTCAAGTGCATCTATACAACATATACATGTGCATCATATATACAAGGAGTTTTTCCTCTTGAGCCAGTAGACTATCCCTCTTTTGAAGCATTATTGCAACCCACAACTCCCGTCGTTAGACCTCATGGCAACCAGAGCAAGTTGAGACGCGCTTCCTTCACTAAATGAAGAAGAGAGGTTCCGCCTCGAAGTACTACCCTCATATGCTACCCCAAGTCAAGGAAGACTGCCTCCTCACCACCTCCTCCGTAGAGAGCTCGGTGCTAAGTGTTGGTCCAAGTAAAGCCATTGTCTATATGAGTCATGTGTGTGTTGTTAAGTGCTCTACTTAGGCTCATTGAGATGACATGTGATCATAGCCTAGTGGACTCAAAGAATTAAGTCACCATGGACCTGAAAAGACTTAACCCTAAGTCATATAAGGTTCCTCTTATAAATTAGGTGGATTAAGATCTTAATCAAGCTCCATTTCCCAATTTGATTCCAGGCTAGTTTAGATGTCAACTATAATCCAGGAAAAACTATATACAAATATACAAAGATGCTATTTACACAATATTTACAAACATGCAAAAATTTTTGAAAAATGTTTTGAAATCATGGATGGATGAATGCATATGAAAATATTTACACAAACTTTACACAAGAAGATTTTGAAAACATTTTTACAAAAATAATTTTGTACACTAGCTATGTATGTGCAATAAAAGAATGTTTATTTACAGGAAAAATTTTTAATTTTTGTGAATTTTTAGGTTTTTAGCCATTTTTATTTATTAACACACTCACACAAAGTACGAGTTACGGCTAAAGTATATATGAAATATATACACACCCCCCTATACTTAGCTCAAACGATGTCCTCAGAGTCAAGAGCGATGAAGAAGACATAACTCGTGCTTAGTATAGGGAAGTGAAAAGGAAGGCTATATACAAAGACAAATAAATGAATAGAAAATCAAGAGAGTCTCGGCTTTTCCCCCTATACTTAGGATCAAGTAATCCTAAGTATAGCATGCTGTAAACAAAAGGGAAAACCGAGTGAAGAATGTACAGGGTCTACCCCACCTATACTTAGGGTGAAATATCCCTAAGTATAGGCAGCAAAACAGGGGTAAAATGAATCAAAAGAAATACCCAACGGTCCTACATCCCCCCTATACTTAGGGTAAAGTACACCCTAAGTATAGCATAATAAAAAGATGAAGAAAGGGATGTGGGACTAAAGAATAGAATGATATGGACATCTGGATCTATACAGGTCGGAAGAACAGTGATAATCAGGCGTGAGATGCAATAGATATGAGTCAAGAGACCACATCTCACACAAAGTGAATAGGGGCAACATCAACGACTCACGGCTCATGATCTAGAAATGGCTTGAGTCGCTGGCCGTTCACTCGAAAGGTACTCTCAGAAGACAACTCGGATATGTCAATGCTACCGTTGTCGTGTACCTTTCTCACTAAGTAGGGTCCCTTCCATTTGCTCTGTAGCTTCCCTGGAAATAGACGAAGCCTCGCATCAAACAGCCATACTCTCTGTCCAGGCTCAAAATGCTTGTGGCTGATGTGAGAATCATGCCACTCCTTCACTCTCTCCTTGTACTGTAGGCTGTTTGAGAAGGCGGTATCTCTAAGCTCCTCCAAGGCTGCTAACTCCGCCCTCCTCTGGTCTCCTACACTATCTGGATCAACAAGTATCTTAGTGACTGCCCAAAGTGACCTGTGTCTCAGCTCAACAGGTAAATGGCACGGCTTGCCATATACGAGGCGAAAGGGAGATGTGCCCAAAGGTGTCTTGAAAGACATCCTATATGCCCACAAGATCGAGTCCAAAAGCTGTGACCAATCCTTTAGGTCAGGGCGGACGAATTTTTTCAAAATAGTCTTGATCTCCCTGTTCGACACTGCTACCATCTAAAGTTTGGCAATAGTAGATGCAAGATAAATAAGGTCTCTCATATCATGGCAAGAGGTAGGTTGTGTTTCATGCTTTACAAGACTTTAGTGAAGGTCATTGATAGCAGCCTACATGATAGTGATACTGATACGTCGAATCTTTGGCATCATCAACTCAGACATATGAGCCAAAAGAGCTTACAGCTTCTGAGTAGGAAGGAGTTAACTCCATGCCACACTGACATCACGTTGTCATCTTGTGATTCATGAGGTTGGAAAGAACATGAGTGTACCTTTCTAGACGAGATCAAAGGTGAAGGAAGACCTTCTATACTTGATTCACTCTAATGTGTGTGGTCCCAGGGACACATCGTCTTTGAGAGGAAATAAGTATTTTTTGACCTTCATTGATGACACATCAAGGAAAGTGTGTGTTTATATGCCGAGGACAAAGGATTGAGTTTTTGATTGCTTCAGGAAATTTCATGCCATGATAGAGCATGAGACAAGCAAAGTGTTGAAGTGTCTGTGCACAGACAATGGGGGGAGTGCACCTCTCACAGCTTCCAGAGCTACTATACAAAGCATGGGATCACGCATGAAAGGACAGAGCCTGACACATACCAACATAGTGGTGTCGCTGAACGAATGAATAGGACCATTGTGGAGAAATTTTACTACATGCTGAAGATGGCAAAGCTTCCTAAGACCTTTTGGGTTGAGGCAGTTTGGACCACCCACTACTTTATTAATCGATATCCATCTATTCCTTTGAATTTTCAGGTCGCTGAGTGCATTTGGTCTAGAAAAGATCCCTCATATGCTCACATGAGGGAGTTCGGATGCAAAGCTTATACATTTATACCAAATGAACAAAGGAAGAAGCTTGACGACAAGGCGTTTCCCTGCATTTTTGTTGGCTATGGAGATCAGGAGTACGGATACCGACTTTGGGATCCAAGGAAGAAGACCATCAACATGCATAGAAATGTGTTTTTCTATGAGAATCAGACTTTGGTTGAGGATGACGGTGGTGATGGTGACTCAGATGGGATTGCTATGGATGATGACAACGATGAGGACTCCGATTCTTCTCTAGTACAGGGTGCAGGTGAAAAAGATGCACAGGCAGAACAACATGAGTAAGATGCTATTGCAGGTAAAGGGGATACTGGGAAGGGGCAGCAACCTCATCAGCAAGCAGATGCAGCAGAGCCTCAGGTCAGGAAATCTGAGAGGACACGTCAACCATCATCTCGCTATCATACTTCCTAGTACGTGATGATGACTGATCAGGATGAGTCATACACCTTTGAAGAGGCACAAAAGTATAACGAGAGAGATCATTAGCACACTGCAATGAATGAAGAAATGAAGTCTCTAAAGAAAAATCATGTCTATGATCTTGTTGAGCTTTCCTGCATGCAAGAGAGAACTGAAGAATCAGTGGGTCTACTAGCTAAAGTCAGATGATGGTGGTAAGCAAAGGAAGTGCAAGGTCAGATTGGTTGTGAAGGCATTCAACCAGAACAAGGGCGTGGACTATGATGAGATCTTCTCACCAGTTATGAAGATGAATTCTGTGAGGGTGGTGCTAGGCCTTGTTGCAAGCCTAGACCTTGAAGCAAGTCCCTAGACAATAGTACTTGAATTTTGATACTTTCATGGCAAAGCAGAACTTCAAGAGGACTACAATGATCCATGTGTATACGTTCGACGTCTTCCCAGTGGCAGGTTCATTATCCTATTAATCTATGTGGATGACATGCTGATAGTCGTTTTCCCAGGTTAATTGCAAAGCTTAAAAGGGAACTCTCCAGAGAATTTGAGATGAAGGATATAGGAAAGGCAAGCAACATTCTTGGGATGCATATCACTTGTGATAGAAAGAAGCATAGGTTGCGGTCGTCATAAGAAAAAAAATGTTGAACGCATTCTGGAGTGGTTCAACATAAAGAATGCAAAGCCTGTCAGCACATACATTGCCTCTCATTTCAAGTTGACGAAAGAGACATGTCTGTCTACTTCTAAGAAAAAAGCTGAGGTGAATAAGATTCCTTACCAGTCCATAGTTGACAGCCTTATGTACGCAATGGTTTCCACTAGATCTGACATTGTTCAAGCTGTGGGATTAGTGAGCAGATTCATGTTGAATCCTGGGAAGGATCACTGGGAAGCAGTGAAGTGGATTCTGAGCTACTTGAGAGGGACCTCAAGTATGTGTTTAATGCTTGGGAGGTCAGATCCAAACTCTGTCGATACACACATGCTGACATGGCAGGAGATATGGATCAGAGGAAATCGACTTTCGGGTACATTTTCACCTTCGCATGGGGAGCGATTTCATGGCAGTCCAATTGTAGAAATGCATTGCACTCTCAACATCAAAGACGAGTACATTGCAGTAACATGAGTAACGAAAGAAGTGCTATGGTTACAACGGTTTCTTGGTGAACTTGGATGCGAAGACAGTGGGCCAATTATTTTCTATGGTAGCTAGAGCGCCTTTGATCTGAGCAAGAGCACGATGCATCATGCTCGCACACAGCATATAGACATGTGATATCATTAGCTGAGAGATGCTATTGACAAGAAGCATCTTATTCTGAAGAACATCCACACAGATGAAAATCCATTAGATATTGCTGACGAAGGTCGTGACTCATGACAAGCTGCAGCTCTATAGAGAGCTGAGCGGTGTCACCTCTCAATAATCATCTTCTTGGAGACACCTCCCCATTTGGATCGGGGGGGGGGGGGGGGAGGTTGTAGGGTAGTTATTATCCAGTCCCAAAATAGGAGGGGATGTTGGGCAATTACCACCTTGGGGATCTATTCCAAATAGGATTAGGAGAGAGATAGGTGGTGGGAGACGATATAAATAAGGACCCTATGCAAGGCAAAGGAGATCATCTCTCACTCATATATATACATAAATATATGATGAATCTACGTTTCATCATCTTTATTCTATCATTTTGGCCTTAAAACCCCTAGTAAATGCGTGTAAATAGGCTTAAATCATGCATTTTATCATCCATGCATTTGTGTATAAATTGTGCATAAAATACAGTTTTTAAATCCAAAATTATAGAATAAAGAAAAGAAAAGAAAAAATAATAAAATATTCTAAATATTTTATGACCCAAAATCCCGAGACTTAGGCATCTCGATGACTAGGTTGACAAAGAATAAAGTAGAGGGAGATAAGGGCCAAAAACCAATAAAAATCCCTTTTATTTCATGCATTCTTTATTCATTTTGGGACCTTTTTTTGGTTCCACTTTTTATACCTCAAATAAAGAAACTCTGTACATAAAAGTTGTAGATAATTAAATAAAGAAAAAAACAAAATTGATTTCGCTCAAAAATAATGTACAAATAAAAAGTTATGGTCTGAATAAATTCCAGAATCCCAACTTCCCAGACATGTATCTCACAAATAAAAACTCGAAATGCATCAAACTCACCTTAATTGTATATAATATAAAATAAGCTATTTAATGGCGGTAGTTTCGCATTTGGCGGAGCTACAGTTTGAAAGTTGAGTTTTGGGACCCTATTGTATACTTGTACAGATTAAAATATTCAATTTATTATTTATTCATTATTTTCATAATTTTATATTTTTATAATTTTTTAAATATTATTTATAACATATTTGTATATTAAAATAAAATAAAAACACAAAAGAAATACCAAATAAAATATTTGTATATAAAAGACATAGGTAAAATACCTATATACATACTCGTATAATTTATACTTCTATTTTATTAAGTGTACAAAATATATCAGAAAAATAAAATAAAAATATATTTAAGTATATAAAAATATTCTATAAATTTATAAAATAATAAACAAAAATAAATAAATTAAATATACAAAATAAAAATAAAATATTAAAATACATAGATAAATATACCTATAAAGGGTATAATGGGTAACTTGTAATTTTATATCTCTAAAAAATAATTAAAAATCACTATAAAATAATTCATAAAATAATAAACATTTTTATTTAATAACCCAAAAATAATAAATTGATTTGCTATTTTTAAATGAGTTGACAAAGATTTTTCTAGGGTTTTTCCTGGTTGGTCCACGTGGACCAACTAGGGGGCCTGGAGAGTTGACCGACGGGTCAACTCTCTGGCCCTAGGTCATGTAGCCTGTCAGAAATGGGTTTTGACCCATCTTTACGAATTTTTGAGGGCCACGTCTTTCACCATCTTGTGACGCTTTCTTCTTGAAAGTTTTTCCTCGATCAGTGATCATACACGCCCAAGGTTCACCTTGGGTTTTGGATCACTGTATCGAGCTGCACGTCTCGATTTTGGAGCCTCCTTCACCATTTTTTTCAAAAACCCCCCAAAACCTTCATTTCTTCCTTGAACCCTTTTTGCCCAAGCCTTGGCCACTCCCATCAGCTCTGGATCAAGGCTCGTGACAGGGGCCACTCCAGCTACGTCAAGCGTGCCCAGGTGAAGGCGGAGGAGCTTCTACCATCTCCGTCCATCCTTGGCCGTGAGGTCCTTTATCTCGTTGGTCATTTGGCCAGCTCGAGGTCGTGTTACATATTTTCTTTGCATTTTCTTGCTCTTTTAGTTTCATCATCTTCTTAGGAATCGAGTTCCCCTCTACATTCAGCGCTTCGATCGTTCCATCACCAATCACATTCCCTCGTCGGGGACAACTCCGGCGAGCCTTACCTCCACCTCCACGCACTTCACCATCCCGCTAACCGGGCTGAGGCAGTTTGCCCTTAGCCCGGAGCTTCTTTTTGTGCAGGTCTTGCGGTATTCAAACGTGCTGGGAGTCTTTTTGACTTTCGCCGGCGAAACCTGGGGAGTTACGGCTCCTCCATCTCGCGGGTGAGCGTCGGAAGTCCTCCGACCTCTTCGAGACCTCCTGCCGATAGAGGGGGCTGCCGGCGTGCTCCTGGACCTCCTAGCAGCGAAGGAAGGAGATGGAGGAAGGAGCGTGCGGCAATCCAAACTTGCTGGGCGCAAGTTCTTCGCGTGTTCTTGCTACGCATCTTCGAGCCGTCAGATTCACTGTTGTTCTTCCAGGCCTTCTATCAATCGTCGGATCACATCGCGCCCTGGTCGTCCGATCATCATCTGCCATCTAATCCTATCCGTCCGTGGGCGAAAGGGTATCGTCCCCCTGAGCTTCGACACGTGGCAAGTGGGGCGCGCAACGCCGTTGGATAGCCCCCTGCCGTGGGTATTTTGTATTCTCACCCTAGCATTTTGGTATTTAATATGAGGCACTAAATCATTCATCTGCTGTATTAAAGTTTTTGTAAAATTTATATCTAGGACCTTGGACATTTCGTATTTGCAATATCGTCCTTGCCAGTGAGGCGCACGTGCGTGAGCACATGCGCTTGGCTATTTTGCGAACAAGACCCAGTTCCTTCTAATATTTCTAATCAGTCCTTAAACATTGCTGTAGCGTATAAAATTTTTGGGTAATTTGCATTTCAGCCCTAGACTTTTTATTAATTACAATCAGGTCCTTGCCAGGCATGTGCTAGTCACGTGCGAGCTTGGGCATTTTGCGGATATAACCCTGCGGATTTAGCTATTCATTGTTAGTCCACAAAGTTTTAATATTCAGTATATATTTTTCGGAGAAATTGCATTTGGACCCCTGGACTTTTTGCATATTACTAAAATACCCATGCTAGTTTGTAGTTTCTTATTGTTTCTAGTATTTATTGCATGCATCTCTAAATACATAAAAAATCCACAAAAATCATCTTAAGTTCCTGTTGCATAGTAGTTTAATGCCATATTTTTATTTTGCATATTTATTGCATTTTAATATTTATAAAAAAAATAAAAAACACTCATTTTCAGCACTGTTTGCATTAGCAAATACATAAAAATTAGAAAAACACCTCAAACAAATCCCAAAAAAATATATTTTGGATATTTTAGTGTGTTTTAATTTCAGACCAAAAATCATCAAAAAATATAAAAGAAAACTCCTGAAAATTATAAAACTCTAAAAGTCTTCATAAAAATATTAAAATTCCATAAAAAAATCCTAAAAATATAATCTTTGTGTCTAAATTTTCCTTATTTGATTGTCTTTCATTTAAAATTAATTTGGGAAATTTTTGTTACTGTTTACTATTTTTCATTCCCATTTTAGTTTCAGATCTTTATTTTATTAACTGTTTTTAGTATTTTTGACTTTAAAAATACCAAAAAATATTCAAAAATATCTATAAAAATCACAAAAACATTAAAAAAATATAAAAACCTAAAAACATTTTATTTCCTAATTTTTGAGTATTTTTACTTATTTTTATAAATACTTTATCCCTCTCTTTCTTATTTTGTATATATATATTCCTTTTAAAGAAAAAAGAAAACATAAAAAATATAAAATATATAAAAATAAAATATAAAATCAGAAAATTAAAAATCAAAATACAAAAATACAAAATTAAAAATTAAATAAAAAATATAAAATTAAAAATCCACAGAAAAAATAGCACATATAGACACTTGATCGCAATCACAGTTTTGTGCATTATTGCCCCGATCTATCCTTTCTGCTCCTTGTGTTCGACCTCTACACATACTTGCACCTATACATATCTTGGTGTAGAGTTATAATAAATTTTAACTCCGTACCACTTTTCATTGCTTGATTTCTGTTGTGGGTTAATTGTTGATTGATTGAGGTTTCATGAGCGGTCGCTCAACGACATTGTGGTCCTGTCTTGTGTGGACTACTTTAGACCCTCGCCAAACCTCGATTATCAATATCGCTCTCTTCCTCTCTTATTTCTCTCTCCCCACACAAGGAGAGAATTAGCCCGCGCAAGGTGCGAGGAGCATCTTGCGCAAGGCACGAAGAGTAGCCTATCGAAGTGTAAAGAACATCTGCATCCGCATGGAGCGTCTGTGCCGAGGCGTGAGGAGCAGCCGCATGGGAGGTCCATTCTTGAGGAAGGACATCTCGTGATAACGAGAAGCATCAGTGTCGTGTTCTCCAAGTACAAGATGACATTTATATGATTTTATTCTTGTAACTGAACCTCAGTTTTGTTGGGCAACAAAATTGAGAAGAAATTGTGCCCTTGCTCGTTTTCGACCTAGTGGATTGTTGCAGGTCGTCATGCCCCGTGGATTTTCCCTCTCTCTTACGTCGAGGAGGGATTTCCCACGTAAAATTTCTCGTCTCTCTGTAATTACTTGATTATCATGCCTTGATTATTGTGCTTGATTATTGTGTGAGGAACATTCCACTTCAGGTCATCCTTTGCAGGGCAGGTTAAAGAAATCCCGATTTCTGTACAGAATCAACATGCCATATATCAGAAGAGGCAAGAGCATTATTTGCCTAATATTCATAATCAGCCTTGTTGTCATATCTGTAATAATAAGCTGTTTTTGTAGGATTATTGCGACCACAAATTTGACATGACAAGGAATTGTTGCCTCTACCACGGTGAGGTCCAGAGGGAATGAATCGAGATGAACCATTATAACCATAGCTTGTAGAGATAAAATCGGGGAGGTGGATCTATGTTGTTACAGAACCTGCTGTAACGTAAGAAAGCTGCTCGATGTCCATCAGATGGCCCTCAGAAGGGATCGAGAATGGCTAGTGCGCATCCCGATAAGCATCGAGCGGTTCCCCACTCACTACAAGAAAAATGAGTTGTGGTCACGGAATGTGGCTACGAAAACTTGTCGTCACGATAATTCCGTGGCCACTAATTTCTCATAGCTACAATTCTGTGGCCAAAGCTTCATACAAGAGTTGTGGCCACGACAAGTTATGTGGTCACTTGTAGTGGCCACGACATATTTGTGGTTAGAGAACTCTCGCAACGAGACTTGTAGCTATGGTTACTGGCCACGACATGTCGTGGTCAGAGCCCAATTCTGTGGCCACATGTCCCACATCCGTGGGCACAATTCTGTGGCCACAACTTGTTTTCCTTGTAGTGACTGTAACAAAAGAGGATCCGTTCAATAGAATTGGAACCATTATAACTACATGAAGATGTGTTTGAACGCCCTCGAGAGCCACGAGAATAAAAACGCTCAGATCCATTGGATCCACGAGAGGATTGATTAATTTTGACGATATTTTGATACTAAGCCTCTGTTCGTGAATTAGAAGCAAATCAGCAACATCATCACAAGAGAGAGTGGTTGCCTGACTTAAAATTACAATTAAATATCAGGGATTCGTAATCAAGTCCTGGTACATTTAATATGACCATTAATCAGATCATAAGCTGTAATGGTTTTTCCACAGATAGCAAGATTAATCCTTACTATAGCTTTGTTAAGGTAATCGGTCATCGAGAGATCACCCTTCTTCAAGGATTCAAGCTGGGATTTGTAATGGAAAATATGAGATTTGAATACTGGATTTATAAATGGAAACCGGACATTGTTTAAGCAAGCAGTCAGAATCTAGAGAAAACCATCTGAGACAACAAAGGCCAATAATGTGGAAGTGATTCGACTGCAAAAAGGACCCGGACTACTTGGGATGCATATGGGTCCAAAAGATGGATACCTTACCCTCCACCCATAGCCCTTCCCACATGCACCCCTTTCCCAAAGCCTGCATTGCCCATCGACCCCCCATGTATACATACACGCAGACGAACATGATTGATTAGATGGCATCTAATACGAGTAGAATGGGTGTACCTGATGAGGGGAAGGAGATCGAGATGACGGAGTCCAATTGGGTGGTGGAGATCCAGGAGAGGAGCAAGCAGATCATCCTCGCCTCCGAGGCCAAGCAGTGGAGCAACCAGTCCATCTACACCGTCCCCTCCTGCGTCAAGGACCTCAACGCCAAGGCCTACCGCCCCCTCCTCACGTCCTTCGGCCCCTACCGCCACGGGGAGGCGCACCTCCTCCCCATGGAGGACCACAAGCAGCGGGCGCTGCTCCACTTCCTCAGGCGCACGAAGCTCCCCCTCGTGGAGTTCGTGCGCCCGTTGGAGAGGGTGCTGCCCCAGCTCATGGGCGCCTACGAGCGCCTCGATGAACGGTGGAGGGAGGACCATGGGGAGGCCTTCTTGAAGGTCATGCTTGTGGATGGCTGCTTCGTGCTCGAGCTGCTGCGGTTCATGACCGGCAAGGGAGGCGAGTACGCCGAGAACGATCCCATCTTCAGCAACCACGGCCAGTTGTACACCGTCCCCTACATCAAGAGGGACATGCTCATGGTCGAGAACCAGATCCCCCTCCTCGTCTTGGAGAAGCTTGTCTCGGTGGAGCCCGGAAACCTCGACGTAAGATCTATCTTCAATCATTTATGTGAAATTTCCCGTTCTATTCGATTATAACAATATTTTAATTTAGGGGTTTTTATGCTTGTGCTCTTTAGATGTTCTGTAATTACAGTTATGTTCTTACCTTTTTTTTTCAATAACAGTTGTGCACTTTTATTATTTATTATAAAATTCACATATCCCCCTATATTATAACAATGGAAGTACTGTGAACTTTTTAAGAATGCATGGAGTCATGTGTTATTGCGGAAAAAAGTAAAGGTATAATTGTAATTACAAAATCTCGAAGGGTATAAGTGCAGAAAATCCTAATTTCTTTTACTATGTGTAAATTCATATACCTTACTTTATTTCTTTAAATTTGGTATATACCGCTTTAAAATTTAATTGTTAATATTGGGTCATGGCTTTTGTAACGTGTCGAATCTTAAAAGGAGCACAAGACGATTATTATTTTCTTAGGATAAATTACAAGCATGACACAAAGTTCGTAGTAAAAAGGATCTTTGAGATAAAAATGTCACATTCTAGGATTTAGATTTCAACATATAAACACTTTCAACGACATTTTATTTCTCTTAATATCGGCATTTTTAACCTTATTAAATCATTAAACTTCGGCATTTTAAAACGCACTTTTCCACGAACTATTACAAAATCCTACGAATTTAGGTTCTAAGACGGATTTTTTAAGATATAAAGAGTCTAATTATATGATTTAGATTCTAATTGTTTACTATTAGGTTCAAGTTGGCATTAATTTATGTGAAATGGCTAACCTAGCACAAATTGTTTTGCATCTCACAGGAAGAAGACCGCGACATAAACAACCTCATACTGAGATTCTGCGTACCAACCGAGCCGCCGCTACGGATGCCGCTCGGTCTCCACACTCTAGATGTGGTGCGGAAGAGCATGATCCGTGGGACGGTTCAAAAGTCTGCCAAGCGCCACCACCGCCACAGAAACCCTTCTATGATTGGCCTTGCTGGAAGCGAGATCATCCGCTCCGCCATGGAGCTAAACGAGGCTGGTATCATTTTCCGCCCCAGTGAAACCACCAGCCTAAGGGACATCCACTTTCGCCATGGAGTCCTCCACCTCCCCCCGATCGTCGTCGATGACTCTACCGAGTCCCTCTTCCTCAACCTCATGGCATTCGAGCGCCTCCACGTCAGCGCTGGCAACGAGGTTAGTACCCGTATATTAAATTAAAATTCACAATTTTGCCCTTCTGTTGTTACACTTATGCCCTTCTTTTACGTTAATCAATGGACAATACTGTAATTTCATAAGAATATAAGGGCACAAGTGATTTGCAAAAAAAGGTATGAGTATAACTGTAATTGTAGAATCTTGGAGAGATACACGTATAAAAAATCCTGTAAATTTGTGTGCCTTTTAAGGCCTTTTGCATTTTAAGCCCCTATTCTTTTCGTATTCCTACTTAATCTCTTACATGTATAAAAATTTGTTTAGATCCCTTTGCTCTTCAGACGTAATTATTCGTATCCGATCAGTGTCTGTTCTATACCAGGTGACGAGCTATGTGTTCTTCATGGACAACATAATCGATTCGTCGAAGGACGTGAGCTTGCTGGCCTCCAAGGACATCATCCAGAACGCCATCGGCAGCGACAAGGAGGTAGCGAAGCTCTTCAACACGATGTGCCGCGACGTGACCCTCGACCCGGACAGCAACCTCGACGAGGTCCACCGCAGGGTGAACAAGTACTGCCGGAAGAGCTGGAACATGTGGAGGGCCAACCTGATCCACACCTACTTCAGGAGCCCATGGGCACTCCTCTCGCTCCTCGCTGCCATCTTCCTCCTCGGTCTCACTGTAGCGCAGACCGTCTACACGATCATGCCGTACTATAATAGCGACAGTTCACCGACGGCCGGTGGCACGCCGTCGCCGACTATGTCGCCGAGCTGACGTGGGCGTAGACGTGGATGTGTCGCTGCTTGGGTGGTTGTGCATGCATGCATGGTTTTGATTGGGTGATGAGAGTGCGAGTGCTAATTACGGTTGTAATCCATAGTGTGATGTTGATTTGAGAGTGATGTTTGTTGCCTTTCTTTTGTTATTAATTAGAGCTGGTTGTATTTGGAGCGCGATCCTACAGGGGATAATAAAGTTCTTGGGAAAACTAAAATTCGTTATTATATATTTAGCAACGGAAGAAAATAACGATGAATTCTAAAATATATGTCATCAAAAAGTTATTTTGTGCAACTTTTTTACAAATAAAGTTTGTCCGGTATGGATATGCATTCAATGACAAATCCGTGAAACATTAAAGAGACAAAGCCAGTAAGAGTATTGAGGCGATATTTGTTTAATTTATTTTATCATTATTTATCATTTTAATTGTTGACGTTGGTTTAATTTGATTGGTTGCATAATTTAGGGAGAAATTCCAAAATATTTTCTATCGATACTTATGAAGAGTTTTTGCAAAAAATACCCTTGTAAACATATGATTTTATATGAATATTACCAAAAATACTATAATTAACCAAAAGTTCCTAAAAATTACCAATTTTACATAAATCTATAACCTAACTAAAACTGGCCACACCTGGTCTCACGAGATGTCATGTCACCTCCACTTTTTCTGCCACCATTTCCCTTTCTCCCCTCTCTCTCCGATCCACTCCCTCCCTCTTTTTCTCTCTCCACTTAATCTCTCCCCCTCTCCACCCGGATCTCTCTCTCGCCCTTTTTCTCTCTCCTCCACAAATGCTCTCTCCCTTCCTCTCTCCTCTAACGAGATTTTTTCCGCTCGCAGAAAATGTTTTTCTAGTCAGGACATGATTATATGAACGGTTCACTGATCGGGAACCGTTTGCCGATCAATGCTATTCCGGAAAATATTTCAATTTTATGTTATAAAAAATAATATATAAAATATTTGGAATTGAGAATCGGCAAATGAGATATATACAGGAAGAAGCGGGTTTCCAGAGCCCTCTGAAAGAGGGAGGTAGTGTGAAAAAAATGGGGTATAGCCACTGTCCAGTCAAAAGTCTGGGGAAAGATGACATTGATCCTACCCTTCTCCGCTTTCTCACATAGTTCCCACGGGATCATTCTTGGAAAGGACTTTTCCCCCTCGACGCACCTCTAATACAACTCGGACCCGTGGAGCAAACTGTTAAATTTTTTTTCTTCAATCTCAAATGGTAGAGAAGGGTGTCCTCGTCGGAGAGAATTTCCTTCCCCTATCTCATTACCTGACGTCTTAATACCCACATCTCTGAGAGATCTGACCACGGAAAGGGAAAGCTAGACTGGCATTACAATAGTGGCCGATACGAAGTGACACGAAAGAGACTCAGACCTGAAGAAAGGTCGTAGGCACCCTTAGAAGAAGGTATATACTCGGTGGATTCCAGTGGAAAGAACAAAAGATGTGCGACATCTCCTTGGGCTGTTGAACAGAATCCAACCACACCGGAATGGATGGTACAAAGTTTGTCTATACCTAAGAGGCACTTCTCGAATGAGAATTCATACGGAGATCCAGCTTGTCGCAGATTAGCCTTGTGGCATAGATAGCGAGTCCTACAGAGAGCATTTGCCTCTGCTTTCATTTCCCCCGTGGGTTGGGGTTGGTTGGCTGGTTCGGCATTTTCTATCTGGTGAGGTCATTTTTAGTAGGAATTGCTGAAATACGTGCTCTGATGGACCCTCGACGTGATCAAAGCCCACTTGGCTGAGTGGGAACAACAGGCCCTTCTTTGCCCGGTTCACCAGGTTCTACCACTTAAGGGCCCCCGAAGATAAATCAAGATCAAAATCAGAGTTTGATCCTCTCCGCGCATCATCCCCGGGCTGTCGACTGGGCGGTACAGCTAATGGGTTAACCAAGAATCGGAGATATGGGAAGAGAAAGAGGGGATTTCCGAGGGCAGGAGTTTTGTTGCATAACTAGGAGTAAATTCGAGGCCTGAGTCATCGCGCTAATTTTCTCTAAGACCTCTAATATTCCCAAAACTAGATCAGATTTCCGTTTGAATATAGAAGGCAAGCCAATAGTCGACGCCCCCCGGCAATTGCGGGCATTTCGAAATGCAATAAAAGACTGAAAGTGGTCAGTGATCAGACAGGCAAGTCTAGCTCACAAGCAGCTGTGGAACGTCTTCCCCGATCTCTGCTGGTGTGTTGGGAATTTCTCTCTTTCCCCCCGACGAGTGACGCCTCTTTCGCTGATCTCTGATCCCCTCTTCTGACTAGGCATTTCACTTCCCCCCGACATAGATCTTAGACTAACCGAGCCCCTGTAAAGTGGGCTTCCCCTTCTTTCAGGAGTGGGCCTCGACCATAAGTCATCAAGCGAAGAAGGTAGAATACAAGGCCCTAGGTAATGGTCTAATCAGTTTCTAGCATTCAAAGAAAGGGAAAGGTCGAGAGAAAGACCGGTCTAAAAGATTTAGTAGACCCAAGAAAAGAATCAGACCGCTTCGCATCACCATTCTCCTATCACGTTAGACGTGACATACTGATCGAAAAGTTGCGTATTTGACCTTCGACGAGGGTTATAGATTTGACTGTCCTTCACTTCCTACTCGTATCAATGAGACCGACATTGCCAAGTTTCTTGAGGATGACTTAATCCGTGGTTTGAAAGTCAAGTATAGTTGTTGTCCTTTCAGCCGAGCGATATATAAGTTCTTTGATTTTCTTCTCGACGGGGAAAGAAGCAATTCCCTTTTCTCAAATGGCCTACAAACTAGGGCTCTTTTCTCTCACTTCCTCTATGGTCAAAGGGGATAACAGGCTGATGACTCCCAAGAGCTCTTATCGACGGAGTCGTTTGGCACCTCGAGCTCTACGGCACCCGATCCCTGACACCGAAGCCCTAGCTTAGAGCCTTCACATACTACGGGAAAGCTGATTTGCCAATTCCCAATTCCAAATATTTTTATATATTATTTTTTATAATATAAAATTGAAAAATTTTTCGGAATAATATTATATATTATTTTTAATGTATGATCGGCAAACGATTTGCCGATCGGCAAACCGTTCGTCGAATCATGCCCTGATTGGGAAAAACTTTGCAGTGATGTCCTGACCGGGAACTACGGGAAAAATCTCCCTCTAACTCCCTCTCTCTCCTCTCCATTTCTCTTCTCAAATGCTAAGCACACTTCTCTCTTTCTCTATGATCTTTTCTCTCTCAACGCATCACCAAAATCATAATATAATAGTGCACACTCGTGCGTTGAACAGGCGGGGGAGCGTGCTTCTGATGAGATAGACAATGAGAAAATTATTTTTAAATCTGATATATACAATGTTATTATATTTATATAAGAATAATTATCTGGTGAATTTCTTATTTTTAACATGGAAAAACATAAGATCAATCATCGGATGATTTATACATGTCAAATACTCTAACTCGGACGCTTTCGGGAGCTATGGAAGCAGCGGGGCATGCATTGTAATGTAGTAGTTAATTGGCGGAACTGTTCAGAGGATATCTGATAGTTATATATTGTGTTTGTAGCTGGGGATGTGACAATAAGCCTTGAATCATCTCCTTCGCGTGTAAGAAGATTTATTGAAGGCATACTGACCAAGTGCTTTTTGATCCATTTCAGCAAAGAAATCTACATGTAGATAGGGAGGAGGTCAAAGTGCACATGATGTAGCCCGAGTTTGATATTGAATTGAGTATGGTGCATCTCTGTATTCATTGCTCTAGATAACCTCATTTTTAGCATATTAATTCCATTCTAGCATAACTAAGATATATTTATACGGATTTCCATATAACAATTGAAAATCAAATAATAGAAGCAAAAACAAAAATGAAGTTACGGATACCAGACCGGTTTTGGATGGAACTGCATGTAATCTAACTACATCGGAATGAGAAGGTAACAACAAAGTTATTAGAAGTTAGTGACGGAAGAAAAAATAAGTAGGAGAGGAGCTGGAGAGGCATGCCTCCAAAAAGGGAACGGGGCGGGAGCGATAGGCGGCATCCCTATATTGGAGGATGGTGGAACTACTGCAGAAATCAAGGGAAGAAATAGAAAGATGGGTGGAAATCAAGGGAAGAAATAGAAAGATGGGTGGGACATTTGGGCATAATTGGAATGGACAATGCATGATAAGGGTAAAATCGGAATCTATTGTACAAAAATTAATGGGTGGGGGTCAAGCCCCTTGCTTAATATATAGTAATAGATATATAGGAAAAATGAGACTGCCCCGATCGGAGCTAGCTCGGTTTCATTTTTGTTATATTTTTTATTTTTTTGAAAAAATCTTCCATGAATATTCATCACTATATTCTTATATTATGTAATTCAATTTTCATGTGAAACAGACTCCTACGACCTTTATCTAGACAAACATTTTTTAATGGTCGCGGAATTGTTAAAAAATGATTGTCTGGATGGAGGCCGTAAGAGTCTCTGTTTCGTACGAAATTTGAATGACTTAATATAGAGATATAATAATCTTCAGAAGAATTTTTGAAAAAAAATATGGAGAAAATGAAGCAAGAGCTCCCCATTGGGGGCAGCCCCATTTTACCCTATATATATTAGCAAAATGATTTTCATAAAAAATATTTAAAACTATCTATTTTGTAAGAAGAGATTTTTCACATTCTATTTAGAAATTTAAAAACTCAATTATGATGAGGAAGTAACGAGAATATATATTATAAGTGTAAAGTATAAAGTTATTTCTTACATTTTATGAAAAGGGTGATTGTCATATTTGGTTGTGTATATGTATAATATTTTTAATAAATATAAAACTATAGTTATAAACGTTGCAAATACAAATTTATAGGGATAAATATTATCATGCTTGGAAAATAGTGATATGATATACATCCATATTTTAATGTATTGAAGTCAACCTTACATGATCATCCACATGATTTCATGTTATTTCTGCATATACTACCCTCACGCTCTGCATAATTGCACGTGTACCCCCATTAGTTCCAGTAAACTACACATATACCCCCTATATAGTTTATTAAATAAAGAGCATATTAAATCTGTATGAAATAATATATTGATTATAAAAATCAAACAAAAAACCTACATATAACTTATAATATGCTATATACAATATTTAATTACTTTTATATTCTAAACAGTAAACCAAAAAAATTAAAATCAAATATAAAACCTTAAACTAGGTAGTTCTTTCTTTGAAAAAATATATGAAATTTCTAATGTTCTGTGTATGATATAATACCGGCTGCTCATGTGATATATGATTGCTATTAATTGTTCGTATTAATAATTATTTTATGTGAAATAATACTTATCAATATTACTTACAATATTTTGAAAATATTATATTAACCTTATTTATTCAATTAAATAAAATTATACTTTAATATCTTGATTATTTTTTATAATTTTGAAAATATTTCAAAAAATTTCTTCAACGTGCTGCAGAGCGCGGGAAATACACTAGTATACTTCCACTGTTAAGTATATATAAATATAATATATCTGTAATGCTTTGTGTGGATAAAAGAGAGAGATATGTTTGTATCCAGTTTCTTACTAAACATTTTTATACATATTTTGATATATATATATATATATATAGGGGTTGATGGGGCTGCCTCTTGGGAGCAGCCAACATGGCTGCTCCGCCCCATTTTTGGGCAAATTTTTTATTTTTTTGAAAAATATCGCCATGTATATTCACCTCTATATCCCTCCTATATGTCATTCGAATTTCGTCAGAAACAGAGACTCCTACGACCTCCATCTAGACACGGTCGATTTAAAAAATCATGCGACCGTTAAAAAATAACGTCTGGATGGTGGCCGTAGGAGTATCTGTTTCTGACAAAATTCGAATGACATATATGAGGGATATAGGGATGAATATACATGTTGATATTTTTCCCAAAAAATAAATAAAAAATTCGAAAAATGGAGTGGGGGCAGCCCCATTTTTCCCATATATATATATATATATATATATATGAAAAATGAAGTTACCTTGGAGGGAGCTAATTAACTAGGTCCCCACCCTATTTTTCCACTTTTTTATTTTTTTGAAAAATAAATCCGTGAAAATTTATCGCTATATCCATATACTATGACATTCAAGTTTCGTGAGAAACAAAGACTCTTACGACATCCATCTTGATAGTCATTTTTTAAAGGTCGCAGAATTGTTGAAATCGACCCTGTGTAGATGAAGGCCGTAGGAATCTCTGCTTCACATGAAATTTGAACGACATAATATATATATATATATATATATAATGATGAAATCCACAGAAGCATTTTTCAAAAAAAAAATAAAAAATAGGAAAATGGGGCGGGCGGAGCCAAGTTAGCTTCTCCAAGAGGGCAACCCCATTTTACCCATATAAGAGGGGACCCTTCCAATAAGGTTTCCTGAAATTTAAAAAGCTACCACTAATTTTGTAAAGGGATATTTACACCCATAACCCTAAGTAGTTCCGTAATTACCCAGAAACCCTCGATAATTCATAATTACATGTGTAACCCTAAATAAGTAGGCCGTCCTACATCCGTAACCCTATGTTATTTTAGTCAATTAGCCCACGTAGATCTAAAGTTAATCTAATCAATCATATATCCAACGGCTATAATTAAATCCAAAAAAAGAAAAAATACCCCTCTTCTTCCTACCGACCCTCCCTCCCCCAAACTTTCTTCTCCAATTCTCCCACCCACCCTGCCGACTGCCATTCATCCCCTTCCTCCTCCATCCCCCTCCCTCTCAGCCTTCGCCTTCCGAAGCCCCCCTCGGCCACCAGCAGGATCTCCTGTAACCCCCGCCCTCGACTTGGGGACTGTACCTGTGAAAAGACATTGGGCATGAGCCTCTGGTCCGTCGATGCCAGCAACGATGCAAGGTGCTGGAGCCCTGCGGACTGCAGCCACCGCGCCATCACGGCGTCCTCGACATCGCCTGCAGGGCCCACGTCGTAGAGGCCCCCTGCCGAGGTCGCAGCCGATGCCGGGCCCCCTGCTGCATAGGGCCACCCCCGTGGCACTGTGACCTACGTTGGGGCGCCAATTTCACCGATCTGCACCGCAGCCTCAACTGCTCCACCAAATCACATCAGCAAAAATACCAAATCAACCTCCGCCAAAAACGTGACCAAAAAATCGAACATTCACATCGAAATCACCGCAACTCACGTGAAATGGACTAAATGCGGGCGGCGAGGAGCAACGGCGTCCATTCAACAACGCACAAAACCACAAATCCTAGCAGAATCACCTGATAAAAAATGAGGATCTGGGTAGAGATCAGGAAGGGAGTACGAGCGCGAGGATCAGATCGGGGAAGGGGGCGCGATTATCAAATTAAGGCGTGACCGATCGCAGGAAGATTTAGGGGAATCGACGGGAATGGAGATGGGGGAGCAGATCGGGTCGGTGTCGGAGGCGCGCGAGGGGGGGTGAGCTTAGCGGGGAGGGGGTGGGATGGGGGGAGCTCAGGTCGAAGTTGGAGGTGTGCGTGGCACGGGTGGGTGCTCTGCCTCTGCGGGGTGGGATCCGGGGAGCTCGAAGCCGCGCGGGGGAGGGGGTCGGAGGTGCGAGGGGAGGGGTGGGATCGGGGGAGCTCGGGTAGGAGGTGCGCGGGGAGGGGTGGGATCGGGGGAGCTCGGGTCGGAGGTGCGACGGGGGGCTCAGGACTGGCCTGGCCTGGAGGGGGGCAGCCTGGGCTGGAGGTGGGCGGCTCCTCCTCCACGCGATGGATTAGGGGCAATTTTGTCTTCTCATGGAAACCGTCAAATATAATGGCCATACTAAATAGAACATAACACAGGGTTATGTTATGTAAGAGTTAAGGATTATTCGAGGTTACTCATGTAATTATGTATTATCGAGGGTTCCTGGGGTAATTACAGAACTATTCAAGGTTATGGGTGTAAATATCCTTTTTGTAAATTGTGTAGAAACTTTGTAAAATATAAACTGCACATTATAAAATAATGATGATCATATTGTTTTGTAAAATATACCATCCATATTATAACTAATATTTTGTCCAATATAATAATATTTTCATAATCTCTCTTGATATGCATATTATGTTAATATTATTATTAATTTTATATAATTAGAAATTATAAAATAAATAGGAAAAATACCTAAACTTGTGTGACTTTCTACGTATCCAGGAAAGGCCCACCTCATTGGAAGTTTCTCATATATATATTTATATATATATATAGAGAGAGAGAGACTTGCGATGAACCTCAATTTTATCATCTTTATTCTATTATTTTGGCCTCAAAATCCTAGTAAATGCATGTAAATACCCCTAATTCCTGCATTTTAGCATTCATACATGTATGTGTAAATAGTATATAAAATACCATTTTAAATACCAAAATTATAGAATAAAGAAAAGAAAAGAAAAAGAATAAAATATTGTAAATATTTTATGACCCGAAACCTCGAGACCTAGGCATCTAGATGAATAGGTCGACAAGGAATAAAGTAAGGAGAGATAAGGGTCAGAAACCAATAAAAATTCCTTTTATTTAATTCATTCTTTATTCATTTTGGGACCTATTTTTAGTTCCACTTTTTATACTTCAAATAAAGAAACTTTGGTAGACCTGGCAAGAAAAATACTCCACAACATTCAAAGATTGCGGTTTTTGCTGAATCGGAGATCATCTCCTATACTACAATTATCGACTATTAAGAGGCGATTTTCGAGTTCATCACCCCTCCATCCTTGTTGGTAGTTAAATTAGCAAAATTTTTGAGCTCAAAGGGGATGGTTCACTAGAGACTATCCTCGATCATACTATAGGAGATGGTCGACAACCGTCCCCGATGGTTGATGAGTCTCATATTCATCACTCTAAAATGATTAATTAAGCTCAAATCCTCAAAATTCATTGTCATTTCTTCATTTATTATGTATAATTAGCATTCATGCATGTATAAATAATAATTGCATTTTATCACTTATAATTGCATAAAACAAGGAGCCAAAAATCTCAGCCCCATTGACCTGTAAAATAGCCTAACTTTCATGATTTTTAACTAATTCATGCTATCTCCAAATGACCTGAAACCACTTCCATTGTATACATATTACTAAAAAGAATAAATACAAATAAAAAAATCACTAACATAAAATAAGTGGACCAGAAACGCAAAACCTAATTCTAAGATTTCCGAACTAAAACATTGATATCTTTCTTATACAATGTCCGATTTGATCCTACTAACTTTTAGACTAATGTACATTCAAATACCTTCAAAACAAGACCAAGTTCAAGTGAATTGGAGCTCGTGGGAAAGTTGGCTTTTGGTCTTCTTTTGTACATTTTATATTTTACCTAATTTTGACCTATTATTTTATGTACATAATTAACTTATTTTATTTTATTTCTTTTTTGATTTATTTTTTTGACAAAAGTTTTATTAAAATGCGTAAAAATCCAAATCTAAAATGAGCTTGAAATCAAAGAAAATAATTGAGTCCGAGTCTTCACTAACAGTCTGTACAAAAGTTATTTTCGTATTTTATTTTATTTCTTCTTTTTCTTACTTAATAAAAATCCAAAAAAATAGAGTAATGTGTAGATATTTATCTTTGATTTTATCGTAATTTTTTCCGATTTTTATCTTATTTAAAAATAATAAAAAATACAAACTTAAAAATCAAGATGTTATATGTACGTACCCCAAAAATTCACTTTATGCAAATGATAGATTTTGATTTTGGTCTCTTCATGAAAGTTGTAGATCTCGTCGAGAAGAGCTATTTTATAAAGAAAATGTTTTGATCCGAGTCGTTTGCTATTTATTTAAGATTTTTCTTTGTATTTTTAATTTCAAAATTTTTGGTAGTGACACGTGGCAGCTCCTGGAGCTGCCACGTGTCACCCATTTCTGGATTTATTTCATTCCATTTTTTAAATAATAATAATATATAATAAATAAAATGCCACATGGCATCATCGTGGACGTCTGATCTCGACCAATCAGACGACCACTGTACCTCCTTCCTCCTCCCTTTCCTATTCTTGCACTGCCGTCTGCCTTACCCTTCTGATTGGCGCCGCCCACGATCCCATCACCATCTACAACCACCACCCATCAGCACTCGCCGACTTTCCTCTTCAGGCGCACCGCCATCACGATTCTCGCCGTCCACCGATATTTTTTTTCCATCAACGGCCACCTTCCTCTCTCAGCCTGAATCTGCCCCGATCTCCTTTTAAATCCAACTGCTGCCAACCACCATCCTTCTCTGCACTCCTCATCAGCGATCCCCTTCCCAAAACGGTCGTCCCCTTCGTATCCCATCACCTGATCATCCCCCCGTCCGCCACCAAGCCTTTCCAAAATAATCGCTCCACATCTCTATAAAGCTCAGGACTGCCAACCCCCTTCGACTCATTCACCGATTGCACCATAAAGAGCGGCAAGCGGTGGTGACAGCACATGTTCACCCTCATCTTCGGCGAGATCCAGCCTTCCCAGCTACCCTGCAGCGCTACCACTTCGTGCGCTTGACTTGCTCAACCCCTGCCGTTGAGCCAATGACTGATTCGACTCTGCTATCCCACTACCAACACCTCCGACATCCCCCTTCGACTCCACCGATCTGCCTCTCATCCTCCACCATCGCACCAGCGCAAATTTCATTGACCACTACGTTCTCTACTCACGTCTTTACCTCCTCCGTCAACTGGACGTCCCTCCGCAGCCGCATCATCAACAAGTTCATTCGTTTCGACGTCAAGGACTACTAGATCCATATCCAGGAGCTTGCATCTCTCAGGAAACCCCCACTGCTCCACTGCCACGACTTCAGCTCCGATAATCACTCTGCAAGTCTGCTTCAATGCCAACGCTCATCACCAACGCCTTGAGCTTCATCGACTTCAACCATCACCTGTCTCCATGAATCAACCATCGTCATCTACCGCTGGTGCTTCCGTCGCACCAACCAACCGCACGCAGACAACTAATGAAGCCCCAACTACTCTCCTCTGTGATCGCCAGCTGCTCCACTAGGCTCGAAACCCCATGTGATCACGTGAGGCGCACGTGCCGCCTAGGGAGTTTTGCATAAAAGTCCTCGGAGTTACCCCTTATTTACAACACGCCCTATTGAACAGAGGGTTACGTGCCCGTACATGACCCCTCTATAATTTTGTAGAAACATCCCTCAGTGTGTCAGTGATGAGTCGCTAAATACGATGTTTAATTCGTGTTCGTTGTGGTACGTGTATTTAGCGAATCAGTCAGAACCGAAAGAAAATCTCCGTGAAGAGTGTCTCGGCTTTAATTTATATCCCGGGCAAGTCCGGGGTCGAACTCAGGGAGGCAAAGGAACAACTTCGGGTTTAATTAGAAAGTTTAGATCTAGATTTCCATGCGGTTTTTTTCATATATTTTTAATGCAAAACAAAGGTGAAAGGCAAATGCAGCTAAATTAAGACACTAAGAAGATACACAACAAGGCCAAACTAATTATAATGTCATATCAATTCAATTTAGCCAAATTATATTTTTTCTAGAATCCTAATTCAGATATGAATACCAAACACATTTTTTTGTATTTTTCGGGGTTAAAATGCAACAATGAAAATGCACACTTTTTATGGGTTTTTTCGTAATTTCTTACACAAACAGAAAGCGCAAATTGTGAAAAGTTTACTGGAATGAAAACATAATGAAATGTGACTACAGTATTTTTTTGGAATTTTTTGACAAAGTATGAATTTTTTATGGATTATTTAGTGAAATCAGAGCGAAAGTGAGTAATTAATTCCTAATAAATCCACGTTTTCAAATTAGACAGAAAGCGAATTATCCCCAATAGATATTTATATAAACAATGAAGGAGAGTTGAAATTTCATGAAAAGAATGTATGTGGATTTAATTAAAAATCAAATCATCAGATCACTCTATAATTTAGTTTGGGCACAAGACAACTCTATTTTAGATGAAATTTGGATAGTAAGTGAATCACATATCAAGGCCTAATTCCTAATTTTTGTGGAATTTTTAGAGCAACATGTGTGAGATATAATTTTAAGAGCTTAATTTAGGTAAAATATACAATATTTCAGTTGAACATTTTTAATTAATTATCCAAAACTCACAAAAATACAAATAAATATTCACAATGTAGATCATTAGTTGCTCAACACAATGACATTTTTTCTTGAATAAAATGATGCATAAACGAGGTCCAAATTAAAACAATAATACATGGTTGTCTATGCAATTCAGTGAATAAAATAAACATAACAAAACATGCATAGGGGTACGGTTGTAATTACATAAAACTACAGAATAAAGGATGCAATTTTTACAAATAAAAAAATGAAATAAAGAAGACCTTCTTCTTCGGGATGAACCCAACAAGTGGGAGGAAATGATGGCGGTGCCGGCGGCCTTGAGCGGCGCAGCTGCTCTCGGCCGTGAGGACTGCGAGGCAGAGGAGGCTCGGGGGCTGCCGGCGGGCGGCGACGGGGTGGAAGGACCGCAGGCGAGCACGGCGGAGAGGTGGCGCGCTGATAGGCGGGCGCGGTGGCGTTGGCCGGCGGGCGCGGTCGGCGGAGGGCTGAGGAGGGGGCTGATGGTCGGCGGAGGCGCGCGGACGTGCGGCCGGCGAGGGCCGCTGCTGGGGCTTTGTGCTGCGGTGGTGGAGAGGAAAGGGGGCGGCGGCGGCGGGTGCTCCCACCGCTGCAGCTCATTTTTTTTATTTTTTTTAATTTTTTATTTCCTTTTAACTGTTGCAATGTGTTTTTTTAAATTTAAATTTTTCATTTTTTTTAAATTTTGATTTCTTAAACAGGGAACAAACATGTATTCAAAAAGGGAAGATGATGAGTTGGTGGTGAAGTGATAGAGATATAAATAAATGGATGGAGTTATGTGAATGGTAATGATATGTGATAAAAAAATGATAAAACAACAACAATGATATAATGAAGGGAAAATTTACCTAAGATGAACGCAGTCGCCTATAGTGTGCTCAATAGAGCACGATCTTCGCTCGAATCACCTGCGAGTGATGAGCTCTAGCAGCACGCGGGTGCAGCTGCGATGTTGGCCAAAAAACCAACGGATCTCACCGGAGAGAGGGCTGTCGTTGCTCGACCACGGTTGCATCGTTGTCACCGATTCAACTCAGGGAACTAGGCTCTCCTCACATAAAGATAGATCAAAGATAAATTTGAGGAGAATAAGATGTATATAAAGAGGAAAAAATGGAAGTTAAAATTAAGATAAAAGTGGGATGGAGGTTAATAAAATGGTGGAGTTGAATTAGAAGTTAGAAAAAATGATGGAGTAATGGAGTTGAATTGGTGGTTATTGTAGAGAATGTAAAATAAATAAATAAATAATATAAAATAAAGTAGGCTACTTTAATTACAATAGAATAAAAGAGAAGAAAATAAATAGTGGAGAATTTACAAAAGAAAACAAACAACATGTACATTTTTTTACTTTTCTAATATGTATTTTTGTCTTTTTAATAAGAGATATTTACAACGGAAAAATACAATAAAATACTACAATTAAAATACAACACAAGTATGGTTATTTTGTATTTTTAGTAATTAAGAAATGTAAAATAAAAAATGAAGAAAGAATGAATATATACATAATATACAATGTACATCTAGCTCCCAAAACCCAACTTTTGCAAATGAGCTCCGATTTTAATGAAACCACTTCCGTTGGATAGATAGTTTTCTAGCTTGAACTTTAAAAGGAGTTTGGTGAATTCAGAGTTCATATGGAGCGGGAATTTGGCTTGGAAGTTGGACTTTATGGCTTTTTCTCTTTAGGATCTAGGAGCATTTATTTGAGGTAAAATTTGTTTTGTATTTTTGTATTTTTATATACATTTTTATAAATAAGTAAGAAAAAGAATTAGGAAAAAAGGAGTTGAAATGGAATTATTAAAAATACATGAAGTTTTGAGCTATTTACATGTATAAAACTCCTTTATTTTGCAGCTTTTTATTGCTAATTTATTTTATACTATCTAATATACAATAATTAATGTATTTTATTTACAAGAGTCATTTTATAATTTATGAATTTTACAAATATTTATTTGGGATTTTACTCGGGGATTTTGCTATGATCAAGATATTAAGATGATGAATCGTGGATTCATCACCCCCCTATACTTAAACTTTGCTAGTCCTCGAGCAAATAAAGAATGAATAAGTTGGGTTAGCCCCTGACTGTACATGTGAATACAAGACTTGATCCGTTCAAGAACTCTCGGTTTTAGAGGTCCTAAAATTCTAAGCTGAACCAAGCTCTAGTCAAAAGGTATCCAATTTCCCTAATCATCAGACTCTCTTTGTATACATATATAGTAAGGATATGACTTAAGTGTTGACTGCAGTTACAAGAGTAGAGTCGCAACGTCACCCAAGGTTCCTGTCCAAGAGACTCTCCTAAGGACCCGATCCTCAACACTAGGAAATAAACCATTTCTTGCATCCAATTTACCGTCTCTGTAGTTGTCAGACTTGAAAGTGTAGATGGAAGGCCAGTTGATATAGGGCATAGGATTGTGTCATTTCTTCTCTCCCTTTCATTAGAACAAGGATCCTCTTAAGTGTCATATTACACAACATATATTTTTTTGGTGTTGAATAGTATGTCTGTCAAGAGAAGTTGGAGTCGTCTGCACTTGTTTTCCTGGGAGTACACCGGGGTGTGCCTTTTTTGAGTACCTATCGTACCTTCTATACCCAGACTTGTAGCATTTACGATGCAGAGCCCTTTTTTGATGCAAGCCCTACTCCTGGTCCTAATAGCGGTTGTCCAAGTGGACACTTTGAAATGGTTGGGAGCGCTCGCCTTTGGTGGAAGCTCTTTTGATAATTGACTTTGTGGAATGAGAGCTTTTCTTTGACATTTCATTGATTTGTAATATTTTTGGCTAGCTCCACTGCTTTTACCAAGAGTTGGCGCACACTGATCAACATTTTTTTATTTTATCACACCCTGGCACATAGGTAAATATCAAGAGATAGTACAAGAACCATGTTCTTATACTGGCTAAATGTGCTGACACTCAGATTTCATGAAGCCTTCATTGATTTTATCCCATCCTCGAGCATCATCAAATCAAGTCCAAACTCAAATCCCTCATCCCAGTTCCTCAAGTGAAATTTCAACTCATCTCATCATAACTGCAGTCGTGTATGTGAGGTGCTGATCATATTCTTAAGGTAGAGACTAAGCATGCAATATAGCACACAAATCTTTCAAACTAGGGAATGTGAATAATTAAGTCAAGGACCCTAATGACTAAGGCTGGTTAACTCAAAATCTCAAGACCTCGTAAACCAAGTATTCTTGAACTAGTCTTGTGTGAAAGTGAATTGTGTCAGGGATTAAACCAATTTATTAGTTAGTTTTTTTATGATTGATTTTTTTAAGTTTTAGAAAAAGTTTTTTTTTCAAAAAGGTTTTTTTAAAAAAGATAGGTAAATAAGAAAGGACTTTTTTTGTGAAAAAGTATTTTTTAAAGAGGATTTTTTTGAAAAGTTTTTTTAGCAAATAAGGAAAAAAAGTTTTTTTTTAGAAAAAAGTTTTTTTTAGAAAAGTGTTTTTTTAAGAGATTTTTTTTCTTTTGATTTTTTTTTGAATTTTTTTACCCACCCCATAATTATTGTATAATATATACAAAAATACGTGAAAATACGAGCTATGGGTAAAATATATATGTAATATATACACGCCTCCTATACTTAGCATGTGCTATGTCCTCATGGCACAAGAAGCGAGAAAAAGACATAGCTCATGCTAAGCGTAGGATGGCTAAAATAATAAAAAATAATAAAAAGTATAAAAGTCGATCCGCCCCCTATACTTAGGCTCTAGTCAGCCTAAGTGTAGAAGAAGAGCAAAAATGGGGCGGACGAGGTCAAGAGGAGAAATAATGAGTATATACACATGAAGGGCATCGTTCCCCCCATACTTAGGCTCTGGTCAGCCTAAGTATAGGACAAGAGTAAGTGTAAGAACCGATGTGATATGGAGAATATACAAAGAAGGGAGAATGTACAAGAGAAATGAATCTTCTAATATGTTGAATCTTGATGCTGCATCTTCATGAAGAGTAATATGATGTATCTGCTCTGTGCTCACTCTGCATGAAGTTGATGACCTCGACTTGAACTAACTGCTCTTTTGAATCAACAAAATGCTTCAACAGTTGTCCATTCACCACATGAGATTGTGCACCATCTGTGAGATCAACTATCTCTATACTTCCATTCTCGTGCACTTTCTTAACAACAAAGGGACCCGTTCATTTAGATTTGAGCTTCTCATGGAACATCTTCAACCTGGCATTGAACAACCATACTTTTTGCCCAGGGACAAAGTCTTTGCACCTAATGTGCTGATCATGCCATCTCTTTACTTTGTCCTTATAAATCAAACTGTTGTCATATGCCCTGTTTCGGATTTCCACGAGCTCGTTCAAGTTCAAGTCTCGGTAAAGCTTCCCTAGGTGACAACTCCAATTAATCTTCTTAATTGCCCATTCGGATTTATGAATCAATTCTGCGGGCAAATGGCATGGATTTCCATAGATCATTCTAAATGGTGAAGTACCCAATGGTGTCTTGTAGGCTGTCCTATAGGCCCATAAAACTTGGTCCAAGAGCTGAGAACAGTTCTTCCTATCGGGACGAACCAACTTCTGCAAATATTCTTCACCTCTCTGTTCGAAACCTCTGCCATGTCGTTGGACTGTGGGTCGTAAGGACTAGTAACTCTGTGCTCAAATCCATAGTCCTTAGCTAAAGATCTCATATCTCGATTCACAAAGTGGCTACCCCCATCAGATATCAAAACTTTTGGCACCCCGAACCTAGCAATAATATGATCTCTTACAAACTTGCAAACAGTTTTGCTATCTGCGGTTCGGGTTGGGATAGCCTCCACCCACCTAGATAGATAGTCAACCGCCAACAATATGTACTCATGTCCATGGCTGTTGGGAAAGGGACCCATAAAATCTATGCCCCATGCATCAAAAACATCACAAATAATCATCGGTTGCATAGGCATCTCATCTCTCTGTCCAACTGTCCCTCCCATCCTTTGACAAATCGGGCATGACCGTACAAAATCAATAGCATCTCTAAACAAGGTCGGCCAATACAATCCACATTGAAGTACTTTGTGAGCTGTTCTCTTTCCCGAATGGTGTCCTCCAGCCTCAAGTGAATGACAATATGTGAGGACACTCTGGTACTCCTCCTGAGGAATACACCTTCTCCAAACACAATCCGGTCCTTCGAAGAAAAGGAAAGGATCGTCCCAGTGGTATCTCCTTGAATCCAACTTCAGTCGATCAATGCTCCTCCTAGTCCAACCATGGGGAACCTGCTTGGAGACAAGATAGTTCACCATGTTGGCATACCACGAGAGAGAGTCAATAACACAAATTGACTCATCTGGGAAGGTCTCTCTAATCCTCTCATGATCAGGAGAATCCTTAAGTTCAATTTCGAGAAAGGTGATTAGCCACAACATTCTTCACTCCAAGTTTATCTTTAATCTCCAAATCAAATTCCTGGAGGAGTAAAATCCACCTAAGAAAACGTGTCTTCGCATCCTTCTTTTCCATTAAGTATCGAATGGTTGTGTGATCTGTGTAAATTGTCACCTTAGAGCCCAAAATATATGATCTGAACTTCTCGAGGGCCCATACCACCGCGAGCATTTCCTTTTCAGTCACTGTATAATTTTTCTGTGTAGGATCTAATACTTTGCTCGCGTAATGGATCGCAAACGGAATCCATTCTCGTCGTTGTCCTAACACAGCTCATATAGCGAAATCTGAAGCGTCAGTCATGATCTCAAAGGGGAGAGACCAGTCAGGAGCTTGTAGGATAGGCAAGGCACAAATCTTCCTCTTTAAGAGCTCAAAGGCCTCCAGACACCTGTGATCTAAAACGAACTCTATGTCTTTCTCTAAGAGCTCAGTCAATGGGCGGTTGATCTTTGAAAAATCTTGAATGAATCTCCTATAGAATCCGACATGCCCTAAGAATGACCGCACTGACTTCGCGTTGGTAGGTGGGTCGAGTTTCTTGATCACCTCCACCTTGGCAGGGTCAACCTCCATTCCCCTTTTGGAGATGACATGCCCCAACACGATACCCTCCGTCACCATAAAGTGACTCTTCTCCCAGGAGAGTACCAGATTCACCTCTCTACACCTCGTGAGGACTCGGTCTAAGTGCTCTAAACATGTATCAAAAGAATCACCATGGACCGAGAAGTCATCCATGAACACTTCCAGGAAATCTCCCACCATCTCGACAAATATGGCTATCATGCACCGTTGAAATGTGCCCGGGGCATTGCAGAGCCCGAATGGCATGCGCCTGAAAGCATAAGTGCCGAATGGACATGTGAATGTGGTCTTTTCCTGATCCTCAGGGGCTATGGCCACCTGGTTGTAGCCTGAGTACCCATCAAGAAAACAGAAGAACTCTTTCCCTACGAGTCTCTCCAAGATCTGATCAATAAAAGGCAAGGGAAAGTGATCTTTCTTGGTCGCAGCATTCAGGCGCCTGTAGTCAACACAGACACGCCACGACGTGGGTACTCGTGTCGCGATCTCTACCCCCTCCTCGTTGGTGACCATTTGAATTCCCGACTTCTTTGGGACAACATGAAGTGGGGCCACCCACTTGGAGTCAGAAATAGGGTATATAAATCCCGCCTTGCACCATTTCTCAATCTCTTTCTTCACCACTTCCTGTAGATTGGGGTTAAATCTCCTCTGGAACTCACGGGAAGGTCTCACATTATCCTCAGTAAAAATATGGTGCGAGCAGAGAGCGGGGTTGATCCTCACGAGATCCGACACTGTCCAGCCTATTGCTTTGCGGTTCCTCTCTAAGATTCTAACAACCTAGACTCCTGTTCTAAAGTCAAGTCTGAGCTAATGATGATAGGATATCTCTCTTTGGGTCCCATAAGAAAGGCATACTTGAGTGTAGGAGGTAGTGATTTCAGTTCTGGCAATGTGGTATCATCAAGCAGATCTGGCTGAACTGAATCTGAATCTGGTTCCGTGATGCATGAAGGTGGGCTAAGCTGAGTAGTACTCGCCACCAAATCATAAGTATCGGGAGTCGGATCGTCAAAAATATCCAAACAATCGGCAAAAGCCACGTTCGACTCATCATCTATGTCCCATGATTGTTCTGAAGAGGATGGAACTGACAGATCCGGATGGATCTCTATGTTATCATGAGAATAGGTTGATGCATCTCTAGCAAGATCAGACAACACCTGGAAAATTGCATCATGCACTATATCCTCTCCAGATGAAAGGGTCTCGCTCTGTCCTGAAGGAATCTGTTCCCAAATCCCAACTGTGCTAATCATACTGCAATCTGCCTCTGAAGATGAGTACTATGTGCTACTCTCTGAATCGGGTCGCTGACACTTGGTTTGCTTCATCTCAAGGTTCACTTCTCCGCCTGGAGAACGGAACTTCATCATTCCTGTACCATAATCGAAAGTTGCGCCTGCGGTCCTAAGGAAGGGCCACCCAAGAATGATCTGATATTCTCTCCAATGATTGGGGGTCGCCATATCCAAGACTATGAAGTCCACCTGATAGTTCTGCCCCTCAATCAAGATAACGACGTTCTTCACTTCTCCCTTAGGTCTCTTCACTGAACGATCTGCAAATTGGAGTAAAGCTCTAGATTTGTGAAGTGGTCCCAACTCCAATTTCTGATATAATGCTAAGGGAAGTAAGTTGATCGAAGAACCGTTATCTAAGAGTGTGCGTGCAAACGCAATGTCGTCAATACGACTCTCCACATAGTGAGCACCCATGTCTCTCTTTTTCTTTGGCAAAGTCTGATTCTTGAGACAATAGGTTGTGGCTACTGATAAGACATGTGTCTTTATATTTCAGTTATCTTTCTTCCTGCTAACCCTTGTAGGTGTGCATCTCACCTTAAGGTATTTTTTAAAGGCAGGATGGTTAGCCACATATTCATCAAATGGCACCTTTACAGTGATGTTTTCTTTACAAAACCGTGCCATATCGGGGTCATCTTTCTGAATCTTTTTGATGCACTTTCCTGCTGTAAGAGCACGGGGGAAAGGGATGGAAGCTAGAGAAACAGAAGATGAAGAATCTGAATCATGAACTGAAATATCATTCTTGGCATTAACTGAAACAGAGTTCTTCATATATGAATCTTTTTGATGCAACATAGAATCAGAATCAAAACTATCTACTACAGGTTGTGGAATAGAAGCTGGAGTGGTATCCGCCACAACCGGAGATGCAAGGTCCTCCGTAGACTCAGACTATATCCATGTTGCCGATGCTGCATACATGCTCTCCTCCTCCTCTCGACTCCCTGAGTAGGTATCCTCGAATGATGCTGATGGGGCTCCAAAATATGATGCCTCTCCTCCTCGTCCTCTGAAGACTCCTCAGGTAGAGCTCCAGAGATGCCCCTCCTCGTGTCCCTCGCCCGGTCAGGTATGGTCACGGTCCTTCCACTCCTAAGTGACATGTGGTTAGCCTCGTCACACGAAAGAATCTCATGTTCAGATATAGGAGATGCTGAATAGTATACCTGACCAAAGTGCCGCTGAGAACTAGATCGGTTCAGGCTATTGGGGTTAGCCTGAACTTGGGATGGGATAGAGGTAGAGGGCGCAGTCTGCTCGTCTCGCCATCTGGACAAGCGGTTGACATCCACCTGTAAGTCATGAATCTCGTTCCTGTAGGAACGTAGCTCGTTGAGTATCTGCTGCTGTATATCCACGGGACTAGACGAAGAAGGAAGTGGATAAGACTGGAAAGAAGAACAGGAAGACTGGCCCTGCTGGCCAGTGTACTGCCTCTGCTGCTGCTGCTAGGGTTGCGGGCCCTGCTGGCCTGCCTGGTAATGGCCCTGTCGGTCATACTGCTGGTACTGCTACCGTTGCTACTGGGTGGATGGAATCCAGGGCTCTGCTGTGAAAGAGGTGGTGCGGAGGTGAATGCAGTGTTGTGAAAGGTCGGGGGACGCTGATAGGTCTGTCGGTCTCCCGTACTTCCCTGCCTGGAAGGGTCCTGAGTATACCATATCCCATTCACCTCCCAAACCGGTGGAGGCTCCTCCTGGACTGTCTCTGCTACTGGAGGTGGCTGCTGGAAAGATTGGGCGTAGGATTGGTCCTGCTCCCACGGCTGGGGTTGCCCTGACACCAACTACTCCTGAACATGGTGAACTCGGTATACGGGAGCAGAGGGTACAGTCACGTCGGGTATCCTTATCTTAGATACCTTCTCAGTCAACTCCTCCATCTGTTTTGGAAGTTTGGAGACGCTTTGGTCTAACTCATCAATCCTCCTATCGATCTTCTCGACTACAGTAAGCTTGTCTGCAAGAAGTCCCGTGCTAGGGATCACGTCCTGAGAGAGATCGACTACAGCTGATTTTCCCCCTCCAAATGAGAGTGAATTGGGGGATGGTGTATAGGCCCTGCTGGCCATCTGTGAGTGGCTAGTTTCAGCCATCTGCTCGAATACCATCCAGACGGTATCCGCTCCTCGTGATGTATAGATGCCTCCACAGGCAGCGCTCACTAAACCCTACATCTCAGGGTTGAGACCAGTGAAGAACGACTGGACCAAGATGTTGTCATCTAATCCATGACAGGGACACTTCTACAGGATATCCTTGAATCTTTCCCAAGCATCACAAAAGGCTTCATGGGGTAACTGGAAAAAACTCGTAATTCGCATCCTCATCATGTTAGTTCTACTCAACGGGTAGAACTTCTTTAGGAATAGGTCCTTGAACTGGGCATAAGTGGTGAAAATGATTCCAAGATTCTTCACCCAGTAATCAGCTTTTCCACCCAAGGCAAATGGAAGGGCTTTGAGCCTAATATAATCCTGGCTAACATTATTATGTTTGAGGTTAGCACAGATGAGCTCAAAGTCCCTTAGGAATGCATATGGCTCCTCGGAAGCATTCCCATCAAAATGTGGCAGCAGGTTCAGAAAAATGCGGCTTTAATTCAAAGTCAACATTGGGTTCGACCGGACTCAAGTGGTTATGAATTTGATATTGTCTGGGGTTGTACGCCGCATCCATTGGTGGTTCGACCCCAACATTTTGTTGTCCTAGCTGAGCTCGGAGTAGTGCGTGTTGCTGCTCAGATGCAACTAATCTGGCTAGTACCATTATCAATGTGTCTTCATGGTTCTCTTCTTCCTCTTCTTTCTTCTTTGGAGGCATATTTCTTGTGTCTTCTTTAGGTCCTGAATCAGCAAGGTATCCTTGATTAGAAGAGGATTTATGAATCATGGTATTCTCACCGAGGCGAAGGTCTTCCTCGGTGAGGTGGGAAGAGAGAAATGGAATGGTTTGAGAGTAACCATCTCGAGAGTGAGTGATCCTGGGCTCAAGAGGGTCATGAGTCCAGGTTGGTCCAAGTTGCGCTTGAACCTTTGAAGACGTACTTTTTGAAGGGTTCAACGAGAGATTCGCAAAGTCCGAATAAATACCCCCCCAATCAGTCATCTTCGATGTCAAAAGAACCGATTAGATCACGATAGTCAATGAGGCGCTAGTTCTACGGTGCACGTAAATGTGCGGAGTGAACTCACACAATTCAAACACAATTCAAACACTCAATTTCACCAACTCAACACGTGATGGCCGTAAGGGTTCGGCCGAATTATCTGGTCAATTTTAGTTGGTGAGAAATACAATCTTGGAAAGATTAACGAGCTGTTAGGTGCCCGTATTTTCCTACAGACTGGCCCGGTTCTTATGACTAGTTTGACCTACTTTCAGCCAGTATAGGAGTAAGTACGGATCGTATAAATACGACTACCCTTTCCTTGAGGACTAAGGCGTCCTCTAAACCTCCCACTCTGCTAAGGAAGTCCGGACCGTTTACCGGCTACCCGTATTCCTCACTTAAAAGTAGCTAATCGCCTAAAAAGAAAGAACCAGTGGTAATTAAGAAATCCAGACTTGGCTCTATCCTAGGTTCGTCTCTCTCTCACTTTTAAGTAAAACAAACAATGAGGGCTTTATGCATCCGAGAACAAGGGTTCTTTTTATTCCAATTATTTTAATCGACCTTCTCAATTCAGTCCCAATTTTAGAATTAGGTTATCACTTGAAAGTTATATGAACACACAAACACGTCTACCGTTCAGTCCCAATTTCCTTTTCGACCTTAAGTTGTAAAACAAGAAGGGAATTAGAAATCAGAATGCAAACGAGAAACTATGATGCATGCTCAGAAGAAGGTATACTTACAGTGAATCCCAGCACTCTCCATGCGTTATGCAAAACTGAATTTGTAAATATTACACTAAATGCATGCAGATCGAGAAAACCACACCTAAACAGTATACTATTAGCGGGGAAGAATTGATTTGATTTTGAGCTAAGTAGTACGTGTCTATGTGCGTCTCATTATGAATCTTATAAAATGTATGAATCTTCTAAGATATGTGTGGCCTAATTTACGATGGGCACAAATAAATTTGATGCTATACTACCGTGTGCCTAATCCTTAATTCGCCACTCAAGTCGAGCCCCGCCCTCACCGGAGAGAGAAACATGTCTCGACACACCGCAAATAATGTCCAAGTCTTTTTTTACACACGCGAGCTCTCAAATAAGAGCCGCTATAAAGGAGCAAGCTAAATAATTATAAGAATTTACAAAATTTCTCTTGAAGATAAATTAGTTCTCCTCGCTCTTCAAAAGTCAGTACGTGTCGCGTCCGTTGACCTCTGATGTACTCCAAGTCCACCGAGCCCTCGCAAGAAAAATAAGATTTATATTAGATAGATAAACAATAAAATATATACAAAAAATGAGAAGAGAAATAATTGCAAAAAAAGATGGAATAAATACAAGTGGCTCGGGGGTCAGACTACCCGAGTAAGTGAAATCTAAATCCAAATTTTTAAATTAGTCCCTAAGCCATTTGCCTCCCCGGCAACGGCGCCATCTGATGAGTCGCTAAATACAATGTTTAATTCGTGTTCGTTGTGGTACGTGTACTTAGCGAATCAGTCAGAACCGAGAGAAAATCTCCGTGAAGAGTGTCTCGGCTTTAATTTATATCCCGGGCAAGTCTGAGGTCGAACTCAGGGAGGCAAAGGAACTTCGGGTTTAATTTGAAAGTTTAGATCTAGATTTCCATGCGATTTTTTTTATATTTTTTAATGCAAAAACAAAGGTGAAAGGCAAATGCAGCTGAATTAAGACACTAAGAAGATACACAACAAGGCCAAACTAATATTAATGTCAAATCAATTCAATTTAGCCAAATTATATTTTTTTTTCTAGAATCCTAATTCAGATATGAACACCAAACACATTTTTTTGTATTTTTTGGGGTTAAAATGCAACAATGAAAAATCCACACTTTTATGGGCTTTTCGTAATTTCTTACACAAACAGAAAGCACAAATTATGAAAAATTTAATGGAATGAAAACATAATGAAATGTGACTGATGAATCTCCATTTCATCACCTTTATTCTATCATTTTGGCCTTAAAAACCCCAGCAAATGCATGTAAATAGCATTAATTTGTACATAATAGCATTCATTATTCATTGTATTAATTGTATATAAAATAAGGTTTTTAATGCCAAAATTATAGAATAAAGAAAAGAAAAGAAAAAGGAATAAAATATTGAAGATATTTTATGACCCTAACCCCGAGACCAAGGCCGACATGGAATTGGTCGACAAGGAATAAAGTTGGGGGAGATAAGGGCCAATTATACAATAAATACCCCATTTATTAATTCATTTATTCATGCATTTTTGACACCTATTTTGTACATAATTATTTATTCATCAAATAAAGAAATTTTGTTCATGAAAGTTGTAGATAATAATGTAAATAAAAATACAAAATTGAGTTTGTGTAAAAATAATACTCAGTGTACATTTTATACACAAGATAAAAGGCCAAAATCTCAACTTCACAGACCCATATCTTGCAAATAAAAACTCCAAATCACCCAAATTCATCTTTAATTGTATATAGCATTCCAAGAACTATTTTATAAAATTGGTTTCATAATTTTTGGAGTCCATCTGTGGAAGTTAGGTTTTTGGCCCTTCTTGTACATAATACTTGATTAAAATATTCATTTTATTCAATATTTATTATTTCTATAAATTTATATTTTTATAATTTTGTAGATAATGTATATACCTCATGTACATATTGACATTAGAATAAAACCAAAAATAATTTGTAAAATAAAATAAGTCTATGGACGATATAGACAAAATACCTATGTGAAGTATGTACATAAATAAAAGGGGAAAACATTCTTTAATTGTTTCATTCTTTTATATTTTTATAATAATGTATATATTATATATAACTTATTAAAAATACAAATTCATAATAAAAACAAATAAAATTCATTAAATAAATAAAATGTATATAATATATAGGTAAAATACCTATAAGTATACCTACATATACATAAACACATTTATTTAAAAATGTGAATAAACTCATAAAAATTAAATAAAAATATCTTTATATTCACAAAAATAAGTTACAAATTTATAAAATAAGAAAATAAAATAATAAAATAGAATAAACAAAATAAAAATAAATATATATAAATATACTTATAAATACATTATTTTAATAAAACCGTAATAAAATACTTCCAAAAAATAATAAAAATCATAAATAAATACTACATTAATTTATGAACATTTTTTATTTTATAAGTAAAAATTAATTAATTCATTTATTAGGTTAAATAAAGGGGTCAAGATTCGGCTGATGTGGGCCAATCAGGGGCCAGGGAAAGTTGACCTCCGGTCAACTCCCCCTGCGCCTCTGACTGGCCCGTCAGACGTGTCTTTTCCCCTATTTTCTGCCATTTTCCCCTCTTGGCTCAGTGATCCATTCCCTTCGATCTCTTCACAGATTTTGTTCCCTGACCATCCGTGATTCGCACCGTGATCTTGGAACCCTTGTACAGCCATTCGATTCTTCGATAATCGCCGGTCCATGGGGGTCCCCTGGAATGTGTATAAATAAGTCCTTCCTCTTCCTTGGCCGAATTTGGCCAATTTTATCCCTCTCTATGAGCTAGAATCAGCTCCTGGTGAAGCCCTCGTGATAGGAGGCGCTTCCCAGCACCTCGGTTCGGTCCATGGAGGAGGAAGATTTTGTCGCGGTGGCGCTCCAGCGGCCACCCTGCTCCCTGGAGGCCCCCAGGTCTAAGAGCTGCGCATTTATATTTTCTAGGTGGATTTTTATTCTTGTATTTCATTTCTGCATTTTATTTTGCATTTAGATAAGTAGATTAGGCGAATCGAAGTTCGCCGGAGCCCAGCTCCGGCGACTTCACCACCGTTCCCCGATTGTCTTCCAACCACCCTTCCACCTTCATTTCGTTCCCCTACGCCTTCTCCACCTCCCAGCTACCATGTCCAACCGGATCCCCACCCGGATCCGTGAATCGATGCTCCTCTCCTCCGCTTCGCCGGAGCATCGCCGCCCTCATCCATTTTTGCACTAACAGCTTCAGATTTTGGGCCGAGGAGCATTGCCTCGAGCCGAGCTTTCTTCCTGAGCAGGTTAGGAGCAAAGAGGAGCTCCAGGAGATGCTTTCAGAGTTCATCGGAGGTACATGGAGCCCCCCGACTTCTCCGACGTCGTGGTGGCGCTCCAGTGCCCCTCCTTCCGATCAGACACCTCCAGCAGCTAGAGCCACCTGTCAGGAAGCCAGTGGGACCCTCAGATGCAGCGATGATCGGTGGGAGAGCGAGATCGAGGAGGAAGAAGCTCGCCCCGGCGAACGTTCTTCCATGTTCTTGCACGTGTGCTCTCCATCGTTGGATGAAGACGAAGGTCCAGGTCGTATGACAACCGTCCGATCCTCTTACGCTCAGACCGTCAGATCACGCGAGTGATTTAATCTCCACCGAAGATCGGTGAACCGTCATCGTCTCACGTGGTGGCGCCACGTGGATTAGTGAAGAACGCTGAACCGTTGGATGCGCGCCTTTAGGGGTAATTTGCACATTTAGCCCCCGCCTTTTTGTATTTAATTTTTAATTCTGTAAATAAATTAGCACGTTATAAAATAATTGTAAATTTTGCAGTAGGACCCCTGAGTTTCTTGGAATTGCATTTAGGTCCCTCCGTGCCTCACATGCAGTCCTACGTGAGGCGCGTGAATTTTGCATTAATACCCCTGGCGGTTTTTGTATATTGTAAAATAGTCCCGAAAATATAAATAAATGTTTATTTCGGTAGAATTGTTGCACTGATGCCCCTGGAACTTATTTTATTTGCAAAAATACCCCTGCCAGGCTGTTTTTATTTTTGTGTCTTTATGTATTTATTAAAAATACCTAGGTTGCATCTAAAAATCTAGAAAAATTAGGATAAATGCTTCATGCCTTGTATTTTCACGCCCATATTTTATTTTGCATTTTTGGCATTTTTCCTAATTATTAAAAATGAAAAAGAAGCCCTTTTTGCACTGTTTAAATTAGAAAATACAAAAAAATTAGAAAATGATTTTGAAAAATTCCAAAAAAATTATATAATTTATAATTATATATATATTGTGTCCAGAAATTGAAAAACCCTAAAAATATGAAAAGGAAAAATAAAAATATCAGAAAGCTCCAAAATCCAACAAAAAATAGAAAAATCCTTAAAAACCCCAAAAATATATTTTTATCTTTTATAATTATCTATATACTATTATTAATGTATTAAAATTAATTTGGGTAATTTTGGATTTTATTTTATATTTTTAAAACCCAAATTATATTCGGTTACTTAATTAGTCATATATTGTGGATATTTTTGAAATTAAAAATACATAAAAATTAGAAATATTCCAGAAAAATAACAAAAAAATTAGAAAAATGTTAAAAAAAGAATCATATCTATGTATATTTTAAGTATTTATATCTATATATATCTACATACTATATTACTCCTCTCTCTCTCTCTTCTTATATATATATATATATCTTTATATATATTTATATATACATATAAACATATACATATCTATATTCTATAATTAAAAATATAAAAAGAAAAAAATATCAAATATAAAAACAAAACAAAAATTATAAAAACAAAAATAAAAAAATATTATAAATCCAAAACCCACAAAAACAATAAATGGACATGAACAATTGATTGAATAATTACATGATACATCGCATACATGCCCTTCGCCTCCCAGTGTTCGACCTCTACCTATACTTACACCTATACACATTTACATGTACAGTTATAATAAATTTTAACTCCACATTTTTAGATTTTCATTGCATACATTGATTATGGGTTAATTGTTGATCGATTTGGGATTCTCTTGTCGGTCGCCTCAGCGACCGCGTTCCCATTTGTGTGGAATGCGAGACCGATAGAAAATCCCTTTCATCAAATGGCGCCGTTGCCGGGGAGGCAACGGAATTTGTATGATTTTGTGAGCTTATTGGTTCATTTATTCAATTATTTGCTCATGTCCTTGATTCATTATTTGTTCGGTTTTTATTTCTATTTGAGATCATTTGATTGACTGCTCTGACCATTTCTTTCCTTTGTCTTTGATGCGAGGGACCGCCAAGTGAAGGAGGACCTATGCACCCAAGCAAGGTGGAGTTGGCTCTTCGATGCCTAGCCAACATGAGAGGGCATCCAGGACAGAAGAGAGAATTTTTGAAGATAGTCTTTATTTTTATGCATTTTAATTTATTTTAATATGTATATTTATGTGAGCGAGTGACATTTAATATGTAATAATACAGGACTCTCACAGGTACACGAAGACTTCCGAGGTCCAGTGCCCGAGGGATTGTTCCCTTGGGGGCCTCGATTATTTTTGACGCTTTTCTTTTATTTTTATTTTTATTTTTATTATTTTGTGTGAATGAGCCTTAGCTTAGGAGTTGCTTGCTCGTAGAGTTAGGTCCAAACACCCTAATATTTGCATGTACCTATAGTTCGCTTTGGATCTAGATCAAACTCTAAACAACCGTTCATTTATCTCTTAGCCTTTGTGCCACAGCGAGCCCCGCAAAGCGATTTCTCCTAAGCTCAAGTGTGTTGAGTACAGAGGAGGGGTGAGCCAAGACCGGACTTTTTGAGGCTAAAGATTAATGAGCGACTTGTGGTGCTTCACGATAATAGCAATTTCTGTACCTAGGGGGATTTCTTCGGTTTGCATTTGCATAGAGCATAGGTTTCAAATTCTGTTATGCATCCCGCATGGAGAGAGCTGGGAGGCACTGTAAGTCTTCTTACTTGGCATGCATCATTATTTTCCGACTTGCATGGCTTTTCCGATCTTCTCCCTCTGTTTTTGCCAACCTAGGATGCTTAATGGAAATTGGAACCTCGATAGGCACGTGCATTGAAAATACAATACCCAAAAAAGTGATAACTTAAATAAAATCGGGACTGCTAACTCTATTGGACCTAAAAATAAAACATAATGGATTCCTTATCTTGGGGAGAGGAACCCCCTCATTGTATGCGTTTTAAATTACTCACGTACACACTAAGGAGTAGAGCCCAAATCCTATCAAGCCTCCTATGTGATTGTACAACTTTGTGGTTCTCACCTAACTCTAAAAATGAAAAGATAAATGACCGTCACCTAGCGATCTTTACTGTGTTGAGTAGGTGAATCGGGGGTCTGCCTTGTGTATTGATTGTGACTTGGAGTTCATTGTGTTTTTCATTCATTACTAGAGTAGTCGGTCCCGTCCGTGTGAGTCATGCATTTTTCGTCTTTGAGTCTCTCTACCTCTCTTATACATATATCTCTTCATTTTGCACCGAGTCGTGATACTGGCGCTTGAGCTCAATCATTCTTCGCCAAGTCCTTTGTTTCCTTCTTCTTCATCACTTTCCTCGTATCCTCCGTATCATCCCCATCTTCTCCGGTTCAGGGAGAACACTCCCTTCGGACCACCATTTTAACAGTGTTCCCGCCCTGTGTGGAACACTCAATTTTGTATGTGTCTCGACCTTCTCGCCCGCCCTCTTCGTACCCTCTATATCACTCTTCTACCACTCATGATATTGGCACGCCCGCTCAATCAGCTTCTCCACTTCCCTTTGTGTACCCTTCTTATCCATCTTCCTCGTATCCCCCGTATCATCTCTCCCTTTACCCGAGAATGCTAGGCATAATGATGAGGCCCGCATCGAGGATTATTTATACAGATTGTCTGTGTAAAGTCGGGCCAATAATGTTAAGGATGCTGAGATTGGTTTGGTGGATTTGTTTTTGATACATGCATATGGGCTTCTTGAGGATTTTTGTTGATACATAGAGCATAGGTGTGATGCATTATTGAGGAATTTCAGTTCTCGCACACCGGATTAAGGATGTGATATGATGCGATGACTCGATGATGAGTTCATGAGTATTGATTGATCTATCTACCTTGAGGTTCCACCCATCTTGATTTTTGAGGATTTACTGATGATTCTACTTTGGGCTTCTTGATGAAGGTGTGCAGATCCTACATGATCTCTCATCTTCCTGATTGACCCATCCTTGATCTCCTGACTCTCTAATCCACCCTGGCACTTAGAGGATCCCTGACTATTTTTCGTGCCATCACAACTGACTGGATTGACCCAAGGGATGTTTGGTGAATGACATGATTATTTTCTCCCTTGCATGATCTTATGCCCTCCAGATGATTGAACGATTTATTGCTTTTGAGGACCTGAGGTGACTTGCCAGCATTCCCATGACCTACATTGATCTAGCTCGCATTCCTTCCCGAGAACTATTTGCGGGAGAATGCGACAAGTTCTAGGACTGCGGTTCCATTCACTGCTTGGGTCGCCATTGTGATGGGACCTGGAACCGAGTCAGATGATATGCTTGATTGGCCTCCCCCTGTGATTGTGTACCTGACCTGTCAGTACACGAGGCCAATGTACTAGACTCATCTGAGTCCGCTCTCCTTGACGGTCCTCGCAAGGCAGAGCTCCACTTTTCTGATTATTCCATGCCTAGTTCATAGCTCTCCGAGGGTTATCTGTGAGGGGCTATGACACAATATAGCTCTCTTGGTCTCTTCTGCTGATAGACGGTCCGCCGTCTTTCGAGACCACATGATCTGTGGGTCCGTCTGATGGATCAGGCTCCTTTGAGCCCGCTCTCCTTGACGACCCTCGCAAGGGTGAGCTTCTATTCTGATTATTCATTGACTAGCATGTACTACTCCTCGAGGGTTATCTGCGGGAGAGTACATCATTTTCTAGGTACTCGGCTGCATTTCTGGTGTCTCCTGTTTATTGGAGCACGAAGCCAGGTCTTCTGTCTTGTAGGTGCTCGGTCTCCTCCCGGGTTGAGTCTCCTCTCTGTTGAAGCACGGAGCTGGGTCCTGCTGATTGTTCTCTGATTGTGCTCACCTTGAGGACCCTCGCAGGTGTGAGCCATGTACTGTGTTGTTCGGTGTATTCTTGTGACTTTCAGATTATATCACCACCGTGCATCACATAGTCTCATATGCTTTATTTCCGATCTATTTGAGACTCTGATTGACCGGAGGGCTCTGTACTGTTCTTTCTTCCTCCTGGTCTTACGGTATCGGCTTTGTTCCCTCATGTTGACCATATGAGCTGATTGACTGCTTCACGCTACCGGACCCTACTTTACTTTCCGACCTGATGTCCCCGGTAGCTGACACCCACTTGATTGCAGATTCGGGTGTCTTTTCACCTTCCGACTGCATCCTCGTTCTCACAGGGAGACGACGACGAGAGCACGGTAGTCGCTTACCAGATACCGTCCTGTACGTCACCAGTTTTTCACCGCTTGTATATATGTGTGCCTTTTTCTTTCTTTCTCCAGTATGTTTTTTTGTGTGCCCCAGATCTATCGCCATATCTTTGTGTCTACACTTAGGACGTACCTTGTCCTAAGTATAGGGGGGTCCATACTGAGTTGTTCTTTCCTTGCACATTTTCGTCACTCCTGTTCTTGCCTATACTTAGGGATATCTCACCCTAAGTATAGGGGGAGTGATGCGTATATTCTCCACCATCTTTTCATCAATCTGTATACATCTATCTTTTCTTCTTTCCTTCTTTTCCTTTTCTTCCTTCTGTATCTAAATAAAAGGTGTCGCCCCTTTGTGTCGGTTTTCTGTACTAAGGACATACTTTGTCCGAAGTATAGGGGGGTGCACCCCTGATTTCTTCATCTGGTTATTCCCACCCTTGACCCTCCCTGCTTTGTGTACAGTCTGCTATACTTAGGATTACTTGATCCTAAGTATAGGGGGGACGATCAACTTCTGATTCCTTAATCTCTTATTCGTATATTCTTTAGACTTGTCTATACTCAGTACGAGTTATGTCTTCTCTTTCTCTTTTCCGATCTATGAGGACATAGCTCAAGCTAAGTATAGGGGGGTCGTATATATTATGTATATACTTTAGCCATAACTCGTACTTTCGTATTCTCTTTAAATTCATTAAAAACCCTTAATAAAAAGAGATGTGAGTATTCCTCAAATTCTTTTTGTATATACTGATTAATAAATCAGGTGAAAATGTTTTTTGCAAAATGTTTGAAAAATAGTGTGAAAATCTTCGTGAACATTTATTGAAAACTATTTTGAAAATATTTTGTTACATGTTTTCAACCTGTGTAAAAATGTGTGGTTTGTAAAATTTATTTTCTTTGTGTGAAATAAAAGATTTGAAAAATGATTTGCAAATGGTTTGAAAAATGGTTGCACAAATGATTTGAAAAATCTATAGATACTGTTTTGAAAAACCTTTGCAAAATGATTTTCAAATGTGTGTACATGTTTGTAAAAATGTTTGTAAAAATTATTTTGGACTATGGTTCTCAAAAATTGTTTGAAAAATTTGTGTCAAATAAGTTTGAGGAATAGTCACATATAATAAATAACTACAATACTATATTATTATAAAAATAAAAATAAACAAAATTCTTTAACAAGTGTACCTTTAAACAAAAACTAAATTCTAAATTCTTTAAAAATCATTAAAATAAAGCGGCACGTCCTTGTAAATAGTTGTACATATCTTATACTTTGAGTGCCAAAATTATTTGCAAAAATTTTCTTCTCTTTGTTTTCAAAATTCTTTGAAAAACTTGCATTATTCTTTGCATATTTGTAAATAGCATTTGCATAGCATTCATATTCTTTGATTGAGCTTGATAATTGAGCTAGTCCAATAAAGTCGAAGATTGGAGCTTGGTTGGACCTTACCGCACCTAACTGCACTGGAACCTTATGGGAACTAGGTTTAAGGTACTTCATGTCTATTCAGACTTAATTCTTTGAGAAATCAGGGCTAGATTCAAGTCACCTCAGTGGACTAACTAGAACTTTTCGAAACACACGTATGACTCTTGTCGACTGTGACCTAACTTGGACACTTGCACCTTTCACTTGGCTCAACTCAGTTGGAGTGGTGAGGGGGTTGGATTTGCCAGTCTGAGATGCACACGAGTGGAAACATTCGTCCTCGTCTAAGGAGGGAAGTTCACCCCAACCTGGTCCAGTAGCCATGAGGTATAAAGACATGAGATTGTGGGTTGCAATAAAGCTTCAAAAGAGGGATAGTCTTCTGACTCAAGAGGAAAAACTCCTTATGTAAATGCTGTTGTAAATAGTATGTTGAAAAAAAATCTCCAAAAAGTGGACAGGCTTGAAAACAAAATAAAGTGCCTGCCGGAGAATGTATATATGTTGTATAGAAAATAAGCAAGCTTGAGCATCAAAGTTATACCATGTGAGCCTGCAGCTGGATGACTTGACTACACTGGTCTTGCATCCCATGATAGGTAGCTACACTGGCTACCGTCCATTCTTCTTTCTACCTCCTCCTCTTGAGTTGTATGCCACTTGAACTTAGAAGGGAATACCCTGCTCCTCGAGGAAAGAGCTGTTGGATTAGGGAATCATTGGGTTGTCATTCTGGAGAAGCTAGTCTCTTTGTCATTTCAGTTGGGGAGAGCCACTATCACTTGCACTGTACAAGTCAGCTTCATAGTTATAAGGGTTTACGTATGATGTAGACTGGTTCTGACTAGGCTATTGAGGTGGGTTGAACCAAGTTCTGTGACTATCGAAGGCTGTTGTATTTTAGAGCTGGTTCCCGACTAGGTTCCACACACATTCTCACACCAAGGTCTAACCTGAGCTCCAAACTTTGATTTTGTACAGATGAGTTTAATAATCATGATCAATTCAATTTATTCTTTAAATTCTTTATTTTTGCTTTTTCTTTTCTTCTTATTCTTTGTTCTTTTGTACTTATTGCATAAGTATTTGCTAGGGACTAGCAAAGGCAAGTATAGGGGGGTGATGAATCTCCATTCCATAACCTTTATTCTATCATTTTGGCCTTAAAAACCCCAGCAAATGCATGTAAATAGCATTAATTTGTACATAATAGCATTCATTATTCATTGTATTAATTGTATATAAAATAAGGTTTTTAATGCCAAAATTATAGAATAAAGAAAAGAAAAGAAAAAGGAATAAAATATTGAAGATATTTTATGACCCTAACCCCGAGACCAAGGCCAGCATGGAATTGGTCGCCAAGGAATAAAGTAGGGGGAGATAAGGGCCAATTATACAATAAATACCTCATTTATTAATTCATTTATTCATGCATTTTTGACACCTATTTTGTACATAATTATTTATTCATCAAATAAAGAAACTTTGTTCATGCAAGTTGTAGATAATAATGTAAATAAAAATACAAAATTGAGTTTGTGTAAAAATAATACTCAGTGTACATTTTATACACAAGATAAAAAGCCAAAATCTCAACTTCACAGACCCATATCTTGCAAATAAAAACTCCAAATCACCCAAACTCACCTTTAATTGTATATAGCATTCCAAGAACTATTTTATAAAATTAGTTTCATAATTTTTGGAGTCCATCTGTGGAAGTTAGGTTTTTGGCCCTTCTTGTACATAATACTTGATTAAAATATTCATTTTATTCAATATTTATTATTTCTATAAATTTATATTTTTATAATTTTGTAGATAATGTATATACCTCATGTAAATATTGACATTAGAATAAAACTAAAAATAATTTGTAAAATAAAATAAGTCTATGGACGATATAGACATAATACCTATGTGAAGTATGTACATAAATAAAAGGGGAAAACATTCTTTAATTGTTTCATTCTGTTATATTTTTATAATAATGTATATATTATATATAACTTATTAAAAATACTAATTCATAATAAAAACAAATAAAATTCATTAAATAAATAAAATGTATATAATATATAGGTAAAATACCTATAAGTATACCTACATATACATAAACACATTTATTTAAAAATGTGAATAAACTCATAAAAATTAAATAAAAATATCTTTATACTCACAAAAATAAGTTACAAATTTATAAAATAAGAAAATAAAATAATAAAATAAAATAAACAAAATAAAAATAAATATATATAAATATACTTATAAGTACAATATTTTAATAAAACCGTAATAAAATACTTCCAAAAAATAATAAAAATCATAAATAAATACTACATTAATTTATGAACATTTTTTATTTTATAAGTAAAAATTAATTAATTCATTTATTAGGTTAAATAAAGGGGTCAAGATTCGGCTGATGTGGGCCAATCAGGGGCCAGGGAAAGTTGACCTCCGGTCAACTCCCCCTGCGCCTTTGACTGAACCGTCAGACGTGTCTTTTCCCCTATTTTCTGCCATTTTTCCCGCTTGGCTCAGTGATCCATTCCCTTCGATCTCTTCACAGATTTTGTTCCCTGACCATCCGTGATTCGCGCCGTGATCTTGGAACCCTTGTACAGCCATTCGATTCTTCGATAATCGCCGGTCCATGGGGGTCCCCTGGAATGTGTATAAATAAGTCCTTCCTCTTCCTTGGCCGAATTTGGCCAATTTTATCCCTCTCTATGAGCTAGAATCAGCTCCTGGTGAAGCCCTCATGATAGGAGGCGCTTCCCAGCACCTCGATTCGGTCCATGGAGGAGGAAGATTTTGTCGCGGTGGCGCTCCGGCAGCCGCCCTGCTCCCTGGAGGCCCCCAGGTCTAAGAGCTGCGCATTTATATTTTCTAGGTGGATTTTTATTCTTGCATTTGATTTCTGCATTTTATTTTGCATTTAGATAAGTAAATTAGGCGAATCGAAGTTCGTCAGAGCCCAGCTCCGGCGACTTCACCACCATTCCCCGACTGTCTTCCAACCACCCTTCCACCTTCATTTCGTTCCCCTATACCTTCTCCACCTCCCAGCTACCCTGTCCAACAGGATCCCCACCCGGATCCGTGAATCGATGCTCCTCTCCTCCGCTTCGTCGGAGCATCGCCGCCCTCATCCATTTTTGCACTAACAGCTTCAGATTTTGGGCCGAGGAGCATTGCCTCGAGCCGAGCTTTCTTCCTGAGTAGGTTAGGAGCAAAGAGGAGCTCCAGGAGACGCTTTCAGAGTTCATCGGAGGTACCTGGAGCCCCCCGACCTTTTCGACGTCGTGGTGGTGCTCCAGTGCCCCTCCGTCCGATCAGACACCTCCAGCAGCTAGAGCCACCTGCCAGGAAGCCAGTGGGAACCTCAGATGCAGCGATGATCGGCGGGAGAGCGAGATCGAGGAGGAAGAAGCTCGCCCCGGCGAACGTTCTTCCCTGTTCTTGCACGTGTGCTCTCCGCCGTTGGATGAAGACGAAGGTCCAGGTCGTATGACAGCCGTCCGATCCTCTTACGCTCAGACCGTCAGATCACGCGAGTGATTTAATCTCCACCGAAGATCGGCGAACCGTCATCGTCTCACGTGGTGGCGCCACGTGGATTAGTGAAGAACGCTGAACCGTTGGATGCGCGCCTTTAGGGGTAATTTGCACATTTAGCCCCTGCCTTTTTGTATTTAATTTTTAATTCTGTAAATAAATTAGCATGTTATAAAATAATTGTAAATTTGCAGTAGGACCCCTGAGTTTCTTGGAATTGCATTTAGGTCCCTCCGCGCCTCACGTGCAGTCCCACGTGAGGCGCGTGAATTTTGCATTAATACCCCTGGCGGTTTTTGTATATTGTAAAATAGTCCCGAAAATATAAATAAATGTTTATTTCGGTAGAATTGTTGCACTGATGCCCCTGGAACTTATTTTATTTGCAAAAATACCCCTGCCAGGCTGTTTTTATTTTTGTGTCTTTATGTATTTATTAAAAATACCTAGGTTGCTTCTAAAAATCTAGAAAAATTAGGATAAATGCTTCATGCCTTGTATTTTCACGCCCATATTTTATTTTGCATTTTTTGCATTTTTCCTAATTATTAAAAATGAAAAAGAAGCCCTTTTTGCACTGTTTAAATTAGAAAATACAAAAAAATTAGAAAGTGATTTTGAAAAATTCCAAAAAAATTATATAATTTATAATTATATATATTGTGTCCAGAAATTGAAAAACCCTAAAAATATGAAAAAGAAAAATAAAAAAATCAGAAAGCTCCAAAATCCAACAAAAAAATAGAAAAATCCTTAAAAACCCCAAAAATATATTTTTATCTTTTATAATTATCTATATACTATTATTAATGTATTAAAATTAATTTGGGTAATTTTGGATTTTATTTTATATTTTTAAAACCCAAATTATATTCGGCTACTTAATTAGTCATATATTGTGGATATTTTTGAAATTAAAAATACATAAAAATTAGAAATATTCCAGAAAAATAACAAAAAAATTAGAAAAATGTTAAAAAAAGAATTATATCTATGTATATTTTAAGTATTTATATCTATATATATCTACATACTATATTACTCCTCTCTCTCTCTTCTTATATATATATATATATATATATATCTCTTTATATATATTTATATATACATATAAACATATACATATCTATATTCTATAATTAAAAATATAAAAAGAAAAAAATATCAAATATAAAAACAAAACAAAAATTATAAAAACAAAAATAAAAAAAATATTTAAAATCCAAAACCCACAAAAACAATAAATGGACATAAACAATTGATTGAATAATTACATGATACATCGCATACATGCCCTTCGCCTCCCAATGTTTGACCTCTACCTGTACTTACACCTATACACATTTACATGTAGAGTTATAATAAATTTTAACTCCACATTTTTGGATTTTCATTGCATACATTGATTGTGGGTTAATTATTGATCGATTTGGGATTCTCTTGTCGGTCGCCTCAGCGACCGCATTCCCGTTTGTGTGGAATGCGAGACCGATAGAAAATCCCTTTCATCAGTGACTATAGTATTTTTTGGAATTTTTTGACAAAGTATGAATTTTTTATGGATTATTTAGTGAAATCAGAGCGAAAGTGAGTAATTAATTTCTAATAAATCCATTTTTCAAATTAGACAGAAAGCGAATTATCCCCAATAGATATTTATATAAACAATGGACGAGAGTTGAAATTTCATGAAAAGAATATATGTGGATTTAATTAAAAATCAAATCATCTGATCACTCTATAATTTATTTTGGGCACAAGACAACTCCATTTTGGATGAAATTTGGACAGTAAGTGAATCACATATCAAGGCCTAATTTCTAATTTTTGTGGAATTTTTAGAGCAACCGTGTGTAAAATATAATTTTAAGAGCTTAATTTAGGTAAAATATGCAATATTTAAGTTGAACATTTTTAATTAATTATCCAAAACTCACAAAAATACAAATAAATATTCACAACGTAGATCATTAGTTGCTCAACACAATGGCATTTTTTCTTGAATAAAACGATGCATAAACGAGGTCCAAATTTAAACAACAATACAGGGTTGTCTATGCAATTTAGTGAATAAAATAAACATAACAAAACATGCATAGGGGTACGGTTGTAATTACAAAAAACTACAGAATAAAGGATGCAATTTTTACAAATAAAAAAATGAAATAAAGAAGACCTTCTTCGGGATGAACCCAACAAGTGGGGAGGAAATGATGGCGGTGCCGACGGCGTCGAGCGGCGCGGCTGCTCTTGGCCGTGAGGACGACGAGGCAGAGGAGGCTCGGGGGCTGCCGGCGGTCGGTGGGCGGCGACGGGGTGGAAGGACCGCAGGCGAGCATGGCGGAAAGGTGGCGCGCTGGTCGGCGGGCGCGGTGGCGTTGGCCGGCGGGCGCGGTTGGCGGAGGGCTGAGGAGGGGGTCGATGGTCGGCGGAGGCGTGCGGACGTGCGGCCGGCGAGGGCTGCTGCTAAGGCTTTGTGCTGCGGCGGTAGAGAGGAAAGGGGGGGGGCGGTGGGTGCTCCCACCGCTGCTGTTCGTTTTTTTTTTGTTTTTTTTGAATTTTTTTAATTTTCTTTTAATTGCGTAATGTGTTTTTTTAATTTAAATTTTTCAATTTTTTTAAATTTTGATTTCTTAAACATGGAACAAACATGTATTCAAAAGGGGAAGATGATGAGTTGGTGGTGAAGTGATAGAGATATAAACAAATGGATGGGATTATGTGAATGGTAATGATATGTGATAAAAAAATTGATAAAACAACAACAATGATATAATGAAGGGAAAATTTACCTAAGATGAACGCGGTCGCCTATGGTGTGTGCTCAAGAGAGCACGATCTTCGCTCGAATCGCCGGCGAGCGATGAGCTCGAGTAGCACGCGGGTGCGGCTGCGATGTTGGCCAAAAAAACCAACGGATCTCACCGGAGAGAGGACTGTCTTCGCTCGACCACGGTTGCGTCGCAGTCACCGATTCAACTCAGGGAACTAGGCTCTCCTCACATAAAGATAGATCAAAGGCAAATTTGAGGAGAATAAGATGTATATGAAGAGGAGAAAATGGAAGTTAGAATTAAGATGGAGTGGGATGGAGGTTAATAAAATGGTAGAGTTGAATTAGAAGTTAGAAAAAATGGTGGAGTAGTGGAGTTGAATTGGTGGTTATTGTAGAGAATGTAAAATAAATAAATAAATAATATAAAATAAAGTAGACTACTTTAATTACAATAGAATAAAAGGGAAGAAAATAAATAGTGGAGAATTTACAAAAGAAGACAAACAACATGTACATTTTTTTACTTTTCTAATATGTAATTTTTTTGTCTTTTTAATAACAGATATTTACAACAGAAAAATACAATAAAATACTACAATTAAAATATAACACAAGTATAATTTTTTTTGTATTTTTAGTAATTAAGAAAGGTAAAATAAAAAATGAAGAAAGAATGAATATATACATAATATACAATGTACATCTAGGTCCCAAAACCCAACTTTTGCAAATGAGCTCCGATTTTAATGAAATCACTTCCGTTGGATAGATAATTTTCTAACTTGAACTTTAAAAGTGAGTTTGGTGAATTCGGAGTTCATACGGAGCGGGAATTTGGCTTGGAAGTTGGACTTTATGCCTTTTTCTCTTTGGGATCTAGGAGCATTTATTCGAGGTAAAATTTGTTTTGTATTTTTGTATTTTTATATACATTTTTATAAACAAGTTAAAGAAAGAATTAGGTAAAAAGGAGTTGAAATGAAGTTATTAAAAATACATGATGTTTTAGGCTATTTACATGTATAAAACTCCTTTATTTTGCGGCTTTTTATTGTTAATTTATTTTATACCATCTAATATACGATAATTAATGTATTTTATTTACAAGAGTCATTCTATAATTTATGAATTTTATAAATATTTATTTGGGATTTTACTCGAGGATTTTGCTAAGATCAAGATATTAAGATGATGAATCGTGGATTCATCAATCAGCAATTATTCTTTAGACCTTCTTCTGCAGTTTGGTTTATTTTCTTTAATTATTGTAATTGCAAATAAAACCATGTGTTCTTACACTATTTTAAGCAAAATTTTCGCATCATTTTATTATTACAAAAATAACATTGTGTTCTTCAATTAATTCTCTACATTATGGCACAATTATTGGATTTTTCTATGATGTGGTTAATTAACAATGCATAAAATTGCATACTTTGCCCACTCTAAGTACAAATCGCTAGATTTTTATGGTTTAAGATTTTTTTGAGATAGCTCACATAGTGCTACCCCTTGGATAATTTTATTGCCTTAAAATCAATTGATTTGATATTTATTAATATTGATATCCTCGTTTCACATAGTTTGCATTCGTTAATTAATTAGATATTCATATTGCATCTGAAAATTCCAAAAAAATTATAGTATATTTATTTCATCATTATTTACTTCTCATCCAAGTTTTATATTTTTTAGACATGGTTTGTTTGGTATTTATTCTATAATCTTTAAAATCGACCATATTTGCATTTTAATCCAAAAATTGCATCAAGAAGACAAAAAATATCCACCTCAAGAATTGTGCTCAAATTCTGATAGACATAATTCTTAGTTGTTCCTTTTTGAGTCTCCTTAAGTTCGACCTTAGGACTTGTCCAAGTAAAATAAGCATAAAATCAATCCGACTAAAATTGAATAAACTAATTGTGATTATTTCTTGATTAATTATAATTACCTGACGTAATTACAATAACACAATCATTGCTATTTCAAAAGCTTAATAATTCACACAAATTGAAGAGGGTATTATCGGAATCGTCAATGGTGTTAAACCAGGAATTGTGATTCCTTCCTTTTCCATTCCACCGATCGTGAGACATCCTCCCTTTAAGAGAACGCCACCCTACTCGATCCTGACACCCAGCTTCTCCTTCGACCACAATGCCAACCTTTCCAGCTCTCGACCGAGGACACCCTCCGTCCTCTTCTTCGGCTGTATATGACCATCTCAAAACAAACTGGGCATGGGAGTGAACTGAACGGGACAATCATGATCGTCCCCTATATTTATCGGATGGGACAATAGCGACCGTCCTCTAAGACCACCAGGGGCTAACTAGTACGTTTTTTTAGGGCTCGACGACCGGAAGAGATGGTTTAGACCTTTCCATCCGAGCTTCTATGCCCATGTCAAAACAATCGGGGCATGGGTATGAACTGGAGGGGATAATCGTAAACGATTCCTCTATTTATCGGACGGAACGGTTTAGACCGTCCCAATACAATTATTTTCCGGAAAGGTTTAGACCATCTCTTCTATTAGAAATGAAAAGGATGGTCTCGACTGTCCCGTCTTAATCCGAATAGGGAGCGCTCGTTTTTTACGCCCCCCATGGTCAAATGCGACGATGTTGTAGGGGACCATTTCATGGTCATCTCCTTTAATCAAAGGAGACGGTTTGCTATGTTTTAGGGATGGTCATGGACCATCTCTTAAGATTATTTTGCTTGTAATGACTGAACTTTTTAGGCATATCGGTCATATATTCCATTCATATCCTCCTTTATGGCGATTACCATCATCAAGTCATCCATAGAATTTTTTCCTTTTCTGTGTTTCAGGGTCACACCGAAGTCTTCCTAAGATTTGAACAATTTTTCTATGATGCACATATCTTGAAACTTTTCTAGAAGTTTCATTTCAGTATCTTCAAATTCATGGAGCAGGAGTAAAAAGTTGTGTTCCTGATCAGAAATCGGCTTTCCTCCGATCATGGAAACTTTAAGAACTTAGCGATGGAGTATTTCTCTATACCGAGATCATCAGTGTTATACTTACGATCAAGTTCTTCCTATAGTTCCTTCGTAGTCCGTGTGGATGAATAGTATACATCAAACAATGTATAGGACAGAGCCAACAAGATGCAACCATGATATATGTGGTCGCGTCCCTTCCATGCAGATTGTGCCTTCTGGCTATTAGGTAAGGGGCTTTCTTTTTTCACTTTAGGACTTTCGGTTTCAAGCATCAAAATTAACCCTATGGTGGTTAATCAGATTTCATACGTTGTTGTCAACACTTGAAATTCTTACCACCATATTTTTCAGCATACCGATCATATCTACCATCGATTTAAATATGGTGTCCGACATAGTTATAATATGATTCCAAATATCCTCTCTAAGATTGTTGTTAATAGGATCATTAAGGTATAAACAATAATTTTCCAGATCCATACAAATCAACATAAATGCATCGCATAGTAATAAGAGAACAATCATGCATTTTCGATTAATAATCCGATTACAAAATGCATAAAGGAATCGATTTATAATGTATAAAAAATGGTAGGGCAAGATCTAGTAAAGATAAAGCAACAAATACATTGTGGAAAATAAAACTGTAGATACATTATATTAGAGATCACTGAAGCGTCCATGTAATGTAATGTCCTTAGAGAGAATAAAGCCTCCACAATACCGATACATAGGGTATTGGTGATCCGCTCCTAGGATACGACGATACGCGATTATCGTTCGCGCACACCGATAAGATCGTCCTCGAAGGCACCCCAGAGAACTGCAGTCTAGAGAGGAAGAATGAGGTCACAGTTGTGGTGGAAGAACATAGAGCGAGAGAGAGTTTTCTTGTGCATGAAGAAAACAAGGTTTAGGGGATAGGTATAAGAAGACCTAGGTGCATCTCTTCATCTTCTGAAACCTCCCCTCAACGGGCGCCTTGTTCGGATTCTGAAATGATAGTTAAGTCGAAGCCATTGAGTCTAGTCGAATTCCCGTAGTAGTCGAATCATAAATAATCCATAGGATTAATTTATTCTACTCGCAAAAAGAAACCCGTAGCAAAATTATCAAGATCTTAATTGACTCTCCCAAGCCCGAGCCGAAGATGGAGCAGAGCAAAGCGCGCGCGCGAGTGTGATCTTCCAATCCTCCTCTCCACTATTGCTACAAGAGCTTGGGGTGTGACCTCATATATAACTCCACCAAATTTTTAGAACTACTAGATGTGGTACTACAAATCCACCAAGACTCCCCTCGATTTAAATTTGGGAATTCCCAACTTCCCTCTAACATCATTTGATTTCCCAATAATAACCAAATTGATAATCCAATGTAATTGCATAAGTTTACCAAATTGATAATCGTAACCGACTCCTCTATTTATTGGACGGGACGGTTCAGACCGTCCCCATACAATTATTTTCCGAGAAGGTTTAGACCGTCTCTTCTATTAGAAATGAAAAGGATGGTCTCGACTATCCCGTCTGAATCCGAATAGGGGGCGCTACGTCCCCCATGGTCAAATGCAACGATGTTGTAGGGGACGGTTTCATGGTCATCACCTTTAATCAAAGGTGACAGTTTGCTAAGTTTTAGGGATGGTCGTGGACCATCTCCTAAGATTATTTTGCTTGTAGTGACCGAGTTGTTTAGGCATATCGGTCATATATACCATTGATATCATCCTCTATGGCGATTACCATCATCAAGTCATCCATAGAATTTTTTCCTTTTCTGTGTTTCCGGGTCATACTGAAGTCTTCCTAAGACTTGAAGAATTTTTCTATGATGCACATATCTTGAAACTTTTCTAGAAGTTTCATTTCAGTATCTTCAAATTCATGGAGCAGGAGTAAAAAGTTTTGTTCCTGATCAGAAATCGACTTTCCTTCGATCATGGAAAACTTCAAGAACTTAATGATGGAGTATTTCTCTATACCGAGCTCATCGGTGTTATACTTCCGATCAAGTTCTTCCTATAGTTCCTTCGTAGTCCGTGTGGATGAATAGTATACATCAAACAATGTATTGGACATGGCCAACAAGATGCAACCATGACATATGTGGTCGTGTTCCTTCCATGCAGATTGTGCCTTCTAGCTATTAAGTAAGGGGCTTTCTTTTTTCACTTTAGGGCATTCAGTTTCAAGCATCAAAATTAACCCTATGGTTAATCAGATTTCATACGTTGTTCGCTTGAAATTCTTACCACCGTATTTTTCAAGCATACCGATCATATCTACCATCGATTTAAATATGGTATCCGACATAGTTATAATCCGATTCCAAATATCATCTCTAAGATTGTTGTTAATAGGATCATTAAGGCATACATTAAACAATAATTTTCCAGATCCATACGAATCAACATAAATGCATCACATAGTAACAAGAGAATAATCATGCATTTTCGATTCATAATCTGATTAAAAAATGCATAAAGGAATCGGTTTATAATGTATAAAAAATGGTAGGGTGAGATCTAGTAAGATAAAGCAACAAATACATTGCAGAAAATAAAACTGTAGATACATTATATTAGAGATCACTGAAGCGTCCATGTAATGGAATGTCCTTAGAGAGAATATAGCCTCCACAATACTGATACGTAGGGTACTGGTGATCTGCTCCTAGGATACGACGATGCACGATCATCGTCTGCGCACACCAATAAGATCGTCCTCAAAGGCACCCCAGAGAACTGCAGTCTAGAGAGGAAGAATGAGGTCATAGTTGTGGTGGAAGAACATATATATATATATATAAAGAGAGAGAGAGAGAGTGAGAGTTTTCATGTGCATGAAGAAAACAAGGTTTAGGGGATAGGTATAAGAAGACCTAGCGTGCATCTCTTCATCTTCCAAAACCTCCCCTGAACGGGCGCCTTGTTCGGATTCTTGAACGATAGTTAAGTCAGAGCCATTGAGTCTAGTCGAATTCCTTAGTAGTCGAATCATAAATAATCCATAGGATTAATTTATTCTACTCGCAAAAAGAAACCCGTAGCAAAATTATCAAGATCTTAATTGACTCTCCCAAGCCCGAGCCGGAGACGGAGCAGAGCAAAATGCGCGCGTGAGTGTGATCTTCCAATCCTCCTCTCCACTATTGCTACAAGAGCTTGGGGTGTGACCTCATATATAACTCCACCAAATTTTTAGAACTACTAGATGTGGTACTACAAATCCACCAAGACTCCCCTTGTTTTAAATTTGGGAATTCCCAACTTCCCTCTAACATTATTTGTTTTCCCAATAATAACCAAATTGATAATCCAATGTAATTGCATAAGTTTACAAAGTTAAAACCTAGTTATATTAAATCTAAATACAACAGACTCTCCATCGGGTACCTAAATGAAATCCACCCTACTCAAGTATCCGAAATCCATCTTATTTATTTGTAAATTGGGTCTGAATCTTACTACCCACATGAATACGAGTTTGAAAAACTTACTTTTTTTGTTGGCACTCGAATCCGAACCTTTATTGCACCTTGGATGTCAACGAATAATTTAAAACACCCAACTAATTTTATATATATATATATATATATATATATATATATATATATATATATATATATATATATATCATACACCTCGGCAAAGGCTCCAGCATCCCCATTCTTTGCCGAGATTAGTTCAAATTTTTAGAAAAATAGCAACAAATAAGTTTTGCTACGATATAAGAACATATGTTACTTTCGACATTAATATCTAGCATAAATATTATTCATAAATAGATAATATTCATTGTTATATATTTAACAACGAAAGATATAGTGACCGATTTTAAACAAAGATCACTATAGACCCAATTTGTTGTACTATACCCTCATTACTGATCTTATAAGAATCTACGTTAAATATCCTTTCTTCGTTGTCAACCCTTATTTAGATTCATTACGTACTTTGTTTGGATAGAGATATCATCGCCTTATATAGACCTTCTCTGATCATATGTTTAAGTGATCACAACATGATTTAGATATTACATTATATATCCGTTTATAATAACCATTTTTTATATCTTAAATGAACCAAATTTAACACATCGTTTTATGTTAAATTAATAAAATAATTTATAACAATAAATAATAATATACGATATTGTATCATCACCAATTATGATAATAATATAATTGATTTAGAGCAACGATAATAATCATATAAATTTTACTTATTTCAAAAAAAATACAATATAATAGGCTGCATATTCGTCAATACATTGCTTAATAAGGCCGCTGCTAGGATACAACATAATTATCAAACAATGCCCGTAATAATCTTTATTACTCACCAGAAATTTTATATTACAATAAAAATGATTTACCTGCTATGCTTTATGGATCTGAATGTTGGCCTGTGAACCATAGACATGTGCAGAGAATGGTTGTAGCAGAAATGAAAATGCTAAGATGGATGTGTGGACATACACGTAAAGATCGGATTCGAAATGATGCAATCAGAAATAAAGTTTGTGTAGCTCCGATCGAGGATAAGATGCGAGAAAACCACTTAAGATGGGTTGGTCATTTGCTAAGAAGGCCAGCTGATGCACCGGTTAGGAGATGCGAGTGTTGGGATATTGAGACGGCTAAGAGAGGGCGAGGACGGCCCAAGAAGTGTTGGAAAGAGACTATACGATGGGATCTTAATTTTTTGGATATAAGCCCGAGATTGACCCAAGATAGATCTGAATGGAGGCGAAGAATCCATGTAACCGATCCTACTTAATTGTGGGAAAAAGCTTTGTTGTTGTTGTAATAAAAATGATTTACCCCCGCCAATGATATTTATTATAATAACAGTGGTCTATAAAACAGGAACACATGTAACAAGCGACGACATATAATAGTAGCGGTTCCAATTTTAAAATGGACCTATTTGATATGGAATGCCCATCTCAGCAACTAACTATGCATAATATATTTCTGGATTATACAAATAGGAAGAGAGGCTAATCCTGTGTAAAGCAAGGAAGCCCCTCAAAATTCAAACTATCTACAGAACCCCCTTCCCCCTCAAACTGCATGCATCAAATGATGCAGGCTTCCATGCTACCGCAATCGATAAGCGGAACCGCAGCTTCGGAGGCTTCAGCACTAGGCCCGCAAGTAAATCTCTCTAATCGTGTGCTGATCGAATCGCCATATGTGGATCATCGAGGTCCCACCCCGAGCAAGTGAAGCTGGCAGTATTAAAAGAGAAAGGACAGGTTAAGAATTTGAATCCTTTCAGCAGTGGAGATGAAATGTAAGTATAGATGATCTATATACGAACCAAGTTGTTCCGCGGCTCCTTCCAGTAGAATCCCTGGACCAGGACTGGCAATAGGTTGCAGGCTATTAGAACGAATATCATCAACGCGTGCTTCCCCATCCACTCTAAAACCTGCGTGGGCTGTCTGTATCCCAAGATGTCGACCTGGAGATGTCATGTAAATAACGACAATGTAAAGCGTTATTCGTATTAATTAGCGATAATTGGGGACAGTTATACAGCAGGGATATAATCAGAACATAACATAGGATCAAATCTCGACAGACAAACATATAGAATCAACACGAGCATTAGAAAAGTCTATTAAGCAACATTTCATTAATTAGTAATCAGGCCTAGTGTAATTGCAAAGATGTCTATACAACATATTACAGAAAAATATGGACAGATCCCAATGCAGACATACCAGAACATAGAAACCGGTAAAAAGGATGCCTGCAGCTCCGGCAGATGCGAATGTGTAGCTGACAGTATACAGACCTTTGTTCATGTTCATTCCTACAAAGGATGGGTGAGAAATCAGAGATGGCGTTTAATGGATTGCACAGTAGGAAAAAACTGAAAATATTCCTACCAAACAAGTCGAGAGCGAATGCTACCACCATGAGACAGAAGGAGGGGATCATCCAATTTATAATCCTATCCTTATGGCTCTGCATAGTCATAGAAAGTATAATGTTTTAAAAGAATCAATCTATTATGCCCCCCTGAAGTGATTGTAGATGATGCACAATCAAACCTCACCTTAAAATGGACAATGACATGTCCGAATTGCAAGCCAATCAAGCACGTTACAATCGCCATCACCGAGCTGCAAGCAATGATATAATTAGCATCGCAAGGAGGTGAGGTATGAGTATGGAATCGGGGGCGAACGGTCCTTACCTTAGTAGTCCTTCAGGATCAAAAGGTGCTTGACACCAAGAGGGAGCGTTTGGAGGCAGAGGTCCTGATTGAGGAGAGTTTATACTGCATTGCTACCAGGAGAAAAGCAAGAATAAGTTAAAAATACAGGATATAAATACATGATGAATGAACTAAAAATCAAAAATATCTGGTGAAATAAACCTCGGTGCGGGCATACGATGGTCTCTTATAAAGATGTTTGATTCCCAGTATTTTCCTGTCTAACCATCCTGCTGCATTGCACGCTGGTCCAGTATCACCCCTTACTGCACACTTGACCTGGATTACAAGTGATAATGAACTTACTAAAACAAAATGTGGAATATAACAGGAACCTTAAGATTTATTAATTATGTGGTATGGGACATCGTGAAGGGGTGAACCTACCAGGAAATTTTTTGGATCGGTATTTGCACCTATAATTTGATATTCCCAGTCGGGAACATATATTCCATACAAGAGGACAAGATGCAGGGTTGTAAGAACACAGCCAATCAGCCTGAACAAGCCAAGAATATTCATAAATTTCCACACATCCATTAAAAACCATAAAGATGTTTGGATTCTTCAATGTTTAACGATGTTCTGAATTGGCAACTAAGCATGTAAAAATTCTGATTTTCTTTAAAATAAAAAAGTGAAAACAGAAAAATCTTCAAATTTCTTACAGCTGCAACCGATATCTTTTTAGCAAGTCAAAGCCACCATCTACGTCATAATCAGATCGAAGCCATATCTCACACAGGGAAGCCACCACATAAGCTATTGCTATTCTCTGAAAAAGGATCACATAAGCAATATTAAGCCCATGCATTCCAAGATTAAAAGATATGAGGCAGTGGTACCTGCAAGATGCCCATCCATCTTATACTTAACAGATCGACACCGTATGTCAAGTTGTTGACCCCATGAAAGTAACCACCTGGATTTATTGCAAAATTATAACACCAAGTAAATATAAAATCCATAAGGTAGATAAAGGGTGTTAAAGTATCTTGGAGAATCAAACCAACAATTAACAGTTTCGATGCCCTAAGTAGAGCTTTCCAAGTAGCAACAGTCCTATTGGGAACTTTCTGCTTGGAAAATCATGCATAAGAGAGGCTAAATAAAATCAAGGCTTCTAAAGACAGCACAACATACAAGATCTAACCTTATATGCGAGGCCAAGAGCAACTCCAACAATAAATAAGAAAAATGGCATGACAAAATCAGCAAGAGTGACACCATTCCAGGGAGAATGGTTGAGTGCCGGTATGAGTCCTCCAACATCATCAACCAGAATCATGAGCTGCAAATAAATTATATGAGAAGAAATCATAACTGCATTATTTGGAAGCATGAATGGAGAAAACAGCTTTAAAACAAGAAATCCCTACGAAAATAATGGCATGATGCTAAGAATTTCTATTTATATATTTCATCATTTTTTTAAAAAAGTTGCACTTTATTTTTGACTAATTAATTAATAAAGTAAATTACCAAAAGGGCCCTACTATGTGTTGATTCCCAATTAAATTGCATTCCCATCTGCGGTTTGAATTGTTTGAATGGTATTCATACAACTAATTCCAATCAAAAAATGCAGGAGTTGAGGGGGAGTGGGGGGTGTTTAACCAATTTAATCCAGGGTAACTTGGTAACCAACAAATTTTAAATGAGATTCTATGTTTGATAAAGGAACGGATAAATATGGTAATTGTGCTAAATTTTGGCTCAAAATCAACAGAGTTAATGTTTTTGCCAAAATTAATTAGGCTTCATTTTGGTTTGAATCAAAGGGCTCATTGGGCTTAGGCAAGTAGCTTATCAATAGAAATCTAGTCGGGCTCAAACAATAATGAGTCAAGCTCCGAGGTAGCTTGATTAAGGCACTTTTCAATAGATCAAGACATGCTCGGTCCGCTTGAACTGGTAAACCATCTAGTCAAACCCTATTTTTTGTTTTTTTTAATAAATGAAACATTTTGACAACCGAACTGACTAGATTCAAACCGCTCAAGTTCCAACCGGTCAAACCTACCAGTCCAATCCAATTTTTCAAAATGCACTTATAATTAGGTTTTTACATTAAGCATGTGTAAAATACATCAAGCACTTATAATCCAATTTTTCAAAGTAAGCTTAAACTGCTGGATGGATTGTGCTCGACGTAGATACAAGTAATGTAATCGTAGAAGTGATTATCCAATTAGCTTTATTTTAGGCGTAAATGCAGCACATATTATGCTAATAGATACATATATTTATAAATATCCAGCTATTTAAAATGGATTCGGATGTCATAAGCTATATCCACATTTATTTGATCTCTTCTTAAATGACTCGGGCTTAAGTAGTTTCACCATCGGTCTGAGACCAATTGAAGTAAAACCAACAAGTTGTGAGGGACGGCAGTTGCCGATAAACAATTGGATTTAGGTCCTAAGTTATTGCAATTTACAATAGTATGATAATAGGTTCCCACCGAGTGATGGAGATCACCCATCATGAGTTAAGCAGAAATGGCTCCCTCCAGATCATTAAACCCTTGTAGCAGCTAGAACATCTGTTGGCCATCTATCATGATGAATGCAGCATAATTAAAACGTTTCTTAACATACATTAAGTATACATATTTTACTTAAACCCAGTCATTTCCAACATTATTTATGAGTTAAATATAAATATTTCTTAAAACATTTCTTAAACCCTATAACGAGATCATTATATAGTTAATAAAAAGAAATAAATGATAGAACACTTCTTAACATACATTTGTAGGACACGCAAATAGGATGAGGAGAATAAACCAATGTGCATGTAAGTTTACATGCACTGATGTGCACAAATGTCTATTTTTTAACTTTTAAAAATGAAACCTTGTGGGATTTAAAATGACAAATGAAATATGTATATCAAATTTCGTGTAATATAAATATTCCTAGCATGTCATTTAGAAGGGATCCATTTCATCAATTCTAAGACTGTTAAAATTTGATGGTCTTGATGGATGCAATACTAATCTCTAAATAAGTTGATTTTTAAATGACACTATAGTAATAAATAGTGATCTAAATCATGTATGGTTTCATTTAAAAAAAGTAAAAAAAATAAATGTTTGTAGTACTGGTGAATGTATACTTACATACATCTTGGTGAATATTCCCCCATCCCACACAAATATACATGTATATATACACACACACATCTATATAATTTATGCACTCACACGCTTGGGTAATTATTATATCACAAAGTGGTTATTATAACAGTAAACGATTACTAGTTCTGAACAAATCTAATAAACAATTATTGCCGGTGTTCCTCCATAAAATTTATTATTTATTGCATTGTCCATTTCGTGTTAAGTTTAGGACGAGAGAATAACACTGCCCTTGCAAAGAAGAAAATTAAATGGTGAAGTGTCGATGCCAAACACATGGGGCACCTAACATATGGATCCGTCACTTCTTGAATGAAAAATCATGGGGCTATAGAAAATGATATTTATTTGATAGCACAAATTACCATGCACAAGTCTTGACGACATCAAAGAATCTCTTCACAGACCCAACACTTTCTCATAATATATGTACTGAATTTGATTTGCCACATTATAACAGGTAGAAATGGGGCTATAGTGAGCTTAATGTTAGATATGAGAGCAACTGGTCCTTGATCAAACATCACATACAGAGTATATAGAGAGGATCCTCTGCTGTTACAACACCTGTTGTAACATAGGGGGTCAGCTGGATGATGATTGAACAACTTCGAGATGTGTGCCGACCATCCCAATCCTTTATAAGGATTGCCCGATCCTCACCTAACGGATCCCCTATATTACAGCAGGGTTGTTACAGCAAATGATTCATTTCCCAGAATATATTACCGATGTGAAAGAGAAAGAAGCGTATCGGAAGGTGGAAATAAACAAAGGACCAGTGGTTGTGGCATACCTATATAAACTTTATAACTACCGTTTGGTTGGAAAAAGCTATACCATGCATTTTAAGGTCCATAACATTTTACTGCGCTTCCACCAAACAATTCCAAGTGAAGATATGAACTCCTTGGCATCTTTCCTCAAGAAACAAGCATCATAATGTGTGGGCAAGGATTGTTTGCAAGTTTCCATTATGCATTCTTTGGTGTCACGTGTGACTCTCTCTTGCTAGGGGAATAAGGAAGGGAAACCACTAAGATAATCAGAGGCAGCAAGACAGTGAAGGAAAGGGGAATACTTGACGGTGCTTTCAAGGAAAGGAATGGTGCCGATAGAAAGGTTTAAAGGGCGACAACGTGACAAGAAAAACAACTAAAGTGTAAAAGTTAACATGTTCTGTACAACAGAGATGATTAATCCTTCCCCATTCGTTGGCTGTTAATTTTAAAGAATAATAAAATGAATGGAATATGGAAAGTCATACTCCACTGGATCATCAACAAAAGGTAGTAGAGTGGTCCCAATGCAGGCTCACCGATAAGCACATAGTACACTTCAATTATATTGTTCTATGAATAGGTTCCCCTATTCCCCATTCCCTCGTCGGTAGATGTTGACGAGAAAAAGATATGCTACCGAGTACAGCTTATATGCTTTTATAACAAAACCAAAAGGGATTTTTACCCGGCTTCAAATTACTTCTACAACCTTTAAAATAATCTAATACCTTCCTTAATCATGTAAACTTGCTCGTCTTACCCCACAGACTCTGCCTTAGTTGTACTTTTACTTAATCTAACTAGAAGTCAAAACTAACGGTGGATCTTCGAACTTCTTTCTCTTCTTCCCCGACTACAAAGCTCTCTCTTCTTTGCTATCTCCTCTAGGTGATGATGGCCTTGATTGAAGAAACCAAGATGCTCTGAGTGTGGATCAAGTTCGGATTTCCAAGGTAGTCAAGCCCACTCGTGCTGAAGATCTAGGAACTGACCTTGAACCACCTTGTCTCGCCGAACTTCACGTCATTGTGGGCAAGAAGCTCGAGAAAGACGCATCCCGAGGGCACCGAGCATGGCCTACATGGCGCGGATTGCTGGGAGGACGAAGGGAGGCTCCATGCCGTAGCAGGAGGAGAGAGGGGTTTACGTGGCTGCTACGAGGAGAGATGGGTTCACACCAGGAGGGATGGATAGACAGCAACGTGACTTCCGCCCACAACCCAACCAGCAGGAAGAGGGATCCGTGCTTCAGACCCGAATCTGGGAGCAGCGGAGATATCGCGGGAAACTGATGGTGGCAAGTGGGCAGCAGACCTTTGTGTTGGCGACAGAGTTGGGAGGGCAACAGGGCGGCGGCGATGGTGGGTATTGTGAAGAAGAAGAAGGCGGTGGGGGAAGGGGGAGAGGGTCGGCGGAGGGGAGATGAAAGTCTACAGATTTTCTGTGTCCGGAGATGTTGAGAAGGAAAATGGCATCTTTTTTCCCACTGATAATTTTGCTGCTTGTGTTTGATTTGACAAATATGCTTATTCGTATTTCATGCAGGATTCATCCAATGGTCGAGTGTTGGTCTGGGAGGTTGCATTTGATTTTGCAGATTATGCTGAGAACATCAATCCTTCTATGGCATCCCTCCAGCTCAAGGGTCCCAATTGCTTTGTTGCTCTGCATCTAAGTTGCTTAGACGTTATTCTTAGAGCTTTTGACGAGCGCCTGGAATAGGGATATGGAGGAGGCAGCGGAGGTCGGAGAGGAGGAGGCGAGGGCGATGGATGTTGAGGAGGTTGGTGATTGATGGGTGGGAAAAGGGAGAAGAGGAGTAGGGTGAGGAGGAGCGGCAATCAATGTAAATTTGATAAACAAAATGGATATAATGTAATGACGGATAGCGGAATCAGGTTAGTTTTAACGGGTAAATAAATGGGGGTTAACCACATGGTCTCTAGGGTAAGAGTTAGCAAGTTTACGAGGTCGAGAGAGGAATTAGGTTGTTTCAAAGGTTGTAGAGGTAATTTGAAAAGATTATAGGATATGCCGGGTAAAAATCTCAAACCAATAACATTCAAAAGAGAATTGATTAGTTGCCAAAATTACTTACTAAATTTCTTCAAAACACATTATCATTCCTATTTCAGGGTTTGACCGAAAACCTTCATTTTCGAGAATAAAGACAATTGCTATCACGTAAGAACTGGAAGCCAACTTCAAATCCGACTTTCTATAATAATCCACTAATATTTACCAATAATTCCTTCATTTATACCCGACCATCAAAACTCCAGTGTTCCTATTATCCTAAATTATACGGTTTCCTATTAAATATATATGCATCAAAAAATTACCAATGGATGCGTGCACAACGTCCATCAATGCTTTTTAACGTATATGCATAAAACGGTTTATTATAAATTTCGAGATCTAATGACAAAAAAAGCATTCCGAAAGTGAAACAAACAAAAAAAAGGCTGCTCGTTCGATGCTAAACAAATAATGCAAAATACAGCGAACACAAATCACAACAGCAAACGCGAAATGGGCGGTGATCCCTTTATTTCAAACTTCAACTTAATTTTCTATACTATATAACTTTTGTTAAAGGTTTCCGCATCGTGTTGCAGGATTTTGCCGCAATCCTGCCTCAAATAGTTATTATTCAACTCCTAAAAAGTGTGCGTGTGTAACTCGAATTTGTTCTAGATAAACTTAAAAAATGCAATAAAACTGATAAAAAATGTGTGAATCGCGATCAAACACCTCAAACAAATGGATTGAATGAAAATCGAGCCGCATCGAAAAACACGCAACGAATCCGAAACGCCCAAACAAACAGGGAAAGAGATGCCCATACCACCACGGTGAATCCACGGAAGACGTCGAGAGACACGAGCCGCTGGGACGGCGCCGATCGCGCGCCGATCGCGCGCCGATCAACCTCTCCGACGTCAGAGCCGCCTTCACGGCCGCGGGGATCTCCTCTGATCTGTACCCGTCCTCGATCGTCGGTTCGCCGGCGCCAACCTCGGCGGCGATGAGTTTGTACGCTACCATCTCACGCAGCGACAATGGCGTCCGATCGGCGGCGGGCGGTGAAGGTAGGGTTAGAGAGAGAGCGCGCGGAGGTTTAGAGAGAGAGAGAAAGGCGCGACCGACCTGTAAGGTGCAAATGCAATGCGCCTCTATCTCTCTGCGGCGTTTGGAGTGCAGACGCTCTCTATCTATCTCTATAAGGCGTTAACCGTTTGAAGAGGTATTTAAGGTCGCGGAGGGGCTCCGTATTTATAGGGAGGAGTTGGCGGGAATCCTTTATTGTTTTATTCATGGCTTTATTTATCCGCTAATCAAAGGAATATGATATTTTTTAAGGGATTTTTACCCGGCAGATCTTAAAATCTTTTCCAATTATCTCTACGACTTTTGAAACATCATAATTCCTCCCCCGACCTTGTAAACTTGCTCCGTCTTACCCAACAAACCCTGCCGTCAATTTTAACTATATTTGAGTCAATTACTTGGGTTAGTCTTGAGTTAACCTAACTTATTTACCATCCAACGGTTAGGATTAGCTAAAATAAAAAATAGAAAAAAACACGAAGGTTTGGAAGGCTGGGCAACGCAGGAAGCAATGGGGTGGAAGGCAAGGAGCGGCGACGGCGGGATGGGGGGAGCGGGGGAGCATCATCGGGAGGAGGGAGGGGGAGCAGAGAGAAGCGTGGGGGGGGTCTCCATCAGCGGCAGGCAGCATCATGTAGGGGGAGGAGAGAGCAACATCGGGGGGGCTCCATCGACGGAGGCGAGGAGGGGAGAGGGCGGGGGACTCCATAGACTAAGGCGATGGCGGGGGCTCCGCAGGGGGGGTCGGCGGGAGAGCAACAAGCAGAGGCGGGGGGCTCGGTCGCGGGGAACTGGGGTGGGACAGGTGTCGGCGGAGACACGGTGCTGGGGGGGTGTCAGGACGGGCGAGGTTGCGGCCGGGGACAGGCGGGGTTGCGGGGGGGTGTGCCGATGACGGGCCAGGGGGTCGGACGTCGGCGACCAGGGATTGGAGCTCGCGGGGGGGGTGGGGGTAGGGGGGCAGGGAGCAGCATCACCGGTGGGGCTCCATCAGCAGCTGGGGAGCAGGGAGCGGCGGCGGGGGATGGAGGGGACGAGGAGGGCTTGAACAGGCGACCTGGGTGGGGGGGATCAGCTCCTGGAGTGGCACTCAATGTAAATTTGATAAGAAAAATGGGTATAATATAAAAGAACTTAACGGAATCCGGTTAATTTAAACGGTTAAATGAACGGGGGTTAACCACAGGATCTGTAGGGTAATGGTTAACAAGTTTAAAGGGGCAGGGGAGGAACTACGATATTTCGAAGGTCGTAAAGGTAATTGGAAAAGATTATAGGGTCTGCCCAGTAAAAATCCCTTTTTTAATCCTTATATGTTTACATCTTTTATTTTACAAAAATTACGTGATTACGGTAAGCCTGCACATGGGGCAGAGAGAAAAGACGCGGATATATTTTTAATTCCATTTTTATCTGGAATATCATACGAATTTGGATATTAATATCGATGGAAATAGATAATGAAAGAAGGGAATAACAATAGAAATAATATATATATATATATATATATAAAGTTAAATGGGACTGTCCTTAAGGGAGAGCTAATTTAGCTTCCTCCGTTCTATTTTTCTATTTTTTATTTTTTGAAAATTCTTTCATGAATATTCATCATTATATTCATATATTATGTTATTCAAATTTCATACTAAACAAAGACTTCTACCGCCTCCATCCAGGCATGATCAATTTCAATAATTCTGCGGACGTAAAAAATCGCAGGAATCATTGTTTCGCACGAAATTTGAATGACAATGATATAATGATGAATATTCACGGAAGAAATTTAAAAAAAATTAGAAAATAGAGCGGGGGGAGCTAAGCTAACTCCCCCTAGGGGTCAACCCCATTTTTCACACATATATATATACACATACATACATATATATATATATATGGGAGTCGGGAGCCTGCACCCGAGGGTGTAGGTAACTCCCTGCACCCGACCTTTTTTCTCATTATTTTTTGTTTTTTTCGAAAAAAATCTTTGGAAGATTTACTTAATATATTAAGGGGAATATGTGTTTCAATTTTCATGCAAAACAAATATTCCTAACATGTTTATCTAGAATGTGTCATTTTTAGCAATTCCAGACCGTTAAAATTTGATGATCTTGATAGAGATTATAGAAGTCTCAAATTAACTTGAAATTGGAATGACACCATGGTGATATATAGTGATCTAATTACCTCAAATTTTTATTTCAAAAAAAATAAAAAAATCATGAAAAAATGGTCCGGGTGTAGGTAGTTACCTACACCCCAGGTGTAGGATCCTTTTTCTCTCTATATATACATATATATACATATATATCTATATATATACACACACACATATATAATCTTACATATACATATATTGGACGGCTTCGAGATGACACAAACTAAATATACTTATTTATAACGATTATATCAAATATGGTGAAAGAATATATAAAATTTGTTACAAATAAATATATATCTATATAGCTGATGTGCAAATACACAAAAATATGACCTTGTTCGTTTGGAAAATATGCACTGGAATAAGGGGTCAATTCTCCGTCCAGCGCAATTATCAAGAGTACGACTATTCACATCCACTTACAGTTATTTCACTTTATTCCATCTTTATTCATAGCTTTATTCCACCTTACCTATCCTTATTTCATCTTATTCTCTTTATTCATATCTTTCCAGCCGACTAGAGAATAAACTATTATTATTCTTATTCTCCATCATTATTCCTGCTTATTTCTGAATTGAACGCTCCCTATGAGTTTATAATGACGTAGATTTTGATATCTTTCATTATATCATATGTTTGAAATGTATAACGATGAATATTGTTCGTCATTTTTACTTCAAATTAGCGATGAACGACGCCCTTGTTGTCATGCTATTAGTGTTGGTTCATATGGGAATGATTATACGTTGTCTTTGCCATCAAAATTTGTGCTAAAAGTTGCAAACAATAGTAATGATTAGTAAATAATTTGAACTGATTCAATGGTCACAAATTGCGTGTGAAAAATAATTTCACAATTAACGGCTATACAGTGATATATTCTAAAATATTTGGAATTATAGACACATTTTTTATTTTAGATAGGAATATAGATATTTGCGGATATCAAAATAACATCATTATAGGTATCCATTATGATACCGATGTCGATACATACCCTAGAATCTCCATAAAAAGGATATAGCAGTGGATTACAGATACAATCTAAGCTATAGAGATTTATATTTGACTGCGGGAGGTGAGATCTAGGCTAGATATGCAAACAATCAAATATAGATGCAGGCATAGGACGCATATCTTTATCAATTTGAAAATATGAATGCATATACGAAAGTTGATGAATATGAAAAATACCCCCAAAAGCCCCAAGGGTGGAAAGGCAAGCTCTTGTCTGGACCCAGGGAAGAGAATAGTACGGTCGATCATTTTATTCAATTATGAAATGACAGATGTGATGGAGATTTGTAGCATCATTCAAATAAATACAAATTGAGATCGTAAAAACATGAGCTTGTCATATAGCTACGCCTAATTCCGGACCGGTTAATGCAAGAACTATAAATTAAGGACCGAGATCCCCTATGAAATATAAAAGATTATTCATACATAGCATAGTCCAAGCAAACTTACTTAAATCTTTACTGAACTATGACCAGCCATCATATTAGCAAATAAACGTATTCCCAAGCTTAATGCATGGAAACAATGAGGGATTAGCTCAAGGAGTACTAAAAAAGGTGCTAACGGCAGTGGGACTCCTGCGGGTAATAAAAAGCTTTAAAAATGAAGCCTATTTCTTTGAAATCCAACTATCGTAATGTCTATCAAAATGGAAAATGAGAGAACCAAAGTAATGAGAAAATGACTTGTCACTGTGAAGCTATAGGGTATCATACCCTGGGGATTACGAAATAACGAAAAAGTCAAAGTGACCGAGATGCGAGGAGAAAACTTTTGTTTCACATTTCCTGAAAGATCACTTATTATAATATGGATAACTTTATATTCATATAAATAAATACAAATACGATACAAATAGAAATAAGACTATTTTAATATTAGCTTAACAATACTTGATTTGGCTTGTACATATAATGAATATATAATTATTTGCTTTTAATATGAAAGAATGTATATACAATTGTAAATAAATATGATTTTTTATATGTTAAGTACATATATATATATATACACACACACATATATGAATTCATATATTTACTTATATCTAAGTGACATCCACATCCATAAGCATTTAAAAGCAAATACAAGTACATATGTCAAATACTACACAAAACGGATATTGTAGCTGATTATATATGGATATATGAATATGTACTAGCATTATTAGGTCTACCTAGTTAGGGATGAGCATTGGGCTAAGCCAGACCGATCCAGCTCATGAACTTGACCCGAACTTGAGCATAATTTATAGTGGGATGGACTCGGGCCAAAATTTTGACTCGTTAAATAAATATGTTGGGATTGTGCGGACCTCGCGGTTCTTTGACATTCTTATCTATTTTTCTGCCTACAAACACGTAATTATCTAGTATTTTCTCTTATAACAAATTTGTGATTAAGCCTTTTCTTCATCTTCACGGTAACATCACTTTTCTCGCAACATGATGAATATCACTTGACTCCATGTTCCTCATATGTGTCTCATATAGTAACACTTTATTTTATTTGTGAATTGTCATTTTTTAATCGATGCTTCCTATACTAATAATCATCGTATTTTCATTCATCATCATCGTTCCATTACAAGCATAGATATTTTTAACTGCCCATTTTTCTTCTCCGTGCTTTCATTCTAATTTTTTTTAAATGGACTGGCTCAATCTCAATTTGAGCCCATATTAATTGGGTCGGGCCAGATGTGTGCAATTGAGATACAAAATTTCAGACCGCAACCAAGCCCGTGGGCCATTAATTTTACTGGACCTTGGGTCGGCTCACTACCGACCTGATGTTCAATCCATATGCCTAACTTTTTTTTCTAATTTCTATCCTGCAAGGACCCCATGTGTACAGATATCTATACCCTTACTAAAACTGGTAATTTTCCAACCTCTATGACACGTGGACCCCCATATCTTCTCTAGTTCTCTCATTCCCGCGGTCTCCCCTTTCTTTCTCTCCCACTCTTCAGTCTCTCTCTCTCCATCACTCCACTGTTCTCTCTCTCCCCCTCTTTCTCTCTCTCCACTCACTCTCCCCACCGTTCTCTTTCTCTCTCTTTCCCTCTTTCGAAGTGCTCTTCCTCCTCTCTCTCCACTCACTCTCACCACCGTTCTCTCTCTCCCTCTTTCTCCCCCTTTATCTCTCTCTCTCCACTCATTCTCTCCATCGATCTTTCTCTCTCCATTTCTTTTTTCTCTCTCCATTTCTTTTCTCTCTCTCAAACCCATCTCTCTCCCCTCAACTCTCGAGCACTTCTCTCTCTCCCCCCTCTCTACCCACTATCTTCTCTATATATCTCTCTCCTTCCTTCTAATTTATAAAGTGATATAGTTTTAAATTAATATTAAATAATCTATTATTTTTCATCTTTCCTCCCCTCTAATTTATAAAGTGGTAGTTTTAGAATAATATTAACTAATTGAATATTATATATTAGGAATAAGATCATACATATACAAATTTTCATAAGAATCAAAATATATTAACAAGCTAGCATAAAACCCATTTTATTATTTAAAATTTTATATTAAGATTACATTTGTCATAACCTCTAGTGTATAATTTATAATAGTTGCACATTTTCCTATAACTGGTAGAAAATCAGAAATTATAGCTCCATTTTACATAAAAAATATATTCAATAAAAAATATATTTATCTATAACTCCTACTAATAGTGGGTTTTTCCAACCCCACACACTTCTTCTGCCACGTGGCATCCTCCCTCCCATTCCCTGTCGTTTCCCATCACCACACCCTTCTTCTACCACGTGCCTTTCCCCCTCCCATTCTCTCCCACTTCCCACTATTCCCTTCTCTCTCTCTCCTCCCATTCTCTCTCAATCCTCGCTCTCTCTCTCTCTCCAATTCGAACGACCAAATACCCGCCCCTCCACTTTCTCCACTCCCTGTATGCATCTTCTTCTCCCATTTCCTCACTCTTCTTCTTTTATTTGTAGGAGAATCTTTTTTGCATAGCATACTCATATAGATTTTATTGTATATTAGATTATATTTAAAAATAAAATAAATATCACATAAAAATCACAAAAATTCAAATGTTCTGAAATTTTAAATATATATAATCCTACAAAATACTTAAAAATACATATACCATCTCTTTTTTAGCCAATAACATTTTCTTCAAAAAAATAAAATTGCAATTTACTTCTTGTTTTTTATTTTCAAAAATAATAAAAACCAAAACTAATTGTCTTTAATAACTATATTTAATATTGGTTTGATATGAAATCCATAAAAACTAAAAATAATACAAAAATCACCTTGATAGTAAGAAATTACAAAACACAAATATTTTGGTTCTTAATTGTTGAACATTTTGCATATATTTTTAAAATCCAATAAGAGTATTTTACATTACTTATATATACCATTTTAAAATATTGAAAATCAAGAAAAATGCATTCTTATTGGTGATTGGCATATAAGTAACATGCATTATAGTTGATCAATGCAACTTCACATGATATTATTGCCTTATATGTTCTTCATTATAAAACCCATTTGCCCATCCATTATAAATATTTTAATCTTTAAGTATATATTTTAAAATCAAACCATATGAATTACTTCTTAATGTATGAAATTCCTTAAATTCCACAAAAATGATAGCATACATATATTAAGTTTCATTTATATTTAAATATGTATTTGTAGTAAATATAGGCAAATTCCATACTATATTCTATCAATGTAATAAATAGAGTAATATGTGAAGAACAATTGTTATACTAAGAAAATAGCAATATATACTACACACGTATGCCATATAAATATCTATTTTTAAAAAACAGAATGGCATCTAACTGTACATGTTTAATATTAATAGAATAAATAATTATTTACACAAAAACTGATACTCAATAAAAAAATTTATATCTAATTATTATTTTCGGATGATTAATCATCATTAATTAATTCAACCCATGCTTGATTATCTAAATGAACAAAACATCTACTGAAAGTAAGATAAGGTTATACCGAATAAAAATGATATATTTCAATTATTTCTATAATAAAGTATGTGTGTACAAAATATATACATGTATTTTCCATAATATTAAAATAGAAAAAGACATTAATACCATTATGTTTGTATGTGAGAAGAATGATAGAATGGAAAGAAAGTTATATATTCCTTCCCTTTTCGTCAATCTTTTGTATTTCTATCTATTTGGATATGAAACTGCACGTTATTATATCATCTACGGAGATAAGATGTTTTATGTATTGACCAAATTCATATAATGCCTAATAGATTTTTTATTATATAATTGACATATCATGCATACACTATCGGTTTAATTATTCAATAAAAAAGAAATTTCATAAGAATTTTAAAAATAAGTTTTAAAACTTTCAGACACTATTAGAATGAATACTTTGAATATTATCCATGCATAAACTTTAAAAGTTTACTTAGAAATAATAAAATTTTAAGTTTATATTTTTTGTATTTACTTTTATATAATATGCTATTGGCAAAAAATATTATAATTTCTAATGAAAGCGTTACATTGTTCATCAAAAATTTATCAAAAAAACTTTCTAATAAACAAAATGCAAATTTTGTCAAAATATGCCTCTCTCTCTCAAACACAAAAGAATCCGCAGCGTAGCATGAGCATTAGACTAGTACTCGATCTAATGGAGACGGATGTACTATTCAATCATAGAATGATCTACGTTGTTGCTCCAAAAAAATATATATGCTGAATCTGTTGCTTCAAAAAATTTATAAATGTTGCTACGGTACCATTGAAATATCAAGTTAACATATAGAATGTGTAATCACATGTATTTAGGTAATGGAGTTCAAATGAAAATCTAGCATTTTATCTCGCTTTAAGATTTTTTAAATGTGAGTCTTTAGCATTTTTATGGCATTTTTACGTCTTTCTCCTTTTTTGGAATAATAAATATATATAATGGAATTATAAATACATACGATGAGGAACGAAGTGGAAAATATTTGTAATGAAATTGTGCTAAGTGAGTTATTTTCTAAATAAATTTGAAAATTAATTGGCTGCAATGCAAACTCCTATAAAAATGAAAGATCGAGTGTTTTTTCACTTGTACTTCTCTTTAGATATTGTAATAAATATTACTTGTGCCCCTGACTTGTTGCTCTATTAGTTTAGCCGTCAATGAGTTGAACTAAATCATGATTTATTCAATCAGTGGTTTGGGTAGGAGGGGTAAAACTAGAAACTCTCATCTTCTTTCACATATTCTTGAGCAAGCAATGGTACTGAGAGGAGGAGATGGGGAGGTTATGACCCCCAGTTGGTTTCCTCAGCTCACAGCCCCCAATGGGGTGGTTCCTTTTTTCGAAGCAGCAGTTGGAAGAGAAGGAGACGGCGAGGAACAACATTGACCATAGGGGAGTTTTGAGCTCTAATGGGTCTAGGGCACGATGGCCCTAACACACAACAACCCACCCAAGTGGTTTCCCACCTCCATCTCCTGCTTCGCATCCAACAAGTGTTGCCACCCCATCGACCTTAGATGAAATCTTGAGGAAGCAGCCCTCAACCGTGTTTTTAGGACAATACCTTATTGGCGGAGTTATGGTGATCAATCTCCAAATGAGTGCTTCTCTTCAAAGAACATGATCTCAGGTGGTGATTGAGGATGATATGAAATTAAGAAAGGACTAGAAGATATTGGGCTTCTGTCATTGTTGTCAGGAACACAAATGATATGTTGTTAACATGATCATCAATGTATATTTTAAATTGTAATTACACAGATCGAAAAGTTTAAAAGAGAAACATTACATATCAACATCATGATAATCACGCATTTCCCATTCATTATCCGATCACAGAATGCAAATAGGAATCGATTAATAAAGCGGAAACATGAATTAGGGTGAGATCCAAGAAAGGTAAAGGAATAAACAAATTGCAACAAACGATAAGATAAATAGATTAGATTAAAAATCACCAAAGCGTCCATGTAATTGATTGTCCTTAAAGAGGATATCGTCCCCACAATACGGTGCGTAAGGTACGTGCGATCTGCTCTCAGGATACGATGGCACATGATATTCGTCTGTGCACACGGACGAGATCGTCCTCGAATGTACCTCAGAGAACTGCAGCCGAGAGAAAGAGAAGAAGGTTCGTCCGCGAGAGAGGAAGAATGAAAGCAGAGTCAAGGTAGCGTGAGAAGGGTTTTCTTTCTAATGTGTGAGAAAACGTTGTCGAAAGAGGAGTATAAAAAGAAGCTCGCGTGCTCTAGTGCACGGAACCGTTTGTTTTCCTAAAATACCCCTCAACGGGCACGTCCATTCGGATTCCAAAATCGTAGCTAAAAATGAGTCGGTGCATCGAGTCGAATTCCCATTGCAGTCGAATTCAAATTGATCTGTATGATTAATTTAATCGACCTGCTAAATGAACTCCGTAGCAAAAGTATCGAGATTCGAGATCCGAATTGACTATCTCGAGCCCGAGCTCGAGCCGGAGTTGAGCGGAGCGCGCGCGTGTGTGAGGTCCTCCATTCCTCCTCTCTACTATTGCTACAAGAGCTTGGATTATAAACTCATATATAAGCTCACCAAAAGCTTAGAAATACTAGATGTGGTATTAAACTTTCTCCCACAACTCTTCTTTCAAATTTGAGAATTCTCAACTTTCCCTCCAAGCCATTTGGTTTCCCAATTGAGATCAAATTAGCTCTTATTGTAATTGCATAGGCTTTCTAATCGAAGTCTAATTACATGCTTTAAATACAACAATCCTCCATGGATTCATCAATTTGAAAAAGAGATTCGAAAAGAGTTAAAAGACATCTTTCGGTTGCCAAACTTTGCTTTCAGTAAAGGTACCATCCGGTTTGAACCTCTACCTAAGTTTACTACTTTGACTTTAATAGAAACAAAGTGAACTATGTCTTGAACACCAGACCTTAGTGCTAAAGTATACAGTAGAAACAACAAAGCGTTGTTCTTGTTACAATATTCAGGGTTGATGCTCTTAAAGATCATGTACCCTTATCCTGTTTCATGAGTGTGTTCAAGAAAGATCCTCTTTCTTTAACTGCGGCCTACGATAACACTCACATAGGTGACGTTCTCCAAAGATGTATTGCTAACATCCTGCGTAAAGGTTTGAACCCATTTAGAGCCTACGTTCTTCCTAATCTAGCAGTTTAAATGGCAGTTAGGTTTCTAGGAATAAGACACGCATGCATAAGCATTAAGATAAGAGTGCAATCAGTTCTCTAAATAGCTTGTTATTACCACATTGAATCTACTTTGTGGGATCTCTACTAAGATAGGTTGGGCTGCTACTGTAGAGGAACTCCCAATGGGTCTCAATCCCATCCCAAGCCTAGACTTTAGGACTAAATATCTATCAAGTTCCTTAGTCAATCGATCGGTTGTGTTGTCTTTGGATCCAATAAAATCCACAACCAACACCCCTTAAAACATCAAATCCCTTAACGTCTTAAGTCTGATTTGCATGTGTCTTCTTATTTTCTGATTGAACTCTTGATTTTAGCAATTGTAGTCATATTATCACAATGTACCGAGATTGCAGGAACTGGATGACCTACCATGGGAATTTCTGAAAGAAGTTCCCTTAGCCATTTAGCTTATATCCTAGTGGTGTCCAAAGCACACAGCTCAGCCTCAAAGGTAGACTGAGCTAGAATGGTTTGTTTCACAGACCTCCAGGGGATTGCACCACCTCAGAGGGTAAAGACATACCCAGTAACATCATTACTCCCAGACTCCTTTATTTTCCCTATCCATCTTGCATCATTATATTCTTCTAGTACAGATGGATATTTACCATAATGTAGACTAAGAGAAGCAGTTCCCTTCAAGTACTTCAGTACTCGATCCATAGCCTCTCAATGAGTACGGTCTGGACAACTAGTGTATCTACTCAGCTTTGCAACCGAGAATGAAATATCAAGTCTCGTGCAATTTGCAAGATACATTATACTTCCTATTACTTGTGAATATGTTAGCCGGGCTACAGATACTCCACTTTTATTCCTAAACAATGTTTTGGATGAATCAAAAGGAGTGCTTACAGATTTGCAGTCTTGATATCCAAATTTCTCAAGTACCTTCTCACCATAGTGAGATTGAGAAACTACGATCCCATCAACTGACCTTGTCAGTTTGAGATCCAAGATAACATCAGCAACACCCATTTCCTTCATCTCAAACTTGCTATTTAAGAATATCTTAGTCTCATTAATAATCCTTGCATGTGATCCAAATAAAAGTATGGCATCAACATACAGGCACAAGACAATACACTCATCACTTTTTACCTTAGAATAGACATACTTATCGAATTCATGAACCTTAAAACCACATGACAAAATGGTTTTGTTAAATTTTTCATGTCATTGCTTTAGTGCTTGTATCAATCGTAAAGAGATTTAACAACTTGCAAACATTTCCCTCATTCACAGGAGTCACAAGCCCATCAGGTTGATTCATATAGATCTTTTCCTCAAGATCGCCATGCAAGAAGGCGGTCTTCACATCCATCTGATGGATAGAGAGATCATATATAGATGCCAATGCTATGAGCATATGGATTGTGGTCATCCTAGTCACAGGGGAATAAGTATCAAAATAATCGATACCTTCCTTTTACCTAAAGCCCTTAGCAACTAATCTAGCTTTATACTTTTCATTTGATCCATCAAGCCTAAGCTTTCTCTTAAACACCCACTTGCATCTAGTGGTAGAGCACCCTTTAGGTAAATCAATCAACTTCCAAGTTCCGTTAGCCATAATGGAATCCATTTCAGATTTGACAGCTTCTTTCCATTGTTTTACTTAAGATGAAATCCATGCCCTCCTTGTAAATTGGTGGATCACCCTCGATCTGGTAGACAACAAGTCGCTACCCAGATCCTTGGCTATCTGATGTCGTTTACTCCTCCTTAGCTCAATCTCTTCTGAAAGGTCATTGTGTTCAGGTTGAGTCTCAGCACCCACATTCGTTATCCTTTCCACTTGATCTGGAATAGATCCTAATGTGGAGACACTCTCAATTGTCAGATTCTGAGGAATCCCAATCTTCACAGGGAAGACATCCTCAAAGAAAGTAGCATCACGGAGTTCAACAATAGTGTTGACATCTATGCCCGGTATCTCGATCCGAATTACCAAGAATATATATGCATAACTATTTTTCAAATAACCTAAGAAGACCGCATCAACAGTTTTAGACCCTAACTTCTTTCTCTTGTGTTCTGGGACTAATATCTTCGCGAGACATCCCCATACTTTGACATATCTTAAGCTTGGTTTCCTATTTCTCCAAAATTCAAAAGGACATTTTTCCATATGTCTTAGAGGGGCCCCATTCAAAATATGGCAAGCCATATTAAGGCCTCACCCCACATATAGATTGGAAGTCCAGAACTCTGTAGGAGAGCATTGATCATGTCAGTTAAGGTTATATTTTTCCATTCTGCTATCCCATTGGATTGTGGTGAATATGGTGCAGTAACTTCATGAACTATACCAAATAGTTTGCATTATTTATCAAACAAGTTAGAAGTATATTCATCTCCTCTATCTAATCTTAAGCGTTAAGCACTTTTCCTATTTGCATCTCAGTCTCTTTCTTAAATATGAGAAATTTTTCTAAGGCTTCATCTTGGTTTTCATTAGATGTATATAACAGTATATACTACTATTATATATAAAGGTGATAAAGTATTTCTTATTATCTCTGCTCATCACACCATTAAACTCAAATATTCATGTGCACTAGATCTAAGATCTCACTATCTCTAAAGACAGACTGAAAAGACTTTCTAGGTGCCTTTGCTTGCAAACAAATCCCACATTTGTGAGTTCTATCAATAGCGTGTTAAGGGATCATTTCTAAATTCATTATTCTTTTAATAGAATATTCTAAGGCTTCATCTTGGTTTTCATTAGATGTATATAACAGTATATACTACTATTATCTATAAAGGTGATAAAGTATTTCTTATTATCTCTGCTCATCACACCATTAAACTCAAATATTCATGTGCACTAGATCTAAGATCTCACTATCTCTAAAGACAGACTGAAAAGACTTTCTAGGTGCCTTTGCTTGCAAACAAATCCCACATTTGTGAGTTCTATCAATAGCGTGTTAAGGGATCATTTCTAAATTCATTATTCTTTTAATAGAATTTAAATTCATATGTCTCAATCTACCATGCCACAGATTATAAAATTCTAGAGTATAAAATACATGAGACACATAATTACAATATTCAGAATTCAAAACATTCATTCCATCAATGTTTACTGAATCACATCTAATTCTAAACAACAAATCAAAATCCGTCAAATAATCTTTTCCATAAAAAAATATCATGTCTCAGAATAACAACTTTATTACATTTAAATTCAATTCAAAATCATTTCTAACTAAGACAGAGCTGGATAAAATATTATTCTTCATGTCAGGTACATGCAGCACCCTGTGCAAAGTCCAGACACATCCAGAGGAGAACCTCAAGTTGACTTGTCCTGAACTTAGCAGCTTGATCCTTTAAGGACATACAATCATTCTTCCAATGGCCAACTGGATTATAATGCCAACAAGGTTTATTCTTTGCCTTTTTCTAGATCTTTCCCTTTCGTTTCATTTTTTGTTGTTACTAGCCTTTCCTTTTTTATCTTTATCTTTTGAGGTCCTGAAGTTGACTTTAGCCTAAACATTAACAGGAACCATATGCTTTTGTTTTCTATGTTCCTCATCTATGAAAATTGCCATCATTAAGTCATCTATAAAAATTTTCCCCTTCCTGTGTTTCAGGATCATATGAAGTCTTTCCAAGACTTGAGAAATTTTTCAATGATGCACATGACCTAAAACTTCTTTGGAAGTTTCATTTCAGCATCTTCTAAGCCATGGAGCAAGAGTAAAAACTCATGTGCCTTTTCAGAAACCGACTTCCCTTCGGTCATGGAAAACTTTAAGAACTTAGCAATGGAGTATTTTTCAATATCGAGATCTTCGGTATTATACTTCCGATTTAATTATTCTCATATTCCCTTCGCAGTCTGCAAGGATGAACAATATACGTCAAACAACTGTTGGACATGGCCAACAAGATGCAACCATGACATATACGATTGTGTTCCTTCCACGCAGATTGCGCCTTCTGGTTATCGGGTGAGGGGTTTTCCTTTTCCACCAAACGACAGCCGGTTTCAAGTACTGATATTAATCCTATAGTGGTTAACCCGATCTTCATGCGTTGTTGCAAATGCTTGAAGTTGACCATCGAATTTCTCAGGCATACCTGTCTTATCCACCCTCGATTTAAATATTGTTTCCGACATGGTTTTAAAATTGGTTCCCAATATCCTCTCTAAGATTATTGTTAACAAGATCATTAATGCATATTTTAAACAGTAATTAAACCGATTGAAAAGAATTAAAAGAGAAACATTACATATTAACATCATGATAATCACGCATTTCCCATTCATTATCCGATTACAGAATGCAAATAGGAACCGATTAATAAAGCAGAAACATGATTAGGGTGAGATCTAGGAAAGGTAAATGAATAAACAAATTGTAGCAAACAATAAGATAAACAGATTAGATTAGAAATTACCGAAGCATCCATGTAATGGACTGTCTTTAGAGATGATATAATCCCCCAATATCAGCACGTAGGGTACTGGCAATCCACTCCAGGATACGATGGCACACGATCTTCATCTGCGCACACCGACGAGATCGTCCTCGAATGTACCTCGGTGAACTGCAGCCTAGATAAAGAGAAGTAGGTCGTCTGCGAGAGAGGAAGAACGAAAGAAGAGCCAAGACAACGTGAGAAGGGTTTTCTTTCTAATGTGTGAGTAAACGATGTCGGGGGAGGGATATAAAAAGAAACCCACGTGTCCTAGCATGTCGTACCGTTCGTTTTCCCAAAATTCCTCTCAACGGGCGCGTCCCTTCGGATTCCAAAATAACGGCTAAAAACGAATCGTTGCATCGAGTCGAATTCCAATTGCAGTCGAATTCAAATTAATCCATATGATTAATTTAATCGACCTGCCAAATAAAATCCGCAGCAAAAGTATCAAGATCTGAGATCTGAATTGACTCTCCCTACCCCAAGCCCGAGCCCGGGATCTGAGATCCGAATAGACTCTCCCAATTCAGAGGCGGAGTTGGGGAGCGGAGCGGAGCGCGCGCATGTGAGGTCCTCCATTCCTCCTCTCTACTATTGCTAGAAGAGTTTGGGTTGTGAACTCATACGTAAACCCATCAAAAGTTTAGAAACACTAGATGTTGTACTAAACTTTCTCCCACAACTCTTCTTTTATATTTGAGAATTCTCAACTTTCCCTCCAAGGCATTTGGTTTCCCAATTGAGATCAAATTAGCTCCTATTGTAATTGCATATGCTTTCTAATCAATGCCTAATTACATACTTTAAATACAACACAATATATATGAAATAATATGGAGTTGGTGAATGATCTGCAGATGGATGTGAAATTAGTGATGGAGAAGGCATATTGAAGGGATTGCATTCAGAATAAGGTTTTAGATTTCTACGAAATTTTGGTTTTGATATGGGATCGAAATTTCAAACGAAATGATGATATGAAAGTCTTTTCAGGTCATTCTTTATGCGCAAAATTTCGATGAAATCTCAATAAAATTTCACTGATATATCATATCAACATGGTGTCGATACAATAGTTGATGCTGATATTTAAACCATTGGTCCAGATGAGATGCACATGGAAATAAACCTCTAATCAAAGATGATCAAAAGAGCAAGACAGTGGTGTTTGAATCTATCGAAAATGATGAAACGATGATGAAATCAGAAGCCCAATATTCTTTAGAGTTAATCCCAAATCCATCCAATTTATCCCCAATTCCAATTTAAATCATATTCGTTTTAGGCTCATTAATACAATCCAGTCCCATTCACACCATTTTGGTTAGTTCATATTGTGAAGAACCCAATTCCCCATTTTGTTGATCATTCCAAATCTAAGCATTTGTAATTGTAACGTTTCGAGCTTAGCTCAGGTCTTCAACGGCAAAAACTGATCTGACAACTTGTTGGGTTCGGGTCTAGCGTTAACAACCACACAAAATGTTTATGTTCAAATTGTCAAATAACAAATCCCATCACTTATAATCGGCTCTCACATTTCATGATTTTCGATGTGCGACTGTGTTGGGGTTTTATAACCTCCCTCATTTATATTCACATTGTCCTCATTCCCAGTGACAGTGGCGGTTATACATTTCGGATAGTCTTTTCTTCTTATCTTTGTAGAGGTACATCAGGTAGCCCTTTCCACTGTTATAGAAAACCCGCTCAGATACCATTTATAACGTCTCGAGTTTAGGTCACCAGATCGTTATTGATAACACGAGATAATCGTCAGTCGTGCATTCCACACAAAGCGGGAACGCAGTCGCTGCGATGGCCGAAAAAAATCCTGGTAAATCAACAATTAACCCACAATAATAAATTAAGCAATTAAATCTAAAAAATGTGGAGTTAAAATTTATTATAACTCTACATGCAAATGTGTATAGGTGTAAGCATGAGTAGAGGTATCTGATTTTTTTTATTTCCATAAAAACATATTTTTGGTATTTTTGTGGAATTTTTACATTTTTTATTGGATTTTGGAGCTTTCTGATTTTTTTTATTTCCATTTTCTTATTTTTAGATTTTTTTTCTGGATTCAGTAAATATCCAAATATAATGTATATAATTTTTGGAATTTTTCATTAAGTTTTTATATTTTTTAGTATTTTATAAATTAGACAAGGACTAATTAGGCTCCTTAATTTTTAAAATTAGATAAAATGCAAAAAAATGCTCATTAAAAATATGCGCGTGAAATACATAGTATGCATCATTTATCCCTATTTTTTCGTATTTTTAGGAGCTAGGTAGGTATTTTTAATAATTAGATAAAAGTGACAAAAAATAAACAGGCATGGTAGGGGCATAACTGCAAATAGAATAAAGTTTAAGGCCACATTACAATTTACCCAACAGAATAAATATTTATCTAAAGTTCTGGAATCATTTTACAATATATAAAAATGCCAAGGACTATGTGCAAAATTTCCAGCATCACGTGAGGACAGCACGTGACGCTGACAGGGACCAAAATGTAAATATAAAAAGTTTGAGGACCTACATGCAAATTACCCTATTTATTCACAACGTAATATTTTATTTATAGAATTAAAATCTAAATACAAAAATAGACAGGGATATGAGTGCAATTTACCCCTTAATAGGCTGGATCGGACGGCTCTGGAAAGTTGAATTGACACGTGACGTCCATCCAACGACCGATACCGTTTCGCGGATCAATGGTGGAGATTAGATCACTTAACGTGATCCGACGGTTGCAGCGTGGGAAGGTCCGACGGCTCTGGCTTGATCTGGCACCGCCTTCTTCATCTGACGGTGGAGAAGTGAGGAGGAAGAACAGGGAAGAATGCCAGAACGACCGAACTTCCCCGCCTCCGATCTCCCTTCTCCGGCGTCCTTCAAGGTTCCAAGGGGTCCCAGACGCTTCCTGGCAAGTGGCTCTAGCTACTGGAGGTCTCGGATCGGACAAAGGTACGTTGGAGCGCCACCACGAGGTCGGAGAAGACGTAGTGCTCCAGGTACCTCCGGCGGCTCTTGATTTCAACTCTTGGCGCTGTATCGAGCTCCTAACCTGCTCGGGAAGACCACATGGCTCGAGGCGACGCTCCTCGGCCCAAGAATGAAGTTGTCAGCGTAAAAAGGAGGTGGGTGGCGAAGCTTCTGTTGAGATGATGGAATGAGAGCTTCGATTCGCGGACCCCAAGAGGATCTGGTTGGTTTTGGGTGACTTGGAGATGAAGAAGCGGGTGGGGAATGGAGTGAAGGTGGAAAGCGGGTCGGAAACAGAGAGGTTCGCAGTGAAATGGTTCGCCGGAGCGGAGCTCCGGTAAACTTCGAATCGAGCTAATTAGACTAAACTTAAGGGCTAATGACTAAACTAATTGCATTAATAAAAATCTAGGAAGAAAATCTACCTAGAAATGTAAAATGCGCAGCTCTAACCTAACTGGTTGGCCAAGGAGAAGGACCATGCCGGAGCACGGCCGTGGCCCGTGGGTACACCTCTGCCATCCTCGAACTGCCGTAGAGCTCATGGGACCTCCCCATGTCATGGGGATGCGCTCTATGACGAGATCTAGGGGCTCTAGGATGATGAAAATGACCAAAGAATTAATGGAAGGCGAAGGTTTTTATTTAAAGACATACTCGAGTACCCTTATTAACCAGTCGGTTGTGACTAATTGGTGATATGTACAGGGGATCAATGAATGGGCGTGTATGTACACTGATCAGAGAATATTTCGTCTGAAGGACGCGAGTGTGATAGATGGATAGTATGACCAGGAAAAATGGCGGAAAATCGGGAGATAGGACGTCGGTGTCACTTCAGATGGCGGGCGGAATAGTTGACCGAGGTCAACTTTTTGCGCGCCCTGATTGGGCCAGATCAGCTCGCTACAGGACAAAATTGTAATTTTATTCAAAAAATAATTAATTTAAAATAGTAAATGATTTTATAAATTTTTAAATACAAAATAAAAAATATTTATTATTTTATGTAGTATTTTATTATAATTTTTATTTATTGTTTTGATGTATTTTATTACAAGTTATTTATTAATGGTGTATTTATAGGTATATTTACCTGTATTTTGTATAATTTATTTTTATTTTGTATATTTTATTTTATTATTTTATTCTTTTATTCTATATATTTATAACTTATTTTAGTGAGTGAAAATACATTTTTATTTTATTTTTATGATGTTATATGTACACTTTAATAAATAGGTAAGTATATTCTATAGGTATAGTTATAGGTATTTTACCTATGTTTTATACACATAATTTTATTTTAATGTATTTTATATTTTTAATAGAATCTATATAATATTTACAATATTAGGAAATTATAAAAGAATTAAGGAATAAAAGAATTTATTCTCCTCTTATTTATATACATATAGAAGCATTGGTCTTTTGCCTCTGTATTTTTACATAAACTTATTTTATTTTTATTTCTCTTTTTGATTTTATTCTAATTTTAATATGTACATGTGTTATAAATAATTTTTACAAAATTATAAAAATAAGAATTTGCAAAAATAATAAATATGAATAAATTGAATATTTTAATCAGTATTAGGTACAATAGGGGCCCCAAAACCTAACTTCTACTCAATAACTCCAAAAAATATAAAACTACCACCATTAAATAGCGTATGAAAAGTTATATATAATTGGAAGTGATTTGCTATGTTTTGAGTTTTTATTGAAAAGATATGGATCTATGAAGTTTAATTTATGGCTTTTTATTTTGAGTATAAAATGAAAATTGTATCTTATTTTTGTATAAACTTAATTTTGTATTTTTATTTACCTTATTATCTACAACTTTTATGTACAAAAATTCTTTATTTGATGAATAAATAATAAAGAATAAATAGGTGTCAAAATGCATAATTGATGAATAAATAAATGAGGTATTTATTATATTTTTGGCCCTTATCTCCCCCTAGTTTATTCCTTGTCGAGTAATTCCATTCTGGACTTGGTCTCAGGGTTAGGGTCATAAAATATTTACAATATTTTATTCCCTTTTCTTTTCTTCTCTTTATTCTATAGTTTTGGCATTAAGAACCTTAGTTTATATACAAATAATATAATAAATAATGGATGCTATTATGGACAAATTGAAGTTATCTACATGCATTTGCTAGGATTTCTAAGGCCAAAATGATAGAACAAAGAATGATGAATGGAGATTCATCAGTTATCGAAGAAAAATAACCCTAACAACTTGTTGGTCGGGTCCAATTAGACCCATTAACAGCCACCCAAAATGGTTAATTTCAAGTTATCAAGTAGTAGCACCAATCACCTATAACCCACTCTCACACTTCGTAAGTTTCTGGTGTGACATTATGTTAAGGTGTTAGAACTGGACCGGAATCCAGTAAGTTGACAAGGTGATGAATCTCGTATTCATCATGCTAAAATTGGTCATTTAGGCTCTGTCCCCCATCATCCACCTATAATTAATCATTAATAGAGCATTATTAGCATGCATACATGTGTAAATAATATCTGCATTTCATCATGCATAAATTGCATTAAAAATCCCCACTGTAAATTAGCCCAAAAGCCGCTAACTTCTCACATTTTTAGTTAATTCATCCTAACTCCGATTGACCCAAAACTACCTCCATTGTGTAGATATTACTAATCTTATTAAATAAAAAATACAAAAAAATTACTAACCTCAATAAGTGTCAAATAATCCCAAAGTCAAATTTCACATCTGACGGACTAAAACAAGCATATCTCCCTCATACAGTGTCCGATTTTGGTCTACTCACTTTTAAAGTACTCCATTTTCAAATACCTTCAAAACAAGACCAATTTCATAAAATTCGGAGCTCATATGTGAAAGTTGGGTTTTGGGCCTCTTTTGCGCATTTTAACTTTTCACTAATTTTGACCTGAGATTTTATGTGCTTAATTAACTCTTTTAATTTTATTTCTTTTTCATTTGTGTCCTTTGATGAAAGTTTTAATAAGAAACGTAAAAATCCAAATCCAGATCAAAACTGAGATCAAAGAAACTGACCAAGTCCAAGTGTCCGTTGTCGGTCTGCACAAAAGTTGTGTGTTTCTCACTTCTATTTTATTTTCCAATTTTCTTATCTTTTAAAAATCCAAAAAAATTAGATTAATGTGTAAATAATTTTCTTCTATTTTATCGTATTTTTTCTAGAATTTTTATCCTCTTTAAAACTACCAAAAAAATACAAAATCTCAAAAATACGGTTTTTCGTACACATGGAAAGCCACCAAAAATACCACTTTGTACAGGTGACCTCTGTTGCTCCCGGGCCCTTCATAAAAGTTGTAGATCTCGACGAGACGAACAACTTTCGTGAAGAAATTTTTTTGATCCGAGGTCTCCTGCTATTTCTTTCTTCTTAAATTTTGAAATTTTTTTGGGGGTGCCACGTGGCAGCCCCTGGGCGTGCCACGTGGCACCCCACTCTCTCTCCAGCCGCCCCCTTCCCCAAGGTCACGTGCTGCGCACGTGACCTTCTTCCACCTCCAGCCGTTGAAAGCCCCCTCCCCCATGCCGTTCCTCTCTTCCTCCCTCGTCGTAACGGCCGCCGCCCACACCCATCTCCGGCCGTTACGACCGCAGCCTCTACCTCGCGCGTAACCGCCTCCATCCGCTTCCCTATAAAACCCAGCCACCTCCGCACCTCGGCCGTCATCCGCCCTTCCTCCACAAGCCGGTGACAGCGGCTTTTCTCGGCGAGATCCGCGGAGCCGAGCTCCGCGTAGCTTCCCCTTCCAGCAAGCACAGCTTCGAGGAGCTCCGCCGTTCCTCTGTGGCAACGATCAGGAGAAGCTTCTGCTTCCCCACACCCCAGGCGACACTCAACAAATCCATCCCCGGCAAATCATCCTCGCTCCTCTCCGACCTCGCAAAGGTCGGAGCTCTACTCCTACAACCACACCACCCCTGAGCACCTCCACCATCAACCACAGTAGCCTCCGGCTCCGCTATTCGCCAACCACGCTCGACCACCCGCCTTCACAACCGAGCACCGCACGGATACATCTCCAAAGCACGGAGCCCTCGACATCGACGAGCTCCGTCACCTTCATACCCCCTCAGAGCTCCTCGTCCACCGCCACGCAGCACCTGGGCCGCCCTCGCACCGTGCGAGGCGCGGCTTCGCCGCCTCCGCCTCGCCCTCCGCCTCCGCGCGGAGGTGCCGCCCCTTCGTCGGACCCGCAGCCTCCAGCTGCCGTCGGATCGGGCGTTGCCCTTGATCCGACGGCCCACCACCAACCACGTCAGCCAGCCCGGGCCTCACCTCAAGCCTAGAGGCTCGGACTCCCCGAACCTCCGCCTCCGCCCCCGAGCCTGAGGTTCTCCAACCGAGCCTCTAGGCCCGGCCCGAACCACAGGCTCGGGATCCGAGCCTCTCCTTCGGTTCCCGAGCCTCAGCCTCGGCCGCCCGATCCTCCAGCTCCGCATCCAAGCCTCCAGGCGCACGTGCCTCGCACGTGCGCACTGGGAAAATTGCATCAGAGCCCCTGGCGTTTTCATAAATTGCAAAAATACCCCCGCCAGAGAAAAATTTCAAAAAGGCCCTCAAGTTTTCGTTAATTACAGATAAGTCCTCCCAGGGACCTTTTTACAAAGCAAACTTTATTTTATTTACATTTTAGTCCCTGGAATTTAATTTTATCATATCTTTGTCATACGGACTCCGATTTTAGCGTATAATATGTCGTTTCGAAGCTCTTTTCATGCTCTACCATTTAGCATAGTTTGTGAACAGAACTGAGGTGGTTTAGTGTCAATTATTATTTGCGGATCATCACTGACTTTTGCAGGCTTATTTTGACATACTTGTGCAAAGAGAAATGGACGATAAACCTGTTGCAGGAGTTCCGTTGAGGATTTTAATTTGATTAACCCCTTGTTTTATTGTTGATTATACCAAATCTTTACAGGGATTGAATTGAGGACCAACATTTTTAACTCTCTATTTGGGTGATCAACTATTAACCTAGAAAAGTCATTTTACATTGAATCTGTGAACTTGGAGTCGATTGATCTTTCTTGGTTTCAACATTATTCGATCTGTGATAATATTTGATGATTAATTGAAGTTGTTAATTGAGGATTTAAATCGAGCAAAATCACAAGATCCTGAGCTGAATTAGTATTCCCATTCATTTTCTGTGCATAACATTCGCATCTTCGCATTATATATTTTTGCAAACACAGAAATTAATCAAGCATTAATTAATTATTTAATTTGATTAAAAACCAAGCAACTAAAAATCACCGTTCCCTGTGTTCGACCTTGGTAAACTTACCAAGTAAAAATATTCCACAACATTCAAAGCTTGTGGTTTTTGCTGAACAAAATTCGCCTCCTGTGCTACAGCGTTATTTATATTTATTAAAGATGTGAATTTCGCGCTCATCAAATGGCGCCGTTGCCGGGGAACGGCGAATTTTTAGGGTTTTGAATCATTTTTTTAATTAATTTTTGTGAAGTTAGTTTTTGTGACATTTTTTTCTTCTGATACTAACCACAATCTCTCTCTTTGCAGAATACTGGAGCGGAATTTACAGATATAAATCAAGGATCTGCGAAGAAGACGAATTTGTATTTTTGTGAGGGAGAGTAGCATAGATTTAATTTTCCGCAATTTTCACAGGGTCCCTCTCTCCTTGTACCCTGTCAATTTGTAATATTCAGGACTGGACTCTCTGTGGCGTGGCGTAGAATTTAGGAGCACATACGGTAGATTAGAATTATTTGATTGTGCTCATAATTTTTAGGCCACACTCTCACTAATTAAACGCACTGTAGATCGTTCAACATTAGCCAAAAATTTCAATCAATTCTTCCCGCTAATAGAACTATCTGTTTAGGGCGTTTTTTTTCATCTGTGCATATCATTTAGTTTAAATTTTAATTCCTTGAACTGCATCTCGCATGAAGAACGCGAGGAGTCACTGTAAGTCTTTCTCTTAAGCATGCATCATTGATTTACGTTTGCATTGGCTTTTCCGAGACTCCTTCTCAAGTTTTACAACTTAAGGATTCAAAGGAATTGGGACTGCTCGTTAGGCGTGATTTTTTGTGCTCACATAAACCACAGTGATAACCTTAACTTAAAATTGGGACTGCTAATCAAGGTGATTGTAAATAAATTGACATAAAATTAATCTGTGTTTGGTGGAGAGGAACCCACTCATTGTTTGTAAGGACCAGAACGCACACTTAGGAAAGAGCCCAAAACCGAAGTAATTCATTCAGACTATTGAGTTTAAATAATTAGCTACTTTTCAGTGAGGGTCTCGGGTAGCCGTTTACGGTCCGACTTCCCTTAGCAGAGTAGGTGGTTTAGAGGACACCGTGGAAGGCTCCGTCCTCAAGTAACACGGGTAGCCGTTTACGGTCCGTACTTACACCTATACTGGCTGAAAGTAGGAGCAACTAGTTGTATGAACTCGGGACAGTCTTTGTGAAATATTTCGGCACCTAACAGCTCCGCTTAATCTGCAAGATTGCTTTGTCATTAAATTAAAATTGAAAAGATAAGCGGCCGAACCCTAACGTGCCTTCACCAGTGTTGAGTGGGTGAATCAACGTGTTTGTTTTGTGTTTGATTTGTGTGCGTCAAAAACCTTGCAATTGCAAGCAAATCGTGGTTCGCTGATCAGTCCATCCCTCTTGACAAGATGTCGGCACAGTGGTCTTCTTTCCTGATCTCCACGACCATGTCCCGATATTCTTCTTCCCCTCAGCCATCATTCTCTTCCCGCCCATACATCCCACCCTATGACCACTCTTCTTCTTGGAATAGTCCTCTCTCACATTCTGACAATTTTATGGACACGAGAGAGAGACCAGAATCGAGGATGAACAATAGAGTGACCGCTATTGATAGAAGAACACAATTTCCGGTCACTAGGATCTCACAACCTCTTGAACCACCCTCTACTCAGGATGAATATCCTCTTGAGTATAATCAATTTTCCTTCGACACTCCACGAGAAAACCAAAGTCAAGGAAATACAACTCATGACCAGACCATAATGTTTATGAACAATCAACACTCTACTCGAGGTTACATGCCAGAATCACGACACATGAAGACTGATTATTCAATCACTAATCATGATATGTTTGAGGATGAGATTGCTCGGATTAATCATAGAGCAGACACTTTAACTATGAGAATATATGATCTCATCCAGTCAATACAAAATTCAGAAGAAGTGAGGCCACCACCATGCGAACCACTGGATCATCACAATCAGACACAACCACTGACCTCTGACCCCCCGAGTGACCATATTACAGAAAATACCAAAAAAATTGAAAATTTTGAAAATTCAAAAAATTGGACAATTCTGAAATGGAAGCGTTTTGCAAGAGTCTGATCTTAGAGCTTCCATTAATCAAAGCCATAGAATATGTGCCCGATCTTAAGAGATTTGTGAAGAGTCGACTGATACCCAAAAAGACGGGCAAGAAACGATCCAGGACTGAATATCATGTCATATCTATGGCTAGTTCTTTGGTGGTGAATCATAAACTCAAAAGCCGCAAAGTCAAGCGGTTGACTCGGGTCACATGCGGAATTGAGGATTCTATATTCACTCATGTTCGGTTAGACGACGACTCCACATTAAACATCCTCCCCAAGTCCGTCTTTGACCAACTCAAACTCGGACAACTCAAAAAGACTAGGGTGATCGTTCAATTAGCCGATCGATCTACCAAAATACCGCGGGGGATCGTTTCTGTCGTCGTAAATTTCCGAGGGGAAAAACACAAAGTGGACTTTATTGTCCTTGACATTGAGCACCCCGGAAGGATGTCTGAGTCTCCTATTATTTTAGGAAAGCCGTTCTTAGCCTCCGCTAAGGCGATCGTCGATTGCGAGACTCAGGAAATCAAGTTCCCGAACTCGGACCACAATGAACACGAACCCAATGACACATCCGGCTCTGAGGAAAACCAACTTGAAACCAACAGTTATGATCAGGATATTTCACACTATCAGACATCTCCGCATGACACACTGATAAAAACAATAGGAGAATCACCCAACAAACTGACTGTTGAACAAACTTTGGATTCTCACCACCCTATCACTGCTCCTAGGAAAATTCAAGATTTTGGAGCTTCTGAAGAATTGGACCATATTTTTGAAGATCACCACGATTATTTGAGTGGTCCAATCTTTGAGTCGGCAGTAATTCATGAGATACTTGAACCATATAAGGACCCGACTCTGGAAACATCTGATGTCACCAAAATTCATGATCATACGAAGGTGACATCAGCGCCCCCAACCTTAAACCACAGAAACACAAGGAACAATCTCCCTCGACCGAAGCGGTGCATGACCCTTCAAGAATTGGTCGACTTTTATGGGGATTCATCTGATGAGGAACTCACAAATGCCACATCGGTTACTCAAGACAGGGAGATGAAGACTATCCAACTTCCTCCCAATACTTCTCAAGGAAACAAACCGACCAAGAAAGTCACCTTTGACCTTACACATCAGGTGATTTCTGACGAGTCCTCGTCCGATCATGATGTGGTTCATCAGATAAGTGCAATAGGTACAACTCTGATCCAAGGGCACTTACCTCTGATCGACAAAAGTTGGAGATCCTCTGCAGACCACTACTATTCTCCTGAGGACGACTCCGACGATGGCTGGTCTTCTTCATCGGCCTCCTCTTCATCACACTCCACATCTCCATACTATCTCCCTCCACACTCCCGCAAGAAGGTCCGTCACGAACCTCCTTGATCTTGTACATCCGCAAATCTACCCGGTTCCCCTTCTGTATTTATCCGATTATACTTAGGCTGACCTGAACCTAAGTATAGGGGGACCGCTACCATTGTTTATACATCACTTCTCTTCTTTTGTTTTTAATCCCTCTATATTTAGTACGAGCTATGTCAACATTTCACTTTGTGCCATGGGGACATAGCACAAGCTAAGTATAGGGGGTGTATTTGTATATATTTTATCTACTTTATCCATAGCCCGTACTTTAATCGATTTTATCTAACATCGGGGATGGGTACAAGTAGTGTGTATAATACCTGTTTTTTTTAAAAAAACAACAACAAAAACAACAAAAAAAACAACAAAAAATAAAAACCCAAAAAAAAATCCTTCTTGCATTTCATCAAGCATTTCATGCATCCCTTGGTCGATATATTTCTGACACATTCACTATCACTCAAGGCTTGAGGATTTTTGAGGACACTTGATTTCTGAGATCTTGAGATTCTGCGTTAGCCTGCCTTAGTCATTAGGGTTTTGAACTTAATAATCCACACTTCCCTAGTTTGAAAGATTTGAGCGCTATATTGCACTCTTCATCTCTACCTTCAAAAAGAATATGATCAGCACAATCACTCCCACAACTGCATGATTGATGAGATGAGTTGAGATATCACTTGAGGAACTAGGACTAGAGATTTGAGTCTAGATCCGGTCTGATGATATTCGAGGATGGGATAAAGTTAATGAAGGCTTCAGAAAACCTGAGTGTCAGCAAAACACTAGCCAGTATGTGAACAAGATTCATATGCTATCTTTTTGATATTGACCTAAGTGCCAGGGTGTGATGAAACTTAAGGAAAATTGTTGATCAGTGTGCGCCAACTTTTGGTAAAAGCAGTGGAGCTAGCCAACAAAAGAAAAAAAAAGAGAAATGTCAAAGAAAAGCTCTATCATCCAAAGTCAAATTCCAAATGAGCTTCCACCAATGGCGAGCGCTCCCAAACATTTCAAAGTGTCCACTTGGACCAAGCGCTAATTAGGACCAAGGAGTCGGGCTGACACCATAAAAGGGCTCTGCATCGTAAGCAATACAAGTCTGGGTGTCGAAGGTATCTTAGATACTCAAAAGAGACACACCCCGGTGTACTCCCAGAAAAAACAAGTGCAGACGACTCCAAATTCTCTTGACGGACACACTGTTCAACAAAACAAAAATATACTTGTGTTGAGTAATAAGGCACTCGAGAGGAACCGTGTTCCAATGTAAGGGAGAGAAAATTAGACACAATTCTATGCCCTCCATCAACTGGTCGTCCATATACACTTTCAAGTCTGACAAACTAATGAGACGGTTGACTGAAGCAAGAATAGACTTATTCTCTAGTGTTGAGGATTAGGTCTAGAGGAGGATCTTTGGGACTGGAACTTTGAGTGATGCCCCGACTCGACTCTCATGAAATGCAGTACACTTAAAATCATATCCTTATATTATATGTACAAACAGAGAGTCTGAAAATTAGAGAAGTTGGATTCCTTTTGATTAAAACTTGGGTGAGCTCAGAATTTTAAGATCACTCGAATTAAGGGTCTTCTCTGAATTAAGCCTTGAAAAATCACTTACACAGTCAGGGATGTAATCAACTAAGTCATTCATTCATGCTCGGGGACGAGCATGGTCTAAGTATAGGGGTATGATGAATCTCGTATTCATCATGCTAAAATTGGTCATTTAGGCTCTGTCCCCCATCATCCACCTGTAATTAATCATTAATAGAGCATTATTAGCATTCATACATGTGTAAATAATATCTGCATTTCATCATGCATAAATTGCATTAAAAATCCCCACTGTAAATTAGCCCAAAAGCCGCTAACTTCTCACATTTTTAATTAATTCATCCTAACTCCGATTGACCCAAAACTACCTCCATTGTGTAGATATTACTAATCTTATTAAATAAAAAATACAAAAAAATTACTAACCCCAATAAGTGTCAAATAATCCCAAAGTCAAATTTCACATCTGACGGACTAAAACAAGCATATCTCCCTCATACAGTGTCCGATTTTGGTCTACTCACTTTTAAAGTACTCCATTTTCAAATACCTTCAAAACAAGACCAATTTCATAAAATTCGGAGCTCATATGTGAAAGTTGGGTTTTGGGCCTCTTTTGCGCATTTTAACTTTTTACTAATTTTGACCTGAGATTTTATGTGCTTAATTAACTCTTTTAATTTTATTTCTTTTTCATTTGTGTCCTTTGATGAAAGTTTTAATAAGAAACGTAAAAATCCAAATCCAGATCAAAACTGAGATCAAAGAAACTGACCAAGTCCAAGTGTCTGTTGTCGGTCTGCACAAAAGTTGTGCGTTTCTCACTTCTATTTTATTTTCCTATTTTCTTATCTTTTAAAAATCCAAAAAAATTAGATTAATGTGTAAATAATTTTATTCTATTTTATCGTATTTTTTCTAGAATTTTTATCCTCTCTAAAACTACCAAAAAAATACAAAATCTCAAAAATACGGTTTTTCGTACACATGGAAAGCCACCAAAAATACCACTTTGTACAGGTGACCTCTGTTGCTCCCGGGCCCTTCATAAAAGTTGTAGATCTCGACGAGACGAACAACTTTCGTGAAGAAAATTTTTTGATCCGAGGTCTCCTGCTATTTCTTTCTTCTTAAATTTTGAAAATTTTTTGGGGGTGCCACGTGGCAGCCCCTGGGCGTGCCACGTGGCACCCCCACTCTCTCTCCAGCCGCCCCCTTCCCCAAGGTCACGTGCTGCGCACGTGACCTTCTTCCACCTCTAGCCGTTGAAAGCCCCCTCCCCCCTGCCGTTCCTCTCTTCCTCCCTCGTCGTAACGGCCGCCGCCCACACCCATCTCCGGCCGTTACGACCGCAGCCTCTACCTCGCGCGTAACCGCCTCCATCCGCTTCCCTATAAAACCCAGCCACCTCCGCACCTCGGCCGTCATCCGCCCTTCCTCCACAAGCCGGTGACAGCGGCTTTTCTCGGCGAGATCCGCGGAGCCGAGCTCCGCGTAGCTTCCCCTTCCAGCAAGCACAGCTTCGAGGAGCTCCGCCGTTCCTCTGTGGCAACGATCAGGAGAAGCTTCTGCTTCCCCACACCCCAGGCGACACTCAACAAATCCATCCCCGGCAAATCATCCTCGCTCCTCTCCGACCTCGCAAAGGTCGGAGCTCTACTCCTACAACCACACCACCCCTGAGCACCTCCACCATCAACCACAGTAGCCTCCGGCTCTACTATCCGCCAACCACGCTCGACCACCCGCCTTCACAACCAAGCACCGCACGGATACAGCTCCAAAGCACGGAGCCCTCGACATCGACGAGCTCCGTCACCTTCATACCCCCTCAGAGCTCCTCGTCCACCGCCACGCAGCACCTTGGCCGCCCTCGCACCGTGCGAGGCGCGGCTTCGCCGCCTCCGCCTCGCCCTCCGCCTCCGCGCGGAGGTGCCGCCCCTTCGTCGGACCCGCAGCCTCCAGCTGCCGTCGGATCGGGCGTTGCCCTTGATCCGACGGCCCACCACCGACCACGTCAGCCAGCCCGGGCCTCACCTCAAGCCTAGAGGCTCGGACTCCCCGAACCTCCGCCTCCGCCCCCGAGCCTGAGGTTCTCCACCCGAGCATCTAGGCCCGGCCCGAACCACAGGCTCGGGATCCGAGCCTCTCCTTCGGTTCCCGAGCCTCAGCCTCGGCCGCCCGATCCTCCAGCTCCGCATCCAAGCCTCCAGGCGCACGTGCCTCGCACGTGCGCACTGGGAAAATTGCATCAGAGCCCCTGGCGTTTTCATAAATTGCAAAAATACCCCCGCCAGGGAAAAATTTCAGAAAGGCCCTCAAGTTTTCGTTAATTACAGATAAGTCCTCCCAGGGACCTTTTTGCAAAGCAAACTTTATTTTATTTACATTTTAGTCCCTGGAATTTAATTTTATCATATCTTTGTCATACGGACTCCGATTTTAGCGTATAATATGTCGTTTCGAAGCTCTTTTCATGCTCTACCATTTAGCATAGTTTGTGAACAGATCTGAGGTGGTTTAATGTCAATTATTATTTGCGGATCATCACTGACTTTTGCAGGCTTATTTTGACATACTTGTGCAAAGAGAAATGAACGATAAACCTGTTGCAGGAGTTCCGTTGAGGATTTTAATTTGATTAACCCCTTGTTTTATTGTTGATTATTCCAAATCTTTACAGGGATTGAATTGAGGACCAACATTTTTAACTCTCTATTTGGGTGATCAACTATTAACCTAGAAAAGTCATTTTACATTGAATCTGTGAACTTGGAGTCGATTGATCTTTCTTGGTTTCAACATTATTTGATCTGTGATAATATTTGATGATTAATTGAAGTTGTTAATTGAGGATTTAAATCGAGCAAAATCACAAGATCCTGAGCTGAATTAGTATTCCCATTCATTTTCTGTGCATAACATTCGCATCTTCGCATTGTATATTTTTGCAAACACAGAAATTAATCAAGCATTAATTAATTGTTTAATTTGATTAAAAACCAAGCAACTAAAAATCACCGTTCCCTGTGTTCGACCTTGGTAAACTTACCAAGTAAAAATATTCCACAACATTCAAAGCTTGTGGTATTTTGACGACCGAAATCCGCTTCCTATACTACAATTCCTCATTATTAAAGAGGCGAATTTCGCGTTCATCACAAGGTCAGTTTTCTCTGTTAATAGATCGAGAATCTAAGCTCGAGACATTACAAATCATATCAGATTGGTTTCCCTCTGATAGTAGAAAGGACTAATCGAGAGATGGACCCACCCCTACAAAAAGATAAGATGGAAAAGCTATCCAGATCGCGCACCCTACACTATCATCAAGAATAAGTGATGGGCCATATCGTAATGATGACATTATGAATATAAGTTCGTGAGATTATAACCACCCTAAAAATAGTCATACATCGGAAACCTAAGAGGCCGTTTAGTTGGGGGGTTACCCCCTACTTTGGGTGGGTTACCCCCCAAAACCCATATATCTAACCCACTAGTGGGTCCCACTCTCTCTTTCCACCAAAAAAATTATATTATACCATCCTATAATCTAAAAATCATAAAATACTCAACTTTTACTCATTATTCCAAACTTTAATACAATCACATCACAACAACTGCCCATTTTTTCAAATTCCAATACAATCATATCATAATAACTGCTCACTTTTTTAAATTTCAATACAATCACATCACACAAACCCTCCCAACCCTTAACCCACCACCCAAACACCAAAACATAAAAACATGCTATCCTCCCCCATATAACCCACGAACCAAACTCACCCTAAGGAAAATAAGGGTGGGTTATTGGCGAGGATTGCTTTTTGACAACTTAGACTTTAGAATTTTGGGTAGTTTTCAATGGGTCCAATTGGGCCCAAATCCAACAAGTTGTCCGGATCATTTTTCAATCGATATCGATCCGGGAACCTAAACTCGAGATGTTACAAATAGGAGTTGCTCTACCCAAACATAGTTTCACATCGGAAATTCATGAAATGTCGGACCGTGTTATAAGTGATGTGGATTTCTACTTGACATCTTGAACTTAAGCATTTTGGATGATTGTCAATGAGTTCAACTAGATATGAGCCCAACAAATTGTCTGGACAAGTTTTGTTTGTTAACGGTCTGTGGACCAAAGCCCCAGATGTTACAAACGTTAATAGAGTAGGTTCCATCTGATAGTGGAAAGGGATACCTGAGAGATGGAACCAACAATGAGATAAGAGGAAAAAGCTACCTGGAATGTGCAATCATCATTATCATTGGGAACAAGTGATAAACCATATTGCAACGAGTATATTGGGAGTACAAAAATCACAATAAATGAGTTCATTGTTCCAGGTGGATTAGACATGCATGGCATCTTTCCTAAGCACATGTGCAGTGACTTAATATTTGTGATTCCTCCCTGCCATTTCATATGTGCAGTGGATTGGAACTTGGAGATTATCGCGTTGTTATTATATGTGTTAGTAGTTTGGGGCTAGTAGTCCGAGCCATTATTTCTCTCATCGAGCTTGGACATGGGCCAAAGTTTGATAGATTTTCAGGGCTTTGATTCAGTTCAAAGCTACTATGTTAATTGGGTTTAGGCATGGATCCTGCATAGCCTGATCCAATTCTCATCAAACATCAAGAATTACATAGAAATTAACGGGAGACGGGCAACAAGTTGCGCCGCCAATCCCTATTGAATGGCAAATCCAATCATTCGGAATACAACATTCATAGACTTAGGAACCATAACATTGCTATGCATGATTTTTTGAATCCTCTTAAGGAATTCCACTGCTTTACTTGCCAAGAACCCAAATGAACCAAAACCAAAGGGGATGAATACATGTTGATTGTCAATGCATGCCTTCTCGTGCTTAGCCACTTTAGCTGAGGTAGCTTTTTGTGCAGTGTATCCTGCAACAAAATCACTCTTTATCGGACCCACCAATGGAGAAACTCCAATCAAATCAACACATGCATGTTTTCCTCCAACCCATCCAAATATTAAAACATCTGTCGGTCTAAGTGTCAATCTATCCTCTTGTGGATCAGTCAAAAAATTCATTGGTGCTTCTTTTTTTTGAAGCAACCTCCGCATGTCTGAGTACATCAAAAAGAACATCCCTAACAAGATCATGTATATATTTAAAATCCGGAAGTTCACGACAATGAACGACATGCTCCTCAAAAGCATCTAAGCAGGATTTATGGCATACTGGACAAGCCTCATCTGGTGGGAAAGGAGGATTCATAGGCGATACTTGAGAATACTACGATCTTCAATGGGTGACATATGCGTTCCAAGCCCCTCAATATGAATGTCAAGAAGGAAATCTTGGGTTTGTTCAGTTTGTAAATATCAGAAAATTGCTTTTTGTCTAGCAGTCATGTCAAACTCAACTTCCATTTCTTTTACGATTTTGCTAAAAAAAGAACTCGCCAGAACATTCTAAGTTTTAAGGGGACAGTATCCTTACTAACAAAATATGTAAGATCAAGAGATGGGAGTGCGACACGTAGTCCTTTCAAAGCATTAAGAAAATCAGAATCCATACCATGTATCCCGCTGTCTCAAAGCATGTGGTCTTGGAGCATCCAAGATTGAGCTCTGGAGGCCACAAAAGCATATGAAGAAGCCTCAATAGACGAGTAAAGACCTAAACCACCGAGTCTGATGGGTAGCGACACCACTCTCCATTGAAGGTCACCAAAGAAAGGACCTCCACAAACCACAATATCCTCAATTGCTCCGCAGAACCCTTTGTCGAACCACGTAGCGGCCCATTCCATGTATGCGGTTGGCATGTCCATAAGCCGAACATAAGCTTGGCAGTACACATACAAGATCGTAATAGAAGTAGCTCACTTTGTGGATCATCCAACTGAAGAAGTAAATGCATTAAGTCAACAGCTTTGGCGGCCCTCATCAAAGCCAAATCTTCAATAAAGTCTTTATCCCTACTCACAGCTCCTCCAAGTAACTTCCCACCTAGCACCATCGTCCCAATATCCACGGGAAAAATCCTTTACGGATCTTCTGACCATCACATGAAGGTTAGAAAAGCTCTATTTTTTATATTCAGAATAAGCCCCATCTCTGGACCTCTGCATTGAATAATGTCAAGTACCTTGGCCATCTCTAAAGTATCCCCAATGGTTGTCCCATCATCAAGATACCAAGCATGGAGTAAGAGTTTACAATTATCTCTGATCTCATGAATAAGTGGGTGCAATGCTAGAGAAAAAAAGGAGGCCTAACGGATCACCTTGCTGCACTCATGTTGATGACCGTAAATAATTGTCTCCAATATATAATCTAGCAGCTTGAGCATAAAATAAATTCCAGCCATGAAGAAATAGAGGAGCATCTCCTCCTAACTTCACCAAGCATTAGAGATCTATCTATCAAGTTGAAAGCATTAGAGAAATCTACCGTAAGCATAGAGAGAGACACGTCCCCGTGAAGCTTGCTCAAAAGATGATTGGTGCTGTGTAAGATGGCTTCCGCTCCTCCAGATACACCAACTCCAAATTGCAACTCGTTGAGATATTTAGACGTCTCCTTGCCAATCCCTATCATAGCAAATTTGGATACAAGGCACCTCCAGATAATGCCTACAGCAATAGGACGCATGCTATTGTTCGGTTTGAGCAGCGGAGTAAGAGGTGCAGAGGCTAGAAACTCAGCCAGACTCAAGGGACATCTCCCACTTAGCCACAAATTAACTACAAAGGAAATATTGTGTAAGAGATCCTTGGCAACCGTTGATCCCTCCCCACGAGAGGGCATCTAAAATATGTTGAGCTCTTAGGCCATCTCTTCCACAAGATGTCCCTTTAGGAAAAGATTTGATAGCTCGTAAAATAGCATCTGCATTAGCTGTAAGAGGAGTCTCTGAAACCAATATGTCTGGTATAGAAGGAGGCGGCTTATAAGGATGTTTAGCCTCTAAGGCCTTCAAGGTGTCTTCATTATAAGGTGCCACTCCTGAAGAGCATAAAACCTTTATGGCTGTTATAAAGTGTCCACCTGACACTTTGCGAAGCCTTTGTCTGATGTTAGAGCTTTTATATTTATTCTCCTTCAAAGATTTATTCTGACTAAGATATGAAATCCCTGAAACATCCCGTTTCAAAAAATCACTCACCCAATTGGTGAAGCCATCTGTATTGCCCACTTAGTGAGTGAGCTCAAAATAAGTTGTTGTTGCAAGGACCTTCTATTACCAGATCTTTTGCCCTCCTGTACATGGGTCTGAAAACCTGTAGGGTGAAACGAGGAAGAAGCAAAAATCTCACCCAAGCATGTAAAGACCATGGCCCAGCGATAACTTGATGCAGAGCTGCTTTCAAAGAATGAGAGAAAGCGAGACGACAACTTGAAGGAATGCTCTTAATGATGGTGACCGGATGCTTGAAAATATAATCAAGGAGCATAGCATCAATAATCAACCCATCTTTGACAATAGGTACAACAAGTGCAACATGTAGGATGGGCCTCAGGATGTCGATAATGTGTCCTTGGACCACCTCCGCATCATCTTTGGCACGAACAAGACCATCGTCATGATGGAAGGAACGACACATAGCTTGTATCTTCATGCACCTCCCACACAACCATTGATCCAGGATCCTCAAGGTCCCTTCTACGGCAATAAATAGATCAAGATCAATTGTTATTGTGTCCCGCAAAACAGACACCCTCTTATCACTGGAAAGATGCACCCTCTTAATATGGGAGATTAAACGTGTAATCCCTTTGCTCCCTTCCCTTCCATCCGAACAACAATGGAAGTTCCAAAAAGAACATATCACTCCACATGGATGATGGGATGCACATGAAATCTCTGTAGAGCAAGACCGAGATAATGATGAGTATGAAACACGCGAGCACAAGGTAATGGAGGAATATCTCCTTCTACCAAGTCAGGCAAAGTAGAGACCGTCCCAATAGGTGGACGAGACATCTTCGAAGACGACGAGATTGGAGAAGTGGGGCCATCGGGATGCGGGGGCGTCGAGGAAGGGACAGGTATGCTGAGAGTAGGACCTGATGGCCAAGCGTAAGAGCAAACACCGAGAGCGGGCTGGGACGCTGGTAGGGGGCGCTTTAGGGCAGGGTTGGACTGTTGGTAGGGGTTAGGGTGCAGCCAGGGCGGGTGGGGATCGGGGCTAGGGTTGTGGGTGCCGTTGGGGCAGGGGTTGGGGTCGGGGCTGGTTGGTGGGGCTGGGACTTGGGCGGGTGGATCGGGGGCGAGGGCGCTGGGGCGGGGTGGGTCGAGGTTGAGGGCGCTGGGGTAGGGCGGGTGGCAAGGGTTGGGGCGGGGAGGGTGGAGGCCGGGGGCGCTGGGGCGGGAGTACTAATTAAAATATGTAATATCAGTTATCACCACTAATTAATATGTAATTATCACCACTAAAATGTGTAAGTTCAAGTTGTGAAGTACGAATTAATCTCTTACCTTCTGCAATGTCAGTTATGCTCCTCCTTTTTTGGAATATCAATTGTGCCCCTACCTTCTTGCATTGTTATTACTTGTGCCCCTTAAGTTAGCTGTCGTTAGGGATGCAAACGGATGGATACAGATATAGGTATTACAGTATCCTTATCCATTTTTTAAATACGAATACTGATGTGGATACGAATATTGACGGATACTAAAACTATCTTACCGTATCCTTAACAACGGATAGGGATGTAAAACAGATATTGATCACATGTGAGTAATGTTAGAAATACTCTATAGAATCAATTTAAATATATACGAAATGGATGGAAAGCACATGATATAAATGTATTATATGTGTTTGTATCATAAAAATTATACAAATATGGTAAAAGAAGGTATAGAATTATGTTATACAGGATTAAAAATAAATATATGATTATATTTCTATAAGAAAACAGATATACGGATACAGATACGGATGTTTTGCGGATATCAAAGCGATATCCATATCCGTATCTATTTTAAAATGGATACAGATGTCAAAATCAGTATAAAACGGATACGGTGATGGATCGAATACGGATATATCCGTAACCGTTTGCATCCCTAGTTGTCATCCATCTATTCTTAAATGAATGCTAATTCTTGTACACAAAGGTGATTGGAAAATATAACTAAGGATAGAAATGTAATTATTTTATTCACCTTCTTATCTTCCTTCTCCTCCTCTACATGCTCACCAGAACCCCCGATCCCCTCCTCCTTCGCCCAAAACAACCCCTCCTCTTCGAGATCTTCTATCCCCTGCTCCTCCACCCACAACATCCCCTCCACCTCGAGATCTTTGACCCCCTCCTCCTCCCCACCATCCTCCCCCTCCTCGCCTCTCTCCTTGCCCTCCTCCTCCTTTGACTCTTGCAACTTACTTGCCATCATCGCCTCACCTCTGCCACCAGCCTCTACTTCTTCCTCCTTAACTTAACCTCTCCCTCCTTTGCATCCTCTCTGCTCTCCTCCTCCTCCACTGTTCCTTGTGTTGAAAATTATGTGTTGTAGCTAGTGGTAGATCTGCTAAAAGGGCTCTTGATGATGGAGGAAAGTGGGAGGTCTAAGGGAGAAGGAGGGTGATGGATTGATAATTTTAGGCATGGAGTCAATATCATTGCATACAATAAGTTTTATGCCACCAAAGTAGTGGATCGTGAGAGTAAATTCGAATCTAAATATTTTTGTTGCAGATTTCATTTCATATGATGGATAAATTAGTCTACCTGACTGGCATTTTTTGAACATCGGGAATCCAAAGAACGTCCTTAATTTATTAGAATGGTTATGGGTCCGAGGGGTCTGCCATGACCTCTGTTTTGTAAGCAATGCAATCTGTTTTTTTTCAAGCATTTTCTACTCTTTACTTCTCTCCGGCATCAAAAAACCACTATGTTTCCCTGAATGTTGCAACTCGCTGTGGGGTACTTTCAAGGATGGTCTCGTAGAAGTGCAATGACAACGATCATGTTGTCATCATATTTTGGGAGTAGACTGTCAGACCCTACGTCCCGTATTTTGAGTACAAAATCCTCTCCGAGGACAATATGAAATAAACGCTTCGGTGATCTGTAATTTGATTCCGTCTGTTGTTTGGTCTTTGCATTTAGTTTATTTACTTGCCCAATCCAGATCTTGCCCCATAACAAGGTTAGTTACTCAAGATATTCCACCAGCAAAATGAATGTATGCAATCGGATCGTGGTTTCTTTTTGGTTGATTATATTTGGATCAATCCATTGTATCTTTATATATTAAATCATGTTGGATTAATCTGTTCCATAAAAGATGACGTTGTGCTCATCTGCTAGATAACTATATCGCAAGCACTTTGGGCCGGAGGGCCATTCGATCATGTAAGAAACAAGAATCAAACACCACAGATGACACAGGGATTTAGGTGGAAACCCTACAACGAGGGAGAAAACCACCGGAGCACACACAGCCCTAATCTCCAAATCTTAGAGATTAGGGTTCACTTTTCACTGTCTTAAACAAGGAAGGGGGGGATGAGTACAATATAAATAGAAATCGGTAAACGGTCCCTCATCAAAGATCCGTTTACCCAATAAAGTACATCACCCCTTAACACCCCCCCTCAAGTTGGGCGTACAGATCTAGCGTACCCAACTTGCCTACATTATGCTCAAATTGCACCGTAGGTAGCCCTTTTGTGAAGAGATCTGCCACTTGATCAGTAGATTTCATATATGGAAGGCATAACTCCTCTGCATCAATCTTCTCACGAATGAAATGTCGGTCAATCTCTACATGTTTTGTGCGATCGTGCATAACAGGATTATTGGCGAGATTTATAGCTGCTTTGTTGTCACAGAACATCTTCATAGGTGTATGCACTTCGGTACCCAATTCTTTCAACAACATTTTTAACCATAAGATCTCGGTGACGCCATTTGCAAGAGCACGGTATTCAGCTTCAGCACTAGATCTGGACACAACATTCTGTTTCTTACTCCTCCAAATAACTAGGTTCCCACAAAGGTACACTAGATAACCAGAGGTAGAGCGTCTATCATCGACCGACCCTGCCCAATCAGCATCAGTATAGCCTTCAATTTCCATAATTTGTTTTTTCTTGAACATGAGACCCATTCCAGGTGATTTCTTCAGGTAACACAATATCCTGTTCACAGCATTCATGTGTACGGTAGTGGGAACATGCATGAACTGACTGACAACATTCACGGCATACGTAATATCGGGTCTGGTAAGGGTAAGATAGATTAGTTTCCCTACTAACCTTTGATATCTCCCTTTCCCTTCTTCATCAAGCAAATCACCATCTTCCTTGCTTAATTTATGATTTGCTTCCACAGGAGTAGTGACAGGTTTGCACCCCAACATGCCAGTATCTCTTAATAATTCTAGAGTATATTTGCGTTGATTCAAACACATACCTTCTGAAGAACGAGCCATTTCTATACCAAGGAAATACTTCAGTTTTCCTAAATCCTTCAATTCAAACTCAGTTGCAAGAACTCGCTTGATGTTATGCAGCTCCTTGTCATCATCTCCTGTAAGAATCATATCATCAACGTAGACTAAAAGAATAGCCCTTTTTTCACCATTTCTTTTTATGAATAGTGTGTGATCTCCATTTGCTTGGATGTACCCATTTTCCAACAAAACAACTCTGAGCCGTTCAAACCAAGCTCGAGGAGATTGCTTCAGTCCGTACAACGCCTTCTTTAGTTTGCAACATTTTCCCCTTTTTTCATATCCAGGGGGCATTTTTATATAAACCTCCTCCTTGAGATTTCCATTTAGGAAGGCATTCTTAACATCAAGCTGATGTAATTTCCAAGATAGTTGAACCGCCAAACATATAAGTACCCTTACGGTGTTCATCTTGGCCACTGGAGCAAATGTCTCAAGGTAGTCAATACCATATTTCTGACTGTAACCTCTAGCCACCAATCGAGCTTTAAATCTATCAATTTTTCCACCTGCATCATACTTTATAGTATACACCCATTTAGAGCCAACGAGATGAGCACCTTCAGGAATGTCCACCTCATCCCAAGTCTGATTCTTAATCAATGCATTCATCTCTTCCTTCATAGCATTCGCCCACTGTGGGTCATTTTGAGCCTCAGTAGTATTCCTAGGAACAAAATGAGAATCCAGAGACGTTATAAAGCATTTATAACTTGAATTCAACCTTGTATAAGAGACAAATTTATCAACAGGTAACGAGTAGACGGTCTACTTGCTCGGACAGACTTTCTTATTGCAATGGGACAATTATCAGACAAATATCCAGGATTATCATCAGTTGTAGCATGAGGGAGAGAGGAACTTACAGAATTGTCTTCACTTGGATCATCCGGGGTGAGACTGGGGACATGGTTTGGTAATATTTCATCTACAATGTTCACATCATCTACAGAATCACCTGGACTTATATGTGCATTACTTTCGCCAGTGCCTTCATTTTCATGAACTTTGGGCATAATTTTCTTACCCATTCTGATTATCACCTGTGTCTCATCAGCCAAAGGAACCTCAAGCCCCTTTTCTTCTAAATTGTTACCACTTGCAAGCTCCCCCTGAGAAAGATTTCGTGGATAATAGGGTTTGTTCTCAAAAAAGGTGACATCTTTGCTGACATGAAGACGACGCGAGATGGGATCATAGCATTTGTATCCTTTCTGGCTATTAGAATACCCAAGGAAAATACACTTGGTAGCCCGTGGATCTAATTTTCGTACATTTGGACCCAGGTTATGAATGAAACAAACACAACCAAATACGCGTGGCTCAAGTCCAAACAAATCCTTATTTGGATGTAAAATAGAAAAAGGAGGTCGTTTTCCGAGCAATATTGAGGGAATTCTGTTAATGAGATAAGCGGCAGTTAACACAGCCTCGCCCCAAAAAGCCTTCGGTACATTCCTTTGGTAAAGGAGAGCTCTAGTCACATTCATCAAGTGTCGATTCTTTCTCTCTGCTATCCCATTTTGTTGGGGTGTGTAACTGCATGAGATCTCATGGATAATCCCTTTCCCATCCAAAAAACATCGTAAGGAACTTTCTAAATATTCTCTAGCATTATCGGTTCTCATGGTCTTAAGTCTAGTGTCAAACTGAGTCTCGACCATGGACACAAACATTTTAACCACATTAGGAACCTCACTTCTACTCTTCAGCAAGTACACAAAAGTATTCCTTGAGAAATCATCAATAAATGTTATAAAGTAACTATGACCGCCCAAGCTTTTTACACTCGAAGGCCCCCAAACATCCGAATGAACAATCTCAAACAAACTAGTACTTGTCTTAGTCGAAATAGGAAAAGTAGTTCTGGTTTGCTTGGATAGCTGACACACTTCACAACTATGGAACTGACTACCAACTTTATTACATAAAGCAGGAAAAAGATGTTGAAGAATAGCAAACCCAGGGTGACCAAGTCTTTTGTGCCACTGACGGAGAATCTGAGAGTCATCTGCATACCTCTGATTTTTTTCAGCAGTCCAAGCAGAAATAACACGAGCAGGAAGGCGATAGAGACCATCAGTAACCAAACCAATCCCAATCTGCTTCCCCGTCACCAAGTCCTGCATAATACACGATTGCGTATCAAAAATCAGGCGACAATTTAGATCTTTAGTGATGCGATGAACAGACAACAAATTAATAGGAAAATCAGGAACATGAAGAGCATCTTTCATGAGGAACTTTTCCATAATCGTTATGCTTCCTGTTCCAGCCACACTAACAGATGATCCATTTGCAAGATTGACACGTTCCCTTCCAGATGCCAGTTTATAATCACAAAACATTTTTGGATTTCCTGTCATATGGTCAGAAGCACCACTATCGATAATCCATTCATCATGAATTAAATTTTTACCTTTACTTTCCTGAGCTGCCATCGCAGAGTTGATCGAATCAGCATCATTTTTTGTTTTGTCTGAGAAGGAGAGCTTCCTCACATACTCATGAAGGTCTCTGATTTGTTCATCTGTCAGCTTTTGGCCCTCTGTTTTCTTTATGTCAGCAATCATAGCGATTTGTTTCTTCCCTTTGTTCATCATTTTTTTCTCAGGGTGTAGTTCCCAACAGAAATCAATGCCATGCCCCATCTTCTTGCAATGGCCACACTTCTTGTCTTTCCAGTACCCACCTTTGGTGCCCTTACTGAGTAAAGCAGACCTTTCCATTTGCACAACATGTTCACTATTCATAGCAACCCGACGTTGTTCTTCTGACTGGATAGCATGATACACCTCCTCAATATTTGATCTGATTCCTGCGGTAAGAAGTTGGCTCCTCGTTGCTTCAAATTCGGGATTGAGACCCCCTAAGAATATGAAGATCCTCTGCTTCCAGATGTCATCCCAATGTTTCTTTTGATCAGTCGTACTTGTCCATTTGTCATTGCTATAATAGTCCATATCTTCCCATTTTGCCATCAATGCATAATAGTATGCCACAATAGACAGCTCGCCTTGTTTCATGCTATAGACCTCTCTACTTAGTTGGTATATTCGGATATCATGTTGTTTTTGTCCATACATGCTTTCCAATGTGATCCATTGATCCCGGGCATTTTTTTTTCGAATCACCAGTGGTTGGATATCAGAAGAGACAGAATTAATAATCCAGTTCCTGCACTGACTGTCTTCCACGTACCATTGATCATACATTTTATCTGTCTCAGGCGGAGCCTTTTTTCTCCCGTCCACATAACCACCTCTCCCTCTTGATGCCAAAGCAATCTCCATCGCAGCGGACCATATTAGATAGTTTATTTTTGTCAACTTTATGGTTGTAATATGGCTAGGCATGTTATCCATTCTAACTGTGAGAGAACCCATCTCATTATCCCCTTTATCCTCCAAAGCCATTACTCAATGAAGAAATGATAACAACAACAACCAACAGCAAGTACTAGTAGCACAAAGGACTGAAGAGTAAAGAGGGATTCACTAAAAAGCACGAGCAATGTACTTGAAGGAGCCGAGAGCCGTCCCTGTTCTGGAGTCGGCCAAGCAGGGGTGCGGTTCTGGTTCCCAAAGGAGGGCCCTCCGGCTCCACTTTCAACGAGAAGGCAAGCAAATATGGAGCCACAAGATTCGTCTGGATTTGGTGCCTTCAATTTTCACGGTGGTTGCTTGGATCTTCAAAAAGTTTGGAGCCGCAGCTTTCAAGATTTGGACCCTCCAAGATTTACCGTGGTGGTATTTGCAGTGGATATGGGTTTCAAGGGGTCCCGTGTATCTCTCCTTGACCCTGCGCGAGGAGGGTGCGAGAAGGTGGTCGGCCGCCCGCCGAAAGGCCCTAGCCGCTGACTACCTTCCACCTTTGTGAGAGCTCCGAAGAATCCTCACCATTTTTGACGAGAACTAGGATGATTCTCAGCCAGAAAAAAAAAACAAACACGAATCAATGCCCCAACGAGGCTCTGATACCATGTAAGAAACAAGAATCAAACACCACAGATGACACAGGGATTTAGGTGGAAACCCTACAACGAGGGAGAAAACCACCGGAGCACACACAACCCTAATATCCAAATCTTAGAGATTAGGGTTCACTTTTCACTGTCTTAAACAAGGAAGGGGGGGATGAGTACAATATAAATAGAAATGGGTAAACGGTCCCTCATCAAAGATCCGTTTACCCAATAAAGTACATCACCCCTTAACAGATCATGATCGAGCAACGTGCATGGAAAGGCCCACCATAACTGCAAACCCGTATGCTTCGCTCGATCGTGATCAAGCAGTTCCCCGCTGTTACAACACTCCCTACAACAGAGGATCCGGGCTCCTTTTGATCCAGCCTCTAGCCCTACAAGTGGGAAGGGGGAAGTCAGTGGGGACATCATCAAAGCCTAAGAAACTAACGCTGATCGCGCCGCTGAAGCGCCTATGACGAATATAAGATAATCTGCTGAATCCTTTTTGAGGACAGATGAAGGGGGCTGTTTAATTGGATGTGGATCCTGTGTTGTACAGCACAGGTGCTATAACAGCGGATGGCTGCTCATTCAAGTTTGAACGACACACGGAAAGGCCCACCAAAATCGCGGATCCGTCTACACCACTCGATCGTGATCGAGCGGCTCCCCACCGTTACATCACTCTGCATAGTAGAGGATCCGAGCCCCGGTTTTCTATGCATGCTCAGAACTTTTTCTGCTATTCGTGCTAACTTGGCCTTTTGTTGCCATGCGTTTAGTCTTGTACCTTATGATGGTTAGAGCCTGTTTGGATGCTGGGATGGGCCTGGATGGTCGACCCATCCCGCGTTTGGGTTATGGTGTGTGCGGGTTGGAGGGTGGGTGGAGGTGGTGTGTGGGGCGAAAGTACCGAGTTCGGCATTCCCTCTCCGTGGGTGCACACAAAAGGCGGAATAGGTTATCTGTCGTCTTCCCTTCACCCTCTTCCCATCGTCCTCCTCCCAGCCGCTTCAATAAGTCCATCGCCACAACCTTTCCGACATTGTGCCCCCGCTAGATGACACGTGTGTGGTCAATGGAGCCTTGAAGACACTTCAACGCATGCTGCGCCTGACGCAAGACAGGACGATGGCGTTGGCAGAGGAGGCACCCGTGATGTTGAAGACTCCCCCTCCACGATGGGCATCTCCATCGGCAATAACTGAGAGGCATGCCTAGCTATGCAAGCTCCTGCGAATCCACAGCCCCAGCCTTATCTCCCAAGCCACTGAGATGGGGAAGAAGGCACACTAGGGTAGAGGACGAAATCTACCCCTATAAATTATGTGCGACCGTCCTTCTTGCCATGCACTCTCTCGTTGCTGCAGGCATAGTCCTTGGAGCGGAGGAGTTGCAAGAACTGTCGTGGTGTGTGAAGGCCGTCCTTGGAAGGTATGTCGACGTGTGGTTGTCGGTAAGCCCTCCACCCCCTCACCCTCCCCTGACCTGTGATGAATCATACAATTTGTTATGCTGCTGATAAATTCACAATTTCCATTTCAATGTTTTAACATGATGGTCGGATTCTACGCATGGTTGTTGTAATGGACTCCAGTTTCGATTCCAACATAGCGGGTTGGATTCCAGTAGATGCTCATGTCATGGATTGGAGTTACGATTGCATTGTTGATTTGAGATTCTGATTTTTTTTCGTGCTCTTCATAGTAGTGGTTAACAGTTCACAGCAGTTATTCCGGGTTCCATTACACTCTAGATTTCTGATTTAGAATTTCGATTACAACCTTATGCAGGTAATAGTTGATAGGATTGCCTTCTGGATGCTGTTATGCTTAACACTTGATTCGCAATACCTATATCCAGATAAGTCTGTGATTGGATGTTAATGAGAGAACTGGTAGATATTGGGTGGGGTTTCTGGGGTGGAGGAGCATATGCGAGTGGCTGGTAATGACATCGTATTCCTGCGGAGGGTCTTACCTCCGTTTGTGGCTCAATGTTAGTTAACCTCCTCATCCAATCACACTGAGAACATGTTCCTTCTAACAACCACTAGTCTTGAAAAATATCTGTGAGAATGTGCTTTTATATGATGTGTTGTCCGTCCCTTTTGCATAGTGAGACTTCACAACCAAGGAGTCTCCCTATGATGGTCAGTGGTCTTCGTACATTTCCCTATCCCGTTTGTAGTGTTCAATATTAGAGCATATATCAGATGTATATCTGCTTGGAGTGTTCTTTACAATGATATGTCCATGAAGCTGATAATTACCTAATGGCTACATTGACACATCTTGTCCACTGAATTGTTTACAAGATCCAAATGATATCTTAGTTTTTATTTGCCACAATGCTATACCTAGTCTCCAATCAATCCTACAAAGTCGTGTTTTTCCGACATTTCTTCCACTTAAACAGAGTATAACTTTCTAATGAAATATCGATTTGAACTAGTCAACCTCCCATGACCATTTGATATTGAATTAGGCTTCCAGTCCACATTGTAGGACCTGGGGTCATGGAGAGCAAGTTGGCATACTGAATTACTACATACTATAGAGCCAATAAAGTAGGTACGTGAGAGTTAAATTTATCTGTTTCGCCAATTTATGAATTTCTGTCATTCATGTCTTTACTTGTCTTCGGCGCTAACACATCCGACCCCCTCCGATGATTTCTTGCCCATTATGAAGAGATATGTCAGACTGGATGGGCACAAATGATGGAGACGTAGGAGGACCATCTGATGTACCCATTATAGGAAGTGCACAAAATGCACATTGGAACTCTAGACTAGATAAAAGCTTTATGGACGTTATGCTAGAGCACGAGAGTTCATGGGAGGGAAGCACCTTCACAGTGCCCCGGTTGACATTCTATCGTGAGGAGGTTCAACGAAGTCGCTAGTCATAGCTATACGAAGATACAACTGCAATATCGTTGGAAAAACCTCAAGAAAGACTACTCCTCGTATTTATACCTGCACAACAAGTCGGGATGGGGGTGGGACAACATCTACAACAAGCCAATTCCACCGTCAGATAGTGCTTGGTTTGAGGTATACGAATGAGCTTGAACTTTATCTCTCAACATCACTTGTTTTCCACTAATATTTAATTTTTATCATACTAGGTACCTGACAGATATCACAAATACCGCAACAAACCTTTCCTGTACTTTGGTGAGATTCAAAGGTTCTTGGTCAAGGACATCGCAACAAGAGCTCATGCAACATCTTCATGTGCAGCAAGGGAGAATCAAACGGTGGGGGAAGAAAGTTCACGCACAGCTGCAACGCAGAGGGAGTTGAATTTCGATGAAAATCTTGACGAATATATGCTAGAACCGATCGAGGAAGCATACGACAGTGACGCAGTGACGCATATACAGTTATCACGGAAAAGGAACCTTGTTGGAAAACATGCAGCAAGCAAGAAATCAAGGAGTGGGGGCTGCATGAGCGCAGCTGGTCAGGAAATGTTGGAGAAGTTCCTGAGCAATCTCCCCAAAACTTTTGTTGAGGCTAGGGACGATCCTGACAAACTGGATAACGATGCGTGAAGGGAAATTAGTGAGATGAGGCCCGATCTGGACATTGAGGAGTTTGAACGCATTGCAGAGACGTTGGAGACAATGAGTGGTCGCAATATTTTCTACAACGTCAAGGGTGATCCTGCCAAGTCAGCACATGGATTGAGAGGACTATCCGTCCTTAATTTAGTTCCCCCTAGAGAACAATTTAGGTCTTTAATTTTTCATGCATGGAGACATTATGAACTTGCTATGATTATTTGATTGGACGTAGGACTCCTTTATCAGATTTGCAGATTACATTAGTTGGACAATAATTTATTAGGTGTATTGCAGGTTGTACTTAATGCACGTATGCTTTAACAGGTGTAGGGGGGACCAACCATGTAAACATTTTGTTGCATGTTGACGTCCTCATTACCTGCAATACGGCATGTTTACAAGTACTTATCAGTTTCTTGCAGGGTAATTGGTGCCTGAAGCAGGTATCACAGGAAACTAGCGTCATGCGAAGCCTTCTATATTGTGTGATTCGTGTACATGTCCATATTTTGTGGAAAATTACCTCAAGCAAAGCCTTCTATATTGTTTTCTTCATGTCATGAGATGCTGTCATTATCTACGTATGCCTTGAATTATTTTCCTAAGTTAATATTTGATAGCTTAGAAAAAATTATAAACTGACAGGGGTTCTTGCACGGGTATGGCACTGCATAGCTACAATCTGTTTGGGGATGTCGAGGAACAAATCTTCATAGCATGCACTGCAGTAGTAGGGACAATTGCTATACAAGAGTGGGACTCAGAAGCCCGACAAGTACCACGCTCCACTGCATACACGTCCTCTCACGGGACGTGATTGGATTAAGGAGATGTTTGATGGCCACGATGACAGAGCCTTTTAGAACTTTCAAATGAGGCCCCCCATGCTGAGGAGATTTGTGCGTGTACTATCAGAACATGGGTTGACACAAACAAGATATATAGATGTCGATGAGCAGGTTTGCCTCTTCCTCTACGCATTCACCAATGGCCATTCAAATAGGGTCATCCAAGAATCATTCCAGCATAGCGCAGAGACCATTTCCCGTCATATTAGAAATGTCCTCGCAAAGATATTGACATTGGAGCAAGAATATATATGATTGGCTCCGCCCGTCACTCCAGATAAGATCACCGGAGATCCTCTCTACTACCCGTACTTCAAAGTAAGGGGTAGACTTTAATTTACCTATAGTCCGCTATTCTATTCCTCATATTCCATTCGTGGCATAGGGAGTGATTGGAGCAATAGATGGCACTTACATTCCAGCACATGTGGATCCAGAGATGCAAGGAGCGTATCGATGCAGGAAACTATTTCCAGCATAGAACGTAATGACCGCTGTGGACTTTAACTTATGCTTCACGTACGTCGTTACCAGATGGGAGGGTTCTTGTGCGGACATGACGGTTCTTCGTGATTCGGTGGAAAGAGGCTCCCTTCTTGTCCCAGAGGGATGCAAATACTTGGTCGATTGCGGCTACGCGAATACGGACACATTCATCGCTCCATACCTGGGTGCCCTTTATCATCTACCGGCTTGGCGAGCACGTGGATGCATATACGACAACCATAAGGACTTATTCAACCATCACCATGTGTGTTTGTGCAATGTAGTGGAGCGCACATTCGATATATGGAAGAACATGTTTAACTGCCTGAGACATATGCCCCCATACCCATTTGAAGTTCAGAGGGACGTAGTTAGAGCCACTTGTATCATTCACAACTTCGTACGACTACATGATGGAGATTCAAATCTGACGACGACGACGACGAAGATATGTTGCCGGAGGCCGTCGACGAAGACCAACTTCGTGTAGTTGCCATTCTTCGCGATGACATTCGACGGGGGAGGTCCTCCGTGATAGGATAGCTCATGCAACGTGGAATAACAGGCGGAGGGGTACGACGTAGATCGCCTTTTCTTTGCCGGGGGTTGTGTAATGCATACGTACCGAATATTACTTTTCCGCTTTAGATGTCTACGTTCTTAGTAGCTGTTACATGTTGTTCACTGGAGCAGGAAGTTCTTGTTATCTGTTGGAATTAAAGACTTATGTTTTCATCATATTTACTTCCAATTGCGGGTATCAGGTAATGGACTCCACTGCAAAATGCAGATGCGATACTCCATTGATTTTGAGCTATGAAGGGGGCCTACAAGACCCGGTAGGCGCCTTTTCTATGTCTGTTCCACCAATCTATGCGATTATCGCCAGCCGTATGCACTTGCTCCCAGAACAATGGACAATCTTCTTTATCGCCCAACGATCGTGGGAAGGGTGATAGATGACAAAGACAACGAACTTACTTTCCTTTACTCAGAGCCGGACGATGCTGGAGGCACAAGAAGTTCGCTGAAGGAGATGGTTGAGACACTTCGCATACAATTGCATAGTGCGGGAATCGACACCGTGGATGACCGTATTGTTGACAAGCACGTTATATGAGGGAAGTCTGTCTGTTTTCTTTTTTAATGTTGTCGCTATCGTCGTGTGGTTAGGCTACGCATGACGCGGACTCGAGGGGGGATTGCTTTAACGTGGTAGTGTAATGTGTTCTCTATGTTAAGATAATATATCTTATTGCAAATGGTGCTGGCGCACATGGAAGTATTAGGATGTTGCGTAATCACTCCAAGGAAAAATTATTGGTGCAGCTTACAGAACATATTGTGTGACCACGATAAGCAGTAATGTAAGTTTATAACAAACCGTGTAAATGGGATTTTTCCCCCAAATATAAAGTACGGAGTGTGTACTGGTAATCGTATAATTCAAACCTTCCGTGTTAAATAAAATTATGGGTCATGCGGAAGAGATTTTAACAACTAATCCAATAAATTCTTGTACTGCATTTTTTTAAAATTAATTTACACGGTCTAACTTCAACACTCTCTGAAAATTATTTCATTGTCGTATATTCAGTACTGTACAATATCAAATGTACTCCCAATCTTAATGGCACCATGAAGCTCAAACTAAAAAAACTCAAAAAACAAAACAACTCAAATCAGATCCACATCCCACTCCAACCCACCCCAGCAACCAAACACCTACTATTACAAATAGGGTATCCACCTCACCATCCCTATCAGGTGGGGGATACCCCATCCCACTCCAACCCAACATCCAAACAGGTCTGTAGGGTCTTGCGTCTTGTGCGGGCTCTACGTACTTTGAACTCTACGTTGGACGTTACAAAGATGAACCGGATATTACTGTTTAAATTACTGTTATTAATTATGCTTACAACAGATGATCAAAGATCAAAGTCGAAAAACTAGACGCGATTTTCTCGCGATAGAAAAACAAAAGGAGATATTTATGATACAGAACCCCTGGGCAATCAACAATCCCCATCATCCCAGTAGCGAATATCCGGAAATGGACAAACCAAGGGAAATGTGGAGGAAGGGAGGATGAACGCAGACGGGTGTGATTAATGGCGCTTACTCTTCTTCTCCTCAATTCTCTGCTACGTGTGGCAGTGAGGAGTGCACATTTGCATGGCATGTTTTCCTTCTTGCTCTTTACGTGTGGACACCGCCGTCTTGCCATTTGGGATCAATACGTCCACGTCCACTCTCGAAACGCTTTTTGGATTTTACTGAGAACATCATGGCATGTTTTTCGAGGGAACGGATCCCTTGCGTCCGCTGGATGGATGTTCATACAAGATCGAGGATGGTCGGCACACATCCTAAGGCCATCCAATCCCATCCAACGGATCCCCTATGTTACAATAGGGGTTGTCAGAGCAAAGGATCCTCTCTGATTTTTGAAACTGTAGTGGCATATAGTTCGCGAACATGTCTTGATCATGTCTACTCTTTTCTTGCACGTTGGCCACTTTTTTCAAGAAAGTCTCCCGGTAAAAATGATCATTGATATTGTTCGTTATGAAATTATTTTTATCTTTGAAAAATAACAACATATGTCATATCTGTTGGCAAAAAATAGTTAAGATTTTTAAAACAACAGTTGATTAGCATTGTTGTATGCATCATCAGTAACAAAATGGAATGGCATTCATCATGACAAATGATATCGTCATTATATAAAGTAAAATGTGACTGTCCTTTGGGGAGATAACTTGGCTCCCCTGCACTATTTTTCATAATTTTTTATTTTTTTGAAAATATATCTGTGAGAATTCGTCGTTATAACCCGGTATTATGTCATTCAAGTTTCGTGCAAAACAGAGACTCCTGCAACCTCCATCTAGACAATCAAATTTTTTAATGGTAACAGAATTGTTGAAATCGACTCTGTCTGGATGGATGCTGTAGGAGTTTTTATTTCACGTAAAACTTGACATAATATAGGGATATAATGAATAACTTCCACGGATTTACTTTTCAAAAATAAAAAAATAAAAAAAATACGAAAAATGGGACATGGGTGGCCAAGTTAGCTCCCTTAAGGGGGCAATCCCATTTTCCCTATATATATATTTAAAAGCATATGATATAATGACATATTTAAAAAATATTATAGACCTATTTTGTTGTAGCAAGTTAAATGTAATGAATAATTTGGATATTCATTGTCATAGGAATATTATTTGTTATGAAATAACCATTTGTTCTTATAAATCGCAACGAATGTCATGTTCGTTTTCTAAAATTCTATTTAACGATGACTATTTATTGTTAATTAGCAACGACTAGAAGAAAAAGTCAACGAGGCAACCGTTGTTATATAGTTCATTAATAGCAAATATGGCTACGGTTACGACACTCTTTACAAATTTAAAGAATCGACGAGTAGTATTTGCTATTATACTTTTAATTGCATAGGATGTGACGATGCATATTAAATTATTCATTGCAATAGATCGATTTAGTTGTATTGTTATATCATCCAGTATTAAATATATAAAAGTTGGACACTATTTTATCGTTTTTTTTATTTTTTAAAAGAATGTAATTATGTGAAGTGATAATTTTTGAAAAGTCATCAATTATATCTTCCGATATTTAATATGCAACAATGGATAATATTTATTAGAATGATAGAGGAAGCAATGGGCATGAAGGTAATAGACATGGGAGTCAAATGATCATACGCTAATTGGCTATTAAACACTACTAAGTACTAACGCGTAACTCCAATAGAAATCATATTGAACACGTGATTATTGTTTCAACTACAAATCATCCGTTGGGCTAAAATATCCATCTCTTTTTTCGTCAAAAATAATAATAATAAAGAAAAAGAAAAAAGTCTCCATCAATAGGAAACGAGGAGGAAAAAATGGAGTGAAAACCACATAGGAGCCTTTGAACAGCAACTCTCGATGGCTGCTCAATCGTAGCCGTTCATTTCCTCTCCGTCCATCTGCCGCCATGAGGACCGTTGACCGTTTCCCACTGCTGTCTTGGCGCAATTTAAATCCTACACAGGAGTTCTTTTATATTATTACATCCGTACGATCTAACTATTATTTAAATTCCAGTTATTCCTCTCACGAAAATTTGATCGCTCAATTGGGATGAAAGTTCGTAATTAATACGTTAGCAAAGAAGGAAATACAATCCTTCGTATCGTAGAAATTCCATGGAAGGGAGCCGTTTAGGATGACTAAGGCTTCGTTTGGTTGCAGGGTTGAGTAGGGGTACAATGTACCCCTCCTTCGAACCCTCCCAACCTTCTTCACAGCTTAGTATTCACACGAGTACCTCAATCCAACCAACCCAGGAACCAAAAAGACCTAAAAAACCGAGGGATACAATTGCAAAAAAAAACACTTTTTAACGAAATCGAAATGATATATTAAAAGAATATGATAATAAAAATAGATAATGATATTTCAAAAAATAAAAAATGATTGAAAACAAAAAATAAAAGGGATTTTTATCCGGCAGACCCTATAATCTTTGCCAATGACATCTACGACCTTTGAAACATCGATATTCCTCCCTCGACCCCGTAAACTTGCTCCGTCTTACCCCACAGACCCTGCCGTTAATTTTAACTTTATTTGAGTCAATTGCTTGGGCTAGTCTTGAGTTAACCTAACCAATAGAAATCCAATGGTGGATATTCCACCTCCATGTTCTTTTCAAAGGCCATACTCTCCACCTTCTTCTCCAAGCACACGAAGGTAATGTGAGCTTATTTCCAGATGCTTTGGAGATCTATCATTCATCATCTGGAAATGAAGGTTATAGTAACTGGCGAAATGGGTCAAGAGATCCAAAGAGTTTCATCGAGAAACCGCAACATTTGGATGGAGATACATAGTTGATCGAAAACCACCTATCAAGAAACCTCACAGCTGTTTTGAAGCCTCAACGCAACAGGTGTGCTCGAAGGAGGCCTAGGCGTGGGAGGCGGAGGGGAGGAGGCCTAGTCAGGGAGGCGGAGGGGAGGATGCCTGGGTGGGGCGGAGACAGAGGGGAGGAGGCCTGAGCGGGGAGGCGGAGGAGAGGAGGCCTGGGCGGGGAGGCAGAGGGGAGGAGGCCTGGGCGGGGCGAAGGCAGAGGGGATGAGGGGCAGAGGGGGCGAGGGGCGCAGGGGGCGAGGGTCGGAGGGCGGGAGGGCGAGGGGTGGGGGGCAGGTAGGACCAGGGACGGAGGGCGGGGGGACGGGAGACAGACGACAGGGAGGACGAGGGGGGGGTGGGAAACAGAGACGAGGAGGAGGGAGAGGGGGAATATCATTGAATGCAAATTTGATAAATAAAATGAGTATAATATAAAAGAACATAACGGAATTTGTTTAGTTTTAATTGATAAATGGATGAGGGTTAACCACAATGTATGTAGGATAAGGATTAGCAAGTTTACGGAGTCAAGAGGGAATATCGATGTTTCAAAAATTGTAGAAGTCATTGGCAAATATTATAGGGTCGGGTAAAAATCCCAAAATAAAATAAAGCCTCGTTGAACCCCGTATTAAGCTTACGATATAGAAGGTAGCTGATCGGATTTGATGATATTGGAAGCTTGTTCTAAACGTGGGACCCGCTGGATACCGGACACCTGGTTCCCTTATTAACCCCCTTACCCCGCCACTTCTCCCTCAAACAGCAACGCAGAATAACCTCTCCTCTCCTCTTCTTCTCTTCTCCACACGAAACCCCCAAACGAGACCTCTCCCTCCCTCCCAATTCCAATCCAAATCCTTAAATTAATGGAGATCGCCGCCCTCGCCAGTCCCCCCTTTCCTCCGATTCCGTCCAGGCTCATCGCCCCCAACCGCCTCCCCCTCCGCCCCTCCGCCTCCGTCCGTCGTCCCCTCTCCGCCGCGCCCCTCCGCCTCCCCTCCCGGAGGTTGCTCCCCTCTACGCGGCGCGAAGGACCCTCCCGGATCTCCGCCGTGTTCGAACGCTTCACGGAACGGGCGATCAAGGCCGTGATCCACTCCCAGAAGGAGGCGAGGACCCTCGGGAATGAGATGGTATTCAACCAGCATCTCCTTCTCGGACTCGTCGCGGAGGACCGCGGAGCCGATGGGTTCCTCGGGTCCGGGATCACAGTTGAGAAGGCACGGGAGGCGGTGATGGGTATATGGAGGGATGAGAGGAGTGAGGAGGAGAGGAAGGAGGAGAAGGTCGGGCCTGCGACGGATGTGCCGTTCTCTATCAGCAGCAAGAGGGTGTTTGAGGCAGCGGTGGAGTATTCGAGGAGCATGAATTGTAACTTCATCTCGCCAGAGCACATCGCCATCGGGCTGTTCACGGTCGACGATGGAAGCGCTGGGCAGGTGCTGAGGAGGTATGAACCGCTGGTACATGAAAAAAAGGCGGAATCTTTATTATGAATTGCTCTTTTGCGTGTCTTTACTTGTTGGAAAGATGATGCCGTTGTGCTGTTATCTGCTGCAAGATAGGAATTTTGTTGGGAAAAGTTTGTCTAGATGTGCACAGAGTAGCAACACGGGGGAATTTTGTTGGGAAAAGTAGGATTGTTTATGTGGGTCCAACAATGACCAGACATGAAATAGGAAAGTGATGGATTTTTTAGCATGGTGAATTACAGCATGGGTTGATTTCTAGGCATGGAAATTGATAGTCAAGACTTCAAAAACTAGGAATGAAGGAACTTTAAGGAATTGCGTGGTATCCTCGAGACTAATTTCTACTAGCAATTAAGAAATAGTGCATCATGCATAGAAACAATGCATCATATCATCGATGCGATCTTCAATTGTCTGGAAAGGCCACCGACAAACATATTTCAATAATTACTTGGACATTTTATTATGCCTCTATTATTTTAGTCTTCTAATGTTGTGGTTTGAATGATGGGTTTTCTTGATTAACTAAGTGTAGTGCGATTCACCATTTGCCACATTTAAGTCTAATCCCATTTGTGTTTTTCGGGTCCCAGGCCAAATTCTGAACTTGATAATGTCGTGCTTCTTTGCATCCCATTTGCATTCTCTTATTGAGTTGTGCAGTGCACAAATGTGTTTACACTTCCATAATTTTGAGATAGCTTGACTGGCCATTTTGTTCATGCAAATGAGTGTTTGCCTACCACTTATTCAGAGACTTACAATTCGATGTTATTAACTTTAAGAATGGGTAAGTTGTAACTGGGGTGTGAGAAAAGCTTGAGCTTTACAGTCTTAGCTTGAACTTGGCTCACTAGCCAACTCGTGAGATTGGCTCAATGAGAGCCAAGCTCAAGCTAGTCTTTGAGCTCGATGCCCTTGTCTAGCCTAGCTTAAGGCCTTGCTTGGCTCGATAGCTTGATAGGATAACATATATTCAATTTAATTAAAAAGATATATATGGGTATGAAAATGTATGTTTAGTATATTTTAAAAGAGTAATCATACATATGCCTAAGTGAACCAAACTTGGATTGGCTCGTCAACACGCTCGTGAGCAAGCATCTAGGAGCTCAAATGAGCTTGGGCTTGGGTCTAGAATCGAGCTTGATCCAAGGTCAGCTTGACTCAATTGGCTTTATGGACAACCTCAGCGGTAACTATAAAAACTGTATGGATCACACAACGTATAAATATTTGGCATTATAATATCCCACACTATATTTTACAGTGCATTGAATTATTGAATGTCTGTGAAAATACATCTTATTTCATCATCAGTACAAGATACCTTGTCACCATTTCCTAAAAAAAATGTGCTTCTCAGTCTGGGTGCAGATATGAACCACTTGGCATCAGTTGCTCTCTCCAGGCTTCAAGGTGAGCTTGCCAAGGATGGCAGGGACACAACTGCAGCATCTGCTGTTTCTCAGAAAATGCAGGAAAGGGCATCCACCAGAAAATCGGTCATGGGTCGATCTCCTGAGAAGAAAAAAGGTTTAACATCTGGTTCATGCCTTGGATTTTCTGTATCTGCTACAATGTTCTTATTTTGGTTAGCGAACGAATTGTTTTTTAATCTGTAGATAAAAGTGTATTGGCTCAATTCTGTGTGGACCTCACTGCACGTGCCAGTCAAGGACTGATTGATCCAGTGATTGGTCGGAAAACAGAAATTCAAAGGGTTGTTCAAATTCTTTGCCGCAGAACCAAGAATAACCCCATTCTCCTCGGAGAACCTGGAGTTGGTAAAACAGCTATTGCAGAAGGGTTGGCTGTTCGCATTGCTGAGGGCAATATCCCCATTTTTCTTTCGGTATGTCCCATTTTAATCCTCAACTGCAAGCGTCCTTTGATGACACATACCCATCCATAGTAACCGGAACACCATTTCAGAACCTTTCATTGATTCTCTATTTACTATTTTTGCAGGAGAAACGGATCATGTCTTTAGACATAGGTTTACTAATGGCCGGGGCGAAGGAGAGAGGAGAATTAGAAACCCGGGTGACAGGCCTGATCAGTGAAGTACAGAAAGCAGGTTGGCTAGAAAATTTTCAGATAGTTTTATGATTATTAATTCCAAGTTACTTCTCTAACCAACTGTAACTTGCAGGTGATGTTATTCTTTTTATTGATGAAGTGCATACGCTCATTGGATCTGGAACAGTTGGTAGAGGGAACAAAGGATCAGGCCTTGACATCGGGAATTTGTTGAAACCTGCACTTGGCAGGGGTGAAGTGCAGGTATATTGTCAACACTATGTTTTTCATGTTTGGCAGACGTTGGAGGAAGTTGTCTATTTATAAGAAATACTGATACAAAGAAACCTATATTTTCTATTATATAATGGATGCTCAGCTGATATGTCAGTGTCAATGTCTCCTTTCATGCTCAATTTGCTAAACTAAAGTTTATCATTTAAATATGCCAGTGTATTGCATCTACCACAATCGATGAGCATAGGACACATTTTGAGAAGGATAAAGCATTAGCTCGTCGGTTCCAGCCAGTGCACATAAATGAACCAAGTCAAGTAAGCTTCTTGTCATTGCCTTGCAGTTTTGTCCATGGTAATACTTAGATGCTTCTTCATTCACCATAGTGCTGCCATTTCCAGGAAGATGCAGTGCGAATATTGTTAGGATTAAGAGAGAAGTATGAAGAACATCATAAATGCAGATTCACTTTAGAAGCCATAAATGCTGCAGTATACCTGTCAGCCAGATATATTCCAGATAGGCATCTTCCTGACAAGGCTATAGATCTTATTGATGAAGCCGGCAGTAGGGCTCGAATGGATGCATACAAAAGAAGGAAGGAAGAACAGACTTCTGTGTTGTCCAGGTCTCCTGATGAATATTGGCAAGAAATCAAAGCTGTTCAGGCTATGCATGAAGTGGTATGTCTGCAAAATAATCACCTATTTCATGACGTTGCAATCTATTCAAACTCAGACATACTTTCTTGCCTGTAGGTTTCGGCAAATAAGATGAAATACTCTGCAGAGCTAACAAAGGCAGTACAAAAGGGTTATGTGGGAAAAGACAGTCAAGTTGGAACCATATCCGAACCAATCCCTGAAGATGACGAGTATGACATAATTGTCTTTCAATTAAATGTTTTGGTTTCTATTCCACGTGCTCTGAGTATGCACATGCTTTGTCAATATCTCTATCAGGCCTGTTATGGTGAGTGAGGAGGACATTGCCAAGGTTGCTTCATTGTGGTCAGGCATCCCAGTTCAGCAGCTCACTGCTGATGAAAGAAAGCTTTTAATAGGTCTTGATGAGAAGCTTAAAGACCGTGTCATTGGCCAAGATGATGCAGTCAGTGCCATAGCCAGAGCCGTTAAGAGATCCCGCATTGGCTTGAAGGATCCTGACAGGCCTATAGCAGCAATGCTTTTCTGCGGCCCCACTGGTGTTGGCAAAACTGAACTCACAAAGGCTCTTGCTGAAAGTTACTTTGGATCTGTAAGTGTCTAGACCTTTTTATTGACAATTGATTGTAAGGATCTGCAATTGGTAGCATTAAACTCATTGTTTCAGCTATCACCACTATTTTCATAAATATTGAGTGATTGCATTTTACTATCAGCTAATGCTACCTATCTGATGTGGATGTCTAGGAGTCAGCCATGGTAAGATTGGATATGAGTGAGTACATGGAGCGGCATACGGTTAGCAAGCTGATAGGTTCTCCTCCAGGTTATGTTGGTTATGGAGAGGGCGGAACATTGACAGAGGCTGTTAGAAGAAGACCTTTTACAGTTATACTGCTTGATGAAATAGAGAAAGCTCACCCGGATATATTTAACATTCTTTTACAAGTATTTGAAGATGGCCACCTTTCTGATTCTCAGGTATCTGTCCCCTGCATTCTTTTTTGTGAATGTTAGATTCCTGCATGTGTTGTGCGGTAATGCAGATTTTACAGTATGTTTTTCGATGCCAAATATAAGAAAAGTCTGGGATCTTGCCTGTTGTCAGAAAGATTTTGAAGTCTGATTTATGTGAAAAGAATCGCTAGTGGAATTAGGGAAATCTATCTAATGTGAAGGAATTCATTCCATCATGGTTATGTTTTGTAGTTTGAAGCGACTAACTGTGCTTTAATCATATGTTCAGGGACGAAGAGTGTCATTCAAAAATACCCTGATCGTAATGACGTCCAATGTAGGCTCATCTGCCATTTCCAAGGGCAGACGAAGCATTGGTTTTATGCTCGATGATAATGGTGAGTCGAGCTCTTATGCTAGTATAAAAGCGCTAGTAATGGAAGAGCTGAAGGCTTATTTCCGCCCCGAGCTACTCAACAGATTGGATGAGGTGGTTGTGTTCCGTCCGCTAGAGAAAACCCAGGTACTATTTTGAAATTATACATTATTAAATTCTTGAGATTTTTTTCACTGACGGTGTTCACCATTTTATATTGAAAAATACCCCTGTCCTGTCTCTCCTCCTTGTCCTTTTTACAAAAGAATAAGATTTGACATCACCATGACTAGTTTTGTAGGTGTCTTTAAAATTATCAGAGGAATATACTTTCCTTTATTGGGTACCTGATAAAACTTATGGAAAACATCGCAGTCCTGGATTGTCATTTCTGTGTATTTTTTAAAGAGGACCCTAAACAAGGCACTGAGATATCCAGATACCATTTCAATACTTTCAAATGAAAAGAACACTTAGGAATTATGAAATCCCCCCACTCCAAGGGTTTACATGGTACCGAGTAGTTTCTTTCCTGCAACATTTAATATATACCTTCATTAGGTATTTTCTTTATATACCTGGTTAGCAAAGTAGTCTATTTCTTGATCTAATCTAGCGTGAATGGGCAATAGCTGCTTATTGCAAATTATAAGCGATTGTTCACTAACTCTGTCAGCGGATGGGAGCTTAAATCTAGGAAGATTTCGCGCAACATGAATAGATAAAATACGATCTTTTTTTACCCGTGAAATCGAAGATTAATGTCCTTTGAGATTCCTCAATCTTATATATGTTATCCATGATGGCATTGCCAATGTCACATAAGTGTAGAAACAGGAGCTGCCTTCTGAATACGAAGACAGCTGAGTTAAGCTTTGTATCTCCAGCTAGAATTTCAGTAATAGTTTTTTGTTCGAAATCACTTCAGGCAGTGAACACAACATTTAGGATTTATTAGCTCCAATTTGCCACCAGAATCTCAAAATAAATCCCAACTTAAGAAAATAAAAGGATATCTGCATGTTTATCCGTACCAAAAGCTACTACGATCTACTTTTATCTCCGTGAAATCATTATTTTCTAACGATCCTTTGCGTAATTTCTCCCAGATGCTGGAGATCCTGGACATAATGCTCCAGGAGGTGAGGACCAGGCTATCAGCCCTCGATATCGGTCTAGAGGTAAGCAATGCGATCCTCAACCTTGTCTGCGAGCAAGGATATGACAGAAGCTACGGTGCTCGCCCCCTCAGGCGGGCAGTGACCCGCATCATCGAGGATGTCATCAGCGAGGCAATGCTTGCTGGAGACTTCAAGATCGGGGACACCATACTCATCGACGTCGACTCCACAGGCAACCCTTTCGTCGCCCACCTCGGTGAGCAAAACGTCCACGCCTAGCGTGTAAATAGTATACACACGAGTTCATTCTACTTGGTATAGTTTATTTCGTAACCCTGTATAAATTCGTAGTAGTAGTTACACATTGTATATATCTTTATGTATACGGAAGGGAAACTGTAATTATCAGAATTGTATTCTTTATATCATTGAATGAGATTCATGTTCATTAGAACGGACTCGTGATTCGCAGCGGTGTATATTGGTGTGCGTCCTCGCGTTTTATATTCGGTATGGTAAGGTATATTGTATTTCAGATGGATGAATTTGATGCTCAAATTTGATAACTTTTTAGTTCACAATATGGTAATGCCGAGACTGGTTTTTCGTAACCCTGAAAATTCGGCAATCTGAAGAAAGTAAGGTGTATTAGATAGCTAAACTCTCATGTCAATATAAACTACAGGATCATCTCCCTTATATATAAAATAGAGATAGAGAACAACAACAGCTACATGAACCCTTTGCCTCCAATCAGATCTATCTTGGATCATTCTCGGGTTTAAATCCAAAAAACTAAGATTTCTTCCGATACTCTCATTCCAACACTTCTTGGGCCTTCCCCGCTCTCTTTAACCGGCTCAACATCTCAATACTCGCATATTCTAACTGGTGCATCACCCGACCTCCTTTGCAAATGACAAAATCACCTTAAGCGGTTTTCTCGTATCTTATCATCGATCGGAGCTACACTCACTTTTATTCTGATTGCATCATTCCGAATCCGATCTTTATGTATATGTCCATACATCCACTTTAGCATTTCCATTTCTGCAGCTGCCCTTCTTTGCTCATCTCTATGGTTCACATGCCAATAATAATCATCTCTAAGTACTTAGCAGATAGATGGGCCTTTAAACGGTAGACTACTACCCCTTTTCAATGTGCCTTCATAAAGGATAGGTCAGCGCATGATTGTATATTGGTTACACCAAAAATTCTTGTTGCATGGGATCATAGTCATCTGTAAGATTGACTTTAGAAAATCTTGACGCGATAAATGAGATTTCATCCTTAGGGCCTTAGAGATCTTAGGACATAAAATCTCTATTAAAATAAGTGGCCCATCTTCTGCCTTGTTAAAACCTAGAAGAGGTGTTTGTTAGGGTGATCCCCTTATCCCAACTTATTTATAAATGCTATGAATGTCTTGGGCGATAGTCTCAAGAAACTCTTGGAGGTATGTGAAATTAGGGTTTTTTTAACCAAATCCCAACATTGAGATCACAAACATACAATTTGATGATAATCTCCTTATCTTTATCACTTATGATGAAGATGCAGTCAAAAGTCTAGCTGCAACACTTCAAATTTTCTTTAGTATTTGAGGCCTCAAAATAAATAAAAACTAATTATCCATTCATTGTTTTGATTGGAAGCTTTAGAAATTCTCAACAAGTTATTTAAGATTTCCCTTGGCACACAAAATGGGTGCCTATGATTGAAAATTTTGACACAAGTTTTTGGAATATACTTTCTACCCCCTATTTCAAAATTTCTTTAGCTTATTTTGCATAATAAGCATGAAACATATGATATCCTCTGCAAAACGAGGACTTCATGGGATCAACCCTCGTCATCTATGTAAATAGGAGGAAGAATGTTGGAGGCATGTAGTATTTAGATGCAGATTCTCCCTAAATTTTTCTATGGACTAGGGATGTTTTCTTTGTCTTCTCTCATATCAAAATTTTTAATATTGAGAGGCTTAAGGGAAATCGAGAGGCCATGATTTCCATTCGCAAAAGTCGTGGCAATCATGCGGTTTATTTGGAATGAAAGATGTAATTAAATAATTTTGGACTTTGATCACGGAATTAAATAATTTTCTTTGGTTGCTTGTTGCACAACTCTAACAAAATTAACATCCCTTCTTTGTTTGCGATCGTATTCATTACTTCAGGTCTAGAAACTCCTCATCGCTTCGAGAAGCTAGATACTAGTCCAAAGAAAATCAAATCTACCGAGGCTTGGATCTTCTTCCAAATTTATGATGCAGGGTTTTTGGATCTTGCATTTGGACCTCTGCACCAGAGATCCTTGAAAATTGAGTGTTTTGGTGAATTTTTTTGGTTTACGCAGTATACCGTCTTTTTGGGGATTTTGCCAAATAGAAATCCTTGGAAATGATTTTTGATTCAGGTAAGAAACAATTAAAGTGAAACAATTAGAGTGAATTACAGAAAAAGGTCTCCAACTATGTGTCAATTCCCAATTAGATGCCTCATCTTTGATTGTAACAAAGAGGGGTATGAACTTTAAATTTAGAGTTTAACGTCGACATTAAAGGTTCATGAAGGCTTACAAAGAGGGGTATGGATCCCTTCATCTGCGGTGTGATCCTCGAAGCCTCGACTTTGTGTCCTTGATATATCAAACCAGCCAAGCTCTACCTCTCTTCACAAGGCATCGAGCATTCACCGGAGCGAGACGTTTATCCTCCACCATTGACGAAATACCCCTCGAGGCACGATCAGATGGCGTGAGCGCTTCACTTATCCACATGGTGTCTCTTAGTCGTTGGATACTTTTTCATGGATAAGCGATGCAAATTAGATCTAGCGATGGATCCGATGATCGAAGGCACGAGAGATCAGACGATAGCTGGAACATCTGGAGCGGGCGCATGATCGGATGGCTAGGAGGCAAGAAGGAAGAACAGGGAAGAACACCCGCTGATGTGAACTTCGATCCGCCTCCCTAATCAACTCTGATCATCCGAGGAGCTCGCAGGAGGCACACAAGACAGCTGGGAGGCTTTCGCATTGGCTAGATGTCTTAGAAAGGGTCCAGAGCTCAATGTTGGAGCCCTAGAGGTCGAGGAAGCTCAAGCAACTGGAGAAGCCTCGTCTGTGCAAAAATCGACCCAAACTGGGTTCCTTGAGCTCAGGATCTGCAATGTTAGGTATGCAAAAGAAAATTTGGGGTCATGGGCTTCGTTTGGAGCACTGTTGAGAGGAGGAGGTGTGTGGCTGAGGGTCTCTGGCAAAAGGTGGAGGAGGACCTGGTTACTCGATCCGGAGGTGATCAAGATGAAAGGAAATGCTTGGGGCAAAGGGAAAGCGAATGGGAAGATGATGGATGTGATAGGCGCGGTGGAGGACAGTTGAACACGGTGGAAACAATGGTCAGAGTTGTGGCTCTGGCGAATTATGATATGATAAATCATAAAATAGAAGACAAAATTAACAGAAACTAAGAGCTACCCTAGACTAATGCTACGGTTAGGAATGAAAATAATAAGAAAACTATGGCTCTACCTACAGGATGAGGGAGCCAAGGAGGAGCTCCAGTGAAGACGACCGACGAGCTCGGATCACCAGGTCCAAAGCCTCTTTCTCCATGCCAAACACTCTGGCGAGAAGGCTCCTGTCACAATAAACTCACGAGTGAGAAATCTAGGGATTTCGAGGACTAAAGCAGGATCATAATTTGAATCGAAGACGGAGGAGGAGTTTTGCACAGGGGTTGGTGATGAATATGTGATTCATCAGTTTAAAAGTTGAAAATAGATCTTCATTCCCGAGTAATTACTAATTTCTCCATTTAGTCTACATTTTTGTCATTCATACACTTAGAATTAATATCGATATTTTATCAAGCATATTTGCATTAAATGAGAAGCTTAAATTCCCTTGTAAATATTACATGTATATAACCATATTTTCTCCTATTTTATCTATTTTCACTAATTTAAAATTGAATAAAATCAACTCTATAGTGTACGTATTACTAATACTAATAAATAAAAATACCAAAAAATACTAACTTTTAAAATTGATCAATGATGTGAGCCCGAACTACTAGGGTTAATTGATTAACTAAGATGTCATTGTCACCCTAGAACTAAGGCTAGCAATCGAGAAAATATTTATTCAACCACAATAAGAATCAAACAAAATAAGTGGTATAAGCTACTTTTATTATCCTAATATAGCGACTAGGGTCGAACACAAGGAGGCAACTATTTATACGAGGATCAATCAAGTTAATGGAAAAAAATAAAGACAAGAAAGAGGGAATCATGGCACACTACTCTTGGCTTTTTATGTGGTTTTTATCTTTTTCACATTTTTATATTTTTCTAATTGTTTTTTATTCGAAATTTTTAATGTTTTTTAATTTTACAGATTTTTTATTTTAATTTTTTCAAACAAAGCAAAAATAAAAATAAAAAAAGAAACAAAACACTCTTTTTTTATTTATTTAAATATAATAGAAATACTAAAAATCCCACAAAATATTACTATGTTTTATGGATTTTTTTTTACTTTTTTATATATATTTTTATGTAATTTTTGAAATTTTGTTGGATTTTATAAAAATAAAAAATTAAGAAAAACTCAAATAGAGTGCAACTAGGAGAATTTTTCACATTAAAAATATCAAATATGCTTAAAACTCCTGGAAACCAAACTTAATAAAAATTATAAGAGGAATAAGTGTTTGTTCTCCGTTCGGCTGGAGGATAAGAATAAGGAGAATAAGGTGAAATAAAGGTAGGTAAGGTGGGATAAAGATAGGAATAAGAGTGAAATAAGATGAAATAATGGGGAATAGTCGTACCACGGGGAAGCGTGTTGGGAGCTTATTCTCCTTATTCCATTCCTCTTTATACTCCAAACGAACACGCCCTAAGAAAATATCTACATAAGAATATGAAGTCATAATTTTTGGATTTTCAACAATTTTATATGATTTTGTGGATTTTTAGAGTTTTACATATTTTTAGAGTTTTAGACATGCAAATGAGATGAAAATGTATATAGAATCAAATAAATTAAAACAAGGCTACCCCAATTTTTAGAATTTTTAAAGACTTTTTTGATTTTTTATGATTTTTTTAAGGCAAATAAAGACTTTTATACTGTTTTTTAATTTTTAATAATAGTGAATAAAATAAAAATGATAAATAAAAATCACCACAAATTAAACACACTAGCAGGAGCAAAACCTATTTTTTATGAAATTTTTGGAGTTGTTTTGTTATTTATTGCAATTAATAAAAGAGAGAAAAAAACAAATAGGGTATAGAGGATCTAGATGCAAATATTTCAAGTTCTAGGGTCGACTATTAATGAGCAATAAAATCCAGGATCCCTAGTGCAATTAATCCAATGAAAACATGTGTTGCACGTGGTTCACAGAACACATGGGTATAAATGCAAATACTCAAGAATATTTCTGCTTCAGATAACACATGAAAAACATAGGGAAAAATATGCAAATATCCCACAAAACATGTGAACACACATGTGAATTTGAGTCGACTGGACTAAAATGCAAACACTAAAACTCTAGGGTCCTTACTGCAAATAGTTTTAACTAATTATTATAATTAATGTACTAAAGTGAAATAAAGGAAATGATAGGGTAAAAAGTGCAATATACCCTTGTAGACATGTGGTGAGAGCGTGTGGACTCTGACATACGACCCTGATTGAATCTGCGGAAAGGATCTGATGGTCGGGACACGTGGTGCAGGCGTACGGTTCTGATATCCTCTGAAAAAGATCTGATGGTCTGGAATCTGGGCCAAGACATGTGTGTCAGATTCGCCCCTGGATCTAATCAAACCGTTAGAATTTGGGCGTGCCCATACAGTTCTGATCAGATCTGGGGCACGGGTTCTCGATCCGACAAACTTGAAGGTGGTTGGACGAACTAGAAGAAGGAGGTGCAGGCTGAGCTTTGATCAAGTGTAGCGGGTGCTCAAAAACTCCGATCGGTTCGCTGAGATCCCGACACCTTGCTGGAATGTTCCTGCATAAGAGGAGATGCTCGAATGTGAGGAGGAATGAGTTGATAGGTGAAGCGGAGCCCCGACCCGATGGTCAGAGCAATTAAAGTGGACAATGGCTGAGATGAATAAATCTAAAAGAACAGTGAAATGGAGATAAACGAGGGTGCTTGAGAGTGCTGGAATGGAAGGTGAAGTAAGGCGGAGTGGTCAGTAGGGTAGTGGCCTCGACCCAGTTGTGGGAGGCAGAGGAGGGTGGTCGCGACGGAGCTCTTTGCCCACGAAGTGAGCTATGGCTCAAAACACCGCCAAATCGATCACCAAAAGGATCATTGGGGCCCTATCATTGACCTAAGGGTTTTTGGTGGAATAAAAAAAGGCGTGAAGCGAGCTAGGGTATAGAGGAAATAGACGAGAGAATTTATAAGGAACCTTAGACGTCTAGAAGAATCAGGAAGAATCACACAATCTGATGTAGAGCTAGCAATGCCTAGGGATCCACGAAGGCCACGGATTCTAGGGCATCAATCAAGCACTGGAAATGAGGCAAACAGAGCTTGGAATTGGGCCGGAGAATGTGGAGAAAACGGGTCTGGCGAATGAGTGCTCGGGTTGGACCTAGAGGAGTGGAGGTGGACCCGGGTCAATAGACCCAGGTTGACCAACCAGAAAAAAGGAATATGCAAAAAAAATAATTAAGAATATTAAATGAATTTTAAATAAAGGTTATAAAAAATGAAAAATGTTATTTATTTTACAAACGATTTTCTGTGATTTTTAATAAATTTTAAGAATATATATAATAGTATATACAATATATGGTATTATGTACATGTATAATATACCTATATCATTATGCACATATATTTTTATTTTATTATTTTTACAAAAACACATTATATTTTATATTTTATTTATTTACAAAATAATTTAAATAGTATAAAGACATTTTATTGGATTTTTACAAGTTAATTATATGTGTTAATAAAATAATGTTATGTACAATATATACAATATTGATGTAAATATACAATGAATAGGTGATTTTATTTTTATTTTATTTTATGTTTGATGAAATTTTATTTTAATTTTATATAATTATTAAATTATATACCAATGTTTAAGAATACAATATATATACAATTTATATACAAAAAAATAGATAAATAAATAAATAAATACATATATACATGTATATGTATTGTATAATTTTACACATTTGAATTTTGCAAATATTTATATTATTTAGAAAACATTTTTATTCACAAGTTTTATTAAAAAAAGAAATCAATTTGAGGTTATTTTATTGAGAAATAAAATAAGCGAATGATATATACATGATGAATAGTGATGAATATATACATAATAAATAAGGATCCTAATCTCCCTACTTTGTTCCTTGTCGATCAGGTCAATACTTAACCTTCTCTCGGGTTTTGGGTCAGCCTGTACTTATTACATAATTATAACCTTACTTTTAATTTCTTTTCTTTTTCTTTTCTTTTTTATTCTTTTATGTTGGTTAAAAAGAATGTTAAATATACAATATTAACACAAGCATGCACAATGTTAATTTATTGAATTTGACATATATATATATATTTACATGTATTTTGCATAAGAAATTTGGTTAAAATAAAAGAATAAAGGATATGAATCACGGATTCATCATCCCCATATACTTTACCTTTGTTATTCCCCTAGCAAACGCTTATTTGAAAAAGAAGAGAAAAAGAAATAAAGAATAGACAAAGGAAAGAGCTTAAACAATATTTATTATTAGGCTTATATTTATAAAATTGCAGTATGGAGATTGGTCAGACCTTTGGATTATTAGTTTAGCGGAACCTTATTGGAAAATGGATTTAAGACCTAACAGACTCTAAGTTCCACAAGACTCCTATTCAGGTCGCCTTAACAGTCAGGTTAGAACAAGTCTTTATATGTAAACTCTTATGACTATGAATCTTTACTTGTATAGTGCAAGTGAGATATAGCTCCCCACCTTAGAAATGGTAAAGAAACAACCTCCCTCAATAAGGTAACTCTAGTCCCCCGATCTAGCAACTCCTTCCTCAAGGAGCAGGGTATTTCCTTCTAAGTTCAAGTGCAACCAACTCAAGAAGAGGGAAAAAGAAGAGAATAGACTGTGGCCAGTATAGGCACGTATCCCTTGGAGCTTGACCATTATAGCCAAGTCTCCAGATTCAACCTTCCTTGAGATGAGACAATTATGACATAAGCTTTGCTTATTCAACACTCCGGTAGGAATTTACTTTTCAATTGGCATGTCCCCTTTTTTGGAGTTTTTTGCATTTTTATTACATATATACAACATATCTACAAGGTGCAACATGTACATAAGGAGTTTTTCTTCTTGATCCAGTAGACTATCCATCTTTTGAAGCAATATTGCAACCCACAACATCTTGTTGTTAAACCTCATTGCTACTAGACCATGTTGAGATGCACTACCCTCCCTAGAGGAAGATGGATGTTCCCACCAGTTGTTACACACCCGTGTAATACCCAAGCCAAAGGATCTACGTGTAGAGTGCTTGTCCAAGTTAAGGCCATTGTCTAGAAAAATCATACGTCATTGTTAAGTGTTCTACTTAAGATAATCAAGATGACATGTGAACATAGTCTTGTGGACTCAAAGAATTAAGTCGCTAGGACCATAAAAGTCTCAACTTCAATTCCTATAAGTTTCCTCTAAAATTAAGTGGATTAAGGTCTTAACCAAGCTCCATTCTTCAATTTTATTCTAGACTAGTTTAAATCTCAATACTATTTTGAAAAATGCAAATGTACATGAAACAAAAGGTATTCGCAAAACATTTGAAAAGAAAAGAAAACAAAAGATAAAATCTTTATGAATTTTTTTTCAAATAATTTTTGCATTTTTTTTATGAATTTTATCTTTTTCAAATTTTATAGCATTTTTAAAAGAAAGAAAAATTTTACAAATATTTACAAAAATATGTACATATTTACAAGGATTTTATTTGCTAATTTTATATACAACTTTTACAAGTGGGTTTTATCTAAAAATTTTATTAAAGGATTTTATATACAAGAGTTATAAACAAAGTTTACAGATAAGTATATGTTTTATTTACAAAGATTTTACAAAACATATATACAAATAATTTGTATAGCCAAAATTTATAACCCATGTGACAAAATATTTTACAAAAATTTACAAACCATTTTACAAAAAATTTCAAAACATTTTCAAAACCTTTTTCAAAAGTAGTTTTACAAAAAAATTACAAATAATTTTACAAATAGTTTTTCAAAAGGTTTTTGCAAACATTTTTCTTTCATACATTTTACAAACATTTATACCATATACATAATTTTGATATACAAAATAATTTACAAATATTTTACAATCAAAATATTTTTGCAAACATTTTACAAAAAATGTACAAAAATAATTTTACAAAGGTTTTTACAAATATTTTTACGAAAAGGTTTTGCAAATCATTTTACATAAAAATGTACACATATTTTTGCAAATATTTTTCAAGATATGTTTATTCCAATTTTTATAAATAATAGCCATGTTATTAACCCCAAAGTACGAGTTATGGCTAAAGTATATATAAAATATATACGACACCCCCTGTATTTTGCCCGAACTATGCCCACATAGTGATCAAAGAACGACAATGGAAGACATAACTCGTGTTAAGTATGAAAAGTTAAAAGAATCATATACTACAATGACTCAAAGAATGAAGGAATGAATTGAATAGAAGTCGGTGATCCCCCCTATATTTAGGATAAATTAATCCTAAGTATAGAAGATTGTACAAAAGGGAAAAACCGAGGAATAGAATGTATGAAATCAACGACTCGACTTGTCCCCCTTTCCCATACTTAGGGTAAAAGATCCCTAAGTATAGAAAAGAATATCAGCAGTTGAGGGACAAGTGAGAGAATAACACGAAAAAGAAAAATAAATATTACATCCCCTATACTTAGGGACAGATGTCCCTAAGTATAGGCAACAAAACAGAGGTAATAGAACAAAAAGAAATATGAACAACATAGGTTCAACACCCCCCTATACTTAGGATGAAGCGCAACCTAACTATATCAAGAATCCCACCTTGGTTGCTAAATAAAATGGAAGAATGAAAGAATAAAATAGAAGACATGGATATACAAAGAGACGGGCATAAGTGTAACTCAGGTATGATATGCAAAAAATGAGAATCAAAGAACACATCTCATACAAAATGAATTGAGGCAACACCAACAATTAACGGGTCATGATAAAAAAAGACTTCAGGCGTGACTGTTGACCCGAAAGGTGGACTCAGAAGACAACTCGGATATGTCAATATTGTTGTTGTCATGCAACTTTCAGACTAAATATGGGCATTTCCACTTGCTCTATAATTTCCCTGGAAATAGTCTCAATCGTGCATCAAATAGCTATTCGGTTCAAGCTACTTATGGCTGATGTGAGAATCATGTTATTTCTTCACTCTATCATTATATTGTAGGCTACTCGAAAAGGTTCTATCTCTAAGATCCTCAAGGGCTTCCAACTGTGGTCTCCTTTGATCTCCTACACTCTCTAGATCTAATAATATCTCTATGATATCCCATAGTGACTTGTGCTTAATCTAAATAGGTAAGTGGCATGGCTTGCCATAAACGAGTCGGAATAAAGATGTACCCAATGGTGTCTTGAAGGATGTCCTATAGTTCCACAAGACCGAGTCCAAAAGTTTTGACCAATCCTTTTGGTTTGTACAGACAACCTTCTGCAATATCGTCTTGATCTCCTGATTCGAAACCTCAGCAAGACCATTCATCTGTGGATGATATGGAGTGGCAACTCTATGGTCTATGCTAAATTCGTTAGCAAGAGCCCTTAACTTCTCGTTGATAAAATGAGTCCCCTTGTTATAAATCAAAACTCTAGGAACCCCGAACTGTGATATGATATTCTTCCTCAAAAATCTGCAAACAATCCTCGCATCTACGGCTCAGGCAGCGATGGCCTCAACCCAACGACTGACATAATCTACAACCAATAAAATGTACTTGAATCCCTAACTCTTTAGAAGTGGGCCCATAAAATCGATGCCCTGTGCATCAAAAACCTCACAGAAGTGAATGGGTTGCATCGACATCATGTATTTATGACCACAACTACCCATCATCTGATAGTTAGTACACCTCCTCAGGAATTCATCTGAATCCTTGAAGAGTGTTGGCCGGCAAAGGCTGGATTGGAGAACCTTTTGTGTTGTCCATCTCTCAAAGTGATGTCCTCTTGCCTCAAGCTTGCGGAAATAGGTAAGGATTCTATGGTGCTCCTCCTGAGGAATACACCAATGCCGGACACTATCCCCCCTCGTGTTAAAGGGTGGGGTCCTCCCAATGATACAACTTGGCCTTCGCTAGGAAAGTCTCAAGTCATTGCCTGGTCCAACCCTGTGGGACTTTCTTGGCAATAAGATAGTTCACAATGTCAGCATACTAAGGGAGAGAGGTGATAGCAAGAATCGCCTCATATGGGAAAGTCTCAGTAATAGGTGTGGTTGTCTCTGAATCCTCTAGATGCTCTAATCGAGAGAGGTGACCGCCACCACATTCTTGACTCCAGATTTATCCTTAATCTCAATATCAAACTCCTGGAGTAGAATGATCCATCTAGTCAGTCGTGCCTTGGCATCCTTCGTAGACATTAAGTACTGGATGTTGGTGTGATCAGTGTAGATAATCACTCTAGACCTGATAATATAAGATATGAACTTATCCAAAGCAAAGACTACAACTAGCATCTCCTTCTATGTAATAGTATAATTTAGTTGTGTGGCATCCAAAGTACGACTAGCGTAGTGAATGGAAAAAGGTAATCCATCCCTCCTCTGTCCTAGCACAACCCCTATGGCAAAATGGGAAGTGTCCGTCATGATCTCGAATGGAGAGACCAATCGAGTGGCTGAAGGACAGGAGCCTGCTGACAGATCGCTAAATACATGATATAATTTGTACTCGTTGTAATACTAGTACTTAGCGAATCATGCAGAACCGAGAAAAGATCTATGTGAAGAGTGTCTTGGCTTGAATTTGTATGCTGGGCAAGTCTGGGATCAAAAACGGGGAGGCAAAGGAACAACTATGGGTTAATTCAGAACTTTTAGGTCTTGGTTTCCAATGCGATATTTTTGTATTTTGTTTATTCAAAAATAAATGCAAATGCAAAATGCCGATGAATCAAGTTAATAAGAAAGCATACAACTTAGCCAAATTAATTTGAACATGAAATTCAATCTGTGAAATCCATGATTCATTTTCATGTCTGGACGCTTGATCGGTCTAGAAATGTCATCCTCTAATAAGTTCTCATGACACATCATGAGAGGAGTCTGCTCAGTTAGAGGATACTGCTGAGAACTCGAGATCTTATACTCAGCACACCTTAACTCAAGCATGTAATGTTGGGTTTAGTATGACCCATCTGCATGGCAGATGTTGATCGGAGCCTTATAAGGTGGAGTCAATAGACAGGGAGTATGTAAATTGGTCACATGAATCCAATCCCCTGTATATGTCAGCTCTCTGAATGGATGATATGAAGGCTGGTCAATGTGGACTCGATCACTCAGGTCAATCAAGTCAGGAAGATCGTATGATAGAGGCCTCTCCATTCGGTTTGTTTGGTCGACCATGGTGTGCCCTAAGTTCAAGTTAAGATGTGTATAAGTCAATTGTTGTCTGCTCCCAACTCGATGTGAGAATGAGGTCTGTGGGGGCAATTGATTCTGCAATCAGTCATCTCAGTAGTGGTTTGCTCTTCGATTTGTTTCCTGATTTCAGCAAGTGGGTGAGAATATGGTGAGTCAATCATGGGTATGTGGTCCAGGGGTGTAAGAATGTGGGTAGGTGAGAAGCACGAAGAAGTGGGGAAGTCAGTCGAAGTTCTGATTCCGCTATCGGGGTGTGGGTATGAGGAGGAATAAGAGGGTGGAGATAATCGGAATATGGTCGAGGAAGAGTGACTTGGACATGATGACCAATATTTCGACATCTTTGAAGAGAGATGGGAGAATGAAGCGGATTGAGGAAGAAAGTGTGCAAGTGCATAGAATAATACACAAAACAGACAAACACAAGAACAAACCTTGGGATCACCTACTCAACACAGTGACGATCGCAAGAGTCCGACCATTTTATCTTTTCAATTTTAATTAGGTGATAAATCAAGATATACGTCCAATTATGCAAGGCTTAAAAATAGGTTTTGGGCACTATACTAGGGATGCGTCCTCACCTCACAACAATCACAATAGCACAAGCATAATGAGGGTTTTTCTCTCCTAAAAAAATGTTAATTTTAGTCAATAGCTTTGATCAACTCTGATTATCAGTCCTGATTTTAAGTTCGGTTATCACTTGATTAATCCACCAAACAAGGCATGCCTAATGATCAATCCTGATTTTCTTTTAACCTATGTTTCAAAAACCAAGAAGAAGGGAGACAAGAAAAACCGATGCAAATAGTGAAATCAATGATGCATGCTCAGTTCAGAAGACTTACAGCGATCCTCGCACTCTACATGCGAGATGCAAAGTAGAATTTAAATTTTATACTATATGAGATGCAAACGAGAAAATCATTCCTAGACAGGAAGTTCTATTAGCGAGTTATGAATCTTTTAATTTTGATTAATAGCTCTGAGGTCTAAGTGCATCTCGTTAAATGTGATGTGTGGTCTTAAAGATTATGAGCACGAGCAATAAAAATATTCTAGTAAAAATGCTCTAAGAGCTGGGAGTGCAAGTCTTATTCTATGTCAATCAACCACACGACCACGAATGGGACAAATGCCCAGTCCTGATACAAGTGCGACTCTCAAACAAGAGCCGTTGTAAAGAGCAAATTACATAAATTATTACAAAAAATTACAAAAATGAAAATGCTCTCAAAATAAATTAAAAATTCAATGATCTTCAGCAGTCAGCACGCATCACGCCCGTCGACCTCTGATGCACTCCAAGTCCATCGGGACCTCGCAAGGAAAATGAAATTTATATTAGAGAGATAAACAATAACATATATACAAAAAATGAGCAGAAAAATAATTGAGATAAAGAAAAGGAAAATAGATTAATTACAAGATGGCTCGGAGGTCAGACTACCCGAGTGAGAGAAAACCAAATACTAATTTTATAAATTAATTCCTAAGCCATTTACCTCCCCGGCAATGGCGTCATCTAACAGATCGCTAAATATGTGATACAATTTGTACTCGTTGTAATACAAGTACTTAGCGAATCATGCAGAACCGAGAAAAGATATCCGTAAAGAGTGTCTCGACTAGAATTTATATCACGTGCAAGCCCGGGGTTGAACACAGGGAGGCAAAGGAACAACTATGGGTTAATTCAGAACTCTTAGGTCTAGGTTTTCAATGTGATTTTTTTGTATTTTGTTTATGCAAAAATAAATGCAAATGCAAATGCAAAATGCAGGTGAATCAAGTTAATAAGAAAGCCAAATTAATTTTAATATGAAATTAATTCAATTTAGATAAATTGTTTTTTTTTTCTACGAACCTAATCCAGTGATGAATGCAACACACATTTTTTTGAGATGTTTTGGTTTAAAATGTAACAATGAAAATGCACACTTTTTATGGGGGTTTACACAATTTTTCTCTCAAATAGAATGCAAAAATTATGAAACTTGTAGTGAAACTTAAACATGATGAAATGAGACTACAATAATTTTTTAGTATTTTCAACAATATATGAAATTTTTACGAATTTTTTTAATGAAAATAGAGTGACAATAAGCAATTAATTCCTAAAAAATCCACAGTGCCAATTTATCTAGAGAGCAAATTATCTCAAAAAGGTATTTTACTACAATCCAAGAGAGTTGGAATTTTGCAAAAATAATATATGTAGATTTAATTAAAAATAATTAGCAAAATCACTCTACAAATTATTTAAGGTACAGACCAACTCCAATTTAAATAAAATTTGGAGAGTAATTAAACCATGTTTCAAGGCATCATTTCTGATTTTTATGAAATTTTTAGAGCAATTGTGAATTAAATATGAATTTAAGAGCTCACAGTAAGTAAAATATGAAAATTTTCACTTTAATCATTTTAATTAATTATCAAATATCACAAAAATACAAGTAAATATCCAAATGATAGAGAATTAGATGCTCAACATCAGACAGTTGTCATTAAAATAAATAATGCAATATGGATGTCTTAATTAACATGTAAATACAGGGTTATCCGTATAAATTCAGAAATAAAACATGCAAACAGACTATATACATGGATGTTTTTGCAATAATTGAAGCATGAAATGAAACTAATGCAATTTTTACAAAAAAAATAAAAAAGGAACCTCTTATTATTTGTTTTCGCAGGTGGGCGGTTAGGGATGGGGGACGGCGGTGCGTAAGGTGGCACGGACGGTGGGAGGTCGTGCGGCTGTGGGCAGTGTCGGACAACTGAGGGGTGACTGGTGATGCGATGGTGGTGGCGAGCGAGGGACAGGTCGGGGCGACACAACTCCTTGTCGAGTGAGTGGTAGGAGGGGCATACGATGCAATCCTCACGCTTCTGTGATGCGCTTAAGGATCTCACCATATCCTTCAATGGGAGGGTGGTGCGAGCAAGCGGAGCAGGAGGGCCGCAGGCGGAGGGCTGGCGGGGGCCGGCGGTGACAGCTGGAGGAGCGTCGTCTATGACGATGATGGCTGGACGGGGGGGGGGGGCAGCAGGTTGCGGCATGCTGCTTCCCTTCTTTTTTATTTTTTATTTTTTGTTGTGATGGTATTTTTTTTAATTTTTTTTAGTTTTCTTAAACAAGGAATATATATATAAGGAAAAAACAAGGGTGGTAGAGGGGAATGATGAAGAAGATGATGGAGGTGATGGTGATGGTATGATGGAGGTGTGGTATTAAAAAAATGAATAAGACCAAAATAAAAAAATCATGTTAGATAATATAAAATAATAAAGGAAATGAGAATGGGAATACTTAAATGAGATTCGCCGGATTTGCGGAGCAGCTACGCTGGACTCCTGTCATGGCCTCGATCCGATTGACGAAAAAAATCAAAGAAACTAAGTGAGCTTGACGGAGAGATCGTGACATGGCAATGATGGTTGCCGTGGATCTCACCTAAATGAGGTCGTCGATTGAGGATGATGCTCTGCTGCTGTCATTGACAAAACAATCCAAGCTCTCTCCTTTTTCTCTAAGAATGATGGATGGCGAAAAAATGGGGAAAGAGAAGAATAAAAAGAGAAAAAATGGAAGTTAGAAACATGGTGAATGGTGGAGTTGAATGTGAGGTTAAAGAAAATGGTGGAGTTGAATGAGAGGTTAAAGAAAATTGTAGAGGAGATGGAGTGGAATGGAAGGTTATTGTAAAGAATGAAAAATAAATAAAATAAAGTAGGCTACTAAAATAAAATAAAAATAAAGAGAAAAGGGAGTGGAGAATTTACAAAAAGTAAGTCCACAGATAAAACAAACAATATGTACATGTTTTTCTACTTTTAAAATTTTATTTTTTTGTATTTTTAATAAACGATATTTACAAAATAAAAATAGAATAAAATACTAGAAATAAATAAAACACAACAATGATTTTTTGGATTTTTTAGTAATTAAGAAAAGTAATTAAAAAATGAGAAAAGAAGAATATGTACATTATATACAATGTACACCTAGGTCCCAAAACTCAAATTTTGCAAACGAACTCCGATTTTAATGAAACTATTTTCATTGGATAGATAGTTTTCTAACTTAAACTTTAAAAGTGAGTTTAGTAAATTTGGAGTTCATACGGAGAGAGAATTTGGCCGGTAATTTGGATTTGACGGCCTTTTCTCTTTGAGATCTAGGAGTATTTATTTGAGGTGAAATGTATTATATATATATTTATTTATAAATAAATTAGAGAAATAATTAGCTGAAATGAAATTATAAACAATACATGAAGTAATGGTCTATTTACTGGTGAACATTCCTTTATTTTACGGCTTTTTATCATTAATTTATTTTATACAATATAATATATAATAATTAGTGTATTTTATTTACAAGGGTCATTTTTTAATTTATTGATTTTATGGATATTTATTAGAGATTTTACTCAGGGATTTTGCTAAGATCAATATATTGAGATGATGAATCGGGATTCATCACCTACACAACCAAATTCTTGAGAGTCTCAAATGATGAAAGGCACTTATCATCTACAAGGAACTCGGCGTCTTTCGTGAGAAGATTAGTAAGAGGTCGAGCAATATGACTGAAGTCCTGAATGAACCATCGGTAAAAACCAACATGCCCCAGAAAGGACCGCAACTTCCTCAGATTGGAAGGTGGAGTGAGCTTCTTGATGATATCCACCTTGGTCGGATCGACCTCCATGCCCCTGTTGGATATGATATGACCAAGGACCGTCACTTGAGTCATCATAAAATGACTCTTCTCCCAAGATAAAACAAGGTTGACCTCAATGCACCGCTGAAGCACACAGTCTATGCAAGAAAGACAAGCATCAAACACATCGTTGTAGATCGAAAACTCATCCATGAAGACCTCTAAACATTCACCCACCATGTCCGAAAAGATGGAAAGTATGCACCTTTGGAATGTAGTCAGGGCATTACATGATCCAAAGGGCATCCGTCTAAAAGCATACGTTCCAAACGAACATGTGAATGTCATCTTATTCTGGTCTTTGGGAGCAATGGCCACCTGATAATATCCTGAGTACCCGTCAAGAAAGCAGTAATGACTCTTCCCAGCTAATCTCTCAATAATCTAATCAATGAATGGTAGCGGGAAGTGATCCTTCTTGGTGGCTTGATTCAATCATATGTAGTTCACACAAACCATCCAAGAAGTGCGTACACAGGTGGCAATCTCCTCTCCGAACCCATTCACAACTATAGTGATACCCGTCTTCTTGGGTACTTCATGTGATGGACTAACCCACTTGGAGTCGGAGATGGGGTAGATAAAATCGATGCTCCACCACTTGTATATTTCCTTCATGACCACTTCTTGAAGATTCGAGTTCGGCCTATGCTGGAACTCATGTGAAGGCTTAGAGTCATCCTAGAGATAGATGTGGTGGAAGCACATGGTCGAACTTATTCTATGGAGATCTGCTACAGACCAACTGATTACCTTGCAGTTCCTCTGGAGCACCTCCATTAAACGAGATTCTTGCTCATCAGTGATCTAAAATGTTTGTGTGAAAGCTACCAGATCTGAATGTGAGAACTCTCGCTACTCATCTAAACTCGACGAAGATGGTCCTATTGGCATCTCTATCAACTTCACTAGCACTATCTCTATCCTTGATGTAGGCTTTATAGACATCAAACACGGCAAATACTCATCAAAATCATGCCAATCAAAATCTGTGTATGAGTCTGAGATATATGAATCTGAGTGACATGAAATGAAATCAACCTCGCTACTAGAATATGCATCGTCAGCCTCTAAAGTATCCTGCACCACAAGTTTGCTCTCCGAACTCTCATCAACTGGCATCTATGAATATGTAGAGTATGAAGGTGTGACAAGAGCTCATGAAATTAGATCTATCCAAACTACCTGATGACGCGGCTTTCGCTACTCAGGTTAAGGTAAAAAATGCGGTCGTTGCAACCCAAAATGCGAAGCGCAGCCAATCAAGAAACTCAAGACCACCAAGATAAAGATAAATCAATCAAGCAAACAAATAGCGGTCTCGTTATTTTATTTTACCCGGTATAGCTACCAGGGTCGAACTCAAGGAGCACGAAATGCGTGAGCTACAAAGTATTAGGGGATCCAAATAAAATAAAGAAATAAAATAATTTGGTGGATTTTAGGTTTTTCAAAAAAAATGTAATTTTTAAAATTAAGAAAAGGTGTAAAAGAAATAAAAAATGCACACACAAATAATTATTTAAGGTATCAAAATGATCAGAAAATTCAAATAAAAATATTTTTGGGTTTTAGAAATATTCAAGTGTTTTTGGTATTTTTCTTGGATTTTTCTGATTTTTAATTAATTTTCTAAAAATAAAAGAAAGCCAAAAATAAGAGGCAGTGTACAACCTGACTCTAAAGGCTATTTAAAAATACTTAAAAAGCCTATAAAATTCGAACATCAATTTTATTATAAACTAAAAAATAAATCTAACTACAGAAACCCAAAATGCAACTTTTTGACTTTTTATGAGTTTTTAATAACTTTTCTAAGCTTTTTAATATTTTTTAATTTTTAGGATTTTTATAAAAGCAAATGCGACAAAAATTGGATGGAAGCAACAACAATTCAAAACAAGCAATCAATAAATTTTTTAGAATTTTTAAAGGGTTTTTAATATTCTTAATTGATTTTTAAAAACAACCAGTAGCAATTTTTGAGATTTTTGAATTTTAAAAATACTAAATGGAAACAAAAGAACCTAAAAATTCGCTAAATTTCTACACCATGGTAGGAGCTATGTGTCGAAATTTCACGAATTTTGGATAAAAATTGCTATTTATTAAATCAAACCAAAGAAGCACAACACACAAGGACCGAATCGCAACAAAAACATGTTCCAGGGACCAGAAAATAACACGTGTAAAAACTATAAGGCCCAGACTGCAATTTTCCCACGAATTCTAGCACATGCCATAAAACATTACGCATAGGGGTATAACTGCAAATAATGAAACTATAATTTTAAAATGTAACAGAGAAGAAATCCAAGGCACTAAATGCAATTATCCCACAACTACACGTGACGAAGCATGTGAGGATATACAAACAGGACTGAAATGTAAATATAGGAAAATGCAGGGACTAACATGCAAAATGGTCCACAATGTAACTTTTATTTTACAGATTAAAATATAAAAGGAAATAACTGCAGGGGTAGCGGAGCAAATTACCCAAGTCGCTCGTGCGTCACTCGTGGGGGGATAGGTGGCGCGCTCTAACTGGATGGCATCATGCGGCTCTGGCGCGTACAGCTGGCGAATCCAACGGCTCTGACCGGGGTGCGGACGTGGGCGTACGGGGGCCGTTAGATGTCAGATCTAACGGCCTGACAGGTGCAGGCTTTAGACGCCAGCGATGCGATCTGGGCAAAGGGCGTAATCCAACGGCTGAGAAGGGTACTGGACGAACTCTGCCTGGGCGAAGTTCACCAGAGCACCGAGGGAGATCGGCAGCTCCGATGAATGATTGGACGACGGTGGTCGACTCGCACGGCTCCTCTACGTTGGGTGGACGGGTCCGATGAGCTCGCCACTGGTCGGATCTCCTAGAAGGTGGATGTGACCTGGGCTAGCTTCGGCGAAACATGATGAAGGCGATCTGGGGTGTTTCCACGTGTGCTACGACCTGTAGAGGAAAGCTTCGACTCGGAGGAGTACTCCGGTCAAGGTTATTTGACTAAGACTAAAGAGAAGCAATGACAAATGGAGGTGGGGGTTTTCGGCGAGTGATGGAGGAAACCTAAAGCCTAATCCTGGCTCGGATAGCCAAGGTTCGGGTGATCAGGGTGCGCAAGAAGGGTGACGATGGTCGGATAAGTCGATCTGAATGGATGGAGGGTGACGGCAAGGCTCCGACCGGCGGGTCGGAGCTGGCAGAGCGGCGGAAGATGACAAATAAAGGATTCGAAGCTAAGGACGATACGAGGTGTACCTGATGGTCCTAAATGGATCCTGAGCTCCAGGGGGTGATGTCGAAGGGGGTCGTCGCCTCGACCTCACTACAGAAGGCGGGGGAGGCTCATTGCGGTAGAACTCCGGCCACGAAGCTCGAGCGTCGGCTGCAGCGGCCTTCTCCGACCACCAAAGGCCCAATCCGGATGTTGTCACCAAGCAGAATGGTTCTAGGTTAGAAGGGAAGTGTGCAGCGCGAGTTCCTGCTCTAGGGAATCGAATGAAGCATATATACGCAGTCCCAGGTGGCTGAGAAGATCGGGCGTGGGCGTGCGAATCAAGAAGGATCCGCCCTTCCCTAGGGATCCACGAGGATCTTGGATCCAAGGGGAAGAAGCGGGGAAAGAAATCGGGGCAGGAGATGGCAAGATCCGCTCCAAAGAATTCGTAGAAGTCGGGTATGTGAGACGGATCCAGGCACAGGAGGGTCCGGGAGGGGATGTTGACCGGGGTCAACATTCCTCCTGGACCAATCAGAAAAAAGCTTGGTCAAAAATATTTGTAAAATAAATTAAAAATAGAAAATGATTTTATTTTAAAAAATGTTCAAAATGAAAAATGTTTATTATTTTCTGAACTATTTTTTGTGATTTTTATTTATTTTTATGAAAAATAATTTATCCTATATATAGTATATTATATTATATACATGTATAATTTACCTATGTGTTTTGTACATTTAATTTTATTTTCTTATTTATGTACAAATATGCCAATTTTATATTTTATTTATTTACAACATATTATTTAGAGTATAAATAATTTTTATTTATTTTTTATTAGTTATTTAGAAGTGTAAAATAAATAGGTGTATAAATATATACATGTGTTATATACAAGGTGAGAGAGAATTTATTTTATTTTATTTTTATTTTTATAAATTTTGTTTTATTTTTAGAAATATATAAAGGGAATATAAACACATTTTAATTTTTATTTTTTGTGAAAGTAAAATATATACATAGAGGGAGGGAGTATGTACGAGGTAGAGTGGCCCTATCTCTCTCTACTTATTTTATTTGGCGATCATGTCCAGTCTGGACCCTCTCTTGGGTTCGGGTCACTCCGTATTTATTCTAAATATTTCCTTCTTTTTCTTTCATTCTTTATTCTTTTATTTTTGCATAAATATATGCTAATTATTAATTATTAACAAATGCATGCCTATTGGTAATTTATTGTATTTACAATTATATACATGATGTTTTGCCAAGATATTTAGCTAAAATAAAAGAATAAAGAGTGATGAATGGGTATTCATCACTGCCTCATCATCAGCAATCACAAAATCACACTTGTGGTGGATATCTGGCTATGAATCTGTCGCCTGCTCTGATCGCTACTCTGACCTAGCTGAATCTCTATCTCTCAACTCCTCAACCGTCTCTATTTTTATACTTTCACCCTCGACTTGAAAGTATACCTTCCTGCTATCATGATCAAATACGACCTTTGCTGTTTCCAGGAAGGGTCAGCCTAATATGATGGGGGGTATCGGTCACGCATCCAGGGATCTCCATATTCAACACAACAAAGTCCATAAGGATTTCAGATCCTGAATGGTGACAACCACATCCTTCAGTAACCCCTTCAACCTCTCGACAGATCTATCTGCAAATTGAAGCACGATCCTGCTCTGTCGAAAAGGGCCAAACAAGAAGCAATTAAGTAAGGATGTCATAAAAAGGTTAATCGAAGACCCATTGTCTAATAGAGTACAATTGAACCGCTGCTCGTGAATGTGGCATATGACATACAGAGCCCCTGCATCTGGTCTCTTGGCTGGCAATTGATTCTGGATGGCGAAGCAAGTGGCACGGGTGAGCACAAGGATCTCCTGCATTGTGATTGTGCCTCTTCTGTTATGTACTGTGATCTTCTCTCTAAGGTTCTTTTGGAAGAGAAGGATGTGTTCCAATGCCTCCTGGAGAGTCAGATGGATATGAAATATGTCTATCATCTGCTCGGTGAACTCTAACTGCTATCTCTTTTTGCGGTTTTCTATTTTTTGGCCATTCCCTAAGCGGGGTGCTTGAGGGAAGGGGATGGATGCACCCACATCAGGCACTAAAGGGTATGAAGTAGGAATAGGTCTCTAAACATGTAAATGACTGGAATCCGTATAAGCATCATCAAGTATCATATCAGATGGACCAGGTAAAGAAACATAAAAACATTCCTTTATTCATTTTTTTATTTTTAGAAAATTTTCAAGTTTTATTTTTGTATTTTCCCAATATCGTCATCCTCAGTTACAGGAATATGAGTCAAAACAACTAGAGTATCCCTACATAGACTCTTAGGGTTCATTTGGTTGCAGGGTTGGGTAGGGTTGGGTTGGGTTGGGTACTATTTCACAGGGGTACCCCCTCCTCACAGTTTACTATTCACCCAGCCCTGTGAATAGTACCCAACCCTGCCCAACCCTGCAACCAAACGAACCCTTGGTGGCATCAGTACCACCGGCAACATCTGAAGAAGTGACATCAACACCATGCTTGGGGATGTTACATGGAATACCAGTGGCATTGGCACCACCATCTGTAGCATCTGGAGAAGGGACGACAAAAATTATGCCACTTAGACTTATGGTATGGAGTCTTGTATAGTATAGAATAGCCAAATTAATCCAATTTATACCTATTATGATATTACAATTGGATTGGTTACCAAAAAAGATTCAGAATTTAGCATGCTCTTTGTGAATGAGATAAAGATAAAATAATATAAATATAATTAGGACCAGTATAGAATTAACTTTTATTTTAAGACTTAATATTCAGAAAAAGATTTGTAGCTACCTTTTATTTTTATGTTTTGGTAGTAGAATTTCTAGAATATGGTTGAAGCTGATAATATTGACTGGATCATCCTCGAAGAGGGTGGCATCAGCACCATCATCAACATCAACATCAACGACAGCAACACCGCTCTCTAGCTCATCTGGCGCTCCTAAATGGACATCTTGTTATTGCCCAGATGAGCGCCGCCTGTGGCTTCTTACCCCTCCTAAGTGTCACAAAATTAGCATCAAATAAATAATGCATAGCATCTAGTATCTCACTAGGAGTGGCAAACTCTGTAAATTGTACATGCTCAGACTTCCTCTTCAGATTGGTCGGGATTGGCTCGATCTGCATGGGAATGGCGGCCTTGCCCTTGATGATTTCTCCTATCTCCTGTCTGAACTCATCCATTTCTCACCTGAAAGTGGTATGTCGCACTGCTATAATACGGACGAGATCCTCTAAAGACGATTCTCATACAAGGGTGCATGAGAGTCGGATGGGTTGCCTCTCTGAAAGTGTTGAGGCTGGCCATATTGCTGTTGCTGGTAAGATTGAGGGGGAGGTTGGTGAAACTGAGAATGAGGTTATTGTTACCTCACTGGTGACCCTGGTACTAGGGTCGAGGAATGGTGTGCTGGGAGCACTAAGGTTGTTGCTACTGCATACCCTGCACATATTGTGTTGGAGGTTGCTGCTAGGACTGAGCACCTCAAGTAGACCATCTAAATATTGGGTGATCACGATGGATACGGGGTTGTTGCTGGTATTGGGAATATCAAATTCCGTTGACTTCCATCAACGACACCGTCTGCTCGTGCAAAGGTGAAGTAAGGGACGCTAATGGCTGATCACTCTGATAGACCACCTTCTGTGTGTCTGGTGAAGGTGGCGGTGGCAACTGGTACTGCGGAGGTGGCTGAACATGCTCTGCCTAAATGTGGTGAACTTTTCTATATGAGGTGGATGGCTATGAAGATCTGCTCCCCTGATCAGCATGTGACCTAGACTATAGGAAAGAACTCGTCTGTGCCTCTTGAAGGTAAACGATCTGCGTCTTAAGGTCACTCAAATTCCGGGCCATATCATCAATCCCAAGCCCTGGCACATCTTCTTCTCTATGATCTCCTTGTGGTCCAACTTCTGGCTAACGATGCCCATGTCCACAGCTGATGACTCTACTAATGCTGGTGATGTAGAAGATGAAGATGAATCGGCCTCAACGGTCGTAATTCTGTGGTAAGACAACTCTTGATGGGAGGGTTTCCCCTGAGTGTAGACACGGGTCTGGGTCATCACTGTGTAGTTCTCAGCCATCTCCTCATAGATGACCCAGACCTAATTCTCATCCTTGGAAAAGTAGGATCCTCCACAAGAGGCATTGACAAGCCCATGTAGCTCATGTGTCAGCCCACAAAAGAAACTCTGTACTAAGTTGGGCTTGCTAATATCATGGTGTGGACACATATCTATGATCTCTCTAAAACGATCCCAAGCCTCATGGAACTGCTCATTTGGGATCATTGTGAAATTGCTGATCATGGCTCTTGTTGCATTTGTCCGACCGAGTGGATGGTACTTGTTGAGGTACGCGGTCCTCAACTGCTCCCAGGTGGTGACATCCTTCCCCAAGTGCTTCAACCAGTAGGATGCTCTGTCAACCTAGGAAAATGGGAAGGCTATCTACTTGATACTATCCTCATCCACTAATCTGTCGTGGATTGTGATGTAGATCATCTCAAACTTCTAAAGATGTAGATGTGGCTCCTTGGTGGCGTACCCATGGAATTTGGGCAACAACTGAATCGTCTGGGGCCTAAGCTCAAAATCTCCCTGAATGGTTGGTAACTGAATCCACATATGAGTGAGAGTTGCTCCAGGGTTGTGCAACTCCCTCATGGTGCAAGGTCTTTGTGATCACCGGCCTCCTCCTAGCGTCTGTATCTATCCTCTGCTCGGTCCTTAGGTCTAAGGATCTCTCCTCCACCATCGGGTCTCACAACTCTGGCATATACTCTCCCATCTCGCATTTGTGTCAACTCCTGCCTCACCTCTGTCATGAGCATTCCTCAGTTCCGGATCTATCTCTGCATCACCTCTAGGGATGCCATGAGAGTGTTGTTGATTGTAGACTGATCCAACACATCATGAATATATGGTTGCCCATCCTCTCTCCGCTCTTGGGCCATCTTTTCAGACTCGAAAAAGGAAAAATAGAGGACCTTAGGTATCCCCAAGTCAATAAAAAATTAACTCTAACTACTGTGTTGTACCTCAGGGAAATGGGTTGGGAAGGTCAAAAAGAAGGAGGTGGAATACTCGGGTTCCGAGAGTGGGTCTGAGCTCTCGGGAATCGCCCTAGATGAATGGACAGGTGTGTTGCGAAGCGATTCCATCAAAGGTAGCCTAAGAGACCACCTACCCATCATCATGATGTGGGGAGTAGTGAAGAGTAGATCTGGACTGAAAACAATGACGAGAAATCAAACCACCAATTCTCCAACTCAACACAATGATGACCGTGAAAACTCTGTCATTAATATTTTTTGTTTTAGATTTTAGTGAGAATATATACACTTAATCAGACTCACGGGTGAGATCACCTAGGGTAGAACCTGACCAAGATGGTGGTGCACACCCAACTTGGACAAGACACTTCTGCTAAGGGTTGAAGGCAAGCGCTTGCATCACAACCATACATCAATGAGTAATGTACAGGAGCATAGGGAAAAGTCTAAGAGTTTGGGCTCTAATCCTTAGCGGCTATGTCCTCACCCAAACTGTCTGGAGGTAAGTACCTGCAAATAATGAGGTGGTTACTTGATGAGCGATCCCGAGCGACTAAGGTAAATCAGGTGTCAATGGTCGTTGCGACCTCAACCTCTCAGGTCTAGAGTTCAATCAAGAAAAAGAAAATCAGACCACCAAAATCAAAGAGATAAAACCAATGAAAATCAAAATAGCCATCCTGGCTATATTATTAACCTGGTATAGCACGCAGGGTCGGTCTCAGGGAGCACGAATTGGCCTCGCGGCCTACGAAGTAGTATAAAAATAAAATAAAATAAACACAAATATTTTTGATGGATTTTTAATGGTTTTTATATTTTTTTGGATTTTTAATAATAAAGGAAAATAAGAAAAAGGCAAAATCAAGCAACTTCAACAATTAATAAAAACACTCAAACATTCCAAAAATTCAAACAAAAATATTTTTATGTTTTTTAGGTTTTTTAATGTTTTTGGTTAATTTTTCAGATTTTTCTAATTTTTATAGAATTTTCTAAAAATCAAGAAAGACCAAAACAGTAAATTACTATCCAGTCAGACTTGAAAAATCTATTTAAAATATAAAATGGATCTATAAAAGTCTGTAGGTAATATTTATGAAAAATATAAACAAAAACTAAAATTCAGAATAAGAGTTTATATTTTTTGATTTTTATATAATTTTTTAGAATTTTTATAAGTTTTTTAGAGTTTTTAAATTTTTAAGGTTTTTCTATACCCAAAAATCACCAAAATTGCACAAAAAAATAAAACATACTAAAACTAACTAATTCTAATTTTTTTATAATTTTTAAAATAGTTTTTATATTTTTTTAGGTTTTCTAAATCTGACAGAAGCAAAAATCACAGTTTTTGAATTTTTAAAAATATCAAAATGCCTAAAAAATGTACCAAATTTTTAGGGAAATTTTTACACAGTGGCAGGAGCCAGTGTCCAAATTTCATGCAATTTGAATTTAATTTGCTATTTTATTTAAATAAAACAAAGGCTCACAGTACACAGGGACCTAAATGCAAGGAAAAATAGTTCCAGGGGCTAAATAGTAACAAGCAAATAAAGTACAAGGGCCCCCGTACAAAAAGTCCAACAAGTCACGCGCGATGCATGTATATCAGGCACGGAGGGGCCTAACTGTAATTCCTATTTCGAAAATATCAAACAATAACACCCAGAAGAGATAGGACTGAATATGCAAATAAACCAAGTCCTCACGTGTCGGTGCACATGGCCCACATATATAAGGACTAAAATGCAAATAGAAGAAACATGAAGGTCCAGAGTGCAAATATCCAAAAATAAAAACACTAAAGTATATATTTACAGGACTAAATATGAAACGCAAGAAACAGAGGGGCCTACAAGTAATTTACCCCTTATTATCAGAGGGACGAGAAGGCGCCACATGGAGGATCGGATGGCGGATATGTATGCACACCTCTTCGTTGATGGATGCTCCAGATGAGCTCCAGATAACGATCCGACGGCTGCTAGCTCCTCGCAGATGGACGATCTAGATCAGAACTGGGCGAGGAGGCACGATTGGACGGTGACGGAGGATCCTCCAAGAACAGCTCACCGGCGGAGTTCGCCAGCTCAATACTCGCGGTGGAGAGGTCCTCTGAAGCTGCTATGTTGGGCGAAATGTTCCTGGCGATGATCCGTAGCTGATGGTAGGCTCCGATGGGACTGGAGACGTCGGAGACGCTCTGGCGACGAGGAAGCTCGGAGCTCGGGTGCCCAAATGGCTCGACCCCCCAGATGGGGTCCTTTGACTTGCACAACGGCACCAAACCAATCCTGGGTCGAGGGCAAAATGCCTCGACCCGGTTAGGGGTGAAATGGGTGCGTATAGGAGTCGGGGCGACACCCTCCGGCGAGGCGACGGCGGAGGAGGGTGAGATACCTGCTCCGGGGCGAGACAGGGGGAATGAAGGGGCATAGCAGGTGGATAGGAGTATGGCGAAGGTGGTGGTCGGGTCGGAATGGCAAATGGATGGTCGGAATGAGGTGAATCAGCCGGCAAAGCCGGCGGTGTGATTTGGGGGAAACCTAAAATTAAGCTAAGCTAAAGAAGATCTGACCTAATGGGTGGCTACAGTTAACTGTGCTGGAGCTGGAGGAGCTCCGGGGGTCATTGCCTCAAGGGTTCGTCGAGTCCCGAGGCTTGGCGCACCTCGCGGTGGCGCACGGCGACAAAGGTCGCTGGATCAGTGGTTCCCTGCTGCCCGGGCCTCGCTGCAATCCTCCTCCACGCGGCTGTCACTCAGGCGGTGGCGAGGAGCTCACTGGCGTCGAGGGGGAAAGCCAAAGATGGCGGGTAATGTGCGGCGGAGGAGAACCTAAATAGTGCCAGGAGTCCGGCTAAATGGAATCGGGCATGGATGCATGAAGCACGGATCCCTAGGTTCAACCCCGGGCGAGGGTATCGGATCAATGAGGATCAAATGGAGCCTGGGGTTTGGGTATTTGGAGCTCGGATAAAGCGGGGAAAAGTATGAGAAATCGGGTCGGGGCGCACAGATCCGAGTTGAATGGTCCAGGGGGAGTTGACCGAGGGTCAACATCCCCCGTGGACCAATCAAAAGCTGTCAATTATTAAAGTTTTAGAAATTCAATAAAAATAGTAAATGCTTTTATTTCGAAAAACTTTAAACATGAAAATGTTTATTTATTTTCAAATTATTTTTTTGTGATTTTTATTTATTTTTTTGAAATATAAATAAGGTATTTACATTATATTATTATATATAGGTATATACATATATGTATTTTTTATTTTTTATTTTTAATTGTTTATTTTTATACAATTATTCTAATTTTATATTTTATTTATTTATAACATAAAATTTGGAATAAGAGGGTATTTTTATTTTATTTTTATTATTTATTTACGTAGATGAAATAAATACTTATATATATATACATGGTATATATACAAGGTGAATTTTGATTTTTATTCTTTTTCTTTTTATTTTATTTTTATTTTTCTAATTTTTATTTTATTTATTTACATCATGAAATAGATAATATGGAAATATTTTTATTAGATTTTAATTATTTCTTTACAAGTAGAAAATAAATAGTTATATTATTCTATGTACATGGCCTATATACACTAATGAGGGATATTTTAATTTATTTTTATTTTCTTTTGTTTTTCCCATTTTTATTTTAGTTTTATCTTTACAAATATGTACAAATTAATAAAAATACATTTTCATTATTATTAAGAGGAAAATAATTTTATTTATATACATAGGTATATGTACACATGTGAATGACCCTATCTCCCTCTACTTGGATTCTTTTGCGGTCAGGCCCATGCTGAGCCCTCCCTTGGGATTAGTGTTGGACATGCGAGCCCACAGCGAGCCATTATGCAATAAATGTTATTGCAATTCACTCCTTAATCTGAAATAAAGAGTACATAATTTGCATAATAGGTCCCTTAGTACAATTAAGGTTATGTACCATGGCCATCTTAATGATCATACAGCTGTTGATTCAATTATTGAATCATAGAGGTTGGTGCTTAGATGAATATCTAATGAGTTAGATTGAGGACTCATCGAGCACCGTCAAATGATTGTTAAGAGATGATGTCCAGCCTGAGTAGGAGATGGCAATCCTATCTCATTTAGGTTGATATCTGACCGACCTCTTGATGCAGGTCGTCTGCATAGGAATAGAGATTCGGAGGTGTCAGATTAGTTAGGTCAAAGAGTTGACTTAACGAGATCGAGATAACCAAAGTCATATATCATATGTTGTCACGATACAGGCACACATCCTCTGACCAAAGACAGATGTATTACTATATGTTTGAGTATGTACATTTGGCAGACCAATAGGTCGATGACCTAATCAAGGTCTATACACCGGCACACTGGTGTGCATATAAGGGCATATGAGTAATACGATCTCTCAAAGGGATCATACATGTTCATTTACTGAACCGGAAGACATGAGCTCACTCATGAGATATTGGAAGAATCAAATTCCATGTGTATGGTCGTCTCGCTTTGGAAGCTTGACTGAATTTGTAGGTTTGATATATACTTTTGGAAAGTATATGATCAAGACCTAGGTATGATATATGCTTTTGGAAAGTATATGATCGATACCGACTTCCAATGATCAAATGAGAAACTTACTGATAGAACCCTGAAGTAGACAGTGTAAAGTTGATATAATACTTCAGGTTTATTCAGAGTCTTCCAGTATGCAGGATGTACAGGTATTAGGAATACCTGAGGGTGATGTGATCATAAACGATTGTATAACCATGACGCTTCCATTCCTAGGGAGTGATGAAACGGGTCTGGATTTTAGTGACTCCTCTCAATAGAGAAGTAATCTGATCTTAGTCCAAATGATGGACATTGATCTGAATGTGATTCAGATGCAATGAGAAGATTAGATTGCGGACTTGATTTAATCAAGCATCTATGGGAGGCCCGCGATCTGGATTTGAGATATGATCTCAATATCCATGTCACTATACGTGGAACAATACAATCGTCATGTCCTTATCTCCAAGTATTCGCGGAGAAAGCGCATTATCCTTGAAAGAGTTCATGGATAATTCTATTGTTGATATATGTATCCGAGCATTGAGAAAATGGATAATTAAATGTGATTTAATTATCATGAATAATATGAATTTGATTCATATTATAAGGAGAGTTATCATAGATAATTAAATGTGATTTGATTATCAAAGATGTAAATAATGTGAATGTGATTCATATTATTTGAGCACATGAGAATAAGTTATCCAATATAATTAAATATGATATAATTATTGTGGATAAGAATAATGTGGATAGTAATATCCAATTATTCATAATATATTATAAATGTGATTTATAATGTATTAGAGAGAGCTAATTATAATTTATATGTGTTGATTAATTATTATGTATATTGGATACACATTGTGTAATTAATTGACAATGTAAATTATATGTTGTTTTGGGTTGTGAATATGATTCACAATTTTTACCATGGCAAGATTGCAATATTCTCAAATATAATTGTGAATTATTTTTTAAGAATAAAAGCCAACAAAAGTTGTTGGAAATAAATAAAGGAGATTTTCAAGGAGATATGCAATCTCATGGATTTCCATGAGATTGCAATCTCCATGGAATCTTTGGGCGGCACATCATTCCTATAAGGAATGTGTGGCCGTCCACTTTGGAAGGTACATGGAGATGAAATCTCCGTGTATCTTCTCTCCTTATTTATTGGTTTGATTTAGGACTAATTAATATTTGATTTTGTCAAATATCTTTTAACCTAAATTTGTTGGTTTTACCAACAATAATCTTGACCATTGGATTGACATAAATCAATCTCATCCATTGATTTTATATGTCCCATAGATTGAGATCCATGGATCCCAAAACCTTATAAATAGAGAGGCATACCATGCTCTCTATTTTACACACAATGCTTGAGAAGCATATCTCTCTCTCCACTCGACAACCCTCTCTCTCCCTCTCATGGCCGTCCACCATGGATGACCTAGAGAGGTTCTCCATCGCCGTGGCATCGTCGTTATGCTGCCCGTTCGTCTGCTCGTGGATCTCCGTCTCCTTCGGTGCGCCTCGCTCATGAAGAAGACGTCGGATCTCGTGTGTCGAGATCAGAAGATCCGCCGCTTGGATCATCAACATGGATTGCGAGAAGCACACGGTTCATCCCCGCGCTCGCAAGCGTCTCCTCCGTCGGATCGGACTTGAGACAGGAGGTCTCTTTGTTTAGAGACTTGATCGCAACCACGCTTCAAGAGGTATCCTATTACTTGTTTGTGGTTTAGATGAAACGATCCGAGAAGTGTTCTTGGATCATGTGGTTTCCTCGCAAGAAAAATTTTTAAATTCCGCTGCATCGAGCAACTAGTACGACTAGTCGCTCCTCGTCGTATTCGATACAATGCTCACGCTTCCGTGATGCGCTTGAGTATTTTACCATATCCTTCAAGTGGTATCAGAGCCTTAGGTCGACGGTTTCGAATATGATTCGCTAACCGAGGATGACTTGGGTTCGTTATGGTCGCGAAAGTTTTTATCGCATTTGATTTCGCAGATCTGTTTAGTAAATAATTTCGGCCATGTTTAAAATGTTTAAGCATGAATTATTTACTTGGATTTTGTTCCCCATTAAATAAGGAAACCATAGGATCTGAGTTTGCGTAAATCGGATTTCGTTTGCTCTAGATATGGTTGTTTTAATGAACATGTATTCACTGTTACGGGAACTGCGAATCTTAACGTAATTAAGGAGTTAATTACTGTTTAGAGACGCCTCAAAATGCATGCAAAACACATAGGTTCTGTTGTAAATCAAGTTAGCAAACTATGGAAACTTACTTTGCTTAATTTGGATTTAAATTGATTGAGATATGCTAATTTTAGTAAGTAGGGGTCACTGCTGAAATTACTTTCCTAATCAAGAACCATGTGATTGTCAATTAGTGAAATTAATTGTTAATTTCATGAAATAATTATGGAAAATATTTGAGAAATATTGGAATATGATTATTTCCTTGATTGACTTGACCTCAACCAATTAATTGATTAGATTTGATCTTGATCATAATTGGAAACACAATCATCAAACTCCTTGCTTGAATAGGATTGGGAATTTGTCTAGCAAATTTCCTTATAATCAAAATTGTTTTGATTACTATATGGTATAATTTCGGTTGAGGAACCGATGATCATCTCAAGTACAAATTAATCAATTTGGCATTATCCTTTCCCGAGGCAGATATGGTGTCTAGTCGGGGATCGCTGGGGTAGCGGGTTGCAACGTATGCGGTCCGTCCCACTCCCGTCGGTACTGGCCATGACAGCGGGTAGGGCCGGGATAATGTCCGAGGGATTAAGTTGTATTTTCTAATTATTAAAATACGAATTAATACGTACTTTGAGAATAATACTATATATATTCAAGCATAAAAATCGATTTTGATTGATTGAATTGGATTGATAATTAATTTAATATGATTGAATTAATTATATCCAATTAAACCACTCTATTATGAATAGAGTTATTATTTCCCTTGGAAGAATTAATTATGTGAATATGATTCATGATAATTAATTAGAATTTGAATATGATATGGAGGATCACATAAGTGACATCCATGGTCTCCCGTCAAGGCGAAGAGTTTCGTCGCCAGATATTATATGTAGGAGACGCCTGTCCGAAGTGACAGCTCCTGCATATGATCCATTTGGATCGGGCTCGTCGCTTCTCGAAAGAGTAAGGACGTATGCGTAGTGACCCCAATATCGGGTCCTCATATTATTGGGGCGATATTGGATTGCGCATAGCGAGTTGTATTCCTGTTGACGGTTGGTTCAATTAATGACGGGTCAACATTGCCTTAGGGGTGGTAGACCCGGGTGTTAAAGACCGAATTGGGAGATGCAAGTTGGACTTGCAAGGCGGAATGTGTTCCCGCTTCTTTTTATCCGAGTTGTAGGTTCTCATATTATTGGGATGCAACAAAGATAAGGAAGGAGATCTCAGATCTTGTTTGAGATATAATGGTAAGTATATCTCTTACATTGAAAGTGATTAAGGGAATGAACTTTCATTGTTGACATGGCAAGACAACTTTGATATAAAAATTCCTAAATCAAAGTAAAACATGTATATATATAAATATATATCCTTATGCAAATTTCTTATTTCAGATAATCCTTCATTAAACCCACTCAATGTTATACTCAATAATAACCAGTAAAATATCATGGATTGGACTCATGATCCAGATATTGTACTTGCAGTTGGGCACATAATGTATATGGTTGCAATGTGTAAGTTTCCTCATAATAATGAGGGATGATGATTAAATAAGACAATAGGACTAAAACCCTAGGGTTTGCATGTCTCTATAAGTCCTGATCTTATCGAATGTACTTTTGAAGTGACATGTCGATAATGATCGTAATTATCAAATAATCGTTATAAAATTCTAAGAAGATGTTCTGGCATACATATGTGCTCTCGACATTTAATCATGAATGATGTGGTTCTCTGCATCATGCAGAATGGTGGCTTTATAAGAGATGATGTAATCAAATTGTTTGAGTACCTACCTGAACCAATGTTTTAAGAGTTTAGATGGATGTAGGTGATGAATGTCATCATTCTACTATCTTTACTCTAGTCATTCATGAAGCTTCATAATATTCATATTGTATGAATATAATGAAGCATATATAAGTGTTGAAATACTCTTATTTTGAATTCTTTTGAATTTAAATGAGAGATCCTTTAGTCTTGAGCAATGGTTGCTTAGAGACAAAGGGAGCGCAGTGGAAGCATCGGTTGGACCCACGTAAGAGGTATAGTCAAAGAGTTGACTGTACTTCTGTGACTTCCATATGACATCCAAAGAGTTGGATGAAGCCAATACTGTAATATGTTGATGTGTTGATAGTATGACTATCAAATCTATCTAGAATCCTTAGAGAAGGAATCGGATAATACATCGGAATAACCTACATATAATCATTGAAATTGACTTACTTATTTGATAAGGTAAAGTCTAATAATTGTATCTCAATCTTCTAAAGACACTTGCAATTGGTTGCATATGTATTAGAATATTAGAAATCTGATCTTAAGGTTTATTGGGCATCCATGTTGAAAGTGATGCAAGTGTTGCAACAATTTCCATTGGATCAATGAACTTCATATTTTCAGTGGGAGCCCTTAGTCTTAGAGAATGTCTCTATGACCTAGATATTAGAATACAGTCATTGTTTATTTCTAATTGTTGGATATAAACATGAATTCTGTAATAAATCTATCATAAAGAGTTATGATGGAGATATTTCAGATAGTAATCTAAAATCTAGTGGACTCTATTAAATTAGAAAATTAATGAATGGTTCATTAAGATTTCTAATACTGAAAATTAAACCTTTAAAGATCAATAGGAGGATAAAGATCATTTGACAATGATCTGGCATCAAGTTTTGGACACATGTCTGTTGATGAGATCAATGAGACATGAAACTTTAGATTGTCTAAAGATTCAAATCTCACATACTTGTGAATATTGTATTCAAAGTAAAATTGTCCAATACACCCTTCTTTGGGAAAGGTGTAAGATGTTAAGGTATTCAAGATCTCATACATATTGATGTATGTGAATCATCTATATCAGAATAAACATTATGGATATGTGATATCTATTAGTGATTAAATGTGATATGAGAGTTCTTCTCTTCACTTAGAAAACTTTGAAATGTTCAAAGATTTCACAATTTTGGTTTAGAACCAAAGTTTGAAGGAAGATGAAATGGATTTGATCTAACCAAGGTAGCATGTACCTATTAGATGAATTCAAGAAATACCTTATGGAGATATGAATATCATTCCTATCTCAATCCTCCTAATGAACCTGAACTCAATGGAGTTGTAGGGAGATACAATTGATCATGTGTGACATGATTTAATCAGTGATTAATCCTAGCATAATTATCTCTTAGTTTCCAAGGTATATATGTAGTAGAGACTGCATTATATATTTAATAAGGTTCCATGCATGTAAGCTGAAATCTAGCACTAGAGAGTGCTACTTCATTAGGAAAATAAAGGATGGTATTGTATACCTACTTTATGACCTTGAGATTCTTAAAGGATCTCATCTCTGAGAATGTGATTCTTAGAGGATGACTCTCTTAAGAATCAAGATAAAATGAAGTAAAGGTACTCATTTAATCTTGAGAAGATAATGAGGCTCCTAAAATTGGAAACTAAAAGGACAATTAAAGATGAAACATTAATACCTCTTCAAACAAGTTTGAGGATGGATCTGAAAATGATCGGACCTCATGTGATGAAGCTCCTGAGGATAATGACATGGAAAGATGGATGTTAGCAATAAAAGTCTAATGTAGACTTCATATACAAGTGTTGTATATGGACCCTCGAGGATCCACCTATATGGGTAATACCCATTAAGGTGTAAATGGATCTTCAAGAGAAAGAGGGAACTTGATGAGAAGGTAGAGACCTTCAAAGCACGGTCGTAGTCATGAGCTACACGCCGAAGAGAAGACATCGCTCGCGATGAGACTTGCTCTCCAGTGACCTTGCTTTAACCCATCAGAATATTGCTAACTGTAGCTGCACAACTTGACTATGACTTCTTCATGATGAGAGTCAAGATTGCATTCCTCTATGAATACCTCTCTGAGGATATACATATGAAGTAGCCCCAGGGCTTCAAAATTGAGGAAAGCAAGATGTGCTAGCTGAAGAACTCCATCTTTGGACTCCAATAAGTTTGTTGTAGTTGGAACATAAGATTTGATGAAATTATAAATGTTGTGATTTCAGATGAAATCTTGATGAACCATGTGAAGCTTAGTGGGAGTGCCATTGTGTTCATCGTGCTAAATGTAGATATTATTCTATTCATTTAGAATGATATAAGAATAAATAATAAGTGTTTTATAATTTGGTTGTTCCATACCTTGAGATACGATCTCAAGATACGATCTCAAGAATACCTATTAGATCTTAATTCTGAAGTCGTTCAGAAGCAAAGAGAAGAGGGTATTGGGACCCACATTAGTAATACACCTTAGACTTATTCCATTTTCTGGAAAATTCCAAGAGAGGCTTCCTTCCCTTAAGATGTGGTAGTGACCTATCTAAAGGGATAGCACCTCAAAGAGTTGAGGAAGTGAATGCTAGAACTGCTTGCACTTGTGCATCAGTTATGAGAAGCTGAGTATATGCTAGATGTATACAACAGCCAGATGTCTGCCATGCAGTGGGAGTAGTATACTGTTACTAATCCTGCTATGGAGATAAAACACTTGATTGCAGTAATAATAATATCTTCAAAGATGATAAAACTTAGAGATAGTGATCTCAAAGTCTTATCTTCAAAAGTTTAAGATCTTGTAGATAGTGATCTATAAGGGTCTTGACTGTAGATACCTTAGGAGATGGATATCTCCAGGAATGAAGGTATTCTAAAAGGATTATGGGAATACTGGTTATGATAACTAGTAAGATGTGGTGTCAAGGACACTATAACCGACAAAATTGAGTATCTGTTGCATAAGATGCAACATTCGCATTGGATGCGAGCACTATTACTAGGAGATATGCAAGTGCCGTTAAAGGACTTGGCGTAGTCTCTTGGGAACGGAGTGACTGATCAGCTTACCTAGCTATTTTCTAAATAGTCTATGATTGTCACACGAGTGCGGGTTTAAATGATTAGCCCATTAATGGCTCTTTAGGCTGGTGGGAGATTGTTGGACATGCGAGCCCACAACGAGCCATTATGCAATAAATGTTATTGCAATACACTCCTTAATCTGAAATAAAGAGTACATAATTTGCATAATAGGTCCCATAGTACAATTAAGGTTATGGCCATCTTAATGATCATACAGCTGTTGATTCAATTATTGAATCATAGAGGCTGGTGCTTAGATGAATATCTAATGAGTTAGATTGAGGACTCATCGAGCACCGTCAAATGATTGTTAAGAGATGATCTCCAGCCTGAGTAGGAGATGGCAATCCTATCTCATTTAGGTTGATATCTGACCGACCTCTTGATGCAGGTCCTCTGCATAGGAATAGAGATTCGGAGGTGTCAGATTAGTTAGGTCAAAGAGTTGACTTAACGAGATCGAGATAACCAAAGTCCTATATCGTATGCTGTCACGATACAGGCACACATCCTCTGACAAGATACAGATGTATTACTATATGTTTGAGTATGTACATTTGGCAGACCAATAGGTTGATGACCTAATCAAGGTCTATACACCGGCACGCTGGTGTGCATATAAGGGCATATGAGTAATACGATCTCTCAAAGGGATCATACATGTTCAGTTACTGAACCGGAAGACATGAGCTCACTCATGAGATATTGGAAGAATCAAATTCCATGCGCATGGTCGTCTCGCTTTGGAAGCTTGACTGAATTTGTAGGTTTGATATATACTTTTGGAAAGTATATGATCAAGACCTAGGTATGATATATGCTTTTGGAAAGTATATGATCGATACCGACTTCCAATGATCAAATGAGAAACTTACTGATAGAACCCTGAAGTAGACAGTGTAAAGTTGATCTAATACTTCAGGTTTATTCAGAGTCTTCCAGTATGCAGGATGTACAGGTATTAGGAATACCTGAGGGTGATGTGATCATAAACGATTGTATAACCATAACGCTTCCATCCTAAGGAGTGATGAAACGGGTCTGGGTTTTAGTGACTTCTCTCAATAGAGAAGTAATCTGATCTTAGTCCAAATGATGGACATTGATCTGAATGTGATTCAGATGCAATGAGAAGATTAGATTGCGGAATTGATTTAATCAAGCATCTATGGGAGGCCCGCGATCTGGATTTGAGATATGATCTCAATATCCATGTCACTATACGTGGAACAATACAATCGCCCTGTCCTTATCTCCAAGTATTCACGGAGAAAGCGCATTATCCTTGAAAGAGTTCATGGATAATTCTATTGTTGATATATGTATCCAAGCATTGAGAAAATGGATAATTAAATGTGATTTAATTATCATGAATAATATGAATTTGATTCATATTATAAGGAGAGTTATCATAGATCATTAAATGTGATTTGATTATCAAAGATGTAAATAATGTGAATGTGATTCATATTATTTGAGCACATGAGAATAAGTTATCCAATATAATTAAATATGATATAATTATTGTGGATAAGAATAATGTGGATAGTAATATCCAATTATTCATAATATATTATAAATGTGATTTATAATGTACTAGAGAGAGTTAATTATAATTTATATGTGTTGATTAATTATTATGTGTATTGGATACACATTGTGTAATTAATTGACAATGTAAATTATATGTTGTTTTGGGTTGTGAATAGGATTCACAATTTTTACCATGGCAAGATTGCAATATTGTCAAATATAATTGTGAATTATTTTTGAAGAATAAAAGCCAACAAAAGTTGTTGGAAATAAATAAAGGAGATTTTCAAGGAGATATGCAATCTCATGGATTTCCATGAGATTGCAATCTCCATGGAATCTTTGGGCGGCACATCATTCCTATAAGGAATGTGTGGCCGTCCACTTTGGAAGGTACATGGAGATGAAATCTCCATGTATCTTCTCTCCTTATTTATTGGTTGGATTTAGGACTAATTTATATTTGATTTTGTCAAATATCTTTTAACCTAAATTTGTTGGTTTTACCAACAATAATCTTGACCATTGGATTGACATAAATCAATCTCATCCATTGATTTTATATGTCCCATGGATTGAGATCCATGGATCCCAAAACCTTATAAATAATGAGGCATACCATGCTCTCTATTTTACACACAATGCTTGAGAAGCATATCTCTCTCTCTCCACTCGACAGCCCTCTCTCTCCCTCTCATGGCCGTCCACCATGGATGACCTAGAGAGGTTCTCCATCGCCGTGGCATCGTCGTTATGCTGCCCGTTCGTCTGCTCGTGGATCTCCGTCTCCTTCGGTGTGCCTCGCTCGTGAATAAGACGTCGGATCTCGTGTGTCGAGATCAGGAGATCCGCCGCTTGGATCATCAACATGGATTGCGAGAAGCACACGATTCATCCCCGCGCTCGCAAGTGTCTCCTCCGTCGGATCGGACTTGAGACAGGAGGTCTCTTTGTTTAGAGACTTGATCGCAACCATGCTTCAAGAGGTAATCCTATTACTTGTTTGTGGTTTAGATGAAACGATCCGAAAAGTGTTCTTCGATCATGTGGTTTCCTCGTAAGAAAAATTTTTAAATTCCGCTGCATCGAGAAACTAGTGCGACTAGTCGCTCCTCGTCGTATTCGATACAACGCTCACGCTTCCGTGATGCGCTTGAGGATTTTACCATATCCTTCAATTAGGTCACTCAATATTTATTCTAAATATCTCCCTCTTTTTCTTTTACTTCTTTATTCTTTTATTTATGCACAAAAACATGCTAATTATGCATATTTACAAGATGCGTGCAGTTTGATAAATTATTCTTTTTACACAAATATACATGATGTTTTGCAAGGGTTTTGTAGATAAAATAAAAGAATAAAGAGTGATGAATGGGTATTCATCACCCCCCTATACTTAACTTTGCTTATCCCTTAGCAAACACTTATTTGAAAAAGAAGTGAGAAAGAAAAGGAAAAAGAAAAAGAGGAGAAATGCATGGATTAATGCTGATTATTAAACTTGCCTTCATTAAATTGAAATATGGAGCTCGGTCAGATCTTTGGATTATTAGTGTGTCGGAACCTTATTTGGACTTAGGTTTAAAACTTAACAGCCTCTAAGATCCACTAATCTATAGTCAAGACTCCTCAATAATCCAGATCAGAACAAGTCTACATACACAAACCCTGAAGACCATGAATCTTTCCTTGTACAGTGTAAGTGAGGTATAGCTCTCCACCTCAAAAGTAGTAAAATGACAACCCTCCCCAACAAGATAACTCTATGACCCTAGTCTGGCCACTCTTTCCTCGAGGAGCGGGGTATTCCCTTCTAAGTTCAAGTTCAACCGACTCAAGAAGAGGGGGAAGAAGAGAATGGACCATGGCCAGTGTAGCCATGTATCCTTGGGAGCTCAAACAGTGTAGCTGAGTCTCCCCGCTGCAAGCTACGTAAGATGGAACATGAGTCTCAAGCTTTGCTTATTGCACTATATACATACTCCGGTGGGATTATCATTTTCTCTCAGACCCACCACTTTTTTGGAGTTATTTTCTTTTTGCATTTTTTTGTGCATCTGTACAACATATTTACAAGGTGCATCATATATACATAAGGAGTTTTTCCTCTTGAGCCAGTAGACTATCCCTCTTTTGAAGCATTATTGCAACCCACAACTCCTGTCGTTAGACCTCATGGCAACCAGACCAAGTTGAGATGCACTTCCTTCACTATAAGAAGAAGAGAGGTTCCGCCTAGAAGTACTACCCTCATATGCTACCCCAAGTCAAGGAAGACCGCCTCCTCACCACCTCATCCGTAGAGAGCTCGGTGTAAAGTGAGGGTCCAAGTCAAGTCATTGTCTATATGAGTCATGTGTGTGTTGTTAAATGCTCTACTAAGGCTCATTGAGATGACATATGATCATAGCCTAGTGGACTCAAAGAATTAAGTCATCATGGACCTGAAAAGTCTCAACCCTAAGTCCTATAAGGTTCCTCTTATAATTAGGTGGATTAAGATCTTAACCAAGCTCCATTTTACAATTTAATTCAGGCTAGTTTAAATGTCAACTATAATCCATGAAAAATCATACAAATATTTACAAAGATGCTATTTACAAACTATTTACACATGTGCAAAATTTTTGAAAAATGTTTTGAAACCATGGATGTATGCATGAATGCAAGTTTTGCAAAATATATACACAAATTTACACAAGGTTTTTGCAAACTTTTGATTTTCAAAACATTATGAAAAAATTTTGTACTATATACATAATTTTGATAAGAAAATATTTACACACTATTTACACAAAATGTTTTTACAAACCTTTTTACAAAAATAATTTGTACACTAGCTATGTATGTGCAATAAAAGAATTTTATTTACAAGGAAAAATTTTTAGTTTTTATGGGTTTTTGGGTTTTCAGCCATTTTCATTTATTAACACACTCACACAAAGTACGAGTTATGGCTAAAGTATATATGAAATATATACACACCCCCCTATACTTAGCTCGAACGATGTCCTCAGAGTCAAGAGCGATGAAGAAGACATAACTCGTGCTTAGTATAGGGAAGTGAAAAGGAAGGCTATATACAAAGACGAATGAAAGAATAGAAATGCAAGAGGATCTCGGCATTTCCCCCTATACTTAGGATCAACTAATCCTAAGTATAACAGGTTGTACATGAAGGGAAAGCCGAGTGAAGAATGTACATGGTCTACCTCCCCTATACTTAGGGTAAAATATCCCTAAGTATAGGCAGCACAATATAGGTAGAAAATCACAAAGAAAATCAACAAATATATACAAGAAGGAAGGGCATCACTCCCCCTATACTTAAGGTTAAGAATCCTTAAGTATAGGCAACAACAGAAGTGGTGAAACGGAACGGAAGAGCAACTCGGTGTTTCCACCCCCCCTATACTTAGGATGAGGTATATCCTAAGTATAGCAAAGATAATCCTATACGAGACCTGGGGTGAATACAAAAATGGAAGAAAGAACGATCAAAATAAGACGAAACATGTATATACAAAAGGGTACAATGTTGAGGTGCCTCTCAACAAGAGCTAGGTTTTACGCCCCTAGTTGGGCACAAAGGCTAGGACAAAGCTGTGTCAAGGTTCAGGACGACATCTGTAAGGCGGATGTTGTATTGTCGTCGCAGTCTCGGTATAAGAACAGCGACAAAATCAACAGTGTGAGGTGATGAATACTCATTCATCACTCTTTATTCTTATATTTTAGCTACAAAACCTTTGCAAATGCATGTAGATATGTGTAAATAGAAATAATTACCAAAAGCATGCATTGTGTAAAAACCTATAATTAGCATGTTTTTGTGCAAAAATAAAAGAATAAAGATTAAAAAGAAAAGGAGGGAAATATTTAGAATAAATATTGAGCAACCTAACCCAAGGGAGGGCTCAGCATGGGCCTGACCGCATAAAAGTCAAAGTAAAGGGAGATAGGGGCTCATGTGTGTAAATATATATGTAAATAAAATAAAAGTATTTTCCTCACAAAAATAGGCTTGTAAATATTTGTATATATTTATAAATATAAAATCAAAACAAAAATATAGAAATTAAAAAGAAAACCAAAAATCTCATTCATGTACATGATCACCTTGTACATAGTTCCATCATCCCTATTTATTTATCCTTATAAATAAATAAAAGTAATCTCCAAAATTTTTGTAAATATTCTATATTATATAGTGTAAATAAATAAAATAAAAACAATTAAAACAAAAACAAAATAAAAATAACAAAATTAAAAACACAAAAATATATTGTAAATATACCATGTATATAAATGTATATATGTATTTATTTCACCTATGTATATAAATAATTAAAATAAAATAAAAATATCTTTTATTCCTTATTTTATAATGAAAATAAATAAAATATAAAATAGGAATAAAAATTGCATAAAAATAATAATTAAAAAAATCAAAAATTAAAAACCCTATATAGTGTACATATACCTATATATAACATATTATGTATATACCTTATTTTTATTTCGACAAAATTAATAAAAATCACTAAAAAATAGAAAAAAATAAAATAAAAATATTTCATGTTTTAAGTTTTCACTAATTCGGTCGTTTGCCACCTGTTATTTCACTTCCAAATATTGTCCACGTGGCCGACCCCTATTGGTCCTGGGATTGTTGACCGCCCGGTCAACTACCCCCCCAGGACCACTTCTCACGGGCTTAGGCGCCCGACCTGATTTCCCTAATTTCTAGCGCCTAAACCCGATTGATTCTCACCTAAACCCCGGGTCAGATCCGTCCACGACACATCCGTCACCCTCGCCGGAGCCTTCGCCTTGGGATCTGCGCTCCAGATTGCCCTACCCGCGCGCCTCTTTCCGGACCCTCCATGATATATATTCTCAGCTCCGCCACCTCGAATCTCATCTTTGGTCATTTGATTCCACCCCCAGTGAGCTCCAGTGAGTGCGCAAGAGTGACAGCTCGCGTCCGGTGCTGTCGAAGCGAGGAGAGGAAGAGAGACCACTGATCCGGCGAAGCCTCGCCGCCTTGCTCCACCACCTGCAGGAGCATCGAGCCTCGGAGGGAGACGCTCCTCGAGGCGACGACCCAGAGCTTCCTTAGCTCATCCCTAGTCTCATCAGCCACCCAAGTATCCCTGTCGTTCATTCTTTTCCTTTAATTTCTAGTTACCCCCAAATCGCCGCTCCGCCGTGTTACTTCGATTCCGACCACTCCATAGCGATATTCGATCATCGGAATCCACAGTCATCTTCGCCTTCCTCCTACGCGCCTTCTCCATCCCTCCATCCAACCCAGCTCGCACAGGAGCTGGGATTCGAGCTCCACCGTCCCCCCTTCGCCAGAGCTCGCCCACAGCGCCCCATCGTTCATCGTCACTCCGCCTAACTGGGTCGAGGCAGTTTGCCCTCGACCCGCGAGTCTGCTGGACTGTTTTGCAGGTTCAATGAGGACCATCTGAGGTCCTTCGACATCGAGCCAGGAGCTTCGCCTCCGTCGACCTCGCCGGAGCTCTACAGAGCTCGGCTGGGTCATCGGAGGACACCAGCAGCTGCGCAGCGCCACGCCGGAGCTTCTCCGATCCTCAGACGCAGCAGGGGAGGACAGGAGCGCACGCACTGGGCCGGCGAACTTCGCCGGCCACCTGTTCTTCCTCGACCTTCAGCCGCCGTTCGATCCGCCCTCCCGCTCCAGTTGTCATCTGGACCGCCCGTTCACGGAGCCGCCTTCACCGTCAGATCTGAGGAGGACCGATCCCAGCCGTCCGATGCTCGAGGGTTAGCTACAAAGAGCCACGACCGTTGATCACACCACGTGGTAGGACCCCAGCCGTCGGATTCGCCCGAGGAGCCCAGCTGTGGAGCGCCCGTTGTTCGCCACCGTCAGATCTCCACGTGGCCTCCATCCAGCCGCTCCATTAATAAAGGGTAATTTACCCTTAGGCCCTCTTGTTTATTTCATTTCGTCTTTAGTCCTGTAAGTAGTTAGTTTAGTTGTTTAGTTTTTGGGATATTTGCATAGAGACCCTGGTGCTTGCATTTATTTGCTGTTATGCCCCTGTGCGTTGTATGACACGTGCTTCGACACGTGATTTTCTGGTTTATTTGCAATATAGGCCCTGTAGTTCTGGTTGTTCTTGAATGAATAGAAATTTTAGTTTATTTGCATTTATACCCCTGTGCGTATTTTAATTGAACATGTGCGAATATTATTGGGTTATTTGCAGATAAGCCCTTGGCCTTTGGTACCTGTTACCAAAAGGCCCTCGGAACTTATTTTCTTCACATTTAGGTCCCTGAGTGCCTCAGGCACGCGCGACGCGTGTGACTTCCTGGGTGAATTGCACCAGACCCCCCAGACTCTTGGGTATTTGCACTTTGGTCCCTATGCACTGTGCCCCCTCTTTATTTTTGAATAAAATAGCAAACTACCTCCAAATCCAACGAAAATTGGATACATGGCTCCTGCCATAGTGTAAAATTTTCGAGGATTTTTTAGGACATTTTTGTTTTCATTTGATATTTTTAAAAATTCAAAAACATCTATTTTCTTCACTGTCTAACTTTAAAAATCACAAAAAAATATTAAATAGTGTCTAAAAATTACAAAAAATTGTCTACTGTCGATTTTGTGGTGTTTGATTTTCTAGCCAATTTTGGCTATTTTTCATTACTGAAAATCACTAAAAATCAAAAAACACTCAAAATCTTATAAAAATTCTAGTAAATCAATTAAAAATCCAAAAACAATAAAATTGGTGCCTAAATTTTCCTTGTTTTATTCTCTTTACAGGAAAATTACCTCCCAGCTAATTTGGGGCTTTTAGATATTTTATCTAGGCCCTTTTAGCTCGACTGGACAGTACCTACTATTTTAGCTACTTTTTTATTTTTAGAAAATTAAATAAACATCAGAAAATTCTCAAAAATTCACCAAAATCTCTAAAAAGTATAAAACACCTAAAAACATTTTTGTTTGAATTTTTGGTTGATTTATAGTGCTTTTAATAAATTGTTGAAGTGTGTGCTTAGTTGCTTTTCTTATTTTCTTAATTAACTAAAAAAATTCCAAAAAAAATATTAAATAATTAAAAACCACCAAAAATATTTGCTTCTTTTATTTCTCTTTTTGACTACTTCGTAGGCCGAGAGGCAACCCGTGCTCCTTGAGTTCGACCCTGGTCGCTATACCAGGTTAAATTAATAGCAGGACTGCTATTTTGTGTTTGATTGATTTTATCTCTCTTGGTGGTCTAATTTTCTTGATTGAGCCGAGTCTGAGTGGTCGAGGTCACAACGACCGATTAGCTCCTTTACCTTAGTCGCTCAGATAGCTCATCAGAATGGCGCCGTTGTCGGGGAGCACGGCTTAGTAGTTTTTGTTTTTGCTTTATTTTTGTTTTCGCAGCTTTTCGCGGCTCTTTCAGAGCTCGCGGCTTTTTCGCGGCTTTTGTCTATATTTTATTTTTGCTTTATTTTGCTTTATTTTCTTTTCTTTTGTTTTTATTTTTGTTTTATTTTGAGTGTTTATTTTATTTTGCATTTTTGCATATATACCCCCATTTTCAGTTTCATTTCTTTTTCTGTTATTATTTGATTATTTTGGTCTGACCACTTGTCTCTGTTTCTTGTGAGGGCCCGAGGACCGCGGAGGCGACTTTCGAGGAACCGACGCAACCGCAGGACTTGGAGGCGGCTCCTTTCTTTACGGAGCCGTAGGAGAGAGCGAGAGAGAGCCGAGTAGGAGAGGAGTAGATTAGGTTTTATTTTTCTTTTTATTTGATTATTATTGTAATAATACATGTACTCAGAGACTGGACACTTGGACTCTTTGACTTAGCGGGTCTGTTTCGCCGAGCACCGGTGTGCTCGGGGGACCCTTAGGAGTTTTTCGCGGCTTTTCTCGCGGTTTTGTTTTCTTTTCTTTTTAGCTGCCTTTTCCGGTGTTTACGTAGTTTTTGATCGAGCCCCTAGATTTAGGATTTTATACTTGCTTGTGCCGTAATTAGTAGGGTCCCCACACTTAATTATCTGCCTGCTCCTATAGTACGCTTAATTGGGACCTACTAATAATCAATTAATAAAAATAACTGACTCACTTTCCTTCGTGGCTTACGTGCCGTAGTCTACCCCACAAAGCGCTTTCTCCTACCCCCGATTTGTCGGGCAGAGGAGGGGTAGACCAAGACCGGACCTTTGGCCTGTAGGACGGTGACCAGTGAGACGGTTCTGCGAGTAGAATTGCTGATCTAGGACTCGGTTTTCATCGCTGCATCATTTAGGTAGTTTAATTTCTGTCTTTACATTTATGCGCTGATCATATTGCATGTAGAGTGCTGGAGACAGGTACGCCTTTCTGACTTTGCATGCATCATTGATTTATCGTGCATCGGCTTTTTCATCTTCTCCCCCTATTTTGGATTAAATAACAGGAGAATCGAAAAATTCGTTAGGCGTTTGTTTTTATTTGAAAAATATTAAAAAGAAAAACCATAAAATTAGGACTGGCTAAAACTATTGACCCTAAAAGACGCTCACCTTAAAAATTTGTCTTGGGAGAGCAACCCCCTCATTGTTTGGTTTGATTGCGCGAGAGAGTGACCCGCACCCTAGGTAGAGCCCTCCGGTGCTATTTCCAGCTGACTACCGACTCTTCCGTGCGGGCCAGTCGGTTGGGATAGTAGCGGGTATCCTAACAGGTCACGTAAGCGCTCTGATATCTTGTGTGTTCACCTAATAAAAAATTGACAAGATAATTTGACCGAGCTTTTACGGTCTTCAGCTCACGTTGCGTTGGTGAACCGGGGGTTTGCATTTTGATCATAGTAACTCCAGATCCCATCCGCACTACTCGACCAGATCACGATGATGGGTAGATGCTCTCTTAGGCAGCCTCTGGTTGCACCACTTCGGGCACATCTACCCAATCATCTAGGTTGGCCCGCGAGAGCCGAGACCAGTTCTCCGAGCCCGAGTACGGTTCCTCCTTGTTCCCCCTCGACCCCCTTTCTTTTCGGTTCTGAGAGATATGAGCCAGAGGAGAAAATAGCAGATTTGACAGCACTTAAGTATGGCTCATTTGATTTTGCAGACGTCATGGCCGGTAGTTCAGAGGACCGCTCCAGGACAGAGCACATCGTGATGGACCAGGGAGAGATCAACTCCACCCTGATCGCCTCGTTAGAGACAGTGCAGCAGCAGCTGAGGGATCAGGGAGCTTTCATGATTGAGATGAGGAGAGAGTTGGAGCGACTCAGAGCAGAGAGAGATCAGAGCGAGCCTGAGGACAGACCAGATGCAGAGGCACGAGCCGCAGCAGCCGCAGCAGTAGCAGCAGCCGCCGCCGCAGCGGCAGCCGTCGCGGCAGGAGGACCACCGAGACCGATGCGGGAGTTGCACAACCCCGGATCTACACTGATGCATCATTGGGTGGTGGTACATGCTATTGTGGGGGACTTCAAGTTCCCCCCGAACACCCTGCAGATGCTTCCCCGTTTTCACGGACTTGCCACCGAGGAGCCCCATCTCCACCTCCAGGAGTTCTTGATGATCTGCAGTATTGTCCACGACCGCCATGTGGACCAAGATACGATTCAGATGATCGCCTTCCCCTTCTCCCTAGCAGACAGAGCAGCCACCTGGCTGAAGCATTTGGGGAAGTTTGTTTACACCTGGGAGCAGCTCCGCACCGAGTACTTGAACAAGTACTATCCACTCAGGCGGACCAATGCAACGAGGGCCCTGATCAGCAACTTCTCCATGCTCCCCCAACGAGCAATTCCATGAGGCATGGGAGAGGTTCCGTGAGCTCACAGACCGATGCCCGCACCATGATATCTCGAAGCCGAACCTTGTGCAGAGCTTCTTCAGCGGGCTGACACCAGAGCTCCAGGGCCTGGTGAATGCTTCTTGTGGCGGGTCCTGTTTCGCCAAGGATCACGACCAGGTCTAGGCCATCTTCGAGGAGATGGCCGAGAACTATATGGTGATGTCCCAGACCCGGTTGTACACTCAGGGGAGACCCTAGCAGCAACCAGGACCCGTGCAGTACCAGAGGATAGCACGGGTCGATGCCGGTCCATCCAGTTCATCCGCAGTTGCAGCAGCACAGGCAGAGTCGTCCGCTGCAGATATGGGTATCATCAGCGAGAAGTTGGACCGCATGGAGCTGATCGAGAAGAAGCAGTGTCAGGGCATCACTCAGATGGAGCAGATGGCACATACTCTGAGCGACATGAAGACCCAGCTCATGTGTCTCCAGGAGGCACAGACGGCTTCCCCAGCCCCGTCTTCAGTCGCGAGGCGATACAGGCGGCAGCAGCAGCTCGTCCCAGCGCTCCAGCTCCTTTCAGCAGCCTAGACAGGTTCACCTTGTACAGGCGGAGCCGTACCAGCAGCAGCAGCCCTCTTACCAGTCCACCACCATCTCCAGACCTGCAGATGGTGGTATACCAGCCGAATCAGCCTCTGGCAGTACTCCCGCCAGCCCCGTACGATGCAGAGCTGTTGATGGATGTCAACGGGATTTGGTATGACCGTCCCCAGCCTGGGATCCGACGAGACCATCCCGGATTCAGGTGGGGGAGTGGAGGTACCCAGCCCCAGCAGCAGTCATCCGGTCAGGGAGGGCAGTATAGCCAGCAGAGGGATCACCAGCAGCAGCAGCCCCCAGCCCACCAGCCATACCAGCAGTCGTCCTTCGTTCCTCGTCCCTATCAGCAGCAGGGACAGTCTTGGAGACGTGAGCAGCAGGCTCACCAGTCACAGCAGCAGCAGCATCCTTCCTTCTACCCCTCTCAGCACCAGCAGCACCAGTTCCAGCAGCCTCAGCACCAGAGAGGCTACCCGTCGGGCTCCCATGAGAGCCCCGCCTTGGATGACATAGCCCGCATCCTCACAGATCAGCGGGCTACTTTCAGACGGGAGATGGACGAGTTCCGCCAGGAGATGCGGGACCTGATGAGAGGGAAGGCCGCCATCCCTGCACAGATAGAGCCGAATTCGAACAGCCTGAAGAGGAAATCTGAGCAGGTAGTTTCCACTGAGCATGCCACTCCTAGTGATCCATTTGATGATATGTCTTCGGATCTATTTGATGCTGATTTTGTTACACTTAGGAGCGGTAGAGCACCAGCAGGCGGTGCCTCATCTGAGCGACGTCTCGAGGATCCACCCAGGGCGCCAGATGAGGAGGAGGAGAGCGGTACTGAGGCCGCACGCGATGATGATGGTGGTACTGATGCCACCAAGGATGCTGATTCCACCGGCGGTACTGAGGCCGCCGCTTCACCAGTTCGAGGAGGTGGTGCTGATGCCACCAGAGTAGCCGAGCCAGCCCGCAGTACTGAGGCCGCGAAACGTCCAGTAACAGAGCCAGCCCGAGGTGGTACTGAGGCACCGGTGTTCGTTTTGATAGAGATGTTGTTTTTCCTTCTGTCGATGTACCTCAGAACACTGTTGTGAATAAAGGAAAAGGTTTAGTTTCTTCTGGTCCCACTGTGGTGATTGATGTATGTGCGGATCCGGCCGTCGAGCCGTCTAGGCCTTTTCCTAGTCCTTCATCTGAGAAGGACCCTGTGATCCCCTTCCCTAGAGCCCCTTCAGATGGGGAAGGGGAAGAAAAGAGAAAAAAACCCAAAAAAGAGAGAGCAGGAGGAGTTCAGCCAGAGCATGATCGATAGATTTCACATACAGCTGACCCTTCAGGAGGCTTTGCAGCACATCCCCCTTCTTCAGTGATCTTTGAGAGATAGGACCACAGTCAGGAGGAGGAGGAGGAACCATCATTCAGAGATACATGTGCTGACAAAAGCCACGTGCTTCGCGATCCAGAACCGTCTGTCGGCCAAGAGGCCAGATTCAGGAGCCCCGTATGTCAGATGTTAGATTAGTGAGCAGAGGTTCGACCGGACTCTATTGGATAGCGGATCGTCTATCAACCTCCTTCCGGCAGCCCTTCTCGACCGCTTCGAGTTGGGCACTCTTCGACAGAGCAGGACAGTCCTTCAGTTTGCTGATCGATCTGTCAAGAGGCCGAAGGGGTTGTTGCGAGACGTTATCGTCACTATTCAGGGCCTGCAATTCCCGTGGACTTCGTAGTGTTGGACATGGAGATCCCTGATTCAGTGGCCGATACCCCCATCATCCTCGGTCGTCCGTTCTTGGCCACAGCCAAGGCAGTGACTGATCATGATAGCGGGAAGGTATACTTTCGCGTCGAGGGCGAGAGTATACAAATAGAGACGGTCGAGGACTACAGAGCCAGAGAGAGCATGCTCAGAGACTAACACAGATACAGAGCAGCTGACAGAGGTCGGGCTAGACATCCACCAGGACTGTGATTTTGTGATCACAAATGATGAGGCAGCATGGGCAGACCCTTCAGCACAGGCCATCCTCTCATTTCCAGACACCACTAATGCAGAGATGACAGCAGAGGAGAGCTTGGAGAGCACAGCCTTGGTCCAGGATACTACAGAGGCAGCAGATCCGGTTCTTGATTGCGACACGGCTTTTAGTGATGGTGGTGCTGAGGCCACCATGTGTGATGGTGGTACTGATACCACCTTATTTGATGCAGATCCCTCAGATTCAGAGTCTGATTGGGCAGATTGTGATGACCAGATGCCAGACCTGAGTCCACCTGAGCCTACATATGAGGAGGAGGTAGAGGCAGAGCAGATCAGAGACAGTACAGTTGAGCAGCCTCCTCCAGACCCAGTTTACGAGAGTTCGTATTCTTTCTCCCATGCAGATTTGGCAGACTTAGCAGCATTCACGCACCTTCTTCCGAGGCCAGATTTCCCAGCACCCAGCTGTCCAGAGCTGAAGCCGCTCCCTACTTCGCTGAAATATCGGTTCCTTGCGGGCGAACCTGAGATGCACCCAGTCATCATCTCCGCCGATCTGACTGGAGAGCAAGAATCCCGTTTGATGGGGGTTCTTGAAAAGAACCGCAAGGCAATCGGATGGAGCGTAGCAGATCTCCATGGGATTAGTCCATCAGTGTGCTCCCACCATATTTATCTCGAGGAGGGGGCGAAGCTGTCGCGTGAATTCCAGCGGCGACTAAACCCCAACCTGAGAGAGGTCGTGATGAAGGAAATATCAAAATGGTGGAGTGCAGATTTCATTTATCTCATTTCCGACTCCAAGTGGGTTAGCCCCTTGAATGTGGTGCCCAAGAAGACGGGCATCACGACTGTGATCAGTGAGTCGGGAGAGGAGATTGCTACACGAGTACCCACCTCTTGGAGGGTCTGTGTTGACTACAGAAGACTCAACCAGGCCACCAAGAAGGACCATTTTCCCCTGCCTTTTATTGACCAAATCATTGAAAGATTGGCAGGGAAGAGCCATTATTGCTTCCTGGATGGGTACTCGGGCTACAACCAGGTGGCCATCGCTCCTGAGGATCAGGAGAAGACCACCTTTACCTGCCCCTTTGGTACATATGCCTTTCGACGCATGCCATTTGGGCTACGCAACGCTCCTGCGACTTTTCAGAGGTGCATGTTGTCGATCTTTTCGGACATGGTAGGGGAGTGTTTGGAGGTCTTCATGGACGATTCTCGGTCCATGGCGACGGATTCGACTCCTGTCTTGACTGCCTAGACCGAGTACTCCAGCGATGTATTGAGTACCATTTGGTTCTATCTTGGGAGAAGAGTCACTTCATGGTGACTCAAGGGACGGTGCTTGGCCACATCATCTCCAACAGGGGCATGGAGGTTGATCCGGCCAAGGTGGATGTCATTAGAAAACTCGCACCACCATCCAATTTGAGGCAGCTACGGTCATTCCTGGGGCACGTTGGATTTTGTAGGAGATTTATTCAGGATTTCAGCAGGATTGCCCGGCCGTTGACTGACCTCTTGACGAAAGACACCGAGTTCCTTGTCGATGACAAGTGTCTTTCGTCCTTTGCGACTCTCCAGCAGTGTGTTATTTAGGCTCCTGTCCTCCAGCCGCCTGATTGGTCTCTCCCATTCGAGATCATGACGGATGCCTCCGATTTTGCCGTAGGGGCAGTGCTAGGACAGAGGAGGGATGGAGTTCCATTTGCTATTCACTACGCTAGCCGCACATTGGATTCCGCCCAGCGGAATTACACGGTCACAGAGAAGGATATGCTAGCCGTAGTGTTCGCCCTAGATAAGTTTCGATCTTATATCATTGGATCTAGAGTGACTTTGTACACAGATCACACCGCCATCAGGTACCTCATGGCAAAGAAGGATGCCAAGGCCAGACTCACTAGATGGATCCTTCTACTCCAGGAGTTCGACATTGAGATTAAGGATAAGCTGGAGTCAAGAATGTGGTGGCGGATCATCTCTCCCGTTTAGAGCATCCTAAGGAGTTTGAGCAGATTGACCCTATTCGAGATACCTTCCCAGATGAGGCGATCCTTGCTATCGCCTCACTCTCGTGGTATGCCGATATTGTAAACTTTCTCGTTGCTGGGAAGGTCCCACAAGATTGGCCTAGGCAGAGGCTTGAGACCTTCCTTGCGAAGGCCAAGTCCTACCACTGGGAGGATCCCATCCTTTACCACGAAGGAGGGATAGCGTCTGGCGTCGGTGTATTCCTCAGGAGGAACACCATAGCGTCCTCACTTATTGCCACAAGCTTGAGGCAGGAGGACATCATTCTGGGAGGAGAACGGCACAAAAAGTGCTCCAATCCGGCTTGTGGTGGCCTACCCTCTTCAAGGACTCTGATGAGTTCGTGAAGAGGTGTACTGACTGTCAGAGGATGGGCACTTGTGGACAGCGTGATATGATGCAGATGCAGCCCATTCACTTCTGTGAGGTTTTTGACGCATGGGGCATCGATTTCATGGGTCCATTCCCTAAGAGTCAGGGATTTGAGTACATTCTGTTGGCCGTGGATTATGTTAGTCGTTGGGTTGAGGCTATCCCCGCCCGAGCCGCTGATGCGAGGACAGTTTGCAGATTTTTAAGGAAGCACATCATCACGCGGTTCGGGGTTCCACGAGTTCTGATTTCTGATGGGGGGTCTCATTTCATCAACGACCAGGTGAAGGCCCTTGCTAGCGAGTTCGGTATAGACCATCGTGTTGCTACACCTTACCATCCACAGACGAATGGTCTAGCCAAGGTGTCGAATAGGGAGATCAAGACGATATTGCAGAAAGTCGTCCGCCCCTGACCGAAAGGATTGGTCACAGCTTTTGGACTCGGTCTTATGGGCATATAGGACGTCTTTCAAGACTCCATTAGGCACATCTCCCTTTCGCCTCGTATATGGCAAGCCGTGCCATTTACTTGTTGAGCTGAGGCACAAGTCACTTTGGGCAGTTACTGATATACTCATGGATCCAGATGGTATGGGAGACCAGAGGAGGGCAGAGTTAGCTGCCCTGGAGGAGCTTAGAGATATTGCTTTCTCAAACAGCCTACAGTATAAGGAGAGAGTGAAGGAGTGGCATGATTCTCATATCAGCCACAAGCATTTTGAGATTGGACAGAGAGTATGGTTGTTTGATGCGAGGCTTCGTTTATTTCCAGGGAAGCTACAGAGCAAATGGAAGGGACCCTACTTGGTCAGAAAGGTACACGACAACGGTAGCATTGATATATCTGAGTTGTCTTCTGAGAGTACCTTTCGAGTGAACGGCCAACGGCTCAAGCCATTTCTAGATCATGAGCCGCGGGTCACTGATCTTGCCCCTATTCATTTTGCGTGAGATGTGGTCTTTGACTCGCATCTAAGGCATCTCACGCCTGAGTTTCACTGATCTTCCGCCTTGTATAGATCCAGATATTTATATCACTACATTCTTTAGTCCCACATCCCTTTCTTCATCTTGTGATTATGCTATATTTAGGGTGCACTTTACCCTAAGTATAGGGGGGATGTGAGACCTTTGGGTATTTCTTTTGTTTCTGTTTACCCCTGTTTTTATTGCCTATACTTAGGGATACTTCACCCTAAGTATAGGGGGGGTAGACCCTGTACATTCTCCTCTCGGTTTCTCCTTAGTATACAGCCTGCTATACTTAGGATTACTTGATCCTAAGTATAGGGGAAGACCCGAGACACTCTTGACTTTTCTATTTCATTCATTCTTCTTTGTATATAGCCTCTCTTTTCACTTCCCTATACCTAGCACGAGTTATGTCTTCTTCATCGCTCTTGACTCTGAGGACATCGTTCGAGCTAAGTATAGGGGGTGTGTATATATTTCATATATACTTTAGCCATAACTCGTACTTTGTGTGAGTGTGTTAATAAATAAAATGGCTAAAAATCACAAAAATTAAAAAATTTTCATGCTCATAAACTTCTTTTATTTGCACATAAATAGCTAGTGTACAAATTATTTTTGTAAAAATGATTTCAAAAATCTTTTGCGTAAATCTTGTGTAAATATTTTCTTATCAAAATTATGTATATAGTACAAAATTTTTCCAAAATGTTTTGAAAATTAAAAGTTTGCAAAAATCTTGTGTAAATTTGTGTAAATATCTTTTTGTAAAACTTGCACTTCATGCATCATCCATTCATGATTTCAAAACATTTTTCAAAAATTTTGCATGTTTGTAAAATTTGTGTAAATAGCATCTTTTGTACATATGTATATAGTTTTCCTGGATGATAGTTGACATTTAAACTAGCCTGGAATCAAATTGAGGAATGGAGCTTGATTAAGATCTTAATCCACCTAATTTCTAAGAGGAACCTTATAGGGCTTAGGTTTAAGGCTTTTCAGGTCCATGGTGACTTAATTCTTTGAGTCCACTAGGCTATGATCACATGTCATCTCAATGAGCCTAAGTAGAGCACTTAACAACAACACATGACTCATATAGATTATGGCTTTACTTGGACACCAGCACTATGCACCGAGCTCTCTACGGATGAGGTGGTGAGGAGGCATTCTTCCTTGATTTGGGGTAGCATATGAGGGTAGTACTTCTAGGCGGAACCTCTCTTCTTCTTTTAGTGAAGGAAGTGCATCTCAACTTGGTCTGGTTGCCATGAGGGCTAACGATGGGAGTTGTGGGTTGCGATAAAGCTTCAAAAGAGGGATAGTCTACTGGCTCAAGAGGAAAAACTCCTTGTATATATGCCGCACATGTATATGTTGTATAGATGCACTCGAAAAAAAAATGCAAAAAGAAAATAACTCCAAAAAAGTGGTGGGTCTGAGAGAAAATGATAATCCCACCGGAGTATGTATATAGAGTGCAATAAGTAAAGCTTGGTTTCATGATCCACCTGATGTAGCTTGCAGCAGGGAGACTTGGCTACACTGGTCAAGCTCCCAAGGGTACTTGGCTACACTGGCCTTGACCCATTCTCTTCTTCCTCCTCTTCTTGAGCCAATTGAACTTGAACTTAGAAGGGAATACCCCGCTCCTCGAGGAAAGAGTGGCCAGATTGAGGTCATAGAGTTACCTTGTTGGGGAGGGGTTGTCAAGTTGCCATTTCTGAGGTGGAGAGCTTAGACTTCACATTCACAGGACAAGAAAAGATTCATGGTCGTCAGGGTTTGTGATTGATGACTTGTTCTGATCTGGAGCATTGAGGAGTCTTGGTTATAGAATAGTGGAACTTAGAGGCTGTTGAGTTTTAGACTTAAGTCCAAACAAGGTTCCGACACATTAATAATCCAAAGATCTGATCGAGCTCCATACCTTAATTTAATGAAGGCAAGTTTAATAATCAGCCTCGATCCATGTACATTCTCTTTTTCTTTTTCTTTATTTCTTTTCTTTCTTTTTCACTTCTTTTTCTAATAAGTGTTTGCTAAGGGACTAGCAAAGTTAAGTATAGGGGGGTGATGAATACTCATTCATCACTCTTTATTCTTATATTTTAGCTACAAAAACCTTTGCAAATGCATGTAGATATGTGTAAATAGAAATAATTACCAAAAGCATGCATTGTGTAAAAACCTATAATTAGCATGTTTTTGTGCAAAAATAAAAGAATAAAGATTAAAAAGAAAAAGAGGGAAATATTTAGAATAAATATTGAGCAACCTAACCCAAGGGAGGGCTCAGCATGGGCCTGACCGCATAAAAGCCAAAGTAGAGGGAGATAGGGGCTCATGTGTGTAAATATATATGTAAATAAAATAAAAGTATTTTCCTCACAAAAATAGGCTTGTAAATATTTGTATATATTTATAAATATAAAATCAAAACAAAAATATAAAAATTAAAAAGAAACCAAAAATCTCATTCATGTACATGATCACCTTGTACATAGTTCCATCATCCCTATTTATTTATCCTTATAAATAAATAAAAGTAATCTCCAAAATTTTTGTAAATATTCTATATTATATAGTGTAAATAAATAAAATAAAAACAATTAAAACAAAAACAAAATAAAAATAACAAAACTAAAAACACAAAAATATATTGTAAATATACCATGTATATAAATGTATATATGTATTTATTTCACCTACGTATATAAAAATTAAAATAAAATAAAAATATCTTTATATTCCTTATTTTATAATGAAAATAAATAAAATATAAAAAAGGAAATAAAAATTGCATAAAAATAATAATTAAAAAAATCAAAAATTAAAAACCCTATATAGTGTACATATACCTATATATAACATATTATGTATATACCTTATTTTTATTTCGAAAAAAATTATTAAAAATCACTAAAAAATAAAAAAAATAAAATAAAAATATTTCATGTTTTAAGTTTTCACTAATTCGGTCGTTTTGCCACCTGTTATTTCACTTCCAAATATTGTCCACGTGGCCGACCCCTATTGGTCCTGGGATTGTTGACCGCCCGGTCAACTACCCCCCCAGGACCACTTCTCACGGACTTAGGCGCCCGACCCGATTTCCCTAATTTCTAGCGCCTAAACCCGATTGATTCTCACCTAAACCCCGGGTCAGATCCGTCCACGACACATCCGTCACCCTCGTCGGAGCCTTCGCCTTGGGATCCGCGCTCCAGATTGCCCTACCCGCGCGCCTCTTTCCGGACCCTCCATGATATATATTCTCAGCTCCGCCACCTCGAATCTCATCTTTGGTCATTTGATTCCACCCCCAGTGAGCTCTAGTGAGTGCGCGAGAGTGACAGCTCACGTCCGGTGCTGTCGAAGCGAGGAGAGGAAGAGAGACCACTGATCCGGCGAAGCCTCGCCGCCTTGCTCCGCCACCTGCAGGAGCATCGAGCCTCGGAGGGAGACGCTCCTCGAGGCGACGACCCAGAGCTTCCTTAGCTCATCCCTAGTCTCATAAGCCACCCAGGTATCCCTGTCGTTCATTCTTTTCCTTTAATTTCTAGTTACCCCCAAATCGTCGCTCCGCCGTGTTACTTCGATTCCGACCACTCCATAGCGATATTCGATCATCGGAATCCACAGTCATCTTCGCATTCCTCCTACGCGCCTTCTCCATCCCTCCATCCAACCCAGCTCGCACAGGAGCTGGGATTCGAGCTCCACCATCCCCCCTTCGCTGGAGCTCGCCCACAGCGCCCCATCGTTCATCGTCACTCCGCCTAACTGGGTCGAGGCAGTTTGCCCTCGACCCGCGAGTCTCCTGGACTGTTTTGCAGGTTCAATGAGGACCATCTGAGGTCCTTCGACATCGAGCCAGGAGCTTCGCCTCCGTCGACCTCGCCGGAGCTCTACAGAGCTCGGCTGGGTCATCGGAGGACACCAGCAGCTGCGCAGCGCCACGCCGGAGCTTCTCCGATCCTCAGGCGCAGCAGGGGAGGTCAGGAGCGCACGCACTGGGCCGGCGAACTTCGCCGGCCACCTGTTCTTCCTCGACCTTCAGCCGCCGTTCGATCCGCCCTCCCGCTCCAGTTGTCATCTGGACCGTCCGTTCACGGAGCCGCCTTCACCGCCAGATCTGAGGAGGACCGATCCCAGCCGTCCGATGCTCGAGGGTTAGCCACAGAGAGCCACGACCGTTGATCACACCACGTGGTAAGACCCCAGCCGTCGGATTCGCCCGAGGAGCCCAGCTGTGGAGCGCCCGTTGTTCGCCACCGTTAGATGCTCCACGTGGCCTCCATCCAACCGCTCCATTAATAAAGGGTAATTTACCCTTAGGCCCTCTTGTTTATTTCATTTCATCTTTAGTCCTGTAAGTAGTTAGTTTAGTTGTTTAGTTTTTGGGATATTTTGCATAGAGACCTTGGTGCTTGCATTTATTTGCTGTTATGCCCCTGTGCGTTGTATGACATGTGCTTCGACACGTGATTTTCTGGTTTATTTGCAATATAGGCCATGTAGTTCTGGTTGTTCTTGAATGAATAGAAGTTTTATTTTATTTGCATGTATACCCCTGTGCGTATTTTAATTGAACATGTGCGAATATTATTGGGTTATTTGCAGATAAGCCCCTGGGCTTTTGGTACATGTTACCAAAAGGCCCTCGGAACTTATTTTCTTCACATTTAGGTCCCTGAGTGCCTCAAGCACACGCGACGTGCGTGACTTCCTGAGTTAATTGCACCAGACCCCCCAGACTCTTGGGTATTTGCACTTTGGTCCCTGTGCATTGTGCCCCCTCTTTATTTTTGAATAAAATAGCAAACTACCTCCAAATCCAACGAAAATTGGACACATGGCTCCTGCCATAGTGTAAAATTTTTGAGGATTTTTTAGGACATTTTTGTTTTCATTTGATATTTTTAAAAATTCAAAAACATCTATTTTCTTCACTGTCTAACTTAAAAATCAAAAAAATATTAAATAGTGTCTAAAAATTACAAAAAATTTGTCTACTGTCGATTTTGTGGTGTTTGATTTTCTAGCCAATTTTGGCTATTTTTCATTACTGAAAATCACTAAAAATTAAAAAACACTCAAAATCTTATAAAAATTCTAGTAAATCAATTAAAAATCCAAAAACAATAAAATTGGTGCCTAAATTTTCCTTGTTTTATTCTCTTTACAGGAAAATTAGCTCCCAGCTAATTTGGGGCTTTTAGATATTTTATCTAGGCCCTTTTAGCTCGGATGCACAGTACCTACTGTTTTAGCTACTTTTTGATTTTTAGAAAATTAAATAAACATCAGAAAATTCTCAAAAATTCACCAAAAACACTAAAAAGTATAAAACACCTAAAAACATTTTTGTTTGAATTTTTGGTTGATTTATAGTGCTTTTAATAAATTGTTGAAGTGTGTGCTTAGTTGCTTTTCTTATTTTCTTAATTAACTAAAAAAAATTCCAAAAAAAATATTAAATAATTAAAAACCACCAAAAATGTTTGCTTCTTTTATTTCTCTTTTTGACTACTTCGTAGGCCGAGAGGCCAACCCGTGCTCCTTGAGTTCGACCCTGGTCGCTATACCAGGTTAAATTAATAGCAGGACTGCTATTTTGTGTTTGATTGATTTTATCTCTCTTGGTGGTCTAATTTTCTTGATTGAGCCGAGTCTGAGTGATCGAGGTCACAACGACCTATTAGCTCCTTTACCTTAGTCGCTCAGATAGCTCATCATAAGGAAAGACACCCAGGTATGCAATCAGGCGGGTGTCTGCTACCCACCAAGGATATGGAAGTATGTGATCGGGATCCGGTAGCACAAAAGAAATCATCGGCTCAGAATCAGACTGGAGTGGAAGTGTAGAGCTGAAGAAGTCAAATGTGGAGAAGGATGGATCAGTCATAGAATCCTCCACGTCAATCAGTGTCTCAAAAAGGTGTGGACAGTCACGATCAGGAGACTCTCTAAGAAAACTGATATCCGATGCACATAATAGAGACAAATCGGGCAAATCATCGAATATCTCCAGGATGGGCTCATCCTCGCAATGGTCGTCGAGGTGAGATGACTCAGAATTAGAAGGATCAGAAGACTCGATTTCGTGATCCGCCAGATCAGATACACTCTCAGAAGGTGAAACCGAGTACTCATCGTGTGTGGCATTCTCTCGCATATAACCCTCGGAGAGAAATGCAAGATCATCAGTGAGAAATAGAGGATCAGGATCTAGAAGGGCATCTGCGCTGCTGTCAAGTATCCACTCGGTGCACCAGGATGCATCATCATCTGAAATGTGGCTCTCGGCAATCTGGAAGCAGGAGAAGGTACTGGTCAACACCGCGGAGGCAGCACTGTGTCTGCGGCTGATCCTCGCTCTGCGGCAATGCTGGCTGCCAACTGGTCCTCGGCAAAGGTATCTGTCTCATCAAAGTGGAGGACAAAAGGCTCGAATACGAGACTATCTGTGTCTGGTCTCTCAAAGTGGTGTCCCATATCGAGCTGTGGCTGCTGGGCTAAGTCATGGTACCTGTCGGACTCCGAAAAGTGTCTCTGTAGAAAAGAAGCTGAATCATCCGGGACTGGACACTGAAGTGGCTGAATCAATGGCTGTAGTAGCGGGGGCTCCTCCGGCTCCTGGAGTATCAGAAGATCTGATATCCAAGACTCGTCAACTGAGAACTCTGGGGCTGACTCGAACTCCAGCTGGAAAATCAACGGGAACTCGAGTAGACTCTAGGTCAGAACCTCTACTATCGCAGTCATCTCCTCTTTACTCTGTAGTGCTGGAGTATCCAAGTCCTCGGGCTGGTGTGTAAAATCTGTATCCTCATGTAATGTGACACACCGCACTGGTACTGCATCATCCTCATGTGTTGTCCCGACTACGGCATCTCATGAAAAAGATCTCTGTGCAAGTAAGCTCGAGATGGTATCCAGTAAGTGAATGTCGGAACTGTGGTGTGAACCGCCACATGTGGTAATCACCAGTGACATCTGCTCTGCGGTCAACCCCCGCATGGAGATCTCAATAATATCTGTCAGTGGAAGTCAGTGGTCAGGAAATCTCCTCAAGAGGTAAAGAAACCTCGGCCATGCCTCGTACAATAGCTCCTGGGGGTCTACTGAAAACTCGGTGATCAAAGACCGCATCATCTCTGCTCTACGCTAGGGAAAGTATCTTTGTAGAAATTCTCGACGTAGCTCTCCCCACGTAACAAATCTCCTCCCCAATCGTCTGTGCCATCTCATGGCCCTGTCCTGAAGTGTAAATGGGAAGGTCCTCAACATCAGTTCCTCTGCAGTGATATCTGAATAAGGCTGTTTCCTGCAAAACTCTTCGAACTCGGACAAGTGAAGATAGGGCTCCTTGTGCGCCTCCCCTGAAAATGTCGGCAGTCTCTGAATAAGATCCAAATCCAGGACGAATGGTCCTAATGTAGAAGTTGACTGAGCTCCTTATCGTATTCGATCATCCACCATACTGGAATAGGAGACATCTGATAATCTCATCTGCTCTCTCTGATCACGAACGGAGTGCACTCTCAACTCAGCAATGGCATCGTCCGAGTCTCGCATCTGCTCCATCTGATATCCACGGACGTCTAGCGCAGCATGCCAAGAGTAGTGAAAGGGATGGGAGGGAGGGAGAGGGAGGTTGGTCAGGGATCCGATCTCCCTCGAAGATGGACTGGACTGATGGTCAGAAGGTGAAGAAGAAGCCGCAAGAGTCTGCCAGAAGTGAGGGGGATCCATCATCCACGGGTACAAAAGGGTAAGAGAAGAATATTGAAGGGAGGGTGGGAGGGAGAAAGAGAGATGGAAGAGATCTGGAATCACACAAGATGAGAAAGCAAACCCCCGGATTCAGCTACGCACACTAAGCTGAAGACCGTAAGAGATCGGTTAATTATCTTGTCAATTTTATTTTAGGTGATCCAGACAGTCTTTCAGAGCGATTACGTGAGCTGATAGGAATCCAATATTCTAAACCGACTGTCCCAAATAAAAGGCTGGTAGTCAGTCAAGAAATCGATATGGCTCTAGCCTAGGATGCGGGTCACTCTCTCGCTCATCCAAACCAAACAAGGAGGGGGTTACTCTCCCCAAGACAGATTTTTCAATGATGTGTCTTTTAGGTCAAGTGTGATTAGCAGTCCCGATTTTATTGTTTTTCTTTTTATGTCTTTTTCAAAGATGGTCTAACGAATTTTCCGATTTCCTTTTATTCCTAAGTCTAGAAAAACAGGGGGAGGAAAGCGGAAAAGCCGATGCACGACAAAATCAATGATGCATGCACAAGATAGAAGACGTACTTGACTCCATCAGTCTACATGCAATTATGATCCACGCATAAATTTAAACTACCTATATGGATGCAGTGCGAGAACCGTCCTAAGCAGAAATTTCTATTATCGTGAAGCACAGGTTTATTTGCCTAAGTCCATACGTAGTCTATAGGAACAGATATTCTATTAGGGCTTTGGACCTAAGGCTACCTGGCTCAACGAAATAAAAACCTAAGTCTAGGGGCTCAAGCACAGAAATCCGCGTGAAATCAAAAAAGAGAAACGGCAAAAACCAAAACAACAGTGGGGTCCCCCGAGCACACCGGTGCTCGGCAAAACAGACCCCGCAAAGTCACAAGTCTGAGAGTCCAGGTACCTGTATTATTACAAATTAATAATATCTGAAAGTAAAATCTAAAGTAAACTACACTAATCCGCGGCTATTCCGCGGCTCCCGCACTCCTGCTCGGCTCCTCGCGCTCTCCTGTGGCTTTGTAGAGAAGGAGCCGCCTCCGACTCCCATGGTTGCTTCGACTTCCGAAGAAGTCGCCTTGGTCCTTGGGCCCTCGCAAGAAACAGAACAAAGTGATCAGACCAGATTATTATGAAAATAAAGCAAGATAGATAAAATAAAATAGGCTATATGTAAAAATAAAAATAAACACACAAAACAAACAAAAACAGAAATAAAATAAAATAAAATAAAAACAGAGAGAAAACAAAAAGCCACGACAAGCCGTGGAAAACCGAAAAGAAAGCCACGAAAAAAGCCGCGAAAAATAAAATAAAATAAAACAAAACCGAAGAAAAAGGAAAAAGGACTACTAAGCCGTGCTCCCCGGCAACGGCGCCATTCTGATGAGCGATCCTGAGCGACTAAGGTAAATCAGGTGTCAATGGTCATTGCGACCTCAACCTCTCGGGTCTAGATCTCAATCAAGAAAAAGAAAATCAGACCACCAAAATCAAAGAGATAAAATCAATGAAAACCAAAATAGTCGTCATGGCTATATTATTAACCTGGTATAGCACCCAGGGTCGGTCTCAGGGAGCACGAATTGGCCTCACGACCTACGAAGTAGTCTAAAGATAAAATAAAATAAACACAAATATTTTTTATGGATTTTTAATGGTTTTTATATTTTTTTGATTTTTAATAATAAAGAAAAATAAGAAAAAGGCAAAATCAAGCAACTTCAAAAATTAATAAAAACACTCAAAAACACTCCAAAAATTCAAACAAAAATATTTTTATGTTTTTAAGGTTTTTTTATGTTTTTGGTTAATTTTTCATATTTTTCTAATTTTTATATAATTTTTTAAAAATCAAGAAAGACCGAAACAGTAAGCTATTGTCCAGCCAGACTTGAAAATTCCATTTAAAATATAAAATGGATCTATAAAAGTCTGAAGGTAATTTTTATGAAAAATATAAACAAAAACTAAAATTCAGAAAAAGAGTTTATATTTTTTATTTTTATATAATTGTTTATAATTTTTATAAGTTTTTTAGGGTTTTTTAATTTTTAAGGTTTTTATATATCTAAAAATCACCAAAATTGCACAGAAAATAAAACACACTAAAACTAACTAATTTTAATTTTTTAGATTTTTTAAAATAGTTTTATATTTTTTTAGGTTTTCAAAATCAGACAAAAGCAAAAATCACAATTTTTGAATTTTTAAAAATATCAAAATGCCTCAAAAATGTACCAAATTTTTAGGGAAATTTTTACACAGTGGCAGGAGCTAGTGTCCAAATTTCACGCAATTTGGATTTAATTTTCTATTTTATTTGAATAAAACAAAGGTTCACAGTGCACAGGGACCTAAATGCAAGGAAAAATAGTTCCAGGGGCTAAACAGTAACAAGCAAATAAAATGCAAGGGCCCCGTGCAAAAAGTCCAACAAGTCATGTGCGATGCACGTATATTAGGCACGGAGGGACCTAACTGTAATTCCTATTTCTAAAATATCAAACAATAACACCCAGAAGAGATAGGACTGAATATGCAAATAAACCAAGTCCTCACGTATCGATGCATGTGGCCCACATATATAAGGACTAAAATACAAATAGAAGAAACATGAAGGTCCGGAGTGCAAATATCCAAAAAAAACACTAAACTATATATTTACAGGACTAAATATGAAATGCAAGAAACAAAGGGGCCTACAAGTAATTTACCCCTTATTATCGGAGGGACAAGAAGGCGCCGCATGGAGGATCGGATGGCGGATATGTGTGCACACCTCTTCGTCGATGGACGCTCTAGATGAGCTCCAGATAACGATCCGACGGCTGCTAGCTCCTCGCAGATGGACGATCTAGATCGGAACTGGGCGAGGAGGCACGATCGGACGGTGACGGAGGATCCTCCAAGAACAGCTCGCCGACGGAGTTCGTCGGCTCTATACTCACGGTGGAGAGGTCCTCTGAAGCTGCTATGTTAGGCGAAATGTTTCTGACGATGATCTGCAGCTGATGGCAGGCTTCGATGGGGCTGGAGACGTCGGAGACGCTCCGGTGACGAGGAAGCTCGGAGCTCGGGTTCCCAAATGGCTCGACCCCCTAGATGGGGTCCTTTGACCTGCACAATGGCACCAAACCAATCTTGGGTCGAGGATAAAATGCCTCGACCCGGTTAAGGGTGAAATGGGTGCGTATAGGAGTCGTGGCGGCACCCTCCGGCGAGGCAACGACGGAGGAGGGTGAGATACCTGCTCCGGGGCGAGACAGGGGGAATGAAGGGGCGTAGCAGGTGGAGAGGAGTATGTCGAAGGTGGTGGTCGGGTCGGAATGGTAAATGGATGGTCGGAATGAGGTGAATCAGCCGGCGAAGCTGGCGGTGCGATTTGGGGGAAACCTAAAATTAAGCTAAGCTAAAGAAGATCTGACCTAATGGGTGGCTGCAGTCGACTGTGCTGGAGCTGGCGGAGCTCCGTGGGTCATTGCCTCAAGGGTTTGTCGAGTCCCGAGGCTTGGTGCACCTCACGGCGGCGCACGGCGACGAAGGTCGACGAATTAGTAGTTCCCGGTTGCCCGGGCCTCGCTGCAACCCTCCTCCGCACGGCTGTCACTCAGGCGGTGGCGAGGAGCTCACTGACGTCGAGGGGGAAAGCCAAAGATGGCGAGTAATGTGCGGCGGAGGAGAACCTAAATAGTGCCAAGAGTCCGGCTAAATGGAATCGGGCATGGATGCATGAAGCACGGATCCCTAGGTTCAACCCCAGGCGAGGGTCTCGGATGAATGAGGATCAAATGGAGCCCGGGGTTTGGGTATTAGGAGCTCTGATCAAGAGGGGAAAAGTATGAGAAATCGGGTCGGGGCGCACAGATCCGAGTTGAATGGTCCAGGGGGGAGTTGACTGGGGGTCTACATCCCCTGTGGACCAATCAGAAGCTGCCAATTATTAAAGTTTTAGAAATTCAATAAAAAATTAGTAAATGCTTTTTTTTCGAAAAACTTTAAACATGAAAAATGTTTATTTATTTTCAAATTATTTTTTTGCGATTTTTTTATTTTTTTGAAAACTAAATAAGGTATTTACAATATATTATTATTATATATAGGTATATACATATATGTATTTTTTATTTTTATTTTTTAGTTGTCTATTTTTATATAATTATTCTAATTTTATATTTTATTTATTTATAACATAAAATTTGGAATAAGAGGGTATTTTTATTTTATTTTTATTATTCATTTACATAGGTGAAATAAATACTTATATATACATATTTACATGGTATATATACAAGGTGAATTTTGATTTTTATTCTTTTTCTTTTTCTTTTTCTTTTATTTTTATTTTTCTAATTTTCATTTTATTTATTTACACCATGAAATAGGGAATATGGGAATATTTTTATTAGATTTTAATTATTTATTTACACGTAGAAAATAAATAGTTATATTATTCTATGTACATGGTCTACATACACTAATGAGGGATATTTTAATTTATTTTTATTTTCTTTTGTTTTTCCCATTTTTATTTCAGTTTTATCTTTACAAATATGTACAAATTAACAAAAATACATTTTCATTATATTAAGAGGAAAATAATTTTATTTATATACATAGGTATATATACACATGTGAATGACCATGTCTCCCTCTACTTGGATTCTTTTGCGGTCAGGCCCATGCTGAGCCCTCCCTTGGGATTAGGTCAATCAATATTTGTTATACATATCTCCCTCTATTTCTTTTTTTTCTTTATTCTTTTATTTATGCACAAAAACATGCTTATTATGCATATTTACAAGATGCATGCAGTTTGATAAATTATTCTTTTTACACAAATATACATGATGTTTTGCAAGGGTTTTGTAGCTAAAATAAAATAGTAAAGAGTGATGAATGGGTATCATCATTACTCTCCCCAAAATAATGAATGCGATCTTTATGTTTATTTTAGGTTCGAGTCTGTTTAGCGGTCCCAATTTTATTGGGTTATCACTTTTTTGGTATTTTTGAATAAAACAATCATCTACTGAATTTTTCTATTTCATTTTATTTCTAAGTCCAAGAAAATAGGAGGAGGAAGATAAAAAAGTCGATGTGCGAGAAACTATGAATCCATGCACGAGATAGAAGGCGTACTTGCTCCAACAGTCTACATGCAATATATCCACGCATAAATTAAAACTAATCTATATGCATGTAAATGCGAGAACCGTCCTAATCAGAAGCTTCTATTACGGGAAGAATCACTTTATTTTGACTAAATCTAATAAAATTCTATAGGAACAGATATTCTATTAGGGATTTGGACCTAATCTCTACATGACTCAACCAAATAAAAACCAAAGTCTAGGGACTCAAGCACACGAAAATAAAAGCAAATAGTCAGAAAACAAATAAAAATAAAGCGATACAAACTAAAAATCCGATGAGATCCCCCAAGTGCATCGGCACTTGGCGAAACAGACCCCGCAATCCAAGGTTTATAGTGGCCTAAAAATCAGAAAAAGGGCAAGTGCCAATAATAGTTATAAATTAATTACAAAAAAGGAGATAAAATGACTGAAAAATAAAACGATCCCCTGCTCCTCCTACTCCTAACATGCTCTCTCCTGCGGTCGGTGTAGAACGCCTGGCCTCCAGCTTGCTCGGGTGCGTCGGCTCTCCTAAGATAGCATCCCTAGCTCCGCGAGCCCTCGTAACAAAGATGAAACAAGAGATGTGTCAGATAACCATATGAAAAATATAAACAAATAAAAATAAAATAAAATAAACAAGCAATGTTATGTGACACTAATGTGAACGAGAAGCTAAATAATAAGAGCAAGAGATGGTAATCTTGGATGAGTGACCAAGGTCTAATCTTGGAGCCTCCTCGGTGCCCACCAAAATGGGTGCTGCAAGCGTTGTATGGAGGGCTCTCTCGAGGCACAATACTCAATCCGAGTGATCACTCTTCAAAGCTAGCAATACCACAACAATATATATACAAAAATGGAAATGCTACAGAATTATATACAAGACCAAGAATAGCATGTAAAGACTACATAAATACCCTCACCATGCACTCCTCGGCAATGATGCCATTATGATGCAAGCTTGAACTACTAAGGTTAAGTTGATTAATTAAGTTGTCATTGTCACCCCAGAACTAAGGCTAGCAATCGAGAAAATATTTATTTAACCACAATAAGAATCAAACAACTAAAACAAGTGATCTAAGTTACTTTTATTATCCTAGTATAGTGATCAGGTTCAAAAAGGAGGCAGTTGTTTATATGAGGGTCAATCAAGTTAACGAAAAAAATCAAAGACAAGAAAGAGGAAATCAAGGCACACTACTCTTGGCTTTCTATGTGGTTTTTATCTTTTTCAAATTTTTTATAAATTTTTACTTTTAAAATTTTTTTAACTTTTACCTAATTTTTGAAATTTTTAATATCTTAATTTTTTCATTTTTTATTTTTAATTTTTCAAACAAAGAAAAAATGAAAATAAGAAAAGAAAAGAAACACAACACTTTTTGTATTTTTAAATATAGTAAAATACTCAAAAATTCCAAATAAAAATAATTTAATGTTTTACAGATTTTATATTATTTTTATTGATTTTTATGTATTTTTTGAAATTTTATGGATTTAATAAAAATAAAAAAACTAAAAAAATTCAAACAGTGCACAACAGGAGAATTTTTCAAAAAAAATGTCAAATGTGCATGAACTCCATAAAATCAATTTTAATAAAAATTATAAGCAAATATCTTCAAACAAAAATTGAAATCACAATTTTTGGATTTTTTTTTCAATAATTTTATATGATTTTTATAGTATTTTAGGGTTTTGTAAATTTTTAGAGTTTTAGAAAAGCAAATAAGATGAAAATGGTACAAAAAATCAAATAAATCAAAACAAGGCTACCTTAATTTTTTAGAATTTTCAAAGCTTTTTCGAAATTTTATGAATTTTTAAGGCAAACAGGGACTTTTTATACTGTTTTTGAATTTTTAATAATAGTAACAAAATGAAAAACGACAAACAAAATTCACCACAAATAAAACACACTAGCATGAACTAAATCTAATTTTTATGCAAAATTTAGAGTTATTTTTCTATATATTGCAATTAATAATAGAGAGCAAAAATTAAATAGAGTACAAAGGACTTATATGCAAATATTTCAAGGTCTAGGGTCAAATATTAACGAGCAATAAAATATAGGGTCCCTGGTGCAATTAATCCAGAGAAAATGTGTGTTGCATGTGGTTTGCAGAACACACGGGTATAAATGAAAATACTCAAAAATATTTCTACTTCAGATAACACGTGAAAAACACAAGGAAAATATGGAAATATCCCACAAAACACATGAAGGCACGCTTGAGTTCGACTTGACTGGACTAAAATACAAATACTAAAACTATGAGGTCCTTACTAGAAATAGTTTTTAACAAATTATTACAATTAATGTACTAGAGTGAAATAAGGGAAATGACAGGGTAAAAAGTACAATATACCCTTGCGGACACATGGCGAGCGCACGTGGAGGCTCTGACGTACGACCCTGATTGAATCTGCGGAAAGGATTTGACGGTTGGGACGCGTGGCACAGGCGTACGGTTCTGATATCCTCTGAAAAAAATATGACATACTGGAATTTGGGCCAGGACGTGCGTGTCAGATTCACCCTTGGATCAGATCAAACTGTTAGAATTTGGGTGTGCTCGTATGGTTCTGATCAAATCTGGGGCGCGTGTTCTCGATTTGACAAACATGAAGGTGCATGGACGACTGAAGAAGGAGGTGTAGGTTGAGTTGCGATCAAGTGTAACGGATGCTCTAAAGCTCAGGTCGGTTCGCTGAGAAGCCCATCACCATGTTGGCGTATAGCTGCATCGGAGGAGATGTTCAAATGTGATAGGGAATGACTCGATGGGTGAAGCGTAGCCCCGACCTGATGGTCGGAGCAACTGAAGTGGATGGTGCCTGAGATGAATAAATCAAAAGGAACGATGCAATGGAGATAAGCGAGGGTACCTGAGAGTGCTGGAATGGACGATGACACAAGGCGGAGTGGTCGATAGGGTAGGGGCCTCGACCCAGTTGCGGGAGGCTGAGGAGGTTGGTCACAGCAGAGCTCTCCGGCCAAGAAGTGAGCTATGGCTCCAAACGCCGCCAAATCTATCACCAAAAGGATCCCCGGGGCCCTGTCACTGCCCTAAGGGTTTCTGGTGGAAGAAAAAGAGGCGAGCAAGATAGGGCACAGAGGAGGTGGACGAGAGAATTTATAGGGAACCTCAGACGCCTAGAAGAATCGGGAAGAATCACACAATCCGAGGTAGATCCGACAATGCCTAGGGATCCGCAAAGGTCACGGATTCTAAGGCATCTATTGGGCATAGGAAACGAGACAAAGCCCCCAAGAAAATTCAAAAAGATTTCACAACCGATCAAAACATTGTGCAAAATCTTATGTTTCTTAAATAACTATAATTGCAGGCCCTCAAGAAAATTCAAAAAAAAAATCACAACCAATCAAAACAACATGCAAAGCTCTATCCCTTGAATCCTGGTCCGAAATTAATAAAGCGAAAAAATTGAGCAAAACATATGTTTCCAGAAAAAATAAAAAAACTACCCGGCATATACATCTCATGTACTTCAGTGGGGATCCGATGGACAAAGGATCAATCAAGCCAAAACGGGAACCTCTCAACTCGAGTCACAGCTCGCAGCTCGGAGCTCGGAGCCTCTCAGCTCGAAGCCTCTCAACCTTGCAGCTTGGAGCCTCTCAGCTCGGCCTATCACCCTCACGGCCTCTCAGCTCGGAGCCTCTCAACCCCGCACGTCTCTCAGTTTCAAAGCCGTTGGAATCAAATCGCCCAGGTTGAGGCTCCCACTATTTCCGGCCTCTCTCCTTCAGGTAACCTACAACCTCCAACTCTCACTACGTAGAGCAAAGCTCCAACACTAGGGACGAGATAGCCCTTCAAATCAAATTGGAAAAAAGAAGGATAATTACTACAACCATCGGAAAGTGAAATATGGGTTGCAAGGGATTCATAAAGAAAATGGCCCTTCGCTCCAACAAGGAGGCCGGGATCAAAACCGCATCCCTACTTCTAATATTGCAATACCATCATCGACGAAAGAAACTACAAGAACAAGAGAATATTATCTATATGATAAATATCTCAAGTTGGAACAAGACAAAAGGAGTACAACTTTCAAAAAGAAAATAAAAAAGAGAACACCAAGCGCAAACAAGAAACCATCTTTATCCTCAGATATGAATAAGATCATTTCCACATTCAAGACAGTGGATGAACCGATGAAACTGGAGAGATTGACCTCTACAAAATTAGCTATAAATCAGCCTACCCATTGCGGGGAGGAAGTTATCGATCTCGGCAAAAAAATAGAGATGAAGAAGGTAATGACAGGAAAGGCTTGGACCATCAACTTAACATCATCCAGGGGTATTGACTCAGGTAGAAAAATGCAAATTCAGTGCAAAATTGAATACAGAATGCTAGACAAAAAAGTAGCCTCCTGTTGGATCCAAGCAGAAGCTCAAGAACCCAAAGAGAAGGGTCTGATCCTAAACTCATGGCTGCAAAAAACATGTCCTCCCTACAATCAAATAGACGAGTTTCATCGAGGCACAAACTCAAAATTGACGTCTCATAATACCTGAAGGATATTGTTAGATCCTCAAGCACATCACGGAAGCGTGAGCGTCGTATCAAATACGACGAGGATCGACTAGTTGCACTAGTTGCTCGACGCAGTGGAATTTAAAAAATTTTCTTACGACGAAACCACATGATCCAAGAACACTTCTCGGATCGTTTCGTCTTAACCACAAACAAGTGATAGGATTACCTCTTGAAGCGTGGTTGTGATCGAGTCTCTAAACGAAGAGACCTCCTGTCTCAAGTCCGATCCGACGGAGGAGACGCTTGCGAGCGCGGGGATGAACCGCGTGCTTCTCGCAATCCATGTTGATGATCCATGTGGCGGATCTCCTGATCTCGACACACGAGATCCGACGTCTTCTTCACGAGCGAGGCGCACCGAAGGAGATGGAGATCCACGAGTAGACGATCGGGCCGCATAACGACGATGCTGCGGCGATGAAGACTCTCTCCATGGCATCCATGGTGGATGGCCATGAGAGGGGAAGAGAGGGCTGACGTCTAGAATGAAAGAGAGAGAGAGAGAGAGATGCTTCTCAAGCATTATGTATGTAAAAATAGAGAGCATGGTATGCCTCTCTATTTATAGGGTTTTGGGATCCTGGGATCTCAATCCATGTGACATATAAAATCAACGGATGAGATTGATTTATGTCAATCCAATGGATAAGATTGTTGTTGGTAAAATCAACAAATTTAGATCAAAATATATTTGACAAAATCAAATACAAATTAATCCAAAATTACACCAAATAAATAAGGAGAGAATATACATGGAGATTTCATCTCCATGTACATTCCATATGGACGGCCACCCATTCCTATTTGGAATTGGGTGCCGCCCAAGCTTTCCATGAGGAGAGCAATCTCGTGACATGTCATGAGATTGCATATCTCCATGGAAATCTCTTTATTTATTTCCAACAACTTTTGTTGGGTTTTATTCTTCAAAAATAATTCACAATTATATTTGAGAATATTGCAATCTTGCCATTGAAAAATTGTGAATCATATTCACAACCCAAAACAACATATAATTTACATTGTCAATTAATTACGCAATGTGTATCCAATACACATAATAATTAATCAACACATATAAATTATAATTAGCTCTCTCTAATACATTATAAATCATATTTATAATATATTGTGAATAATTGGATATTACTATCCACATTATTCTTAACCATAATGATTAAATCACATTTAATTATATTGGATAACTTATTCTCATGTGCCCAAATAATATGAATCACATTCACATTATTTACATCTTTGATAATCAAATCACATTTAATTATCTAAGATAACTCTCCTTATAATACGAATCAAATTCATATTATTCATGATAATTAAATCACATTTAATTATCCATTTTCTCAATGCTCGGATACATATATCAACAATAGAATTTTCCATGAACTCTTTCAAGGATAATGCGCTTTCTCCGCGAATACTTGGAGATAAGGATAGGGCGATTGTATTGTTCCACGTATAGTGACATGGATATTGAGATCACATCTCAAATCCAGATCTCGGGCCTCCCATAGATGCTTGATTAAATCAAGACCGTAAATCTAATCTTCTCATTGATACACTTTCCAAAAGATCTCGGGCCTCCCATAGATGCTCGATCATACACTTTCCAAAAGCATATATCATACCTAGGTTTTGATCATATACTTTCCAAAAGTATATATCAAACCTACAAATTCAGTCAAGCTTCCAAAGCGAGACAACCATGCGCATGGAATTTGATTCTTCCCAATATCTCATGAGTGAGCTCATGTCTTCCGGTTCAGTAACTGAACCTGTATGATCCCTTTGAGAGATCGTACTACTCATATGTCCTTATATGCACACCAGTGTGTCGGTGTATAGACCTTGATTAGGTCATCAACCTATTAGTCTGCCAAATGTACATACTCAAACATATAGTAACACATCTGTCTCCGGTCAGAGGATGCGTGCCTATATCATGACAACATATGATATAGGACTTTGGTTATCTCGATCTCGTTAAGTCAACTCTTTGACCCAACTCATCTGACACCTCCGAATCTCTATTCCTATGCACAGGACCTGCATCAAGAGGTCGGTCAGATATCAGCCTAAATGAGATAGGATTGCCATCTCCTGCTCAGGTTGGAGATCATCTCTTAACAATCATTTGACGGTGCTCGATGAGTCCTCATTCTAACTCATTAGATATTCATCTAAGCACCAGCCTCTATGATTCAATAATTGAATCAACAGATGTATGATCATTAAGATGGCCATGGTAAATAACCCTAATTGTACTAAGGGACCTATTATGCAAATTATGTATTCTTCATTTCAGATCAGGGAATGATATTCGCAATAACATTTATTGCATAATGGCTCGCCGTGGGCTCGCATGTCCAACAATCTTCCACTAGCCCAAAGAACCATTAATGGGCTAATCATTTAAACCCACACTCATGTGACAATCATAGGCTATTTAGAATATAGCTAGGTAAGTTGATCTGTCACTCTGTTCCCAAGAGACTACGCCAAGTTCTTTTACGGCACTTGCATATCTCCTAGTAACAGTGCTCGCATCCAATGCGAATGTTGCATTTCATGCAACCGATACTCAATTTTGTCGGCTATAGTGTCCTTGACACTACATCTTATTAATTATCATAACCAGTATTCCCATAATCCTTATTAGAATACCTTCATTCCTGGAGATCTCTATCTCCTAAGGTATCTACAGTTAAGACCCTTATAGATCACTATCTACAAGGTCTTAAACTTTTGAAGATAAGACTTGGAGATCACTATCTCTAAGTTCCATCATCTTTGAAGATATTGTTATTACTTCAACTAAGTGTTTTGTTTTCATAGTAGGATAAGTAACAGTTTACTACTCCCACTGCATGGTAGACATCTGGTTCTTGTACACATCTAGCATACATTTAGCTTCTCATAACTGATGCACAAGTGCAAGCAGTTCTAGCATTCACTTCCTCAACTCTTTGAGGTGCTATCCCTCTAGATAGGTCACTACCACATCTTAAGGGAAGGAAGCTTTTCTTGGAATTTTCCAGAGAATGGAATAAGTCCAAGGTGTACTACTGATGCGACGGTCCCAATACCCTCTTCTCTTTGCTTCTGAACGACTTCAGAACTAAGATCTAAGAGGTATCCTTGAGATCATATCTCGAGGTATGGGATAACCATATTATATAAAACTTATTATTAGCATCCTTAGATCATTCCAAATGATTAGGATAATATCTACATTTAGCACGATGAACACAATGGCACTCCCACTAAGCTTCACATGGTCCATCAAGATTTTATCTGAAATCATAACATTTATAATTTCATCAAATCTTATGTTCCAACTACAGGAAGCTTATTTTAGTCCAAAGATGGAGTTCTTTAGCTTGCACACCTTGCTTTCCTCAACCATGAAGCCCTAGGGCTATTTCATATGAATATCCTCATAGAGGTATTCATAGAGGAATGTAATCTTGACTTACATCATGTAGATGTCATAGTCAAGTTGTGTAGCTATAGTTAGCAATATTCTGATGGGTTAAAGCAAGGTCACTGGAGAGCAAGTCTCATCGCAAGCGATGTCTTCTCTTCGGTGTGTAGCTCATGTCTACGAACCATGCTTCGAAGGTCTCTACCTTCTCATCAGGTTCCCTCTTTCTCTTGAAGATCCATTTACACCTTAATGGGTCTTACCCATATAGGTGTATCCTCGAGGATCCATATACAACACTTATATATGAAGTCTACATTAGACTTTTATTGCTAACATCCATCTTTCCATGTCATGATCCTCAGGAGTTTCATCACATGAAGTCCGATCATTTTCAGACTTAACTGACACATGGAATACATCCTCAAACTTATTTGAATAAGTATTAGTGTTTCATCTTCAATTATTCTTTTAGTTTCCAATTTCAGGAGCCTCATTATCTTCTCAAGATTAAATAAATTCCCTTACTTTATTTTCATCTTGATTCTCAAGAGAGTCATCCTATAAGAATCATATTCTCAAAGATGAGATCTTTTCAAGAATCTCAAGGTCATAAAGTAGGTATCCAATACCATCCTTTATTTTCCCAATGAAGCGGCACTCTCTAGTGCCAGATTCTAGCTTAATCAGATGGAACCTTATTAAGGATATATATAATGTAGTCTCTACCACATTTATATATATATATATACCAGGAAACTAAGAGATAATTATGCTAAGATTAATCATTGATCAAATCATGTCACACATGATCAATTGTATCTCCCTACAACTCCATTGAGTTAAGGTTTATTAGGAGGGGTGAGATAGAAATGATATTCATATCTCTATAAGGTATTCTATGAATTCATCTAATAGGTACAAGTTACCTTGGTTAGATCAAAATCATTTCATCTTCCTTCAAACTTTGGTTCTAAACCAAAATTGTGAAATCTTTGAACATTTCAAAGTTTTCTAAGTGAAGAGAAGAAATTTCATATCATACATAATCATCGATAGATGTCACATATCCATGATGTTTACTATGATATAGATGATTTACATACATCAATATGTATGAGATCCTGAATACCTTGACATCTCACACCATTCCCAAGGAAGGGTGTATTGGACATTTTACTTTGAATACAATATACACAAGTATGTAATTTTTGAACCTTTAGACAATCTAAAGTTTCATCTCTTATCAGTCTATCAATCACATCAACAGACAAATGTCCAAAACATGATGCTAGATCATTATCAAATGATCTTCATCCTCCTATTGATCTTTAATGGTTTATTTTTCAGCATTAGAAATCTTAATGAACTATTCATTAATTTTCTAATTTAGTAGAGTCCACAAGATTTTAGATTATTATCTGAAATATCTCCATCATAACTCTTTATGATAGATTTATTACAGAATTAATGTTTATCTCCAACATTTGGAAATAAATAATGAGTGTATTCTAATATCTAGGTCATAGAGAAATTCTCTAAGATTAAGGACTCCCACTGAAAATATGAAGTCTATCAATGGAAATTATTGCAACAATTGCATCAATTCCAACATGGATGACCATTAAACCTTAAGATCAAATTTCTAATATTCTAATACATATGCAACCAATTGCAAGTGTCATTAGAAGATTGATATACAATTATTAAACTTTACCTTATCAAATAAGTAAGTCAATTTCAATGATTATATGCAGGTTATTCTGATGTATTATCCGATTCCTTCTCTAAGTATTCTAGATAGATTTGATAGTCATACTATCAACACATCAACATATTGCAGTATTGGCACTCATCCAACTCTCTGGATGTCATATGGAAGTCACAGAAGTACAGTCAACTCTTTGATTATACTTCTCGCTTGGGTCCAACCCATGCTTCCACTGCGCTCCCTTTATCTATAAACAACCATCGCTTAAGACTAAGGATCTCTTATGTTAAAATCAAAAATTTCAATATAAGAGTATTTCAACATTTATACAAGCTTCAGTTAAGTTCATACAATATGAATATTATGAAGCTTCATGAATGACTAGAGTATAGATAGTAGAATGATGACATTCATCGTATCTAAATCCATCTAGACTCTTAAAATATCGGTTCAGGTAGGTACTCAAACAATTTGAATACATCATCTCTTATAGAGCCACCATTCTGCATGATGCAGAGAACCACATCATTCATGATTAAATGTCGAGAGCACATATGTATGCCAAAATATCTTCATTGATTTTATAAGGATTATTTGACAATTGCGATCATCATCGACATGTCACTTCCAAAGTGCATTCGATGAGAGATCAAGACTATAGAGACTTACAAACCATAGGGTTTTAGTCCTATTGTCTATTTAATTATCATTCCTCATTATTATGAGGAAACTTGCACATTGCAACCACATACATTATGTGTCCAATTGCAAGTACAATATCTGGATCATGGGTCCAATCCACGATATTCTACTGGTTATTATTGAGTATATTATTGAGTGGGTTTAATGAAGGATTATCTAAAATAAGAAATTTGCATAAGGGTATATATTTATATATATATATATATATGTTTTACTTTGATTTAGGAATTTTTATATCAAAGTTGTCTTGCCATGTCAACAATGAAAGTTCATTCCCTTAATCACTTTCAATGTAAGAGATATACTTACCATTATATCTCAAGCAAGATCTGGGATCTCCTTCCTTATCTTTGTTGCATCCCAATAATATGAGAACCTACAACTCGGATAAAAAGAAGCGGGAACATCTTCCGCCTTGCAAGTCCAACTTGCATCTCCCAATTCGGTCTTTAACACCCGGGCCCACCACCCCTAAGGTGATGTTGACCCGTCATTAATTGAACCAATCGTCAACAGGAATACAACTCGCTATGCGCAATCCAATATCGCCCCAATAATATGAGGATCCGATATTGGGGTCACTATGCATACGTCCTTACTCTTTCGAGAAGCGACGAGCCCGATCCAAATGGATCATATGAAGGAGCTGTCACTTCGGACAGGCGTCTCCTACATATAATATCTAGCGACGAAACTCTTCGCCTTGACGGGAGACCATGGATGTCACTTATGTGATCCTCCATATCATATTCAAATTCTAATTAATTATCATGAATCATATTCACATAATTAATTCTTCCAAGGGAATTATCAACTCTAATCATATTAGAGTATAATTGGACATAATCAATTCAATCATATTAAATTAATTATCAATCCAATTGAATCAATCAAACTTGATTGTTATGCTTGAATATATATGGTATTATTCTCAAAGTACGTATTAATTCGTATTTTAATAATTAGAAAAATACAACTTAATCCCTCGGACATTATCCCGGCCCTACCCGCTGTGATGGCCAGTACCGGCGGGAGTAGGACGGACCGCATACCGTTGCAACCCGCTACCCCGCGATCCCCGACTAGACACCATATCCGCCTCGGGAAAGGATAATGCCAAATTGATTAATTTTGACTTGAGATGATCATCGGTTCTTCAACCAAATTATACCATATAGTAATCAAAACAGTTTTGATTATAAGGAATTTGCTCTAGACAAATTCCCCAATCCTATTCAAGCAAGGAGTTTGATGATTGTGTTTCCAATGATGATCTAGATCAAATCTAATCAATTAATTGGTTGAGGTTAAGTCAATTAAGGAAATAATCATATCCCAATATTTCTCAAATATTTTCCATAATTATTTCATGAAATAACAATTAATTTCACTAATTGACAATCACATGGTTCTTGATTAGGAAAGTAATTTCAGCAGTGACCCCTACTTACTAAAATTAGCATATCTCAATCAATTTAAATCCAAATTAAGCAAAGTAAGTTTACATAATTTGCTAACTTGATTTACAACAGAACCTATGTAATTTGCACGTATTTCGAGACGTCTCTAAACAGTAATTAACTCCTTAATTACGTTAAGATTCGCAGTTCCCGTAACAGTGAATACATGTTCATTAAAACAACCATATCTAGAGCAAACGAAATCCAATTTACGCAAACTCAGATCCTATGGTTTCCTTATTTAATGGGGAACAAAATCCAAGTAAATAATTAGTGCTTAAACATTTTAAACATGGCCGAAATTATTTACTAAACAGATCTGCGAAATCAAATGCGATAAAAACTTTCGCGACCATAACGAACCCAAGTCGTCCTCGGTTAGCGAATCATATTCGAAACCGTCAACCTGGCTCTGATACCACTTGAAGGATATTGTTAGATCCTCAAGCGCATCACAGAAGCGTGAGTGTCATATCAAATACGACGAGGAGCGACTAGTCGCACTAGTTGCTCGATGCAGCGGAATTTAAAAAATTTTCTTACGACAAAACCACATGATCCAAGAACACTTCTCGGATCGTTTCGTCTTAACCACAAACAAATGATAGGATTACCTCTTGAAGCGTGGTTGTGATCGAGTCTCTAAACGAAGAGACCTTCTGTCTCAAGTCCGATCCGACAGAGGAGACGCTTGCGAGCCAGGGATGAACCGCGTGCTTCTCGCAATCCATGTTGATGATCCAAGTGGCGGATCTCCTGATCTCGACACACGAGATCCGACGTCTTCTTCACGAGCGAGGCGCACCGAAGGAGACGGAGATCCATGAGTAGACGATCGGGCCGCATAACGACGATGCTGCGGCGATGAAGACTCTCTCCATGGCATCCATGGTAGACGGCCACGAGAGGGGAAGAGAGGGCTGACGTCTAGAGTGAAAGAGAGAGAGAGAGATGCTTCTCAAGCATTATGTGTGTAAAAATAGAGAGCATGGTATGCCTCTCTATTTATAGGGTTTTGGGATCCATGGATCTCAATCCATGTGACATATAAAATCAATGGATGAGATTGATTTATGTCAATCCAATGGCTAAGATTGTTGTTGGTAAAACCAACAAATTTAGATCAAAATATATTTGACAAAATCAAATACAAATTAATCCAAAATTACACCAAATAAATAAGGAGAGAATATACATGGAGATTTCATCTCCATGTACATTCCATATGGACGGCCACCCATTCCTATTTGGAATTGGGTGCCGCCCAAGCTTTCCATGAGGAGAGCAATCTCATGACATGTCATGAGATTACATATCTCCATGGAAATCTCTTTATTTATTTCCAACAACTTTTGTTGGGTTTTATTCTTCAAAAATAATTCACAATTATATTTGAGAATATTGCAATCTTGCCATTGAAAAATTATGAATCATATTCACAACCCAAAACAACATATAATTTACATTGTCAATTAATTACACAATGTGTATCCAATACACATAATAATTAATCAACACATCTAAATTATAATTAGCTCTCTCTAATACATTATAAATCACATTTATAATATATTATGAATAATTGGATATTACTATCCACATTATTCTTATCCATAATGATTAAATCACATTTAATTATATTGGATAACTTATTCTCATGTGCCCAAATAATATGAATCACATTCACATTATTTACATCTTTGATAATCAAATCACAAGATAACTCTCCTTATAATACGAATCAAATTCATATTATTCATGATAATTTAATCACATTTAATTATCAATTTTCTCAATGCTCGGATGTATATATCAACAATAGAATTATCCATGAACTCTTTCAAGGATAATGCACTTTCTCCGCGAATACTTGGAGATAAGGACAGGGCGATTATATTGTTCCACGTATAGTGACATGGATATTGAGATCACATCTCAAATCCAGATCTCGAGCCTCCCATAGATGCTTGATTAAATCAAGACCGTAAATCTAATCTTCTCATTGAATCTAAATCACATTCAGATCAATGTCCAACATTTGGACTAAGATCAGATTACTTCTCTATTGAGAGGAGTCATAAAATCCAAACCCGTTTCATCACTCCCTAGAAATGGAAGCGTCATGGTTATACAATCGTTTATGATCACATCACCCTCAGGTATTCCTAATACATGTACATCCTGCATATTAGAAGACTCAGAATAAACCCGAAGTATTAGATCAACTTTACACTGTCTACTTCAAGGTTCTATCAGTAAGTTTCTCATTCGATCATTAGGAGTCGGTATCGATCATACACTTTCCAAAAGCATATATCATACCTAGGTCTTGATCATATACTTTCCAAAAGTATATATCAAACCTACAAATTCAGTCAAGCTTCCAAAGCGAGACGACCATGCGCATGAAATTTGATTCTTCCCAATATCTCATGAGTGAGCTCATGTCTTTCGGTTCAGTAACTGAACCTGTATTATCCCTTTGAGAGATCGTACTACTCATATACCCTTATATGCACACCAGCGCGCCGGTGTAGAGACCTTGATTAGATCATCAACCTATTGGTCTGCCAAATGTACATACTCAAACATATAGTAACACATCTGTCTCCGGTCAGAGGATGCGTGCCTATATCATGACAGCATATGATATAGGACTTTGGTTATCTCGATCTCGTTAAGTCAACTCTTTGACCCAACTCATCTGACACCTCCGAATCTCTATTCCTATGCACAGGACCTGCATCAAGAGGTCGGTAAGATATCAGCCTAAATGAGATAGGATTGCCATCTCCTACTCAGGCTGGAGATCATCTCTTAACAATCATTTGACGGTGCTCGATGAGTCCTCTTTCTAACTCATTAGATATTCATCTAAGCACCAGCCTCTATGATTCAATAATTGAATCAACAGCTGTATGATCATTAAGATGGCCATGGTACATAACCCTAATTGTACTAAGGGACCTATTATGCAAATTATGTATTCTTCATTTCAGATCAGGGAATGATATTCGCAATAACATTTATTGCATAATGGCTCGTCGTGGCTCGCATGTCCAACAATCAACCTCAACACGTGCAATCTGATAGAGAAATTAAACCCATGTCACAAAACCAGTGATCTTGAACCAAACAGACTGATTAAGCCAAAATGGAGGCTTGATTTCTCAAAAATTGTGGAGATAGTTAACTGGAGACCATCAAAAATTATATCATCCTCAAAAACAAATAAAATAGGATCGAGAACAAAGGAAAGAAAAGTGAACTTAATTGCTTTTGATAATAGTTTAGGTAGCAATAACGTTGGTGCTCCAAATATCTATGAAAAAAATTAGAAAATCCAAAGAACTTTATCCAATTTGGCTCCTTCCCGAAGCGCCCATCACCTAATGGACAAGCAAGGGGTCCCTATGAGAAGATCTCAAAACCACCGCTAGGAGATCATATCCTGGATAATTCCGAGAAAAGGCCCGCACAAAACGACGAGACACAAGGTTGGCGTCTGGTACAACAGAAAAATAAAAAGAGGCAATGGTAAGTCGAATAATTGGAGTAATGTGGGGACGCAGACGAGGCTCTCAAATCATAAGACATACCCATGCATTAATGGGAATAGATTTGGCGCTCTACAAAAGCTGACCCACCATGAACCACGTCCCAAAAAATATGATGGAATGATCAGAAATAATCGATTCGGATGTACACGACAAAATCAAACCGCTCTCTACACAAGAAACTGCACTTCAAACACCCATTGCTGGAAATCCACATCTGCGACGCCGGGCCTCGTAAAGTCACATCAAAACACCCCTCGATGCTTCCGATGCCTCGAAAAAGGACATGTCATTAGGTTTTGTACGAAGAGGATTCGTTGCTTTCTATGCTTTCGGTAAGGTCATATTGCAGCCTCTTGCTGGTTTAGTCGAAAAGACCTCTCCTCTCCAAAAACAATGGCCCCCCACCGCCCTCAGAAACGGGTCCGATCTTCTTCCCCAAACATTGAGGGGTGAAATCTAGTAACACTGTCCCAGAGATGCAAACACCCATTCCTGACACCCAGCCAAACCCTACTTCGGAAACTCGTGCGATGGAGTTAAATGTTAGACCAGTCACACGGTCAGCAAAAATGCGTGCAGATATCCATGGTAAGACTGTTCTCCCTTTCTGGAAGTTTGAAATATGTGATGAGGCGAAGCGGCTTCGTTCGGAGTTTCAAAAATGCCTAATCATTGAATACTCTACATCCTTCGAATCCATCGATTTTGCGAGGGAGATTCTATCAAGAGAAGTTTCGAAGGCATCCTTTGGCCGCCTTTGGAGAATCTCCGACCGACAGCTGGTGGGGGAGGTCGATTCCTCGAGCATCTTCGAGACATTGGCCCATTCAGCGATTCACTACTCCGATGGAAACTGGCTATGGTTCTTCAAATGGTCCCCATCCTTCGGAGCTAAAAGAGTAGAGGAGGTAGCAGCATATTGGGTGGATGCTTTGGGTCTGCCGCTGCACCACAGATACCCTTACATTCTGGCTAATATGGTCAAACAGTTTGGAAGGCTCCTGGACTATGAATGCCCAAACCTTTCACTGGACTGCGGGGATGCGACGGCGGTGAAGCTTCTGATCGATATTCCAGATATTAGAAACGTACCGCGTGCAATTGAAGTGAGTACGGTTGATGGAGTCTTTGAGGTAACCTTTTCGCCTCTATCTCAGTTTCGATTGGCTAAATTCATTCATTACAATACACCTCTGGTCGATTCAACCACTTTTAAAAATGGTCCGGGAGCATTCAATCTGGAAGAAGATCTGCAGGGAAAGTCAAATAAATGGACGAGAAGAAATTTGTCATCAGGCCCAATTGTTGAACTTATGGATGAAAAGTTCAATCTCTGCCCTGGAAATGATTGGGAGAGAATAAATCTGAATGTGGTCCCTTTCCCAACCCACAGGGGACCATCTACTGAAAAACATGCAAATTATGTGGAGAAGCCCACAAGATCGCATCTTGAACGTGCACTCACTTGGCTGGTGAGCAAGGGTCAACAAATAAACCCAATGATGTGGGAGCACATCAAAAATCTACTGACCTCGGAGGTTCAGGAGACCGGCAACCTTACAATGGAAACGCACATGCAGAGTGCTCTAAACCTGATGGTGGATCTGACCCCTAGACAAAAAGATAAACCATTGACAATACCAGAAAAATTGGCTGCAAAAGGCAAAGGTATGGAAAATATTGTTCTACCGTCAAACAAAGTTTTGAAGAATTTTCTTAATTCACCTATGGCGGCCTTTAGAACTAGAAACCTCTTAGATCTTTTCCATTTCGAGTTCCAAAACGAGATGGAAAAAAATAGATTCATTACGGAGCTATGCAATGAATAATTTTTTAAATTAACCGGTAGATGTTGTGATTCATTTCAAAACATCTAAAGGGGTTGGACGCGAGATTACTATACATGAAAAATGGAATTCACAGTGTTAACTTGGAATATTAGGGGATTGGGGGGTCCGAGGAAATGTGGACGATTACAAAATCTGGTGTCTAAACACAACATTCACGTGATTTGCTTGCAAGAGACAAAAACAACTTCCACACCAAAAGCTCCACATAATTCATCCATTGCAAGATTTGCGTGGCATGCAAACACACTTGGACATACTTGCGGAATTATGACCGGCTGGGATTGTGATAAGGTTTCTTTGGTAAACCAACTAGACTATCCTTACTTCAATTTGTTTGAATTCAGATTGCTACAAAACAACTTGCTTTGTCGACTCATAAACATTTATGGGCCGTCGAGAGATGACAGAAAGAATGACTTTTTAGACTCCCTAGGATCATTAACATTTGTGGGTATTCCATCAATTTTAGTGGGTGACTTCAACTTGATTAGAAATAGAACAGACCGCGTATCAAACAAATCACTAAAAGTTTTTGACAAAAGATTTGAATTGTGGATAAACCGCTCAAACCTTATTGAACATAAAGAAAGAGGGACAACATTCACCTGGTCGGGATCTTCTGATTGCGAATCGTGGACCATTCTTGACCGTATCCTGGTAGATCTAAACTTCCAGACCGCATTCCCTTGTGCTCATGCAAGAAGATTACCAAAAATATTCTCGGATCACAATCCCTTGTTATTACAAGGAGGCTCATTTAGATTGACCAATCGCATCTTTAGGATTGAAAACTTCTGGCTACAAAAGGAATCTTTTATGACCATGGTCAACGATTCTTGGTCAAATGAGGTTATCTCCGACAACCCGTTCCACAAATGGGCTGTTAAGGTGAAACGGTTGCGAACATACATGAAGCATTGGAGCAAGCAACAAATCCCTGATATCAATAAGGAATTAGCAAGAATTGAAGACGATATAAGGCTGGCGGAAACTGTACTAAAGTCGGGAGACAAGGAATCAGTTGAAAAACTAAAAGAATTGTACAGTAAGCTGGAGTCTCTAAGAAATGATGAGAGAATGATTTGGGAGCAGAGAGCAAAGATAAATTACATAAAAAATGGTAATGAAAATATAAAGTTCATGAAAATTATGGCATCGAAGAAATCATCCAGAAATATATTCACGGTTTTGAAAAATGAAAAGGGGGACATGGTGCATGGTAGGGAAGAGATCACAAGGGTCATTGTGGACTTTTATACAAAGTTATTTCACGATGAAGAAGATAGCATGAGTAAAGGGCCCGTGCTGGAATTACCATCGGATCTGGTAATCAAAATAGAGGATCCAACAATCTTTACTGACCCAATAACTCTAACTGAAATACTGAACACTATTAGAACATTCAAAAACAACAAAGCACCGGGACCTGATGGACTCACAATTGAGTTTGTCAAGAAATGTTGGCATTTGTTGAAACATGATTTCATGGACATGGTATCAAATCTACACAGTGACGGATTCAAGACCTCGGACTTCAGACATTTAAATAACACCCTAGTCTCACTAATCTATAAGAAAGGTGGAGTGGAAAACATAGAAAACTATCGACCAATTAGCTTGATAAATTTACCGATACGCATAATATCGAAAGTAATAGCTAATAGATGGGCATCTTTCCTGGCTAACAACATTCCACCATCTCAATGTGCCTTCTTAAAGAACAGATCCGCAGCGGATGCCTTCCTTGTTACATCCTCGATTGTCCATGACTGGAGTAGACGGAAAACTAAGGCTCTTGTATTGAAAATAGACTTCTGAAAAGCATTTGATACTTTAAAATGGCCCTTCATCCTAGAGGCTTTGAGGGTGGCAGACTATCCACCCGTTTCGTAAATTGGATTAGTGCACTTCTAAAAACCACTGGTGTCTCCTTTAAAATCAATGGAACTTCCTCGGGATTCATACACCCAAAGCGAGGAGTGAGACAAGGAGACCCACTCTCACCTCTTCTTTTCATACATTCAATGTCAATCCTGGATGTGATGCTACTCAAATTAGCAAAGGATGAGAAATTCAAGGGATTCATGAGAGATGGAATGCAAACCCATATCACAAATATCCAATTTACTGATGATCTACTCATCTTCCTGGAATATAAAGATGAGAACCTCAAAAACGTCATCACCACGTTAAAAATCTTTGGCAAAATGCCGGGCCTACGCATTAGCGAAAAGAAAAGTTCCTTTTATACGCTAAACTTGTCGGGTGAGGAAAGTGCTAAGGTAAAGGCAATACTAAATTGGTCTGAAAGATCTTTCCCTATCGATTATCTAGGTTTCACCATATCGAAACATAGGAGGCTCATGAGAGATTGGTCATCCACCATTAACAAATTTGCGGCAAAACTTCAGGGTTGCAAATCCAAGATTCTCCCACTTCCGGCTAGAATCAATTTGCTTAACTCAGCCTTAACACCGACCATCATACATGAGATGTCATGTCTTAAGATGTCTGGTATTGTAAAAAAAATTGACAGACTTAGACGAAACTTTCTATGGGGGGCCACTGAAGATCTCAAAACAAAGGCTAAAGTGGCATGGTCAAAAGTAACTAGGCCTAAGATAAATGATGGTTGGGGAATTATTAACCTTCGATCTTTCAATAATGCCTTATTAACAAAATCGGCAATTCCCATTGCAGATTTTGTGAGACCATGGGTGTCATCAGCTATTAGTTCATCTCACTTCAGAGGTGGTCCCATAACACTTGCTTTCGCCCCTAAGCGTTCGCACTCATTTGTATGGAAATCCCATATTAAGGGTTTCACAACGCTTCTACCTGTGCTCTATAAGAAACTCGGAGATGGTATTCATTCCTCACTCTGGAAGGACCAACTTTGGGGCTCCCCTACACTAGAACAATCTTACCCACTCCTCATGCCATATATTAAAAATCGCTTCATGTCGGTAAAGAAAGGATTGAAATCGTGGCTAGCAAGATTCAACTGGTTTAAAGCATTTCAAAACAAACTACCTTCGGTACTCTCAACTGAGGGAGTTAGACTGAAAACTGCACTGAACAATATATTCCAAGAGCTATACAAGGATGAAATAGACACAACAATATTTCCCACCATCTCTCCAAATAAAAGAGTCTCAACAACAAAACAATTATACTATCTACTTACAGACGGGGGTAGCAGATCCATAGTTTATTCATTATTTAGAACGTGGCCTTTGGAACCAAGAGCTTACTATTTCATATGGATGTTAGCGCACAATAAAATTACAACACAAGTCTGTTTCGAAAAAAGGGAAAATTCCTTGGATGAACAGGTGCTATCTATGCAATCGTGAGCTGGAAAATTTACATACACCTTTTCGATGAATGCCAAACAATTAGGGATATATTTCTCTTATGTGATCTGGAACCAAACTTCCATGAATTACTCAACATGATGTATATGAACCATACCACCGCTTTGACAGATAAAAAGTGGAGACTTCTATGTTTTAAAATTACGGTCTGGTGGCTACTTTGGAAGAGCCGATGCAGACTCATCTTTGAAGGAATGCCTATAGACAAACAAAAATTACTCTTGGAAGCATTCACCATCTGCGAGACAAGGATGGACACGAAAGAAGGGGATCTATGATACAGGCTAACAACGTCGGGACAAGAACACCAATTAACTTTACTCTAGAGCTATTACTTGATGCTTCTCTTAACTAGTGATAGTCTTATGAACTAACATTCTGTAACTTATGCATAACTTTGATATCATCCAGCTAAGGATAGCTCAGCAGTGACACCAGGAACCCGATCCTCGAAGCGTACCTAGCGAAAGTCTGAAATCTCAACGACCCAATGCCATATGACTTGAAGGACGCGCTTGGATAGTGACGAGGGCCCAGGAATGGTTTTTACTGGACTCATTATACTTAACGTTTTGTTCTGTTTAAATTTTTGGGATCTTCAAACATTATCTCCTGGCTGTAATTTTTTGCGAATGGGGACACTGTGTAATCCCCCTTTTTTACTTTTGGGCATGTACTAAACTCTAACATTTACCGTAGGTTTATGATGAATGACTATGAAACGTTTATCTAAAAAAAAGTGGGGATCCGATGGAATACCGCAAGAAATTTGACCTCAGACAATAGATAGTTCGAATATCCATAGTCATATCTTTCAATGATATATCAACGAATATTATTTATTATCAAATTATCTTATGTACTTATAGTTATCAATGAATATGATATTTGTTGTTAAATGTTCAAATAATGACAATAGTTTTATCGGCTTCTAAAATTATTCATTACCTTAGATCAATTTTCTTGTAGTGGAATAGGGAGGAAGAGGGGAATAGGGGGGAAGAGGGAGGTGAACCTTTGAGGCATGTTTGATAACTTGGTTGGATTGGATTGGGTTGGTTGGGTTGGGTATCCTACTGTAAATAGTAGTTGTTTGATGGTTGTCAGGGTTGGAGAGGGTTGAAATGATAAAAGTGATGTGATGTGACATTGATTGTGTTATATTTACCTTTTTTTAATGATTATAATATATTTTTTATGTTGATTTTTTAATTTGAGCATGACTAAAAATATTATAACAAAGAAAATTGTATGACAATTAATTCCAACTCAGGATTAATACAACGATATAGCAGCGAGTGTACCAGGTTACCCCGGATAACCTAGCAACCAAACATGCCCTAGGGATAGGAGGTCCGGGGATCACGAGGCAGAGGAGCACGTGGAGGAGTTGATTGCCTCTTGTGATCGAAGATGACCATAAGGGCGCTCGATTTGACCCCATCGTCGCCTTCATCTCTCTATAAGGATTGGGCTTCGGGCGTGGCAGGGGGTAGGTGAGGGAATCTGTGGCATTGTTGGGAGTGAGGGGTTACACTCACTCGCAGGGTGCTCGTGAGGAGAGGGGGAGAGAGGGAGAAAAAAGAAAGTCGGGACACCGAGTAAATTAAGAGAAGGGGAGAGAAGAAAAGAGAAGGAAAATGGGAGAATGCACGGAAAAGTGAGTAATGCATGGGGCAAGGACTATATACCCAACTTCGGTAACATGCGGGTCGAAGAGAAAACGAATGGAGGAAGGTCCGTCCATTCTGAGGTGCGACGTCTCGTTAGCTAAGAGTAAGTGTGTTGCAATGCGAGCATATTCTCTGTTGTACAGTAGGGATCTACTGTAAACCGGGAGTGAGGTTGTGCCTCTCAATCAAGATCGAGCAGTTCGCACGAAATCTAGGTTTTTGTGGGCCCTTACCGTGCGAACCACTCGATCTTGATCGAGCGGCTCGGGGGCATTCCCTGAGTATGTATAAATACAAAGAATACAAGGATATTTATGAAATATTGTGTGTATAGGAGCATTTATGTAAAATCTATTTTGTGGGAATAAAATTCACAGATAATAGGGAAGGTGACACTCAACAGCAAGGTTTTAAAAACCAAACCGGACATCAAACCAGACATGTATCGATTTTTTATTTTATGGTCGGGCCAATGGGACCGACCGGTCAAACTGGTGATGACGTCAACAGTTCAAAGAAACTGGAAAAGATCAAACCGTTGTATTATTGGTTTGGTTCGTACAGTTCAATTAGGTCGAACCGAGTTAGACCGGTATATCATACAAATAAATACGAAAAATGATGCATCATATCTTTCGAGGATTTGTTTACTCTTGTCCTTCTAAGTTTTCCCAATAACATGCATACCCCTATTTTTAATACAATTGCATGTGTCTCCTATATTTTTACAAAATAAATAATAGTGGTTTTTTATTAGTACACGTGTGCTCCCATTTTATTCCAACATAAGGATGGTATTGTGATTTTTTAAGAAATTATAGGAGCACAAGTGAAATTGTTTCAAAGTTAGGGGTAAAGTGTTCTTAAAAAAATTCAAAAGTGCACAACAATCATATTTCGTATATAAATACATATATGTGATGTGAAAAGTTAATAATTTTAAAACTATTTAAACTCTAATTAACGACAAGTATTGTACATAGTATGATGATGACAATGTCTTCTTCGTTTATTATTGTTATAAGTGGACAACCTCATACACAATGTGAGAAGAGAGAGGCAATGCTCATATGGCATGAAAGGACAAGCAATAATGAGTCATTGGCACATGTGAAGGAGAAGAGATAAAAAAAAGGTAATATAATATGGGTTAGAATGAGACTAGATTATGAATCTTTCTAAAATTTGTATTTTGTTAATTAATTGGATTTTTTTGTCAAGAAAATGGATGGTTGAACCGATGGTTTGGTTCAATTGGTTCAATCGGGTTAAGCGGTCCAACCGAGTTTTGACCGATTTTGACTGGTTTTTATTTTCTGAATAAAAACCGGACGGTTGGACCGTTTTTCCTCCGATTCTTGGTTTAACTGGTTCAACCGGTCAGTTCGGTTCGATTTTTAAAACCTTGCTCAACAGTACCATTTGGAACCGGGGGTAGATGTCCACTTCTCTAGCAATACTTCATGTCCTGCTTCATAACTAACTTCTATCCCTTGTGTTCGTTTAAGGGAAAAGGAGAGGGATAAGGTCCCTTTTTTGTACTCATCACAAGCCCAACTTTGTTAACCGCCTTCCTTCATTCAAAAGATATTTTTTGTGCTGCTTAGTGTAATCATTCCTGAATGACGAGGGGAGCCTAAATTGCAAATGAGCTTCTTGCTTCTCTTCCTTGTCAGAATCTTCATTCCAATCTCCCACTGCTTTTCTGTACAACATTCATTTGCAAATTTAAGATCTTCAAGGAGGAGGTCACCTTGTATACTGGGCCTTTTCTTTCCGTTCTCTCCATTTTTTATTCCTCATATGATTCTTCAACTTTGCGCGACTCTCCTTATTTCTGCTGGTTGACTTTTTAGGGTTGCTGCTGCTTTTGTTGTTTCTGTTGTGCCACAATCACTTTTGGTTGCTGCCAGAGCCAAATCCTTATATTGCTGCTGCCCTTCATCATTTCCCTTCTTCCGAAACATTTTCTTGATCTGATTTTTGATAAAGATTAGGTTCTTGATCCTGTGACACCAGGTTTTGGGTCCAAACGTTCTCAGATTGCTGCTGTCTGTAACCTTTTCTTCTTCTCTTGTTGTTCTACAGGTTGTGGAGGAGTGAAGCCTTCACCATGATCCTGCTTCTGAATCAAAGTAGAAGCAACTGTCTGTTCCTGCAGCCGTTGACATGGCTGCACCGAAGCATCAACAAAAGATTTTTTATTGATGTTTCAGTTGTTACTGGAGTCAAGATGAGGGATAGGATTTAGCCTTCTATCCCTCCATCATCAGCCTCTCCAATCATAAAAATACATAACTATCACTTATCCCTCTAACATCACTAACTTCTATCTCTTATCCCTTCTTTTCCAACCAAATAAAGAATAGTAAATACCTACCATTTATCCATCATTATGCCTCTAAATCCCATCCCTCAAACTCACTATTTTCCTTTGGACAATGTGAAGTTATTGCATCATTTATGATTTATGATTCCCCACTAATTATTTTCCTTTGGGCAACATATCTAATACCAGCCACGATATATTTGGCAGTTGGATTAAGTATATCACTGGCATGAAATACGTCTAATTAACTATAGTAACCTTGAAATAAATTCACGGGAACAACTAATTTCCCTGAACAAGTCACTAATTCAACGATTCCATACAATGTTATCAAAAAAACAGCATGACAGGAAGGAGAAAATCTCTGTCACCACGTCTAGAGAGACGATGATGCCACGATAATGTTCATCTTTGTGCTCTCCTACTGTTTCTCGAAGATTTAGGTCCAATGGAATCTACCATCAATGAGGATCCCACTGCATCGGAGATCTCGCCCAACTGTCCCAACTGTCCTCCAGCCGGTGGGGGGTTGTTGTCCACCAACGGTGCAGACCTCGCATACCAAGTTCAAGTTGGATTCGTCGAAGTACTTCCCGTGGTACCTCATCCTGAAGAACTTATACTGCTTGATCGATGCATCGAAGGCGAACATGCTGACACAAGGTACTTTCTTCCCGCCGTGGCGAAAACGGGCGATCTCTGGCGCCGAGACGTCCCGCGGCAGCGAGGTACGGTCGCCGAGGAGGGGGTTGCAGAGGTACGCAGGGAGATCCTCCTCGCCGGAGGTCGAAAGGAGAAGGCCATCGTTGGAATATTCCGAGACGGGGTGATCTCGGGAGAGGTGGCCGGTGGGTTCGAACGTTGCGAGGCCTATATGCCCGCCTTCTGAGGAGACATAGGTGAAGACTGATTTGGATGTGGAGGAGTTGAAGCGACGTACGAGGTGTCCGGCGGTGGCGAAGGAGAGTTGGTCGCGGGCGAAGGACGGGTCGCCGTCGATGAGGGCCCTCCACGACCTGCAGACGCGGCGTGCGGAGGCGGCGAGGTAGATGGCGGGGACGCGGAGGAGGATCTCCCGGAGGAGCTCGCGTGTGAGACTCTCCATATTGGACGTGGAAGAGATCCCAAACGTACCAGTTATTTACAGGGTTTAGGGTTTATTACTTATGTAAACAAATCCCGATTGATTTTGATTTGGCTTATTCTCTGCCGTTATCAAAGGGACGGTGCCCCTTGTGAGCCGCCGGATCCCTGTGTGCTGATCGCACGATCGCTCTTTATCGCCAGTGCGCTCGATTATGCGGCCCCCACATTAAATCTTAAGTTCTTTTTTGTGTGGGGGGAGGGGGATTTTTATCTACGACCTTTGAAATATCGTAATTGCTCTCTTACCTCCGTAACTTGTTAACTTTTACCGTAAAGATCATGTGGTTAACCTCCATCCATTTAACCGTTAAAACTAATCGGATTATGTTATCTTCTTTACATGATACCCATTTTATTTATCAAATTTACTATAAGTGCAACTCCCTCCCACCTCCACCTCCAGCTAAGCACGTCCGACCTGCCGCCACCCAAAGCCCCCCCTACTGTCGCTTGAAGCCCTCCCCCCACGGTCCAACTCTCCTGCTCGAAGGCGCACTCCCCCTGTCGATCGAAGCTCCCCCCCCCCTCCCCCCTCTGCGCCACTCGAAGCCCCGGCCACCGCCTCCCGACCATCCCCCTGCTCGAAGCCCCCCGCGGCCCGCCATCTCCACCTGCGAAGCCCCCCCCCCCCCAGCGCATGCCGCCTCCATCGACTCCTGACAACCTCGAGTGGAACACAGTCTCGTCCACCGTCAACCTCCTCTAGTCGAGACTCCACTCGGTGATGCTGTGGGAGAGGAACCTGTTAGAGGAGGGAGGATTATTTTTTTTTCTTGGTTAATTCTAGTCGTTCGATCATGGATTGCTTATATTAACTCATTTTTAACTCAAGAAAGTTAAATTTAGATGTGTCAATTTAGCGATAGGGTTCGTGGTGTAAGACAGAGCAAGTTTACGGGGGTGAGGGAGGAATTACAATGTTTCAAAGGCTGTAGAGGTCATTGACAAAGATTATAGGGTCTGCCGAGATATCAATATCATTTCTTTCCTTTTTTTAATATCAATTCAGCTCTTGTCCCCAAAAATTAATTATCGTCCATCCCAACACAAACACGTGTTAACTTTTGGAGACGTGATGAGAAATAGATTTTAAAAATGGGTTAGGAAGTTCTCACATCCCCCCCCCCTTTTCTCCCCTCCTTCCCAACCTCCTCCATCACCCCCTCGTCCATGTGCTAGCCTCCTCCTCCGCCACCCCAGCCTCCTCCATCGCCCCCTCCTCCTCTGCCCCAACCTCTTCATCCACCCCAACCTTCTCCATCGCCCCCTCCACTCATGCTCCTTCATTGCCCATCTTCTCCCCCTGCCCCTCGTCCTCGTCATGAAGGAGCTGGAGTAGCGGTTGTTGTGCCTCCAACGTTGAGGACGCGGACGATTGCTGGAGGTTCTTCGTGTCACCATGGGAAGGTGGAGGACGCGAATGGGAGCTGCATGTATGGATGTGGATGCGAAAGTGAAGGTGGTACGGGGGATGACGAAGGAGGAGATCGGAGGGCGTGGGGCGGAGGAGGGGGGACGACTAAAGTAACGGACACGAGTGATAGAACAACAAGAAGTCAAGGGTATAACTAATATTGCAATATCCCATAGAGGCACAAGTGATAAAAATCCTTAAATCTTACGAGATATCTAAAGCGGCATTCACTAGGGGGAGTTGTATGGAAAACTATAGCAGGGAATCAGGGATGCATTCACTGTGAGGAGTTGTGTTCGGGGAGATGATGTAATCCTTTTTTAATTGGAAAAAACGTTTTCAGAAATTAAAAAAAAACTATAAAGATTGAATCTATGACCTATCAAATTCCATTTGACTCCATCATTTTTTGTTATTTAATCTTAATGATCAAAGGTCCTATTCTTTGTTAAATGAGTATTGTGTTACTTAAATGTTAACTTTTTCTTTGATGATAATTAGGATAAAATAGCTAGATATGACGGATTTGGACGAAACTTGATGAGTATGTATTCATTGATTCAATCACATGGTTGGATTTTTGAAAAAAAATTGCAAAAAAGGGTATTGTATGAGCCGAGCCCAGACCTCGAATTTCTGTTAATTTTCGATTCGGTCGAGCTTGACCCGAACTTGCAAGGACCTGCGGTGACTTGACCCAGACCTCAACCCAGACCTAGAGTCCAAACCTCCCCTAATGGCTCGTTTGGAAAGAGGGTTGAGGTAGGTTGGGTTGGGATGGGTTGAATAGTAGGCGTTTGGATGGTCATGAAGGTTGATAGAAGGTTGGAATAAGGAATGTGATGTGATGTGACATTGATATGCGATGGAAATCCAACCCAGGCATAATCCAAAAAAAGAGGATAAACCGGATTACCTCAGGAGTAACCCTCTTTCTAGATGAGCCCTATGAGCCAAGCACGATGGATTGAAATTAAATCGAGATTTTTAGTACATTCTATTCGAATTTGACATTTGATTCAATAACTCGTTATGGGTCAGAACTAGTAAACACGTTGTCATACATGTGGCATAGAAATACATCTCAAAGTTGTGTAAGCTATTTCATATTTAATTAGTAACAGTCGTCTATTTCAAACATCAAAACCAAATTCTCAATGCCTCTTTCGACCTCCCATCAAGGAAACATACCACAGATTATTACAACTATGTGCTTAATTATAAAAAAAAAAATCAAGCGGCATCTAGCCCGTCCCGAATCCGGACCCGAATATGCAGTCCTTGAGCCGAGCTCGGGTCAGAGATCTCCCAAAAATTCCGAGCCTCGACCATAGCCCGAGAGAATATGGCCGGCTGGGGTCGAACTTTCTTGGGTTGGACCGGATCAAGTCCAATGCTTCATCCTACTTCCATCTTCCAAAGGAGTGAGTTATTGATCTTAAAAGTAGGGGATCTCACGAGACGAGGAGCCGACCTGATCCATTATTATCGGGTTATGATTGACCTAACCCGTTTCAACGAGTACCAGAACCAAATGGATACCCATGGGAAGACGAGAGAGTATCACCTCTATCAAAAAGAAATTAATTATGCATTTGATCAGTGGCTAGCAAATGTTGAAATATGTAATTATATATTTTTCGTAAATTCCATTTATCAACTTTGAAAAGTAACGGCAAATGATCTTTGCGATCAATCCATCGTGGATCTGCTTTTTCGAGCGTTACATTGACTGATTCATTTGAGATTGTACGCAATCGATCGTTGTATTTTTGTACGAGTATTCCAATAAAGCGTTGTTTACGAATTTCAAAGTAAAAACATATATACCTATGAGCGTATGGACTTGAGTGAATGTTATTGAGGTGGAGTGGGTTCATCTTATAAAGGAGATGTTGCGGGTGATAGGCGATGCGAATGTTAAGATAGAGTGAAACTACAAAAGATATAAGAGTACTAGAGAGGAAACGTCGATAGAAATTCTAAATAAGGATGTAAACGAATACGTACATCTGTCAGTATCCAATTCAGTACCGTATCCATTTATTCCTACTTTAACATTTATATATATATATATATATATATATATATATATATATATATATTCATTTGAAAATGATAACATATATGGTTACAAATATCATCTGGGATCCCTCACATACAGATAAAATCCAAGTTAATATGCACAATATGTCAATTATTATCCATGTACAATCCGTGTCCATTTTACATCTATATTCATTTCTATGAATTTTGTAAAACAGTTTTCATCTTCACCAATATATATCCACCTTGGCATTTTCAAACGAGTACCGATGTGTTTATGATTAAATTGCATGGGTCAAGCTATGTAGTGACAAGAGCTTAGAGCCCTAAATAATTATAGACGAAAGCTGACAATGACAACTAGTTGTGTTCGAGGTCAGTTATATCCGTTGACAACCACCTGAAGTCATTAAGCTGAAGTTGTCATGGATTGATCCCTCACTCTTATAATTCACTTGTACATTTCATGAGATTTGTTATTTTTTTCTGTTCTCCCCCCAAAATCCGATCTCTCATCCCTCTTCCTCCATCATCACCTTCCACCTTCGCAACAAACCCTGCCTCACCCTCCTCTAAATGCAACCATCCTATACATCAACTGGACGCCCAGACGTGGAAGTACCCTTTCCCTTTTGTGAGGAGGAACTCAGCTCAGCCACATCGTCCCATCATCCCCACTGATGAGAATCTCGGTGTACCCCTTCCTGGCCCAAGGAAAGCCGTCCCCTCTTTGACGTGCACATGAACACCTCATCGCACACCAGCACCTCCTCTTAAATCATCGCCACCTCCACCATCGAATTCAACCACAAATCATTCACGCAGCTCATTCCCTTGCACACCATCCTCCAGTTCCTCTCCATTGCGCCCCTTTCCCTTTCCCCCTCAAAGCTCTCATTCCATAGCCTCCTTCGCCAATTTCCCTTTCCCCCTCAAAGCTCTCATTCCATAGCCTCCTTCGCCAAAAGGATCTCCGTTCTACATTAACCAATGAAGATGAAATGTATTGCGACTAGATCGAAGTTCCATGCACAAACCCATTGATCTCCACCCCCTGTCGGTATCCTGTGCAAAAAAATGTATTTGAAATAACCTGATAATCATCAACATATGGAAGGGTGGGAAGGTATCGGGGGAAGTAGCGGAGAGGGGGCGAAGGTGGTGGCAGAGGAGGGAGTGATGGTTGAGGTGTCATGATTCACAAATGGAATTCATCTACAAGTAAAAATTCATCAATATTTAGCAAATTCCTTTAAAGTCATCGAGTGTAGAAGAATGAAAGTTAACTATCCAAGATTCTACGAGGAATTCAAAATCAAAGAGGGGTCAGGAGGTGATTATGAAAGTATCGAAAGTTATGAATGTAAAATCTCAAAAAAAACTACACATATCTCCACGACTTGTTCAGACCTGCATTTTTATGCAGATGTGCCCACAACAATTACAAATAAAACTTTGCATAGAAGGAATCATACTTCATTGGACCCGATCCGAACTGGTCCGACCACTTAGAACAAGCATACACGAGAAAAGATTAGAAAAAAGAATACGATGTGGTAACAAACTTGTAATTTCATCAATAGCCCTTTGCTGTGTTTTTTCTTGTTGATAGAAAACGTCGTGAACTATAAAATTGTACATGGAAATTCGATCTAATCTCAAAACATTTCATCTTAATTGGTTAACGTACAATAGAGATTCTTAATTGCAGCTCCAAAATTGAAAGGAACCATAGTTTGTCCAAATTAAGACATCAGTACCACACCACCATTGACGTGAAGAACATTGAGAATAGATTGAACATGTTCATATTCATAAGGTCACAGTTAATTCCTTACTAAGGTCAAGACACTTAAGAGTGAAGAATTACCAAACAGATCCTGCGAGTAGCAGAAGCGTAACCGCCCATTTCAGTTCAAAATTCTATACATCAAGGAGACTATCTACCACTTAGCCATGAAGCATATGCAGGGTTCACATAACTAGTCGCATCCGCTCATGGTGTAAAAACTATATTGCATAAAAGCGATCTCAACACTGCTGAATCGATCCTTAGATTGCACGACATTTCCAGCTCAAAAACAGGCAAAAGATACGCCTTCCAATTCCAATCCCTTCCACATGAACTTGATCCCCCTACTGAATCAATTATGGATCAGTACTCTTCGTAGATCCATATTAGTTGATCACACCTATTAAATCACTGTATAAAAGACTCTCTTTCTTTCTTTCTACAAAGCATGTCACTATGGTTAAGACTACTACAATTCCAACTTCCATTCTGAGAGTTTAAACAACCACCTGATAAACGATGTGGTTCGGCTTAACCCTCTAGAATCAGTCTGTTCAAGCTCAATCTATCGCAGTCGCAACATGATCACGAGACTTCGCTTTCAACAGAACACATCAAATCTAGCTCCTTTCACAAGAACTTGATTCTAGATTTCCATTAGCAAGAAATAGGTGGTTTTTACAAAGTACAAAGCAACTGAGGCTACAAAGACTGTTAGACACAAATCTCCAGCTCAAAAACAAAATGATGATACAAAGCACATATATAAGGCGGTAGAAAGCAAGGAAAAACGACAACCTAGACCAAGGTCATCGACTTCTCCTAGGCTCAATCTCAAAACACATGCATCCATATGTGCAGCATACTAAGAGAACATGCATGCCACAAGATAGGGTTCGTATGTATTCAAAGCAGTTACAACTGTAAGTTACCTTATCAGATATGCACACCTAAGATAAGATGGTGGATCTTGGTAAACAAAAATGTGAACATTGGAAGATATTTGCAGGTCCAGACATACTAAATAGGACTGCAAAAATTTCAAGAGGTTCAGATGGCTTAATAACTGGGACACTTATCGGCATTATATTCTTTTCAGTATGTACCATCTGTGTGCACTGCATCTATCTTTTAAAACTTGCCAAACTTATCAAGCACACAACATTTCGCGCATTTATATACGGTGACATCTCACATGTGTCCAGATTTTGCTTCTACGAACCACCCACGGACATTGCACGAGATGACATTTACATAATATAAAAAAATTTACAGAAAAATGATTGAAAATATATAAATAGCACCAAAGGTTTTGAACATTTTGTATAACAAAAATTTAAGACAGCATTACTGTAATGCATACAATCAAAATCAAAACTTTGGTGCTCTTTTTTTAAGAATTGCTTAGGGGACTCACAATGAGATGAGGATGATCTGTGGATCCAATCACACAGTATAAAATTAATGGGATCTCTAAATTATTTCTTATTGTTCACGGGCATAAAAACTAAACCTTTCTGTTCTGCACCGCATCGATCGGCTGCAAAGATTCCTCCAAACAGATCCATTTCAGGGTCAAATTCCGGTTAATTCCTTTCCCCTGACATGCTTCATCTTAATTTACCATCATTTAAAGATTTAAAAACTTGTTTTGATGGCTTGCAATCATAAAAATGCAAGCAAGCTTCCCAAAGAAAGAGCAGGGAGAAGATGTGAAAGATGAAACCTAGCTTACAATTATCAAATAATAATCAATGCAAGTTATCAGCATCAGGATGTATTTAAATAATGAAATAAAGTACAAGGCAGAGAATAAAAACTGCAGCATATGCAGACAATACCGCTTCTACTTGGATGCTATAAAATACATCCAAATTTGGCATTGTGTTCACATGAGAAGGCGGCAGGACAGGAGTCCTAAGGGTACCTGGCTGGTCTTCTCTGCGGAGAAAAAATTCACTCCCAGGCACATAAAATGTGCATATGCATCAAATCCTTGAGTAAATGGAATCATCACCTAGAACCCTTGTGCAGCTTAAATCCAAAGACTCTAGGTACATAGCTCTGAATAACTTTTGGTGGATTGGCTGAAGGAAATGTCATCAAGAACAAATGAGGAAAAGTCGTGCCAATGAAAGCACCATCCATATCTGGCGAAAACTGTGAAGGAACATATCTCAATTATTATAATATGTTTTGGATGACAATGTTCCAACTTAATACTACTTTCACTAACTGAAGAGCATTATATAATCACTTCTAGAATTTAGCACCCTCCCATAAGGGGGTTTTATTATCCACAGTCCCCAAAAAAATTATTCTTTGGATGAATGGGGAAGTTGACTTCGTTTAAGGTTCAAACCATTAGCTCTGTGTGCAATCTACTACATACAATATGGCTTTGGAGAGCACCTGAATAAGATCCAATTAGTTATAGTCTTATAGACGCATGCCTTCTCAAAGTTAAATTAGACATGTTATCCACCTTTTATGTCAATCCTGAAGTGATAGCTCAAAACATTTGAAAAATAAGAAAATGATAATGCATATATATTAACCAAACACTACCACTTAGATTGTATTTGTGGAGAAAGATGCGAGAATGAATGACATGTCTTATTCAAGAGGTCTAGGATTTCTTATATAGCATGAAACCCTAGAGAGCCAAAAGAAGAAATTACATAAAAGACCCCTAAGGATTACACGACTTCATAAATAGCCTAATAACAAAATAACTCTACCACTCCTTCTCAAGTTGGAGCATATCTATCGATCATGCACAACTTGGAAATCATCAATGAGAGATGCTTCTTTGGTAGTGCTTTCGTGAATATATCTACAAGCTGAAGGTCTGTGGAGATATGAGGTATAATGATCTTTCCTCCTTGTATCGTATCTCGAATAAAGTGGCAATCAACTTCAATGTGCTTAGTCCGCTCATGAAATACTAGATTGGTGACAATGTATGTAGCAGACTTGTTATCACAATATAAAGGTACATGAGTAGTAGCACGAAGTCCAAGCCCCTATAAAAAGGAGACAACCCAGGTAATCTCACAAGTATCATGGGTCATTGCCCTATATTCTGCTTCTACACTCGACCTAGAAACCATTGTCTGCTTCTTGTTTAGCCATGTAACAAGGTTGCCACTAACAAACATGGCATAGCCTGTAATGGATCGTCGGTCTTCAGGTAAACTGGCATAATCTGCATAAGCGGTGACATCAGTGTGACCAGTGATCCTGTAGAAAAGACATCATCCTGGAGATTCCTTCAAATATTGAAGGATCAGAAGAACATCCTGCTAATGGTTGTAAAGAGGTCTCTCTCCATATGGTTGTTGGTTCTGCTCATAGCATACTATATATCAAGCCTGGTAAGTCGGGTAGTTCATTTTGCCCGCGAAGCTTCTATATCATGTAGTATCCTCAAACTCATTTGTACCTCTGCTGGGATGCCAGATGATTTACATCCAAGTAAACCAGCCTTTGTAAGAATATCCGATCAATACTTTCGTTGTGATAGATGTCATCCCTTTGCAGTACGTATCACCTCAATACCGAGGAAGTATCGAAGTTGACCAAGGTCCTTGATGACGAACACCTTCTGTAGGAAGACTTGGTCTCTAAAATGCCTATGTCATCATCACCAATAACCACCATATCATCTACATAGACAACAAGTATCACAGTGCCAATGGATCATCGTCTAGTGAACACAAAATAATCAGATGTTGTCATGTGGAAGTCAAGAGAGTGTATCTCAGTAGTAAGATTGTCAAACAAAGCTTGTGGACTCTGCTTTAGACCATAAATGGCCTTGCGAAGTCGGCACACATACTCCCCCTCGACGGAGTAACCTGGTGGCTGCATTATATAGACCTCCTCTTTAAGGTCACCGTATAGAAATACATTCTTCACATCGAGCTGAAAGGTTGGACCATTCTTGTTAGCTGCAACAGAGAGAATAGTACGAATTGAACCCAACCTAGCCACATGAGAAAATGTATCAAAGTAATACACTCCACAAGTCTGAGTAAATCCCTTTGCCACAAGCATGATCTTTAGCCTGTCAATAGAAATATCAGGAGACTGTTTGGTCGTGAAGACCCATCAGCATGCAACATGCTTGATACCTGTAGGACATGGCACAAGATCCCATGTGCCCCTTGATGTAAGCATGTCCATCTCCTCATCCATGACATTTTCCAACCATGATCCTACAATGCATTGTAATGATAACGAGGAATAGTAATATCCATAAGAGCATCTGCAAGTCGCCTATCACAGCTGGATAGACTGTCAGTGGAGTAAAATGTGACACAGGATGCATAGTACATTGCCTTTTTGTCCGGCAAAGAGCTATAAGGAGTTATGATTGAGCATCCGGAGCTGCAGTGGTGGGGACATTAAAAGATGGTACATCATCCTGTAAATAAGGAATAGGTAACGGTACAGGTTTAGAATGGCTATTATGTTTCCTATTAGAGACAATTGGTGGTGGTGGGAGCTCCAAGGGTATGTCGCTGACATACTGAGTAAAGCAACTAGTCTATTCAAAGAAAGTGACGTCAACAGAAATGTAGTAACGATGCCATGTACGGTCGTAGTACCTGTACCCGTTTTTGGTATGAGAATATCCAAGGAAAACACATTGGATGGCACGATGAGACAATTTATCTACAGTCTGAAAATTGTGTACGAAGGCAATGCAACTAAAAAATCTCAATGGAAATGGAAAAGGTTCCTTGTCAGGATACAAGAGTGAGAAAGGAGTTACCCCCTTAAGGACTGAAGACGAGACCCTATTGATGAGGTAGGTGGTACTTGGCAGTGAGAAACATCCCCCTAGTGGGTTTGGGGAATCTTCATGTGAGTAAGTAGGGTACGAGCAATGTCTAGAAGGTGACGAAGCTTCCTTTCTATTGTGAGGTATACGGACATGAGGTATGATGAAGGGTCTCCTGAGTGGCAAAGAAAGATATCAAATCCTGCTACGTGAACTCAAGAGCATTGTCAGTCATGATAGTTTGAATACATTTAGAGAAAGATGTTTTAATAAGTTGAAAGAAAGACTTGACAATGTTATTAATTTCGAACATCTCCTTGATCAAATAGACCCAAGAAAATATGTTGTAATCATCTACAAAAATAGCAAAGTATCTATGACCAACAGTAGTACGAACAGGACAAGGTCCCCAAATATCACAATGGATTAAAGAGAAAGGTAATGATTGGTGTGGCTCAGTCCTAGGTAGAAAAGAAGCATGATGGTGTTTGTCGAACTGGTATGCTTCGCACTCAAACAGTTTCAGCGATGATAAACCAGCAAACATATGAGAAAGAACTTTGGCAGATGGGTGAAATATCCGCAAATATCATAGTAATGGGTTAGCTGATGCGGAGGCAACAGTTGCAAAGGTTGAGTCAACATGGATATCAAGATAGTAAAGACTGTTCTTCTCATGCCCCCCATCAAAAATCGGCATCGTCCGGATGTCCTAAAAATAGCAATGAACCTCATCAAAAATCACTCGACAATTCAATTCAACACATAGCTTATGAACGGATAAGAGACTCAGAGGAAAATCCGATGCGTAGTAAACACCAATGAGCCTGAGCTTGGAGGAGAACTCCATAGTTCCAACAATCGTAACAGGAGAATGAGACCATTGTCTACCTAAATTGACTTCACAATAGAAGATGAGTCAATGATCCAGGTAGAAACAAGTGCAGAAGAAGAGTTGGCTACAATATCTAAGGTAGTTGCTAGATGCGTAGTAGAAGTAATCTTCCTTGGAGTAGAGTTCTGCAAAAAACTTTCGTTAAGCGAGTGATAGAAGTCCCCTGACCGCTGACGAATACCTTGAAGACCCGAGATATTATCCGTGCCCTTTAATTGATATAAGTGTCTTGTACCATCATAGAAGAAGTCGAGTACAAGGGCTAAATAGGTCGTCATGGTGATCACGTAGGACAAGAACAAGTGACCTAACAAGTAATTCTTTGTCTTAGTCTAGCATCAAGGTGACTTAATATGTCATCATCGGGAGATTTTGATTGTTGTAAAAGTAATAAGATGTTGTAGAAGTGGCTTCAAGGGTGCAGCATGAGGCTATCGTTGTTCGAGCAACCTTATGGAGGAGTAGTCGGCCCTATAGACGCCTTGTGCAGGCCTTGGCGGCGATGCAAGAGGGCTTGCGCAAGCCCTAGGTGAAGCTATGACCTAAAAGAAGGCCTTAGCAGCAGCACAACAGACCGAATATGCCCTCCAGGAGGTGAATATGCCCTCCAGGCAGTGTAGGGATACTGGGCGATGGCGCTAAGGATTGCAGGTGACCTCCAAGCGGCACCCCAAATCATTGGGGAGGTTTCGGCGGTACCTCCAAGGGGTTTTGGCGGCGTTATGATGGCCTATCGAGCCCACCTGGGCACAGCAGATGGGCACTACGATGGGCACAGCAGATGGGCACTACGATGGGCGCAGCAGATGAAGCAGGAGGTTTGGCGGCACAGCAACCTATCGAGTCCGCTTAGGGCTTGCAATCCCCTTCAGCAGCAGCACAAGTCCTTGGAGAAGATCATAACAACGACGGTGCAGCCCCCTTCAACGCATGGAAAAGTTGGGGTCAAGTTTTGCTGAAGAAGTCAGATTTAGAGCTTGTGGTGGTGCCGGTGGCGGGATTTAGATCAGAACACTGGTTTAGGATCACTACTCTGATACCATGTGGAGAAAGATGCGAGAATGAATGATGTATCTTATTCAAGGGATCTAGGGTTTCTTATATAGCATGAAACCCTAGAGAGCCAAAAGGAGAAATTACATAAAAGACCCTGAAAGGTTACAGGACTCCATAAATAGCCTAATAACAAAATAACTCTTTCTTCAACAATATTTAATCAGTAAAAGGGCATACGAAAAGAAGTGTGAATAAAACAGTGAACATATTTAGGCTAGTTTGCGGGATATACAACATAGTGGGAAAATTGAAGCAACAATGCAAAGCATGATATGCTTCATTACACGAATATGTTTTTTAAATTTACCATCAAAATTGCAAAAACTGTGCATCTGTTAAACCCTAGAAAGTCAACTTTTTCTTAAAAATAGTGAATCGATCAAAATATGTCACTAGCCAATGGTTTCATATTGAGCATGTCTTCAGCAATAGTTTTTTAGCATGAAGACAAGATATAAATGAACGATATGTAAGAACCTTACAGGCATATCCACAAGATATTAATGGACTTCAAGTTAGTTGCTATCATATGGCATCGGAGTCACTGAGCTATATAGCGAGCAGACTATATACTCAAGATTTAATACATACATCACCCATTTTATTGGACTATATGTTCATCATGAGAAGACTATTGGGTAGAGAGGCAAAACGGATGAATACATATTCGGATATAGATACAAAAACGGATATTTTGCAGATATTGAAAATCGCAACTTATATCCTTTGTACAGTCAATTCGAAAAGGAATATTTCACGAATGAATATGAATTATTAATAATAAAAGACTCCTAATACTTACATTCAAAAGATATATTTTTTATAAATTGGAAATTGATAGCTGATTAAATCAAAACTAATATAGTAAATACAAAATAAAAAAAGTAATGTGTTAGGGTAAATAGCTTGTATAAAAAAAATTAAATAACATAAAGATATCTATTTTTCCTTCATGCATTTGAAAATGACTGTAAATGCAATATAATATGTGTAACCATGTAACATATCTAGATATATGTCTATAGACACGCCATGTCTACGCAAATATAAAATACACACATAGTTTCAGCAATATAGGTATCTATATCCATATCCGCAAAAAAATATGTAATCATATCCACATCTATATTTAAAAAATAATAACAACATATATACATATATGTATCTGCAAAAAACTCATATCCTTATCCGTATCCATATCCGTCAATATAAAAAATATATATCATATCCAGTTTTTTTTGACGCTCTATATCATATCCAGTTAAAATGTATATAATGGTGACAAACAGGAATATATATGTATCTGATTGCAGCCTTACTATTAAGGCATGTAAAGAAAATCTCCCAGTATACACAGATCATTAGGGTAAAAAAAGGTGTATATATATTAGGAACACCACTCCATGCCAATCATTTTTTAGTCAGTGACTCAAATGTCCAAACTATCATATTTTTGAACCAAACTATAATATTCAACGGGAACCCGGAGTAACAATATCTTAAGATGGACCAAGATCAAAAGAGAATGAATGAAGGATACTGTCTTGGTACTTGCACCGAGGTACATAAATGTCTTCGCACTTTGGGCAGTATATCTTCACAGTTCCATTGCGAGGTATGTCTGATGTGCCTACGGGTAAGCACGGCTGCCCTCCACAAAAAACTCGTGGGCAGCGACCAAAATCAGCTTTTTTGTACTTTTCATTCTGAAAGGAGTGGGCACAAATGAGAATCAGGGAGCAGAAGCCAAAAGCAAAACCACTAACTTGTGATGAATTTACCATAGCATTCAAGCCTTTGGTGGTTAAGATGTAGCGACAATGAATAAGACCATATAATAACTCAGCTGAAGATTCAATTTCATGATGCTCCTCGCCATCTACTTCACCTGAAAATAGGTTTCGAAGCATTAAACCAGAATGATCAGTTCAGTATAGACATTGAGATGAAGAGATTTTTCACATATATTCTTGAAAAGGAAACAATATAGAATTAATATGCATGTCTTAGTAAGAAAGCATATACAGGAAGGATGCAGATAGAGATAGTGACTATTTTTACATAAATCGATGATAAGCTGAAGCATTAAGCATCCACTGACCATTTTTTAGAAACAAATGAATTATCACTCGACTTGGATAGTTGTCCAGGTTTCATAATCTATAAAAAGTTACACCTAAAGAACGACTAAAAATCTACCAGAAGAACACAAAAATGATTGTTGGACATTGATAAAATATAAAGTGACGTCCAAAGGTGAGCACAAACCAGAAATTTCATGTACATCCTCCAAAAAGAATATCACGCAAAAGTTCATGAAAGAGCTGGGAGGAAATATTTGTCAAAACTGTACCACTTAAAGAGTCGCTATCAAGGATCATGTCTAGTGCATAATCATAATTTGGCACTTGCACCTGAAGGCCGCATAAATTGAAATCATCTTGTATGTAATCTTCATCGACCTCACAAAGAAGCTCGTTTCCTCTCAAACCGCAGAACCATGAGATCCATGTCGAATCATCTCCATCAGAACTTCCAAGTTCGGTTTCCTCACTTCCGGAATCAGAAATCTCTGCATATAAGGTAATATGAGAAACAGAAAAAAGCCAAAAAAAAATATGAAGTTATGCAGTAGAAATATAAATATTAATGATTTCATATTTCCAGATAAATTATAAAGTAGCCTCTTTATAAATGCACACCCATCAGACTCACTATCAGCTTTCACTTAAGTGTCATCTAGTTGGCATCCAAACTTCCGATAGAAATATCAGCATACAAGTCAAAGAACATCTATGTCAATATCGCTGCAACTTTCTACAAATAACATGGCATTCTTGGTCAGATAATTTGACTAGAAATTGTGTTCACCAATGTACATATTCTATTTGGTATTTACACAACTATAGATTACCAAATAAAGATGTAAGAAGATGACAGACAAAGTGACAAACATTATGAAACCCATTAAATATAAACAAATCGGAAAGTCCTGTTTTTCATTCATTGTTGACTAATTTCTTTTGTTTAATCTTGACACCACCAATGTTGTTGAGTAAGCCTTCTAAGCAATGAAGATTGTTAGATAGGCATGGAAATTTTTATAAAGATGACTTTTCTAACTAGTTGGAAATAAAATGACCGTTTTGAAACGTTATTTAAATATTAACATCATTCATATTATACTCTAAAGAAAATCCAATTTTATTCTTGGAACTCATTTAGTTTCGCAAAAGACAATTAAATAGCAGTTGTTAAAGCGGAAGCAACATGGAAAGGCATGTTATAGGACAAGAAATCGGTTGCCATGAATGAAATAATGGTACTCCTTTCTGATTTCGTCCAACCATTGGTTGGGCTGGGTTATAGGTATAATGACCTGCGAAGAAGGGAAAGATCATGAGCATGAAGCAACTGGAAGTCCCTTCTTGCATTCCAACTCAACATTTAGTGTCTTGACATTTTCTTTCTTTAGGTAAATTAAAATGAGAACAACCATAATCATGTTATAAATATTCAAGTTTTCGCTTGTTATCTATTCCCTAAGAAACTGGTTTGCTGTTACGAGAATAGGCAGCTTGCATCTCCTCATGATAACTCGAAAACCCTTTGAAGTCACAAGACCACACCACTTTTGAAAATGGTATGTTCTAAATTCCCATTCAGAAAGGGCCTCGGTTTCTTGGTTGAATTGGAAAATAAGTGGGGGGTCATTCATTATATGGTATAGAACATACTATTCACTCGATTAGTCATGTATTCAATATGGCATACAATGCAAAAAAAATGTAATAATGTGCCCTCCCCTCACATTAATACAACCCTACCTTGATACACATTTCTACTTCCATTCTCAAATCCACATCAGACGTCTTACCCGCTTGCTAGTTCTTAGCTCATAATTATTACTCAAAAGGAAGAAAAAGTCCTTTAGCTAATAACATCTCCGTGTATTCGCCATCGCCAAGTAAGAATAACTCGTGACCTCACCTGCATCAACAGTCTAATCAACTATACCATCCAATCAAATCGATTTGTTGACATCCATTGCATATCCAAGGCCACAAAACACAATCAGTCAAACTCTCACAACAACCACATTTTCCAGTTACATCTTGCAAATCCAAAGGTCTTTGGTTGCATCCGTCGTTCTACCAAACAATAAACGACTCTTAGCTCACTCACCACTTCCACTCAATTAAATTCTAAAATCATTGCAAAAGCTGCTGGAACACACCATGTAATAAAAACCAACCAACATAACACCCCACCACAGCCACAATTAGACCCTAATTTTCCACCAATTAAACCTTGAAAAATTAGAGCTTTCCTATCCTTCCTCCTCCTCTCGTACGGAGCATTTACTCCAAAGCTCCAGAACATAAAACCAAACCGGTAAAAGCTAATAAATACCCCCACAAAGATCCCCACATCAAATCCACGAAAAAAGGCTCTCAACCATTAACACCACCACCGCTCTACCTGGAAGCGGGCTCTGCGCAGAGATCTGCTGCTGAAGCGGCTTGCTGCCTTCCTTAGCCCTAACCCCAGAGCTCGACGCCCCATCGGATCGCTTCTTCGCAGAGGCAGGAACGGCACTGGGGTTCGATCTGGACGGCGCAACGCCGCGTGGCTGCGAGGCATTCTTCAGCATCCTCGGAAGGGGGAAAGATCGGATTTCTTTAGCGATCGATCTAACGATCGATCGGGTGTTCAAGATTGGCGGGAGATCATCGGGGGCCAAGCCCTAGCCCTAATTCGGCGGGCGGCGGCGGGCGGAGGCCCCCGCGGCATGGAAGGAATCGAGAGAGGAAGAGGAAACAGATTAATCTTTGAGATGCAAAGGGGGGAGAGAGAAAGAGGTGTGTTTGTGTTGGGAGGAGAAAAAAAAGTAAGAGAAGGAGAGAGAGAGAGATGGAGATGTGGGTGACAGGTAGGAGAGAGATGGAGGGAGAGAGGGAGAGGTGTTTGTTATTAATTAATGTTCTTAATTGTTGTTTGTTGTCAATTGATATGTTTGTTGGTATGGCTAATGTTAATGTAGTTATGGTCCTCACTAAGCCACTTTTTTAATTTAAAATTTGAATGGATTTGACGAGGATGTGTTTTTTTAATGATGGGGGTTGGTGCTTTTTTTTCTTAGTGATTAGAATAATGACAGTGTTTTTGTTGGGATGTCTCTTTTTTAGGGCTTATTGTTAGTCTTGTGAGAGATGATGTAACTTCTCAGATTTAGGTCTTCTGTCTGTTATCGAGGAAAATTAGTCCTGACAATTTGTTGGATTCAAGCTTAAATGGATACATTGGCAACCACTCAAAATCCTTAAACCCAAGTTGTTAAGTAGTAACCTCCACCACTTATAACTCACACACATACTTTGTGAGCTTTAGATGCGGGATTATGTTTGGGAGTTGGGGTGTTACGAATGAAGATTAGTCTAATGAGATTAAGATCGTGTGGGTCCATCACATCATAATCATGGTTTAATCATATCGCATATAGGTACTTAAGCAAGCAAAAATTATAGACAAAGTATTTAAAAAAAGGTTTTTACTAGATTCAACTTCTAAATGGGGAATATCGATATCCAAACACTAAGTTTGGTGTGGTTTCCAAACGACTCACTCTCCTTGGTGTATCAATTTAGGGTCTTGAAGGATATGTGAGATCCATTTGTGCCCTTTCATCATTTTAGAGGAAACCATAATACTTTTGTTGATTGGAAACTTCATGAGGATGTTCATACACAAATATGGGAATATGGTGTTTCGAATTATAGGAAGATTTGTGAAGTCGAAAAGGTTAACCCCGGCTCGACTGCAGCAACTTTAAGATATGTTGAAGATCGCGAACATTAAGCAAGGTCGCCTTGTTTGTGGAAACATAGTTATAACGAGGTTTGTTGGATGATCTAGGTCGTATGAAGTTCGATATGGTAACTTAAGCTGCGATAAGGCATGCAAACATCAGCAAGGATGCCTCAAACATGGATGTGACAATTTATGCTCGGAAGTGAGGACTTCAGCGAGGAGATATCTCGCTTGTCATCCGGATCGAGTTGCGTTGAAAGGTGAATGATTTTGGCTCTCAAACTTGTGTTCATCTCGTACCGGTTCTTTGTCCTCATTACAGTTGACGACGATCATGTTGTCTATCCATTCAAGCTCAAAATCAAGCACTAGGGCACACCCTGACATGGCCACGAGCGTACCTTAGCCATGCAGTTGTTGTGGACATGATTCCTGCCACAATACGCATTCTTAATCAGGGTTTCGAACCGACACCTCCAACCACATTCTCGAGCACAAGCATGCCCGGACCACATCGCCAATCAGAAGCATGTCTTAAAGTATGATGCCTACCACAAGCAACCCATCAATTTTACATACATGCTTCATCTGTCATGCACAAGACCTTTGGAGATGCCAAACTTGAGAGATACTAATATGTAAAGATGATGAACAATAATCATGCATAAAGATGGCTTGAAATAGTAGGAACTCAAGATAAATATGAAATCTAGTTTTAGTCACTTTCTGTCACAATAAATACTGTATAAATACCTTCATTTCCATTACCAGCACAAACATAAGGATTTCAATTTTTTTAAGGATCTAGTTGGAAAGCAGGGCTATAAGGCTTTCTGTCTTCTGTTCTGGGCATTGCTGGATAAGGTTTATAGTCAACTGAAATAGACTTCAACATCCTCCAGCAAACCTCTCGCTCGACCGATGACCCGATGCTTCTTCACTTCCAAACAGACCACAAATAATCAATGCTTATTGCAGATACCTCGGAAAAACGAATAAAAACCTTGTACTCATACCTAAAATGCAAGGAAGATGTTAGAAAGTGGATTTGGGCAGGTAATAAATACGCAAACTGTGACAAATTGAAAAATGGTGGGAAGGGAGTCATCCCATTTGGTGGCAATCTGCAGCTTCTAAATATCCCTCAACGCAAAAGAAAATCACTAAACTCTATATAGTAAAGCACAGAGCTGTCCACGGGAACCGCGATATATTATCCACTATTCACGATCTAGGCTTCTTCCTCGACTTAGAGCCTGATGGCTTGGGTTGGTCTTTCTGTCCGCCCTTGCCCGAATTGTGTCCTGCATGTGCAGTTTTCGGATTTTGGGCAACTCCTGAGGCAACCGTGCTTGCAGTAGCATCATGCTTCTCACGAGCAACCGCACCTTGAGATCCCCGGATCTGGCCTCTCTTATCCTTTCTCCTTGGCCTATAGCTCGACCTCTCTCTCCGAGGAAGCCACCTTTCCGGATCGGGCGGCGGACCTGGATTGGCCGGGTCGAAGCCCTTTGGATACCTCGGCTTCCTCTTTCGCTTCTTCTTTGGTTTTGTCTTCTCCTTCACCTCCTCCACGACCTCCATCTTCGCCAATAGACTACCCTCTGCCGGCTTTGCACCAGGCGTCTTCTCCAGATCATCCACATTGATTCCTTTCAGCCCCTGAATGGGTGGCAGACGCTTCTCGTAACTCTCCGCCTTCTCGATATCAACCATTGCAACAGTTTTCACCAGGCCCACCAATGCCTCAGTGCTTCCGTGGCTCTTCAGAAGCTCTTCATATAATTTTGCGGCCCCTTCTTGGTTGCCATGGTTGAGCTTGAAAGATGCGGCCTCACACATGATTGTGTCGAGCTTGTCATTATTTTCAGACATAGAGTTCTTCCACCAATCAATCGCAGCATCCAGAACTGCAGATGCACTATTGAGATCACCGGCCCGCTCCCTCAGTGCAACTATTGTGGCAACAGTGGCAGGCATGTGTTGGATATCACCTATCTTACACAAGGACTCTGCAGCAATTTGGAAGTGACCGGCAGTGGCAGCAATCTGAGCTCGAGCAAGTAGTATGGTCTTGGATTTATCAGGGTGCTTCTCAGCAAACGAACCAAGGAATTCCTCCGCTTTCTGCAGCTTTTTCTGCCGCATAAAAACTGCAGCTTGAAGCAATACTGGATCCACACTATCAGGGAATAGGTTCAGAAGAGCAGATACAAACTCCTGAGCCTGCATGTTAACAATTTGTCGTTTTAGATCATACTCTAACAAAAAAAAGGCCTAATATAGTTTTCAGCAACTTAGAGATTAGGAATCATCTTTTATCGTCAAGGACTAATTTGGACATCAGCATACTTAGTATTTGAATTAAATAGAGCACCAATTATAGAGATGGTAAAGTAAACAAATATACAATGAGAGGAGTGAATGCTAAAAAGCTCCAAAATTATCACTCCAAACTTCCATAACCATCTGTAAATATAATCTATTTTCTTTCTTGATTCCGTGACACTTGAGTCCTATTCTACTATGCAGACGACAGAGTCCATCACTAAACCAATAAACCTCTTTACTGAATTAACTTCTCGTTATAATAATCATAAATAAAGAGCAATTGTCTCGAAAAGGGATGAGCTTGATCGCAAAGGATAAGCAAGCTGGATAAGAGCAGCAACCCCTCTTCCCAAGCATCTTTAAAGATCAAAGAGTAACAACACTGAGAAAACGCAATTATTCCTCCATCATACCATATTTGTCATTTATCTTAGGAAATAGGAATATCCTGAAAGATAAGAACACATGGAGAACAAAGACACGACCAATTGGAGCTACCACTATAAAAAAAAATATTATCAAGGGGAAGTACAGGCTAATTCATGAAGACAAGGGAAAGAAAGAAGAGAAAGAGAAGACTAACCTGGTCCAATTTATTAGCATGGAGAAGGAGAAGCAACCGGTTTGAGTATATGGCCTCCTTTTGCTTTGTCGTCAGTTTCAATTCCAGAGACTGCGAAGGCTGAGACTGCCATGACAAATTAGTTCTTTCAATTATAGGGTCAAGCTTCCGCAGACCATCGGAGACATCCCTCGTACCCTTTAAAGCGATGAGGTTGTTTCTAGCAACTGCCAAAGATGAAGAGTCTGGAAGATTCTGTTTTATGATGTCAGTATATGCATCAAGTGCTCCTTGAGTTTGACCTAAAAGCTGTTAAAAGATACTCAATTCCGGACATGGCATAAACAAATGGTGTAGCGAATCAGTAGAGATGTAGTACTGACTTACCTGGCGAACGTATGCCAGTTGGACAGTTATAGGAGCGAGTTCATTCTCAATCTCATCTTCAGCATAGTCATCTTCCATAAGTGTTTCCTGACCTATTCTGGCAGAATGATGGATAAACTGGATATTAATTTTACAGTAAGTTCACTTCCATCAGTACGAAGGCATTGTTTTCAAATCCCACTTATATTGTTCCCATAGAAAATATGCACAAATAACGAATAAAAAAGCATCACTAAGCAAAAAGTGATAAACGAAAAGCTTGACAGCTCTGCATAGTTGATCTAAGTCATATATGTTTGAACTAGAAACACAAGGACTAACTGTAGACGATATGCACAGGCACAACAGCACACATCTTACGATTACTTTTACCTACGGCAAGAGGCTGCAAAATTTATAACAGAACTGGTAATGGAGGAAGCTGACAATACGAGAAAAGTGATTATACATCTAGAATAGGGCAGATTTTATTCAAGAAGTTTGAATTCCTTTCATGCAGCTATAGATCTCTTGTTTTTCCTCATAAACCTGGTGGTGTATGGGTCCAGGCATCCCCTTTTATTATTTCTTAAAATAGAAAATTACATAAAGCAGGTTATAGCTCTTAAACATGTCTTCCAGAGAACAAAAGAAATGGAATGGAATAATGACACTAGAATTCATTTGTTTCCAAATCTATTAAAATGCCTCAAAATGTGAGTGCAGCAATCCTGCATCAAATATTTTTAACTGTTGGAGTTTGCTTCACTGTGTTCTACAAGTCCATCACCTGCCTGAAGATCACTTTGTTGCCCCCTTCACCTGGACTACATTCAAGACAGTTCCACCCATGGCCTCAAATTTCAGCGAAATTCGGTCGAATTTCTGTCGAATATCGATATCCAGTCGAAATCGAAATTCAATCGAAATGACCGAAATATGGGGGTCCTAGTACAAAAAATGACCGAAATGACCGAAATTTCGGTCGAAATTCCACCGAAATTCCATCGAAATTCTGTTTTGGTCGGTACCGAAATGGTGACCGAAACCGACATTTAAGGCCTTGGTTCCACCAACCTGCCTCCACATCCCAGCATCACATGTCTTCGTATGCATCCTTGGCACAAGGACAATATCCATCCTATTGCTTCTCTTCCCACAACCCATTCGCATTCCAAGACAAAGTCCATATTTTTTTAAAGAAAAAAGGGCATTCGTCATATAGGTGTGTGCCCAAAAACTTCATCATGAATCACAAGTTTAAGGTACAAGGCTAGTAAAAGCCGGAAACAAATACGAGAAACATTACATGACCGCATCACAACCCGAAAAGGTCCCCATCAACAGTCAACTCACCTGATGCCTCTCCATCATAACCACCAACCAAGCCATCCCGACTACGGAAACCCGCCACTTTTCCCCACCTTCCCAAAATACTTGGCCACCCCTTCCACCCACCAGACTCAACAAGCATCTTCACACCTTCAGGGCCTAATTTCCCACCAATCACAGGTGTAGAGCTCTGTCCTCTGACCGTCACCCATACGTGTCCTCGGCCGAGTACCCAAAGCTGCTACTGCTTGTCTCGTGCAAGATGCCTGAAGATGTACAACCCTTCGACGCCCCAAGCGGAGCACTGGATCCCAATATTCTTTCTCCCAGTGACCCCTCTGATTTTGAAAGCATATGACATCATAGACAATCCTCTCCCCTGCTCTTACTCCCCCTCTCACTGCTACAAAGTCAAATAGTCACATAAGTGTTGCATGTACACATGCAGAAAATCGGTGGGTGCAGTCCCAGATGATATATATACCAGTACAGTTGTACCTTGGTTCACATTGTGTTTGCACGTACTAGTGAGTACATCACAAGAGATGAGATTTTAAAAGGAAAGAGCAGCTTGAAACCACAAAGATAATGAAATAAAAGCAAAAAAATGCAAACTCAAATCGAACTCGTAAAGTTCATTTAAATAGGTCACTTAGGGCCACAACATTACATGCTATCTATTAAGAGTGAAAACTGAGTGATTAATTAAAAATATCTAATGCAGATGCTTGCCTTTGTTAACAGAATTATCATGTCAAATTCAGTCCATGCACCCGGATGTGTTGCAATAGTCGGGGACAATACCAAATAGTCAGACCGATTATGATGTGCGGGGGGAGGGGGGGGGGGGGGGGGGGTTCTCGACGATAACCATTTATAGTGGTATCACCACAAATGTCAAAGCTCCATATATGTATCTTGTTAACTGTTACTTTTATCTTGGATTTTGTTAATTGATTGCCATATATGTATAAATATATAAGAACGTATGTATTAGAAATAACTTTTGTATTAAATACAATAAAAAATACAAAACCGAATGACTCCAAGTAGTCGCCCGAATACCGATTATTCTTTATTCAATGACCACTCCGACTAAATACCGAATACTAACTTCTGCAACACTAGCTTTATCGCAGCAATATGCTTCAATGCTTGATTTACAAGTGAAAATGTTCACATATCTTGCAGTCTAAATATTATATTGGATCTTCTAAATACTGTCCCATTAATTCTTATATTCCCCACACCACCATTTAATGCTAGCTTTAATATGCCATACGGAATCCCCATAATGCATTTTCAGCTACTCATGGAGGATCACATAGATGATTCAGGAGAGACCGAGAGAACAAATAAAAAACATCATAGTGTGCAGTCATAAGAAGATGCTATTTAGGTTTTGCCAAGATAAAAGAATCAAATAAAGAGATGAGCACAGAAATCTAAGTTCCAACTTATACAGAGGTCTGTACGATAGTTTAAAAACGAACTAGTATAGAGAAAGCTTAACACAAGAATTTTACCACCCCGTTCCAACTTATACAGAGGTCTGTACGATAGTTTAAAAACGAACTAGTATAGAGAAAGCTTAACACAAGAATTTTACCACCCCATTTCAATTCCAAGATACATAATTTATACTGCAAATAATAATAACGATCTCTTCTTTTGGCAAGTTACTGGAGAAGTCAATTTTCATCCGATTGTACAAACGCATTCTCTTCACAATCCAAGATCCAGAACAATTTGATAAAAGGGCGCAGAAAAATTGATGTTTTTAGATACTACCCAGTTAGCAAATCTATTACCTTCGAGCAGCAAGCAGTTGCTGTTCAGCATCTGCATATTTTCCTCTTTCAATCAAAGAACATGCTGTGTTATATGCCATCTCAAAGCTACTAGATGCTTTGATTCTAAGTGTATCCATCATCTTTTGAACGTCTTTTGCCTTTCCGGCTGCAACTAAAGTTGCAATAATGTTGGCCTTCACTTCCACAGAGTCGATCTTAAATGTTTGAAGCTTCTCGTAGCACTCCAAGCACGCATCCATCTTTTCTAACCGGTAAAGGATCTGGGCTTCCAATTGCAAAATCATGGGGTTCTTTTCCTTGCCTTCTAAACATTGCAGAGCTTCATTCAATTTGTTCATTCTATATAAGCAGTATGCCTGTATTTTACATACAAAAAACTTTAAAATTTTTACATTGCTTTTAAAAATTCCATACAAGCAGAAACTAAATAACTCAAGAGAAAATCATTGAACAAAAAGGGGCTACACCTGAACAGGCATGTAGCACCCCCAAATAGTAGTATAGAAATCCATGAATATTACAACAGACCTGGGGGAGACAGGAGGGGTGTTAAATACGTATCCTTGCACTGCTATTTTTTGTTCTGGCTGCAAACATCCTGGATTAGGAAATGTTCTGGAAACACGAGAGCTCGGGCCTCACTGCAACTGCTCAAGATGCAGATACAAGTCCCCATTCTTCAGTACACTAATGACACAGTACCCTTCATCCAGAGTTTAGCTCGCAGACGAATCGTGTGAGGGGAATTGCACAGAACTGCTGAAGAGTCAGTGCTTGAGATTAATAGTCACAAACACGTGTTTGTGAGCTCCAGCAAGGATGATGAGGATGTAGAGTGTTGTTGGGAGGCATTCACGACCTAGAGCACATGGTTGCCAATGGTCTGTCCAAGTTTACCACTTATTTGCTCATCCGGTAGCCTGTAGGTCGGTTGATCAGGGACTACTTGGTAGGCTGTAGGTCGGTTGATCAGGGCCAGTAGTCGAAAAAATTGAGAGAAAGCTGCTTGATTGAATGCAAGTTGTTGTTTAACGAGGGCCACCTAGTGTTTCTATCATCAGCCCTCTCACCTCTACCTTTAATTTTCAAATCTACAATTGGAATATTGATAAGGTGGAGTAAAAATTTGACATCCAAGGATGAAGGTTCCTTTGGAAGGGAATTCCGGAGGAGAGTGTGGTGGGAGCTCCATAGAGGGGGAGGATATCTGCATGCTGAAGGAGAAGGGTCACCAGTGGCTCCAAAACAAGGTTGTGATGAGATTTTGTTGCAAATGGGGGTCAAAGTTGTTCGGCTGAGGTGAGGATCTATGAGAAAGTATGCAAGTTAGATAAGAAATATGTTTATTCGTGGTGGGATGGTGAAGATACCAAGGAAGCTTTTTCTAAAATGGCACACGGGTAATGGATTCAAGTCCTGGATCAATGACGGGACATGGTCAGGATGATGGCAGAGGTTTACTCCAGGTTGTTTGACTTCGCAACTGATAAGCAGGTGTTGGTCGCAGAATGTTGGGGTGCAGTTGGGTTGTCATATTTTGCATCTCTCTTCTTGGACCTGAGATACGTGAATTTTATTCCTTGACCATGTTGCTATATGGAGGAGTGACCCTAACTCCTAAGCTAAAAATGCTTGGAAGTTGAGGGAAGATAATTTTGTGGTTAAGACTAAGATTGCCTACAATATTGGGAGATAGTCCTCGAGACCTAGACCCGGTTCTACTTGAGGGTGATGTTGAGTGAAAGGAGGCAAAAGATGATAGGACGCTCCTTCAACCCTTCCCTCTCATATTTTTCTTTCCCTCCTCAGTCAAGACTCCTCCCCCTTCCATATCTCTCCTTCAGCAGATGGCGCTCGGGAGTCCAAGGATAGTGAAGGGCGATCGAGGAAAGGCCCCCCTGTTCCCGGAGGCGGCAGATGAAGGGAGTTATCCAGGTCGAGCGGAAACGGCTTTGTGGATGCGGGGAAGTTGAGATCCGCACCAGTGGATCTCCTCTCTCATCGCCATTGCTTCAAATGCGACCTTGCAAGCCACCTTGCACTGTGGTGTTCGTTGAAAAGGGCGATTTGTTACCGCTGTCGAGATGAGGGTCATGCTCGAAGGGACTGCCTGGTTTTTCGTCCGGTTTGGTTGTGGGTGGCGACGCGATTGAGAAAAATGTGGGGAACGAAGAGGCTCTGTGGGACCCCGTTGATGGGGTCCTCATCGCTGTGGGCCCCAACGAGGATCTGCGGAAGGTCGTGGAAGTGTTGGATTTCGATCAAGCCGTTGGTTGTGTGGAGGATGGGGTGTGGCTCTCGGAGTCGATGTTGTGCGTCCGTGGTGTGGAGAATGCACAGATACTGGAGTTTCTTTCCAATGGATGTGGTTTGTTCCCGCAGTCGGTACGGTGGCGACAGCCACTCCTGCGTGATGGAGCGTTGAAGTCTTCCCCAAATTGGTTCGTGGAGATCCAAGGCCTTCCGATTCACTGTCGAAGGCTGGACACCATTAGGGAAGTGCTGCAGGAGTTCGGCGTGGTTGAGAGCATCCTTCGGACGGACCTTCGGCCTGGTAAGGGCTGCGGAACGGTCGTATCAATGAAGGGGGATAGGAGATCGATCCCTTCGGTTAAGATCTTCCGCGTAGAAAGGGTGGCATTTCATCTTCATCTCACAAGGGTGGAGGACCCGTGCCAAAGCTGCTAACGAGGGCGACTGGAACCCAGATTTGCCACTAGTGGTGTAGTCTCAGGCGGTCGTTGGTGTGCCTCGGGTTTTGTGTGCAAACTCAACAATCCGATCCCCGAGATTGTGGATGGATTGTGCGCGGGATTCGGGGGGGCAGTTCGCATTATGTGGAACGTGTTGACGGGTCGGATCCCTGCCCCGGTCCAGTGTTCAGGTTGTGTCTTCCGAACTCAGCGGGTGGTGTTGAGTTGGAACGGGTCAATCCGGCCGTGGACCCGATTGCGGACCCGAGCGGACGGCTAGACTCGACCTCGGGCAACGGGCATCCTTCGGACCGTCTCTTGCTCCAGTGGTCCAATAGGGGTCCCATCTATGTCCCGGTCGTGGGCCTTCCGTAGATGGCCGCCTCTGTTGGTAGCCTCTCTCTCCCCCTTGTAGATGGGAATGACGGCTCCTCGGTGCTAGCGCAGGGAGGGGTTCCCCTCATCGTTGGGGTGTGTTCTCTGCCCGGCAATGGCATGGGAGCTGTTGAACTATGCGGTGGCATGACTGTTGGCCTGACTTTGGCTTCCTCGACCCCTCTCGGTCCCTCGCGTCGTCAGACTTCTCTGTGTGCGATGTGGGATGGCGATCTTCTGAATGATATGGGCGGACCGCATCTCTCCACCCCGGGGAGTCAGCCCGTTGGTCAGTTGCTTCCCTCTCCCTTGCAGTTGGAACCAGTGGCCATGGCTGGCGATGGAAGGCCTCCTGGAGGGGTTGGAGGGTTGGTAGTTGATTCAGGTGCGGCTACTCTGGCTCGGAGCCGCAAGATGGAGCAGCGCATTCTGACGGTTGAACGGAAGCGAAGAGAGCAGAGGTTAGCGTCGGGCAAAGACTACAGAAAGATGAGAGCCGACCCAATCCTGTCGTTCTCGCGTAAGCGGAGGAAGCCTGATGCACGCTTGTGGTAGAAACGAGAAATGGAGAACAGAGAGGAGAGCCCTGGCACTTCCGAGGTGGCGGTAGCAAGCATATCTGATGCTTCTACTACTGTGACTTGGAGTTGCACGGATGAAGAGCTTGGTAATGGTATGCTGAACTCGGTGGCCAACATTCACGTGCGGGTTGTGGAATGTCTCAGGGTATCTCTGCCTAGCAAAAACCCTCCGAGCGGATCCAAATGAAGATCGTCTCGTGGAATGTGAGGGGTTGGGGGTCAGGGAGAAGAGAAAGACGGTGGGGGAGCTCTTGGGTGTATGGGGTGCCGACATGGTTTTCTTGCAGGAATCAAAGATGTCATGCTGGGACTCGAGTTCGTGGAGATCAATGGGTTGCTTTAGGTAGTCGGAGTTCAAAGCGGTTTCTTCCATTGGTAGCGCTGGGGGCATGGTTCTGGCGTGGAACGGAGATTTGTTCTCCTTTGTGGAGGAGAGTGTGGATCTCAGATCTATCTTGGTGCTGCTTGATAACAAGTATTGGGATGGCATGTTCCTGTTTACGTCGGTTTATGGGGTCTCTGGCGGTGGGCATAATGCGGTCCTGTGGGAAGAATTACAGGTAGCTAGGAGCAAGGTTTTAAAAAACGCGCCTCGAGGCGCTGAGGCGTACGCCTTGAGGCTTTTTTCAACAAAACCGCCTCGAGGCGCATGAGGCATATGTTAATTTGGCAACTTACGCCTCGAGGCATTGAGGCGTTGTCGAGGCGGTGAGGCGCTTGTGAGGCGTACGCCTCATCTGGAAAATCGAGACCTTAAAGTATCGGGAAAGGAAGTGATATTGAGGCTTGAGATGCATGGAATAAGCTCCTCTATCTATGAGATAAGAGTAGACAGTAGCTTAAAGTCTCAAAATCTGCTAATGTTTGTTTGTACTGCAGTCAACTAAGTTCATATAATGCAATTTCCATCACCAAACTGTGAATAAAACTGGATCAACTTACTACAGGGAGCAAAATCAGCCCATAAATGGAATTGAAGGGCAAAATCAGCCTGCTCTTTAAAGTTAACTATGCGTATGTGTATACAAATTGCATATACCTAATGGGGCAGGCAAGGCACATCAGTTTTATGAATCACAATAGAAATTTAATAGGCTATGATCAAGTAAATCTATTTAGGGCGATCAGGATACACCAAGTTAGCGTTAGGTTGACAGCTAGGTCTGATGTAGATGTCAAAAGAGAACCACATAGCCTTACCCTGTTAGTCCCATACTCCCAAATACAATTTAAGATAAATTTTGAACTGGGATAAAAATATTATTCATCAATTTTGACAGTTGGCCACTAAAAATTTTCTTATTTTGTTAACTAATGTTGTAACTTTCATGCTGGGGACTTTAAAGCATTCTTATTTCTAGCATTTTTCTACAAAGTTCTAGATTTGTATAGTTTTTAATCTAAAAATTGAGGCTTACGCCTCGCCTCGTTTACGGAAAACCGTCTCGATCCGCCTCACGTTTTTTAAAACCATGGCTAGGAGGAAGTTCCCGGACACACCTTAGGTGTCATTTTCGACCGCCCAAACGACCGGGGTGGAAGGGACCCGAGTTCGGATGGCTTCCTAGATTGCATCAGTTCTCTAGAGTTGCAGGTTTTTTATGTTGGGAATAGGAGATACACTTGGTGTAACGCTTCCTCACGGTTGCGGTTGGATAGATTTTTGATCTCTACTGAGATTTTGGAGTTGTTCCCTCTTATTGTGGCTCCTCCTCTTCCTAGGTCGAGATCTTATCACACGCCCATTTGTTGGGACTCGGGTGAAGGTGTGATCTCGCAATTGATGTTCATATTTGAGAAATCATGGATGTTGGACGACAGTTTCAGAGAATTGGTTTCAGACTTCCAGGGCTCCCTGCAAGTGGAGGGCTCGGCAGTGCAGAGATCAGTACTGAAACTTAAGATGTTGCGCGAGAGGCTAATGGCACACAAAAGAGAGGTGAGAAGAAGCGGAACAGAAAGGCGGGAGACAGCGGTGGCTGAGATTGCGAGACTGGATGAGATCGAGGACACTCGTGCTCTGAGCTATGAGGAGATGAATTCACGGAATGTTTCTCATCAGGTAGTGGTCAACGACGGCAAGCGAAGGGAGGTGGAGCGATGTCAGCGATCCAGGCAGAACTAGGAGAAAGAAGGGAATGCGAACACTCATTTCTTCCATGTGGTGGTTAGTGGAAGGAGGAATCCGATTCACGAGCTAAAAACTGAAGATGCTAGAGTTCAAGGAGAAAGGGAGATTAGGAGAGTTCTTGTGGATCAATTCTGACGCTTCACAGGTGTTTGCCATCAACTGGGGCTAGATGGTCTGGCAGATTTTGCGAGGGAGGAGGTTCATAGGGCGGTCTTTGATCTCAACGCTGATGGTTGTCCAGGTCTGGATGGTTTCCCGATCTCTTTTTTAGAGACTTCTGGGAGATGTTGGAAGAGGCTGTTATGACCTTGATGCTTGAGTTTAAGGGTGAGAATAGGGGTCTAGAGAAGCTTAACAAATCATTGTTTTTCTTGCTTCCGAAGAAAGAGAGAGCTGAAAGGGTAGATGATTATCGCCCCATTGTGTTATCAAATGCTATATATCTCATTTTGGCCAAAGTGTTGGCTCATCGTCTGCGTGGGGTTCTGGATGATCTTGTCCTTCCAGTGCAACCGACTTTTATATCGGGGTGTCAGCTGCTTGAGGGAATGGTTATGGCAGCAGAAATGGTCTCGGATTGGAAGAGAAGTGAAACTACGGGCTTCCTTTAGAAGGTTGACTTCTCAAAGGCGTAGAATTGGAAGTTCATTTGAGCGTAGGAGAGGCTTTCCGGATATTTGGATTGACTAGATGAAGAGGTGCATAACAACCACCTCGCTTTCGGTGTTGGTAAACGAGAAACAAGAAGGAGGTTTCTTCCAGCCGCAAAGGGAGGTGAGAGAGGGTTGTCGGGCGCTCTGTTGTTTGTTCTGGCAGCAGACGCATTAGCAGTTATGTCTAGTGTGGCAGAGGAGGGAGGTTTCTTCATAGGATACTCCAAAGACGATTTTTTGTGCCGTTGTTACAGTATGCGGATGACACCTTGTTTTTTGTTGAAGGTGGGGTGGAGGAATGCAGGGTTGTGAAGGCGGTGCTTGACATCTTTGGTGATCTTCCAGGTCTGAGGGTAAATGGAGCAAAGTCAGCATTCGTGCCCTTCAATATGTCGACAGTGGATTCTACGATTTGCAGTGAGGTCTTGGGGATGGTGCAGAGGTCCCTGCCTATCAGCTATCTGGGTCTGCCTCTACTGACGGGTACTACGTGGCAGATCGATTGACTGCCTCTAGTGGAGAAGTTGGAGAAGAAGCTTGTTGGTTAAAAGGTCGTTTTCTTGTCGAAGGGAGGGAGATTGGTTCTGACCAAGGCCGTTCTTTCTACCATTCATGTCGTCTTCATGTCCACAAGAATCATGCATGTGGGGATCCGAAACAGACTGGGATCTTTGATGCGTCATTTTTTCTGGTCGTCGTCTCATGGGGACAGGGGTCTTGCTTTGGTCGATTGGTCGACGGTGTCTACGCCGACCAACGAGGGTAGTCTGGGAGTTTTAAAGATTAGGGATATGAATAAGGCACTACCTGCGAAGTGGGTACTGAAAATCTGGGGCCCTGGAGCTGACCTCTGCTCAAATCTGATTAGGTCGATATATGGTGTATCTTCCGGTTTGGTGGCCCGTGCGGATGGTGTGGGGTCGCCAACTACTTTCTGGAGAGGATTGTGTTCTATCTTGTCGGATTTGGTGGGATGTTTGCGCCCTAAGCTAGGGGATGCTCGTGGTTTCCGATTTTGAAGAATGACTGGACGGAGGATGATGCTCTATGCGACATTTACTCGAGATTGTATGTGTTTGCTTCAAACAAAGACATTTGTGTGGCAGATGTGTGGTCGAACGGCTCGTGGACGCCTAATTTTGTGGTTGAAATGTCGGATCAAAGAGCTGAAGATTTTTTATGTATGTCTAGCAGGCTGTCTAAACTTGAGGCGCGGTCAGAGGGAAGGGATTCGTGGTGCTGGGGAGACGGTTTCTTCTCGGTAAGGAAGGCCTACAATGCTATGGTCACCAGCCTTCAGTTGTAGAGCCGACGATTTTGAGAGATTGCGCGAGGATCTGGACTTGGAGGATCCCCTCTAGAATCAAAGTGTTCCTTTGGTTGCTAAGGAGAAAGCGGGTGTTGACGGTAGCTAGAAGAGCAAGGCTCTTTCCTGGGACTGCGGAGGGGTGTAGAAGATGTGGTGAGTCGTCAGAAAATATTAATCACTTGTTCTTTAAATATCCTAGGTCGGTTGAAGTTTGTAGCAACGCGACAATTGCGGGTCTAGATTGGCAACAAAGTCAACTTCTGGGATTCCATTTGCAGAAGGTGGTCGGGCTCAGAGGAAGGAAGATTGAAGATTTGTGCGACTAATTGGTCCCTTTGGCTAGCTAGAAATAGTGAGGTCTTTGAGGGGATGAGTTTCTACTCGTTGGACATGCCAGAGCCCTCTTTGAATCTTGGCGGGTGTAATTACTAGCGTACTTATTTATATCATATTTTTTGGATGACCCTTTAAAGGAGGTCCATCCCACCGTTTCTGAAAAAATCTCTCCTTTAGCATCCCCTCTCAAACTCACTCTCCATCATCACTTGTCTTAATAACTTTCTCAAGAATGCTTCCACTCTCGTTTTATATTCTTCCTCATCTTTCAGCTCTTAACTCCTTTACTATCCTTCTTTGATCTCCATCTATCATTTATGGTTAAGTATCTTCACACTACAACGAGTGTGTTTCCATTCCTAAACAATCTACGACAAAACAAGTGTGTTTCCATTCCTAAACAATCTACGACCTTCTCAACCTTTTTTGTCTGCATTAATTTGGTACCAAAGCTATTTTTATCTTATATCCTCTATTCTTCTTCTCTCTCCTCATCATTGCTTCTCCTTTCCGTGTCCCACGCAACATGCATATGTTCCCCCTCATTCTTTAACCATCGACTATTCTGTCAACATTCCTTTCTTCTGTTTGCTCATGCAATATCAAAGCACGACATCCAAATCAATCTCATAATCAGTCGATCATGTAAACTACTTGTGAAAGATTGAAAGGAAAAGAATAGATCTACGATCACCATCTTACTACAAGGTAATGAAAATTTGTGAGTCTTGCATGGAGATCCACGAATCTTTTTCAGAGATCCAACAATCAAAATTGAAGATCTTGTAAATTATGGATTCGATCCCTAAAGGGGGAAAAGGAGCAAGCAAATTCAACATTAGCTACCAATTCAGCATCTTTTGCAACCACGTATTCGATGAATAGCCTCTAACAATAATGATCTAGCATGTACAGTAACTCTTCCATAAAATCTTCTACGGTAGAGTTACCAGATTTGTCGCATGACAATCTTTAATTGCAAAAAACCATCCCAACATAGTGTTTCCTTCCACCCCTACCCGACATACTGTTAGAGTTATTATATTTACATTTATGTTTGTAACCTTTCGGGTTTCGTAACCCCATGTGACCCTTCGGGTTCTGTAACCCCTGTGACCCTTCGGGTTCTGTAACCCTCTGTGACCCTTCAAGTTCCGTAACCCTCCATGACTCTTCGTGTTCCGTAACTCTTGTACTCTCTAGGGTTTTCTCTCTATATAAGAGACCCTAGCTCTATGGAATAAACATCTCATCTCATTCGGTCCCTCTTCTCAACATGGTATCAGAGCAACGATCCTAGTTCTTAGTCTAATACCCTAAATCTGCCGCCACCACCAGCCCTCTCTCCACCGACAAGGAGAGAGGGCTGGACCTCCCGCATCACTCATGGATTCCATGGTCTCGCGTAAGGTTGTCCAAGTATCCAGCAACACCTAAAGCGTCACCCACGGCTCCAGCAGCTCCAGCCACATCTCCTGCGTCGTCGGCACCGCCTAGAGCCCCTCCTCTCCAACAACCCTTGCTTCACCACGACTTATTTCTCCCAATACTACTACTCAGATCTTCCATCTTCACCGAGCATCGACTTCTTCGTCAGGGTGTATACTTCTTCTTTTACGACCCGACTACTACTCCACGCTGGACTTCTTCTACAGCGATTATTCTCCAGGCACGACAGAGATATGTTCCGGTGACCTGCAGGCACGACAGAGATACGTTCCGGTGACCTGATATCGCAGCGACTCTATAGGCATGGCAGAGATACGTTCCGGTGACCTGAAAGTGGCAGACCCGTCCTCGAGCGAGGTCTTCAACCAGCGGCGGATATATGTTCTTATGGTGCATCGTGTGAAGATGTGGTGTATGATTTTTCTTTTTGTTACAAGTTGCAGCTTTCTTAGCTCCAGCTTGAGGGGGAGTGTTAGAGTTATTATATTTACATGTATGTTTGTAACCTTTCGGGTTTCGTAACCCCATGTGACCCTTCGGGTTCTGTAACCCCTGTGACCCTTCGGGTTCTGTAACCCTCTGTGACCCTTCAAGTTCCGTAACCCTCCATGACTCTTCGTGTTCCGTAACTCTTGTACTCTCTAGGGTTTTCTCTCTATATAAGAGACCCTAGCTCTATGGAATAAACATCTCATCTCATTCGGTACCTCTTCTCAACAGGTACAAATAAGAAATCCTTGAAAATAAATTGCAGAGAAGCCAAATCATTGTAAAAATTCAGAATAGATTCAAGGTCTTACAGGTGCAAAAAGAATGCAAGATTATGCATGGTTTTGAAGAAATGCTTCAATATTGAACTTTGTTGGAAAACCAAAATATATAACATTTTCAAACAATCCCTCAAACAACTTGAAACTTTTTTAAGGAAAAAGATGTGGCATCTAGGAGATACCCACCCAAAGAATTTTCTATACATTTACAAACTCAAAAGTAGTTACAAGGACCAGAAGCTCCGAAAGACTTTGGGGTGTTCTAATACATTCTCCCCTCACCCCCCCCCAAAAAAAAAAACAAACCACATTCCGCGACAGCCATAATGACCAAAGAATGGCCGCTACCCAAATCTTAATAGCACCATTGTCCCCACTAAGCACCTCAATGAACTCCTAAAAAGCAGCCCAAGTAGAGGTATATACCTTAGCAACACATATTGTTGGAGTATTTGTTATATGTGTCACTTGAGTAGATGGGTACCACATCCTGTGGTTTAGTCCCACATCTATCATCTGTGGGATGTGGAGCCCTCACCCTCTGTATCCAGTGAGAAAGTCAATAAACACATATGGTCCTTTGAGGCTTTCTCCCGTGGTTTCATCCCCTTAAGGAGTAAGGTTCAACGTTAAAAACCCCATGTTCGTAATGTTTTATTTTAATTATTTCTGATACGTTTCCGCATTCTTATTTTCTAACATGGTATCAGAGTGGGTTCGATTCTCGCGATTTCATTCTTGAAGATTTAATGTTATATTCTGCTCGAGATTCGATTTTCTGTAATTTATTTGAGACCAGATCAAGAGTTTTAGGGTCTCATGAAACCCTAATCAATCCGATACTATCGTTGCGGTGATCTCCTGAGAGTTGCTGGTTTGTTTTGGGTTCATGCGTGAATCAAAACCCTAATCAGGGTTATGTGCAAGAAGAAGCTTCAGATGTTGGTGCTCCAGGTGAATCCCTTTGCTCCAGACGATATGACAAGGCTCGCATCTCCTTGTGAGAGCTCCAGGAGAAAAGGAGGTAGGTGTTGTTGCACCATCTGCCGAAGAAGAGGCAGCTCCTTGTTATGCTCCTCCTCCTTGTATAGAGGCAACGTCGTGGCTGCCATCCAACAGCAGCACCTTCTCTCGCATGCTCCCTCCAGTAGCGATGGCTCCTTCCATGCAGAGGTCCCCATTTCAGCCCTTGTCGCACATGCAAGACCCGCCTATCCTCCAGGCATCGCCGCCCTTAAACCTTCTCGCGAGTAGCGAAGGCCGCATCCCTCAAGGCAGCACCTTCCTCGCTCGCTGCATCCAGCGGCACCTTACCCCTTGCGTGTCCCAGTCGCATCACCATCTCGAGTCCAGGCGGCGGCCTCCTCCCGACTCTGCGTCATCCAACAGCAGCGACACCCAGTCGGACAACCCGCAGCAAGAAAAGAAAAAAGAGGAGAGCCGACATCGCCCATCTCCAGCAATGTGCAGGCAGCTGCTCTCCTCCTTCGCATAAGAAGCTCAAAGACAGCAGCCGATCCTTCTTCTCATCTTCCAGAAGTGTCGACGCCGCCCTGGCGGAACTCAAGGCTCCGAGTGGTAGGGTTCCCGTCCACCTCTCCCAGACCTCCTCGTAATGCCATGTTGCTCCTCCTAGACCTCCTCTCAAGCGGCTCCAGGCGACAGCCCTCACGTTGGCGGCATGAGCCTCCTCTCCAGAATCGCACGACAGGCGGCGGCTATTTGCAGCAGAATACCCACCATTAAGGGGCGACGGTTTTTCCAAAGAGGGTTCCCTAGAAATCCTAAATAGAGGTTGGACCCCATGTAGGCCGTGAGTATAAGAAATTTAAAAAAAAAGGAAGGAAAACAAGTGGGTTTTGTAAAAAAAATATAGAGTTGCTTTCATTAGGCCCAGACTTTGGGCCGGAAAAAAAAGGGAGAAAAGAGTTCTTTAGGGCCATGTTTTGGGTCGGGAGTTTAAAAAAACATTGATAAAAAGGGGGAACAACAACAACAAAGCCTTTTCTCGCTTTAATTAAAAAAATGTGAACGGCTTATTTAAAAAAAAGGTGACGACTGTTAAAAAAAGGAATGAAATAGCTGAGAAAAAATTGATTGAAGAAAAGCTGAAAAAATGTAGACGGCTTATGTGATATTTTGCAGTCTTTCCCCATCTTATTGTCTTCTCAAAACTTTGTCGATGCCATTGTTTTCCGACAAGTATGGGAGAAAGGGGGGGTATTGTGTAGAGTCACAGGTCAATTCCAGATTCAAATGTCATATTAAAGACCAACTAGATTGTTCCAGACACTACAGATGTTCAGATATTCAGACTCGACAACTGGTTTTCGAATCTTCAGTTTCAGACACGCACATGTATGCGGACTTCAGTTTAATGAGCACATGTTTGCCATCACTTTTTCAGTGGTCCCCATCTTTTATTCCGACCAAGGTTTTCATGTGATCCATAAGGACTCCAGAGTAGAGATCCCATTCTCTATGCCATGTGGACTAGGTTTTTCATGTAGTTTCATAGGACTCCAGAGTAGAGATCCCATTCTCTGAGCCACTATGGGAGAGACTCAGTTCTCAGACGAGGAGAGTTTTAGACTCCATTTTCCAATGTTCGTGAACTTCAGTACAAGATCCTTCCGAGGTTCCTATGAGAGAGAATCCACTTTGAGGTCCCTATGAGAGAGACCCATCTTCAGAGATCTATATATGGATAATATTCGTGAACTTTCACCTTCACTAGCCCCACAACCCTCGCAGCTCCCTCCGATATTTATGGCCCTCTCCTCTCCACCTCTACCCTCCTCTACACGTTCGTCTGCTCTCCATCCTACCATTAAAAAATACATAACCAAATAATTCGAAATATTCTTTATTAGGTGACACCTCCGACTGAACATTGAATACCAACTTTTGTAACATTGGTCTGTCAGCCATAGAGATTCCACGAACATATACCAGGAGACTATGTGAGACAGTTAGTAACGTCTTACCATGGAGGAGGAGATGACCGGGTTACAGTCGTATGGCACGTAGAGCTTTGGTATTGTTCCCACAGGGACATATGTGGTGGGATGCAAGTGGATGTTTATAGTGAAGTACCGTGCAGATGGCAGTGTTGATCGCTACAATGCGATGCTTGTGGCTAGTGCGTTCACCCAGACATATGGGGAGAAATATCAAGATACCTTCTTCCTGTGGCCCGTCATTCTACACTATGACCCTTCTCTCAGTTGCAGTGATACAGGACGCCGACGGTACCTTACCTCAACTTGATATGAAGAATGTAGTTCTCTATGGTAACTTGCGGGAGGAAGTCTACATGCAGCAACCACTTGGGTTCACTGCTAAGGGGAATGTCAAAAGGTTTGTAAACTTCACAAGGCTATCTATGACATTAAGCAAAGTCCTAACGTATGGTTTCAGAATCTCTTGGACTTGATAGAGCAGGGAAGATTTATGAGTTCGACAGCAAATCATTTAATGTTTGTTCGGAGGACTCATAACGGTATAGATGCAATATTGATATATGTTGATGATATCATTGTCACAGGGGATGATGTGCAAGACATCCGTGTGTTAAAGATTTCCTTGGACAATAATTTGTCACCAAGGACCCGAGCAATTTATGTTACCTTTCTAGGACTTGAGTTTACCAGGACTCGGCAGGGTCTTGTTATGACCCAAAGGAAGTATGTTATTGATCTTCTCTATAAGACAAGCATGGTGGATTGCAAGTTTGTCACTACTCTCATGGACCCTAGCATAAAGTTATATGATGATGATACAGATAAGGTGGATAAGAGACGGTACAGGAAGCCCATTGGGAATCTATATGCGTGGCCTTAAATTTCACCGAAATTCCACCGATTCGATTTCAACAAGTGGTTGAAATCGATACCACATATCATTTCCTTTTCCCAAATTCCGTCGATATTTCAGTATGTTTTGATCCATTTCGATCAAGTTTGATCCATTTCAATGGAATTTCGATCCATTTCCATCGAATTTTGATCCCTTTCGATTAAATTTCATCCAAAACAACATAGAAAGAGGAATCTAGCCATGTTTCACCAAAACACTAGACACTAAGAATTTGCTCATTTCTCGGACTCTCTTTCTTGTTGCTTCTCTTTACTACAAGGAGTATGTGTGGTTGTGCAAGGGCTAGGTTATTAGCATTAGCAACCTTCTATGTATTGTGAATGTATGTATTTGACGACTATTAGGTTGGATACAAGGCTGCAAAAGTCGGTAGTCGGTACTCGGTCGATCGGGTCACTGACTAAGGATTAATCGGTAGTCGGACGATTAATCATTTTTAGTACATATATTATTATATATTTACATAGATTTATATATTTTTTTTACTATCATAATGAATCAAAAGAAGTAAGTAAATTAGAATAAAATATTAAGCATATTAGAATGAGTTTGCTTTTCAAAAAGTAAAAAAATGGTATCTCCAAGAAAATTGGTTGACTAGTGAACCTAGACGGAATTAGTCGGTACTCGGTCGGCCACCCCATTGACTAGACTAGTCGGACCTACTAGTCGGGCTAGTCGGGTGACTTTTACAACATTGGTTGGATATAGATTGTGCTTGTGAATGCTATGTAGCTTCTTGGTGTTAATTGATTTTTTTGTATCTCGTAGAATATATATTTTACGATCACAAGCTCTACAATGCATCTATTAGCCATACATGTTAGAAAGATTTGTGTGTTTGTGTGTGTGTATGTGTATCTTATTTTATTGCTAAAATTAAATATTCTTCTAAGTTCAAAGTATTTTGATTAGATACAAGTTCTAAGATGTCATTTTGATCTTCAAATTCTTATATAAGATATCATTTTGCTAGTCTTCTCTGTTGTCCTATGTTTTTCTCTGGTATTATTGTGTGTGTCGCTACTTTCTTCTTGTTTACAAGGTGAAACTAATGGCTTCTATTTCTGAGTTCCAAATCTAGTTTTGGCTCTAATCAGCATACTACGATTGTTGAAGAGATTGGATAGAAATTTAAGCTAACATATCATGTTAACATCTTGTTATTAGCAAAAAAATTATATATTGTTATCTCATTTATTGATTAAAGAATGTTATAAATCTCAATTTTGAGAAAATGAGTTTTCAAATAATTTCTCCAATTTCCAACCATTTCACCGAAATTCCACCAAATTTCTCTTTCCATGCTTTACAGAAATGAAATCAAAAATCGACGTTTAAAGCCTGGGCTATACGTAACCATCACCAAGACATGCATATCTTTTACAGTGAGCAGAGTTAGCTAGTTTATGGAGCGGCCTAGACAGACACATATGGATGCAATCCATATTATTATGAAGCACCTGAAGTCCTCTCCTGGTACTAGACTATAATTTATCAAAGGGACTCCCTCATAATTACAGCATGTGCAGATGCGGATTATGCATGATATCCCGAAGGACAGGAATTCTACTTCAGGTTTTGGAGTATTCATAATGAGATCTTTGGTGTCATGAAAGAGCAAGAAGCATACTGTGATTTTCAAATCTAGTGCAGAGTCGAAGTACAGAGCCATGTCATAAGGGAGTATGGAGATGATGTGGGCCAGATCCATTCTGACTAACCTAGCTATTGGTGTGTCTCTTTCCATGCATTTACAATGTGACAACCAATTTGCTCCTTTCATTGTCAACAACCTCGTCATCCATGAGAGGATCAAATATATTTAGGTTAAAGTCCATACACTCGTGACATGATTCAGAAGGGCTTTATCTCTACTTCTCACATCAGCTCTAGGGAACAGACAACAGATGTGTTCACCAAGGCCTAGCGAGAGGGTCATTCCAGAGGTGTAGTTTCAAGTTAAGCATGATTAACATCTATGCTCCATCTTGAGGGGGAGCGTTGAGAGATTATTTATATTTTGTCTATTTCATGTCTTTTTTTCTCGTATTAATTATGTAAATTGCCTAATACGAGTTCTCCTTTGTATAAGAGAACTCTATGGCTCCATTATAATACAATTCATCATTCTCTTTCTACAAAGATAAATTGCCTAGATTTCATGCATGTCGATTTCAATTTCCAATCTCCGATCTAGACGTGTAGCTCCCAACCCGATCCGAATGCCTAATACACAACCTTACACCCCATTTCCCCCCTTTTTACTCACAAGTCCAATAGTGTGCAACTCAAGTAACTATTTCCATTGATTTCAAAAGATGTGTACATAAAGTTCTAAATAAAGGCATATATCCTTACATGCCAAGTACGCGTGAGTTGACACTCTTCTACCCAACCGCTCCATGAAATCGGCCATTACCTCTTTGATTCACTCATTACTGAGTATCACAAGCTTATCTTATTCAGTATCAAGTGATCTCGATGTATTTCTCCATCCCACTACCCAATCATCACTAATCCGTAGGTCAGTGTTCTTTATCTTTTCATTGGACTCTTTGCTTGGAGAGTGTTTAATTTGTCTTTACATATATTTGTCACCTCCATATACGAGAAGGGAGAGTAGTCATCCACTCCAAAACTTATCTTCCTCTGTCTCATTCTTCCTAGGGCGTGAAAACCCACTTCTCCATTCAATTCACCTTCTTCGTCTTCATTTTAGCCAAATCCTCGTAGTATTCATCTCGAATAAGAGGGAACTTTAGGTTTGCCTTGCAGATTTCAAACAGTTTATCGTCGGTGCTTCAAAGTGTAACCAACTCGGACTTATTAGGTGATCCAGAACAAGCAAAGGGGTTTCTTCTTCTTTTCTTCCAGCTTCATCAAACCTACATCCCGCCCCTTTTCAGCTACAAACCAATCATCATCTATGTTCAAATCCTCGGAGAGAAGATTTTCCAGTAGATCCGGTTCTCTTCTCTCCATTTTCATGCTCGTGCATTTATCGCAGCCAAATGTGCGACCCCATTTTCCCCAATCAAGATCCACTTTTCCCCATCCCGCACCAGAAACCGATTAAAGGAAGCAAAAACCACATCAACATTCGGGGAAAATTTCATTAAAAAAATGCACCTTGTAGAACGCCAGATCCACGGGGAGGGCCTCCGACGCCTTGATGGCCTCGAGAGCGCGATCCAGTTTGTCGTCCCTCACCAGAGCCACCACCTTGCACCGGATGGCGTCCTCGTCTCCCGGAACCGCGGCGAGGACTGGAAATCGGAGTCGAAGGCATCAAATCGAGATCGAGATCGAGAAAAAGAAGGGAGATGGAAAAGAGGTTACTTTGATCTGCAACGCGGACGACGTGATCGTACTTGGAGGACTGGATGTGGCGATGAAGGGTGGAGAAAAGGTCCTCCACGGCGACTGCCGGCGGCGAAGGCTTGGGCTTGGGTTTGGGTGCCATCGTCGGGAGAGAGAGAGAGAGAGAGAGAGAGAGAGAGAGAGAGAGAGGAGTGGGAGAAAAATGGATGTGGTCGACTTAGGTTTTAGGCATCTAATCCAAATATTTGGATTTGATGGAATCAAGCTCAAGGAATCTGGCCTCCATGGTTTGAACCTTGATTCGGGGATTTGAGGTATTTTGATGCACTATATCATAACTATCGTGGAAATATGGGATGAGCAATCGCATTTTATTATTATATTATTCATTATATCTGTGTCTGCTGTATTTATTATTTTCTCTTTTTTTAAATCAGTTTCTTTTTTTTACATCTTTATCATGTGGAAGATCACAAGAAGGAATGAACGAATACATGTATCCATCCACGGATCAGAGTAACATGTGTTTTTATCATGTATACCTTCATATTACCATCATTGATCAATATTACCCTTGTGTTTATATAGGGTATATTTTGTTTACCGCTGGCACATGTGGTCATTGCAGAATACTTACAGAACAGAACATGATGACAACAGTTGTTGAGTCCATGGTAGACTTTCCACAAGGTTCTATTGAACTTGATACCCCAAGAAGGCGTTGCCCTTTAGGCCAGATATATCCCTTGGGACCCGACAAATGGAATCTAAAAGCGGATCCCGGCTTAGCGTAGCACTTAGCTCCATATGATGTTGTAGTGCCATCATTTATTCAAATTTCATTCTTATAATTACAATAATACAAATTCTTATATAAGTAAAACTGGCATTTTCCCCCTTTGTATTTGTCAATATACAATCTTATATCATATATACTCATATTTACTTTATATCGTACAAAAATACTCCCAGATCTTTTTAACGATATCTACAACAGATTCGCTCTAGCTTTACATGTATAAATAGCAACTTATCAACAATATGATTATATATGTATGTCATAATTTCATTGGACCAATACGATGTTAATCACAAATCAAGAATGCCCTTCAAGGTTGATACTTAACAAATTAAAAATTATGCAATTAGCTAAGTATCATCACCTTGGCATAATAAAATATCTTGCATAATTAACATAGCTAAAATGATAGATAAAACAATCGCATGATTGATAACAAAATTAGATAATGGAGATATTGCAAAAGATAAACCATGTATAAAAAGAAGAGGAACCATGCTTAAATTGAACTTTTTCATAATTTCCTCTGTATATATCATGATTTTCTCTCTCTCTCTCTCTGTATATATATATATATATATATATACATTTCTCTCTTTTTTATATGTATATATTTCTCTTATTCCATTTGCATGAATACACCCGAAAAACCTTATTTATACTATCATTAGGCATGGGATGGAGGGACATGTTAGCTTGCATGTAAAGGCATGCAAGTTGACACCATGCATTGTGTGTAGCCACCTCCTCCTTCTTATCTCTTTTTATCAATATTATATAGTAATTTTATGATGGTATCCCTTGGCATGTATGATATTACATATATATTGTAGGGTTAAGGCATGGGCTATCAGAGTCTCATTACACGAGTGTTGTCGCCGTCTGGAGTTCTTGTATATGTACTCACGTTTCTCTCATAGTGGAACCTCTCTTTAACTGTATTTTCTTCCACGCTACACTGGTATTTTTCTACATAAATCATGTGTGTTTTTCGAATATGCTTGAATGTGATTGATTGCATGTTTGGATCGTCTTCGACAAATATCGTACCACATTATTGATCATCATTAACAATGAAGTTTATATTCATGAGGTATATTTTGAATTGAGATATTCAAATATAACGATGATATATTGCTACATGCAAGTTGACAGGTGTTGAAGAGGATTTTGTGGAGGTCTATAGATCTCACAAGGCGAGAAATCTAGTCGTCGAGTTGACCTCGCACGAAATCCGATCTTCAAACAACAATTAACCCACAATTCAGAATCAAGCAATGAAAGTAAATGTGCGAAGTAAAAATTTATTATAACTCTATAACAAATACGTGTATAGGTGCAAGTATGTGTAGAGTATCGAACACAGGGACAAGCAGGATAGATCAGGGCAAAAATGCTCAAAAATGACTGTGATGTATTTGTCTGTATGAGTGCTTTTTTGTGGGTTTTTGATTTTATATTTTTTATTTTATTTTTGATTTTATAATTTTTTATTTTGATTTTTTAAATTTCTGATTTTGTATTTTCTTTTTATACTTTATATTTTTTAATTTTTTTCTTTTAAAATATATAATAAGCTACATATAAGATATATATACAATGTAAGCTAGGGTAATAAAAATTAACAAAAATAATCAAAAATAAAAAAACAATTTTAGGTTTTAAATAATTTTTTTTACTATTTTTGTACTTTTTTAAGAAAATTTTCTAATTTTTAGAGGTTTTTAAAGTCAAAAGTACCCTAAAACATGGAATAATTAAATATCTAAAATTAAAATGGAGATTAAAAATATAAAATAGAGTCAAAAATTCTCCAAATTAATTTTAAAATAAAGATAATAAAATGAAGAAAATTCATAATAAAAAATGGGATTTTTAGATTTTTATGGATTTTATACATTTTTATAGAGATTTTGAGTTTTCTATTTTTTTATTTTTCTTTTATATTTTTTAGTAATTTTTGGTCTAGAAGTTAAATATACAAAAATACATAAAATATCTTTTTTGAGAATTTTTCAAGATGTTTTATAATTCATATGTATTTTCTTTTGCAAACAAGGATGAAAATGCAAGTTTTTGATTTTTTATAATTAATAATAAAAAACTTCAAAAATGCAAATTAAAAATATGGCATGAAAGAGCAATGAAACATGAAGTTATGTCTATTTTTTAGGATTTTTTAGAGGTTTATAGATGCATGAAATAAATACTATAAGCAAAGAGAAACTACACTACTAGCAATGGCATATTTGTAAATATCAAGAACTATCAGGGGCAGAGTGTAATTTTCCCCATAATAAATAACGTAATATTTAAAATTACAGGACCAATTAGAAATGCATAAAGACCCAAGGGTCTGCCCACAAAATCGCCCAAGCTCACATGTATAAACACATGAGCCTAGTAGGGACTCAAACATAATTAACAAAAATCCAGGGGATGTTCTGCATTTTTTTCCAAAATATTATAACTAAGCCAAATAGATTATGGACTAAACAGAAATATGAATAAATGTGAGGGCCTCACCACAAAATAGCCAAGCTCACGTGCCTAAACACGTGAGTCTCGCTGGTAAGGTCTAAGATGCAAATGCGAGAAATGCAAGGGGATGAATGCAAATTTCTCAAAATAAATTACACAACAAATGAAAGTTTAAGTACATAATTATAAATACAAAAATGGTAGGTTTAAGCTGCAAAATTCCCTAGCCTAAGGCGCGATCTGACGGTGCGGGCAAAGCCACGTATCCACGTGTCAGGTCTTGGATGCGCGATGACGCTTCGTGGATGCTCGGCTAGGATTAGATCCCCTGGATGGATCAGACGGTTGCAGCGCGATGAGATCCGATGGCGGTTGGAACGTCTGGAAGATCCGGCCAGATCCAATGGCAGCGAAGGGCGGAGGAAGAACTGGGAGACAGCCCCGGCGAGGTGAGCTTCTCCGAGCTCGATCTTTGTCCTCCAGTGATCTGATGGGCTCCAAAATGGTCAGAAGACTTCCCGATGAAGTCCTCTACGTGTCGACGGCTCCAGAAAGCTTCGGCGTGACCCTGAGGGCGCGCGCGAGGCCGGTAGAGCTGAAGAGCTCCAGGTACCTCGGCGATGCTCCAAAACGAACCCCCAGGTGCCTATGAAGTCCTTGGACCTGCAAAAGATGGTTATGGGGTCGAGGGCAAAGTGCCTCGACCCTCCGGCGTACGATATGGGCGGAGAGCGATGTGGATGGAAGAGAGTGAAGTTCGCCGGAGACTAGCTCCGGTGAACTTCGAAGAGGGTTGGTTAGGCTAAAACGCATGATTAAAAATTAGCCTAAATGCTTGAAACGAAACCTAGAACCACTAGTTACTTAAAAAGTAAAGTAAAATAGACCTCACCGATCGGAAATAGGGAGATCGAACCTCAACACCGGCGAGGCGACGGAGATAGGTGGAGACACTCCTTGGCTCGCCTGAGCTCACTCCCAAGGTCTGTAGACGATGGTGTCACCATGTCAAACTAGAGCACAGAGAAGGAGGGTTAAAACGATGATCGAGGAGGTTCAAATCTCGAATGGCGGAAGAAGGGGTTTTGTACAAGCTGGTCGAGAGGGCGAGAAGATCAAAGAATACAGCTCGATGCAGCGATCCAAAGCGCGATGTTAAGCATGGGAGTGAATCACTGCATATCGAGGAAGAAAAGTCACCAAGGTTTCGAAGTGAGATGGTGAAAGGATCGAGCCCCAAAAATCCTTGAAATGAGGCAAAAATGCAAGGTATCATAGGCGTAGAGGCTGGTCAGAGAGTTGACCGCGGGTTAACTCTCCGACACTCCTGGCTGGTTCACGTGGACCAACCAGGAAAAAGTCTGAAGAAATTATTTCAAAAGTCAATTAAAAATAGCAATCGATTTTATTAATTTTTTGTTATAAAATAAAAAATATTTACTTTTTATATGGTATTTTATTATGATTTTTATTTATTTTTTTGAGGTTTATAATTACAAGTTACTTTTTGAGGCTATATATAGGTATATTTATCTATATAATTTAGCATTTTATTTTATTTTGTATTTTTGATTTTATTAATTTAGTTTCTTATTTTATATATTAATAACTTAATTTTATAAACTTAAATATATTTTTATTTTATTTTTCCGATACATTATATACAATTAAGAGGCCGGGGAGGCTGTTTTGAGTAATAGCCAACATGGTTGTTACACAAGGCAGTCCCCCCCCCCCTTATTTATTTATTTTTCAAAAAAATTTTCATATATGTTCATCTATATATCCCTCCTACATGTCATTCAAATTTCGTGAGAAACAAAGACTCCTAAGCCCTCCATCTAGAATGGGTAGATTACAACAAATTTCAGACCGTTAAAAATTACGCGTTCTAGATGGAGGGCTTAGGAGTCTTTGTTTCTCACGAAATTTGAATGACATGTAGGAGGGATATATAGATGAATATACATGAAAATAATTTTGAAAAAAAAATAAAAAAATTGAGGGAAACTGCTCCGTGTAACAGCCAAGTTGCATGTTATACAGAACAGCTTCCCTTTCCACATTAAATAAATATAAGTATTATCTATATAGGTATACTTATTGGTACTATGTATTTTATACAAGTATTTTATTTTTATATTTTCTTTAGTGTTTTATTACAGATATGAACATATATTATAAATAATAGTTTAAAAAATATAAAAATATAAAATTATAAAAATAATGAATAATAAATAAAATGAATATTTTAATTGGTATAAGTATACGATATTGGTCCAAAACCTAACTTTCAAATCATAACTCCAAAAAATATGAAACCATCCATTAAATAGCTTATTAAAAGTTATATACAATTAAAGGTGATTTTGATATATTTTAAGTTTTTATTTGAGAGATGCGGGTTTGGGAAGTTGGGATTTTGGAATTTTATTCAGAACATATCTTTTTATCTGTATACTATTTTTATATGAAATCAATTTTGTATTTTCTATATTTAATTATCTACAAATTTTATGTATAAAATTTCTTTATTTGAAGTATAAAAAATGGAACTAAAAATAGGTCCCAAAAATAAAGGAAAATGAATAGAATAAATAGGGATTTTTATTGGATTTTAGCCCTTATCTCCCCCTACTTTATTCCTTGTCGACCTAGTCATCGAGGTGCCTAGGTCTCTGGGTTTAGGGTCATAAAATATTTTCAATATTTATTCTTTTTCTTTTCTTTTCTTTATTCTATAATTTTGGCTTTAAAAACCATATTTTATACAGTATTTTCATAAAGATGCATAAATGATAAAATGCATGAATTAAGCATATTTACACGCATTTACTAGAATTTTTAAGGCTAAAATGATAGAATAAAGATGATGAAATGAAGATTCATCAACAGGTCTTATATCACCTTCGATATCCTTTCTCTCAACATTAGGTGATGTGTCGACGGTATATCATATCGTATTATCGATTATTAGTGAAACGTTAAGTATTTAGCACGAACTTGCCACCATTTTAAGCAATATTATCGATAATGTGATCATACAAATGTTTTATTATCACTATTAACCATGTTGCTTAACTTTGATGCTTTTTCTTTAAAGATACTTGAAAAGTAATTTTCTTCATTCTTTAATCTTTATAAGCTAATTTGTTAATGATTTTGTATGATCACTCCCTACATTGATGCATTCAAATGTAATTTTATATAGATAAATAATCAAATTTACCATTAATAAGTATATGTAAGAGAGAGAGAAAAAGTAGGCAATTACATAGATTCAAGGAAATGTGTCTCGTATTGAAGCTTCGTAAGGGAAACACTTTGAGATAAGTCATGTGCCAGGGTTAAAATCATTGCAACATCAAGAGAACAACATAAAGATCCGCATAACTTTTTAGGAGGTATCCATAAATATTCCTCTTAAAATCACTGCTACAAAACATAGCTATTGACGGTGGCTTTACCTCGGTGGTCCTAAGAGACCACTGGTGAAAGGAGGTAATATCGGCAGTTCCAAAGACAACTGTCGATGATTGTACTCATTAACATTAGTGGTTTGCATATCATCAGTGTATTATGCAACACCTCATGGACATTTATTGTATTTACGATGATAAGTATTGTGTATTTTGTTAGAGAAAATACAGAAGTTGTTTACTCCTGAAACCCTAGGCTCTCTTATATAGAGAAGAGACCTATGGGTAAATTACATAAGATAGACATAAAAAATAAATAACCAGAAAGATACATAGGAATGTAGAAATATCCCAACACTCCCCTCAAGATGGAGCATAGATGTTAATTCATGCTCAGCTTGGACGAACACTTCTGAAATGACCCCCTGAGTAATGCCTTGGTAAAGATATCTTCTATTTGCTCTCCTGAACTAACATGAGAGGTAGAAATCAGACCTTCTCGATCATATCTCTAGTATAATGGTAGTCTACCTCAATATGATTCGTTCTCTCATGGAATGCGGGGTTGTTTGCAATAAATAAGACATCCTTATTATCACATTGTAACTGCATGGGTAGAGGGACAACTACAGCAAATCAGCTAACACCGCTCGAACCCACATTATTTCTGTACTTGCTTGGACCATGGCCCTATACTCAGATTCGACACTTGATCTAGCCACAATAGTTTGTTTCTTGCTTTTCTAGGAAACAAGAGAGCTGCCAGCAAATACTGCAAAGGCCAAAGTAAATTTCCTATCCTTAGGATACCATGCATAGTCAGCATCAGCACACACAAATACAGAGAGAGACGCTCCTTTCTTGAAAATAGTCCTGTACCTGGAGAAGATTTTAGATATCTCAGTATCATGTATATAACGTCCATATGTACTTGCTGAGATTGCTCCATGAACTGACTCACTACAAAAGAAATATCCAGTCTAGTAATAACAACATAAAGTAGCTTTCCCACCATCTCCATGTATCTCCTCTTATCAACCTCATCTATATCATCATTGTATAACTTCATGCTAGGATCCATAGGAGTAGTAGAGGGTCGACATCCAATCACATCCGTTTCAACAAGCATGTCTGTAACATATTTTCTTTGGGTCATCACAAGATCATGTGCATTCCTAGCAAATTCCAACCCTAAAAATACCTTAGAATGCACAGATCCTTAGTAACAAACTGACTACCTAGAAACTCTTTTGCCATCTTTATCCCCTGCATATCATCTCTTGTAACAAGAATGTCATCAACATAACAGTTCCTCTAGGTGTCCTATGCACAAAGAGTGAATGGCCTGCATTAGACCTCTTGAACCCTTGTTTTTCAATTTAATCCGAGAGCTTCTGAAATCATGCCCTTGGGATTTGCTTAAGACCATATATCATCTCATGGAGTCTACAAACCTGTTGACACCCCCCTCAATAGCAAACCCAGGAGGCTGCTGCATGTAAACTTCCTTCTATAGATCTTCATACGAAAAGGCATTTTTAACATTCAACTGAAGCAAGGCTACTCACATACGACTGCAACTGAAAGTAGGATACTTAGTGTAGAATGACGAGCCACTGGAGAAAATGTGTCCAAGTAATCCACACCGTATTTCTGAGTAAATCTGTGTGCCACTAATCGTGTCGTGTAGTGATCAAAGATGCCATCTGCATGATGTTTAATTGTAAACACCCATTTGCAACTGACCACAAACGCCCCAGAAGCAGGAATCAAACTCCATGTACCACGTGACTGCAGCGCGGCCATCTCTTCCTCTACAGCCAAGTGCCAACAACTATCCTTCAATGTCTCATCATAATTCCGTGGAATTTCCACGGCAGATAGAGCCACTGCAAATATCTGAAAAGTTCCCTGTCAAACGATGAAAGGAGACCTAAGAAGAAGGGGGTTAGGAAGCACATGACCGCTTCTGCTATTGAACTACAATAGGAATATCCAGGTTAGAGGGAATGTCCTCCATCTATGGACTATTTTCCTGCAATGATTCCTACACAGATATATCTTCAGACCCATTGTTAGAAGCTATGTTATCAAAACAAACACGGGACATACTGGATGATCGGTGATGACCACGAGCAGAAGTAGTCTGACGTGTATAGAATTTAGGTAATGACGGAACAAGTGGCGCATGCGACTGGGTGTAGGAAGAGCTGGAGGAGGTGATGGTACTGGTGGAGGTGGCGGTAGAGGTGGGACCGCAGGCACAGGAGGAGGTGGTGAATAGCTTGTAGGAGGAGGTGGCATGTAGGCCTCATCATCTGAGTTTAACAAAGCCAACCTGTCATCTGTAGGAGAGAAGTACATCACATACTCAAAAAATGTGGCATCATCACTGATATAGTATTTTCTATGCAAAGGGTCATAACATCGGTATCCCTTTTGAGTCATGGAGTTCCCAATGAATACTCATTTGACATCTCTATGAGATAACTTGTCAAGACCTGGAATCAACTGGTGCACAAAATCAACAGATCCTAACACACGAGGAGTGAGTGAGAATAACTCCTTCTTAGAGAAAGATGTGGAGAAAGGACTTTTCTCATCTAAAATAGACTATGGCACGTGATTCACCAAATAACATGTTATGAGGACCGCATCACCCCAAAACGAATGTGGTGCACGACTCTGAATGAGAAGAGTTCGAGTAACATCAAGAAGGTGACAATGCTTTCTCTCAGCAACCCCATTTTGCTTATAAGTATAAACATAAATGTTTGATGATTAATCCCTCTAGATGAAAGAAAATGAGATAGGATACGAGTACGGAATTCCAAAGCATTATTAGTTCACACAAACTTCACAGAGGTAGAGAAAATATTCTACACTTCATTAATAAAAGTGTTGATCGCATCCCCTGCTTCAGACTTATTTTTCAAAAGGAACACCCACGACAATCGAGAAAAATCATCCACGGCCACAAGATAAAACATGTGTCCCCGGTGATCAGGAACACGACTAAGATCCCAAATGTCTACATGAAATAACTCAAAAAAGGAGTTACTGCTCTGACCCTGCCGACTGGAAAAAGCAGACCCATGATGCTTTCCCAACGGACAAGCTTTGCACTGAAAGGAAGAACCATGTGAAATCTGTGGTAGCATATGACACATCTTCTGAAGAGGGAGATGACCAAACCGAAGGTGCAAGTGAACAGAGAGACTGATCTAGATGAATGAGAAGATATAGCTGCATAGAGAGTTTGGACCAAGTGATAAAGGCCACCCTGCTCACGGCCACACCCAATCACTCAACCTGTAAGGATGTCCTGAAAAACAAGAGGTGATGGGTCAAAAATATCTCGGCACTGCAAATCCTCTGTAATCTGACTAATAAAAAGCAAATTCATATAGAAATACGGAGCATGTAGCACATTTTGCAAACACGTCGAAGGTGTCAAAGTGATCCCATGTTTAGAGATTGGGGAATGAGTCCCATCAGCTACCACAAATGTTCTCCCTAGTGGGACATGTTTATATGACATAAGATGTTGTCTATCTCCACATAAATGATGTGACGCATCAGTTTCCATAATCCATTCTTTAATCTCAGATCCATTAAAGGATGTAAAAGCATAAGTACCCGAGGTGCTAGCTTTCATGACACCAATTCCGGGTGGTCGGATCATCCTATATCCAGATCTGATTACTCAGCAATAATTTATTCAGCAATCACAACGAACATTCAAAAACATACTGCATTTAAAAATACTCATAAGGAAGTATTTCAACATTTTTCCATTCACAAAATAAAGTTCGCATGATACATTATCACACTATAACCATTTGCATGTACATTAGCTGGAAGGAAACACACAAAAAGATTACTAACTACCTTACAGAGTAAAGCTACTATGGCTGGTTGGATGACTATGTTAGTTGACTAGATTATTAAAGTCTTTGTGCTGGCTCACCGACACATGTTAGGTTTTCCATAAATCATATGATAACAATTAGCGAATGCTAAGCAACGAAGAAGAGAAAAGCAAACAATTGTGTAATTTTTCAAAACTTGTTATCACAAAAAGATTCACTCATTCTCATTAGTTTAATTCATATTCATCTCTATTACATGTCAGGGATTAGTCCAGGGAATTACATCACCACTATATGGACTCCGAAGCTGCGGACACTTCGGGATTGGAGATTGCGTTGATCTGGTGAGCTTATGCTGTCGTAAGTCGCCTCAACCAATCCTCCAATACTACCTTGAAAAATTCCTTTTCTTTTATTATTCATGGTCTCAAACCCTAAACATGGCAAACAAAGAAACACAACATCCTCAAGGACTCGGTAGCTTAAAACCTTGGGCTACCTTTAATCATATAAACCATCGACTTTAAGAACATGTTATCGTAACCCAGGTACTATCAAACCACCCATGCCTCAACATGACACGACAACATCTTCCATCGTCCAACCCGAATATATTGTCACCCGATACCACGCATTTCTCATCATTCATTTCGTGCGCACTTATCAAAATAAGGCAATCATGTACACCTAGGTAGGGTCACACCAATATGGGTTCCTTCCGACAAACCTACAGGTTGCACGCCCGACCTGTAGTTCTACTCCCAGTCATTCTTAACGTAAGACACAAACTTTTTTCAGGATCCAACTCAAAACACATCAATTCCCATGATGTAATTCCTCCGTTAAGCCTTAGATTTGCATAAACATAATACTGAGTATAGACTTACACCTAAATTAATCTATATATTTATAAACTCATATTTATGCTCATTTTAACTTCCAAATCCTAACTTTCTGAATCGTTGCATTGATAACGCGGTATTTTGCGAGGGTCAAAATGTAGTGTCGCTGAGGCGACCGCTCACAAAACGCCAGTTGATCAGCAATTAACCCACATTAAAGAATAAATCAATTAAGTCCCAAAACCGTGAATTAATATTTAACTCTACCACAAAAATGCATAGTGACTAAGCATGTAGAGGTCGAACCACAGAGAGCAATAAAATTGGGTAGCCCACCTTGTTCAAATACAACAGAGTCATCCTTGTATGAATCCTAACCATGTGGGTAATTAATATTATTATATTATTAATTTTTTTTCTTTTTATTTTTAATTTTGTATTTTGATTTTTCATTTTGTGATTTTATATTTTCTTTTTATATTTTATATTTTTTTAATGTTGGAATATATAAGCAATATAAGAAAAAGGGTAATACAATATTTATAAAAATATGAAAAAATGCTCAAAAATTCAGAAATAAAATCTTTTTGGTCTTTTTATGATTTTTTACTGTTTTTGTGATTTTTTAGTATTTTTCAAAATATTTTTGATATTTTTCAAAAATAAAATAATAGAAAACAGGGACTTAAGCTACTGGACAGAATTGAAATGAGGTTTAAAAATAAAAAATGATATCAAAAAATCCTCAAATCAATTTTAAATTATAGATAATAAAAGAAGGAAACTACAAAAACTTAATTTGTATTTTTAGGATTTTTCTAGGATTTTTTAGATTTTTATGAAGTTTTTAGGGGTTTTCCTATTTTTATGGTTTTGTTTTGAATTTTTTAGTGATTTTTGGATTGACACTAAAGTAGGATAAAAGACACAGTAGATGATTCTTTTGGAATTTTTCTAGGTGTTTTACTAATTTTTTGGTATTTTCTAAGCTAGACAGTAGCTAAAATATATGTTTTTTATTTTTAATAAATATTAAAATGCAACAAAATGCAAGGAAAAAAATATGCGTGATAATATGATGCAACAAAAGCTTAAATAAATTTTTATGGAATTTTTGGTGATTTAAATATGCATGCAATAATTAGAAAGAACAAAAAGAAATTATAAGCCTGGCAGGGGCATTTTTGCAAATAAAAATAACTACAGGGCACATAGTGTAAAAACACCACAAATATAACACGTGGCCTGTAATTTTAAGGACTAAAATGAAATACAAAACCCGCCAGGGACCCCCGCGCAAAATGACCACCACGTGGGACTACACGTGACCCGCATTCACAGGGACCAAAATGTAATATCAACAAGGTTCAGGGTCCTGGTTGCAATTTCTCACAAAAATAATACACTTGAAATTTTATTTTATGGACTGAAGATATATTTACAAACTCACAGGGGGTCTTGTGTAATTTAACCACATCACGTGGGACGACACGTGAGGTGACATGGACTGGACCTAAGTGTAATATGAAAAACATACAGGGTCATACATGCAAAATATCCACAATAAAATGAACTTCGACTTTTATTTACAGGACTAATCAATAAATACAAAAACACTGGGGTTAAATAAGAAATTTACCCCTTATTTAGGCATTAACGGACGGCGATGAAGATTCCACTTGACACGTGTCGCGCATCCGTCGGCTGATACCGGTTCGCATATGAAGGCTTGATATTAGATCCTCCTCGCTGATCGAACGGTGATGGCGACGCTTCATCTGACGGCTCTGATGGAATCTGGGGCGTCCCTCCTGATCGGACGACGATGAAGAGGTCCGGAAGAACAGGGGAAGAACTCGCGCCAGGCGAGCTTCGATCTTGGAGCGTGGGCTCCTCCAGGCTTCTCCCTCGCGTCTGAGGTGTTCTGGTCGTAGCTGGAGGCGTCCCGCATCTGCTGGTGGTCTTGGCATGGCTCCTAGAGGTCCAAGGAGGTCAGGTGAGGTCGATGAAGGTCAGGACCTCCAGGAGCCTCTTCCTGGATCAAATCGAGTCCCAAGGGGCTTGGTTCTTTGTGGTACCTGTACAGGAAGAACCAGGGGACCGAGGGCTATCTCCTCGACCCTAGGATTTGAAGCTTGGCTGCAAGATGAGGTGAAGCAGAGGAGCTCCAACGAACAACGGAGGTGGAGCTCCGATTCGCGAGGACAGAGGGTCCTCGGTTGAACAAATGGGATCGAGATATGGAGAAGATGATGGGGAACGAAATGGGGTGTATATGGGCGTTAGAACTGGTCGGAAATAGCGTGAAGAAATCGCCGGAGCGGGGCGAACTTCGATTTGGCTAAATTACGCTATGCTGCTGCTCTAAAGACTAAACTAAGGACGGAATTGAAATGCTGGAATTGAAAACTACATAAAGAACATAAAAGGCACAACTCTTATACCTGGGGGCCTCCAGGTAGCAGGACGGACGCCGGAGCTCCGCCGCGACAAAATTACCCCTCCTCCGGCCGATTCGCGTTGCTGAAATGCTCCTCCTGTCACAAGGAACCTCCCAGGAACGGATTCGTGCTTTTGGGTGGATGTAAATTGTCCAAATTTGTGGAGGAGGTCGAGGGCTCTTATTTATAGACATCCTGGGCGCCCTACTTGGCCCGCATATTCCGGCGAGTGCAATGATCATTTCCTCGATCCAACAAGCATGCGTGATAGATGGATGGTCCCTCTACAGATCTTGTGAAGGCGGCAAGCGAAAATAAGGGACGAGACGCCCAGGAAAAATGGCGCAAGTCATGGAAAAAGTGAGGTTCAGAGGCGCCAGGTCCCGATGGGACAGTTGACCAGAGTCAACGAAGGCTGGCTCCTCATTGGTCCTCGTAGGCCGTAAACAGACAAAATAGGGAAACTTATTCGAAAATGATTTATTTAACATGATAAATGGTTTTATTAGAATTTGATGTGTATTAATTCATGTAGTATTTATTTATGATTTTTATTTATTTTTTTGATGTATTTTATTATGGTTTTATTTTAATAGTGTATTTATGCATGTATTTACATGTATTTTATTTTTGTTTTGTACATTTTATTTTTCTATTTTATTTTCTTATTTTATAAATTTATAACTTATTTGTGTGAGTGTAGATATATTTTTGTTTAATTTTTATGAATATATTTACATATTTAAATAAATAGGTATATGTATATGCAGGTATACTTATAGGTATTTTACCTGTATTGTATATACATTTTATTTATTTAATGACTTTTATGGGTTTTTATTTTGGATTTGTATTTTTAATAAATTATTTGTAAGATTTACAATTTAATAAAGATATGAAAGATTAAAAGAATGTGTTCCCTTTTATTCATGTATATATATAACATTGGTATTTAGCCTATGTATTACATAGGCTTTTTTTTTAATTTTACAAATTCTTTTTAGTTTTTATTCTAATTTCAGTATGTAGAACTATTATGTATATTATTTACAAGATTTTAAAAATATAAATTTGTAAAAATAATGAACAATGAATAAATTGAATATTTTAATCAGGCAGACTGTACAATGAGGGCCAAAAACCTAACTTCCATAGATGATCTCCAAAAATTATGAAACCAATTTTATTAAATAGTTATTGGAAAGCTATATACAATTAAAGGTGATTTTGGGTGATTTTGAGTTTTCATTTGCATGATATGGGTCTGTGAAGTTGAGCTTCTGGCTTTTCATTCTGTGTATAAATTGTATACTGTGTATCATTTTTATGCAAACTCAATTTTGTAATTTTATTCACATTATTATCTACAACTTTCATGTACAAAATATTTTTATTTGATGAATGAGTGAATATATACAAAATAGGTGTCAAAAATGCATAAATAAACGAATAAATAAATGAGGTATTTATTGTATTATTGGCCCTTATCTCCCCCTACTTTATTCCTTGTCAACCAATTCCATGCTGGCCTTGGTCTCGGGGTTCGGGTCATAAAATATTTGCAATATTTTATTCCTTTTTCTTTTCTTCTCTTTATTTTATATTTTTGACATTAAAAACCTTATTCTATGTACAATGAATGCCACAAATAATGAATGCTTTTATAGACTAATTGATGCTATTTACATGCATTTGCTGGGGTTTTTAAGGCCAAAAATGATAGAATAAAGGTGATGAAATGGAGATTCATCACCCCCTATACTTGCTTTTGCTAGTCCCTAGCAAATACTTATGCAATAAGTTTTAAAAGAATAAAGAATCAGAAGAAAAGAAAAAGAGAATTGAAGAAGGATAGAGTGAATAGGATGGCTTTCAGTGCAATATACGTCCTTACAAAATCAGAATTTGGAGCTCCGGCTAGACCTCGGGTGCGGATGTGTGTAGAACCTAGTCGGGAACCAGCTTTAAAACACAACAGCCTTCGAGATTCACAAAACTCGGTTTAGACCACCTCAATAGCCTGGTCAGAGCTGGTCTACATCATACGCAAACTCTTATGACTATGAAGCTGACTTGTACAGTGTAAGTGATAGTGGCTCTCCCCAGCTGAAATGACAAAGGAACTGACTTCTCCAGAATGACAACCTAATGATTCCCCAATCCAACAGCTCTTTCCTCGAGGAGCGGGGTATTCCCTTCTAAGTTCAAGTGGCAACCAGCTCAAGAGGAGGGGGTGAAGAGAAGAATGGACGGTAGCCAGTGTAGCTACCTATCCTCGGATGCAAGACCAGTGTAGTCAAGGCATCCAGCTGCAGGCTCACATATTTGACTTTGGAACTCAAGCTTGCTTATTGGCTTTACAACATATGTACATACTTTACATGCTTTTTATTTTTGTACATGCCTGACCATTTTTTTATACTATTCACAGCAGCATTTACATAAGGAGTTTTTCCTCTTGAGCCAGTAGACTATCCCTCTTTTGAAGCTTTATTGCAACCCACACCCTCCTGTCGTTAGACCTCATGGCTACTAGACCAGGTTGGGGTGCACTTCCCTCCCTAGACGAGGACGAGTGTTTCCACCCGTGTGCGTCTCAGACTGGCAAATCCAACCCCCTCACCACTCCAACTAAGTTGAGCCAAGTGAAAGGTGCAAGTGTCCAAGTTAGGTCACGGTCGTCAAGAGTCATGCGTGTGTCTCGAAAAGTTCTAGTTAGTCAGTTGAGGTGACTTGAACCCAGCCCTGATTTCTCAAAGAATTAAGTCTACATAGACCTGAAGTACCTTAAACCTAGTTCCCATAAGGTTCCAATGCAGTTAAGTGCGGTAAGGTCTAACCAAGCTCCAATTTCAGACTTTATTGGACTGGTTCAATCATCAAGCTCACTCAAAAAGAATATGAATGGTATGCTCATGCTATGCACAATGAATGATGCAATTTTTCACAAAGAATTTACAAAAATCAAAGACTCATTTTCACACAAAGAATTTTTGCAACTAAAAAGCTATACAAAAAGTACATACAATTATTTACACGGGCATGCCGCTTTATTTACAAAATTTATAGATTTTTAAGGACTTTACAGGTTTTAATGAAGTAATTTATTCAGGTTATCTTTTTATACAGAAAGAATTTTATGTATTTTATTTGCGATTTACATGTATTTGTAATGATGCTTTTATTCCTCAGATTTATTTTGAAAAGAATTTTTGCAAACTATAGTACACGATAATTTTTACAAGCATTTACACACATTTGAAAACTATTTTTGCAAAGATTTTTCACACTATATACATATTTTCCACAATAGTTTTTACAAACATTTTTCAAGACATTTGCACATAGGTTTTGAAATCCTTTATTTCACACAAAGAAAATTTTTTCAAACAAAGCAACTTTGCACAGGTTGAAAACATGTCACAGCAAGTTTTTCAAACGGTTCACACTATTTTTCAAATCATGCTGTAAAGGTATTTAACCTGATTTATTAATCAGTATATACAAAGAAAAACTGTACTTTATGTACAACTTGATTTAGGCTCTTAGAAGTTTTTATTTGGAATTATTGCTTATTTATGTATGATAGATTTTTGTGCAGACTCCTCAGACTTATCATTTTCAAAAGATCTTTGAAGACTATAGTCCAAAATAATTTTACAAACATGTAAACGCATTTGGAAATGATTTTTGCCAAGGTTGTTCACACCGAATAGGTAGATTTTTCAAAACAATTTCACAACCAAATTTTTCAATCATTTGCAAACTAATTTTCACACATTTTTATTCCACTCAAAGAAAATAAATTTTACAAACGAAACTTATTTACAAAGGTTGAAGACTTGTACACACTATTTTCAAGCAATCTTCAAAAGATTTTACAAGGAGAACATTTTGTAGAAAGCATTTTTCCTGACTTATTAATCAGTATAGATAAAAAGAATCTAAGGAGCTCACAATCATCTTTCATTATTATAAAACTACTTTTTACATTACTTTTTAGCTTGAAGTGATGTTTTATTTTCCAGTATGAGTTATGGCTTATAGTATATACATAGTATATACGACCCCCTATACTTAGCTTGAGCTATGTCCTCATAGGTCAAAGAGAAAAGATAAGACATAACTCGTACTGAGTATAGACAAGTCTAAAGAATATATGAATAAGAAATGAATGAATGAGAAGTTGATCGTCCCCCCTATACTTAGGATCAAGTAATCCTAAGTATAGCAGACTGTACATAAAGCGGGGAGGGTCAAGGGTGGGAATACACAGATCGTACTCAGATTGTCTCCCCCCTATACTTAGGGTAAGATACTCCTAAGTATAGACAAGAAGAGGAGACAATGGAGAGGATCAGAGACTAAAAAAAAGGTGCATACCCCCTATACTTAGGACAAAGTGCGTCCTAAGTATAGAAGACTGACAACAAGGGGCAACACGTCTTGCTAGAAAAACGAAGATAGAAGAGAAAAGAAGAAAAGAAGAAAATAAGAAAATCAGATAAACAATTTTGTGGTGCAACATCTGAATCTTCTGATGCTGCTAATGTTGTGGATATATCGTCATTATGTGCGAGCTGAATGGAGTCGACAACGGCCAAGAACATATCTGGTTCGAGGTAAGGCTTCAGGAGTTGACCGTTGACGACGAATGGCTATGCGTCAGGAGACAATTCTGATATAGCAATACTTCCATTGTCACGCACTTCACAAACTCGGAATGGCCCTGTCCACTTACTCTTTAATTTACCCGAGAAAATCCGCAACTTTGCATCAAATAACCACACCTTCTGTCCAACATCAACGGTCTTTCGTCTGATGTGCCGGTCATGCCAGCGTTTCACCTTTTCCTTGTACATCAATGTGTTATCGTATGCATAGTTTCGGAATTCCAAGAGCCTGTTCATATCATCATTTCTTTTCTGACCACTTTTTCGTGAGTCCAAATTGCACATGTTAATTGCCCATAAAGACTTGTGGATTAATTCAACGGGCAGATGGCACGACTTCCCATATACAAGACGATAGGGCGACATGCCCAAGGGAGACTTGTAGGCGGTTCTGTAAGCCCATAGGACCGAGTCCAAGAGTTGAGACCAGTCTTTTCGGTTTGGCCTGACAAGTTTCTGTAGGATAGTCTTGATTTCTCTGTTTGATAGTTCGGCCATGCCATTGGTCTGAGGATGGTAAGGAGACGCGACGCGATGATCAATGCCGTACTCCTTCGTTAATTTCTTGACCTCTTTGTTAATAAAATGGCTACCCCCGTCTGATATGAGGATTTTTGGTATCCTGAACCGCGAAATGATGTTCTTCTTCAAGAACTGACACACTGTTCGGCTGTCGGCGGCTCGAGCGAGAATAGCTTCAACCCAACGACTCACGTAATCGACGGCAAGAAGGATGTGCTCAAAACCTTGACTGTTAGGAAAGGTCCCATGAAGTCAATGCCCCATGCATCGAAAACATCTGCTATCTGAATGATTTTCTGGGGCATCGAATCTTTTGCAGTGAGTGTACCCTTCAATCTCTGACAGTCAATGCAACGTTTGACAAATTCTACTGCATCCTTAAATAATGTGGGCCACCAGAAGCCACACTGAAGTACTTTGACTGCCGTACGGTCTCCAGATTGATGTCCACCAGATTCGAGCGAGTGACAGTGCTCGAGGACACTATAATGCTCCTCCTGAGGAATGCACCTGCACCAAATGCAATCCGCCACTTCCCTGAATAAAAGAGGATCCTCCCAATGATAGAACCGGATGGTCGACATAAATTTATTCTTTTGATTCTTCATCCAATCCGATGGTGTTACCCTCGAGGCGAGGTAATTGACTATATCAGCATACCAAGGAAGGGAATCCACTGCTAAGATTGATTCGTCAGGAAAGGTTTCTGTAATGGGTGCACTATTCAGAGGAGGCTCGTGCTGCTCAATTCCGGAGAGATGGTCTGCTGCCACATTCTGAACTCCAGGCTTGTCCTTGATTTCCAAATCAAATTCCTGGAGGAGAAGGATCCATCGAATCAGTCTTGGCTTGGCATCTTTCTTCTGCTGGAGGTACCGGATAGCAGAGTGGTCTGTAAAAATGGTGACTTTCGATCCCAGCAAATAGGATCTGAACTTCTCAAGGGCGAAAACCACGACCAGCAATCCTTTCTCTGTCACTATGTAATTTCTTTGCGCCTCATCTAATGTTTTGTTGGCATAGTGAATGGCATAGGGCGCTCTTTCTTTCCTCTGTCCAAGAACAGCCCCGGCTGCAAAGTCTGACGCATCGGTCATGATCTCAAAGGGAAGAGACCAGTCCGGCGGCTGTAGGACTGGAGCCTGAGTGATAAGCTCCTTCAGCTGATTGAAAGCAAGGGGAACCTGTTAATCTACGTTGAACTCGGTTTCCTTGCATAGCATTTATGTCAAAGGTCGGGCAATGCAGCTAAAGTCCTTGATGAATCGTCTGTAAAATCCCACATGCCCCAGGAATGACCTAACATTTTTCACTGATTGAGGTGGCTCTAGATTGGCAATAACATCTACCTTCGCCGGGTCGACTTCCATGCCACGTTTGGAAACGATGTGGCCCAGTACAATGCCTTCTGTGACCATGAAGTGGCTCTTTTCCCATGAAAGTACTAAATTGACTTCGCTGCATTTCTGAAGCACTCTGTCCAGGTGCTCCAGACATAAATCAAAACTATCACCATAGACAGAGAAGTTGTCCATGAACACCTCGAGAAAACTGCCTACCATCTCGGCGAAGACTGCTAGCATGCATCTTTGGAATGTTGCAGGTGTGTTACATAACCCAAAGGGCATTCTCTTGAAGGCGTAGGTGCCGAATGGGCAAGTGAAGGTAGTCTTCTCTTGATCTTCAGTAGCGATAGCCACTTGGTTGTACCCGGAGTACCCATCCAGAAAGCAGAAGAACTCCTTGCCGGCTAGTCTTTCCAGAACTTGATCAATGAATGGCAAGGGGAAGTGGTCCTTCTTAGTTGCTGCATTAAGACGGCGGTAGTCAACACACACCCGCCAGGATGTCGGTACCCGAGTAGATATATCCTCTCCTTTGTCATTAGTAACCACGCTAAGCCCAGATTTCTTTGGAACTACATGCAGTGGGCTTACCCATTTTGAATCGGAGATGGGATAAATGAAGCTTGCTTCACACCATTTCGTTATCTCTTTCATGACGACGTCCAACCTTCGTTGGAATTCGCAGGACGGCTTGGCGTCTTCTTCCAGATAGATGTGATGCTAACACAAAGCTAGATTTATCCCTCGGAGATCTGATACGCACCAACCAAGTGCCTTGCGGTTCTTTTCTAGAATCTTGAGAAGACGAGATTCCTGATCCGGGTTCAACCTGCTGCTGATGATGACCGGATACATGTATTCTTCACCCGCAAGGAAAGCATACTTCAGGCCTGCAGGAAGTGGCTTGAGTTCTGGTTTTGGCCGGTCCAACTTGTTGGTCACTTCAGACACTGTGCGGGTGGTAGGATGTATTTCTTTGAGGAAGCTACCATCCTCAGCATTCTGTTGAGATCCTGGTGAAGTGCCGAACGGTTCTGCGCTAGGCTCATTGTGTTCGATCTGGAGTGAATATTCTGGATCAAAAAGATGCGCCTGCATCTGAGAATCTGTCTCCCAAGAATCCTCGGAGCATAAAGTAATTGTGCTTTCCAAGTCCTCCCCAAGAGTGAGGATTTCTCGGGTCCATGAATCATTCAATGATAGGGATGAATCTCTGATCTCTGCAATAAAGTCACAGTCTGCTTCTGATACTGCATGGCTCTCATCAGTCGTGGCGTTCGGCTCTCTGATCATGTTTATAGTGATCTGCTTGTTGTTCGAGCTAAAAGTAATCTTGCCAGACCCGTAATCAACCACGGCACCTGAGGTACGCAGGAATGGTCGGCCAAGGATGATAGGGGTCTGGAGCAGAGGTGCTGGGGAGTCCATATCAAGGACTACAAAATCAGTTGGAAATTGCATCTCCTGTACCTTCACTACAATGTCTTCCAACAGACCCCGGGGCCGCTTGATGGATCGGTCAGCGAACTGAAGGATCATTCTGGCCTGCTTGAGCGGACCCAGCCCAAATTCTTGCATTATTGATGATGACAAAAGGTTGATGGAAGACCCACTGTCGAGGAGAGTGCGCTCGAAAACTTGATCGAAAATCTCACAACTGATAAGAGGTGCTCCTGTGTCTTGTTTCTTCTGTGGGAGGTTGCTGATAGCTGCAACAGTGGCCATGGAGAGCACGGCCTTTCTACATCTTTGCGTCTGTTCTCCTGTGTTGGGCGACGCTTGCTCATACACGCTTCTTTCAGTCCTTTCTTGACAGCTGGCATGTACTCCACGACCTTCAGTAAGGGCATCTCAACAGTTAGATTGTCTAGTATCTCCACAACTCCAGGACCAGACAAAGCACTTTTTCTTTTTGCATTTTTTTTGGATTTTTGTATTGCATGAGGGAAAGGAATATGTACATCTCTAGCAGGAAAAACAGAGTTCTTATTTACATCAAAATCATCGCCCATAGGATGTTGTACATCCAGATTACAAAAAGGAGTACAAACTGTATCCTGACATGCTGGTGCTGAGGGGCAAGCAAAAAGTATAGCGTCTACTCCGTCGACTGGCGAGGGATCAGCTGCTGCTGGCGGCTCCTCCAAGGCTGGCACGGCTTCGCTTCGGCTACAAGCTTCTTTTTGTTGTTTTTGATTTCGCTGATTTTTTTGTATTTTTGGCTGGGACTGCTAGTACTGCACGACGGCTGGAATGGCTTCTCCTTCTTCTTCCTCCTCACCCGCCCCTGTAGCTGGCACGGATGATGCGGAAGATGACGATCCACCTGTTTCTTTATTCACCCCATTTATGGTAGCATGCGGAGGCAAGGCCCTACCGCTCCTGAGAGTAACAGCATTAGAATAAACAGTAATATCATTTTCAGACACGGGACATCACATTTTACCTGCTTTTTCTTTTTGAAGTTATTGAGGTTGGCCTAGACCTGAGCTGGGATAGTGGTTCTGGTGGCGGTCAGGTCGTCGAGCCTCTTGGTCATATCCGCTAGCCCTTTGACGAGTTGGGCCAGACAATCCATAGTAGGGTTCACAGGGGGTACCTCAGTGGGTTCAACGTGAAGACCACGCTGCTGTTGCCCGTGTGGGTGCTGAGGTTGCTGCTAGTGGTGTTGGGGTGGTGCAGGAAGTTGAAGTTGCTGATAAGAGGGGGGAGGATACTGCTGATACTGCTGAAATGGGGCAGACGCATACTGATGAAACGGCTGTGGATGGCGGTATTGCGGCTGCTAGTATGGTTGATTCTGCCTCCATTGATTTGCATACCGGGGAGGCTGATGATACTGTTGCGGTGGTTGAGAGGACTGTCCAAAGCGACCACCCTGAGGTTGGTGGTATTGTCGGTTGGCAAATGGCTGACCCTGAGGTTGTCCCATAGGACGGGTCGGCTGTAGGGCTGTCAGGAAAGCTCGAACTCGACGAGCTCAACTCGGGCTCGGCTCGTTAAGGGCTCGCGAGTCAGACTCGAAACCTTAACGAGCCCGAGCTCGAGTTGGGTTCTATGACTCGTTAGCTTATCGAGTCGAGTCCGAGTTGGGCATTGTTCAACTCGGAAACTCGACTCGATAACTCGTTTTCCGTCTTATTAAAAAATTAAAAATATATATACCGAAACTTCCACATTGAGTTTGATATAAAATAGAGATAAACATTTTTCTTGTCCAAAAACTATAGAAAAGAGCATAAAAAATCAAAATTACAAATGTCATTTGCATAATTTAATGTATAAAATGGAACAACGACTCATTAAGAGGTTCATGAGCCTGCTCATTTTGAGACTCGTGAGCCAGCTCAGAAACTCATGACTCGATAAGAGGCTCATGAGTCAGCTCATTTTGAGGCTCGTGAGCCAACTCAGAAACTCATGGCTCGATAAGCGACTCGCGAGTCAACTCGAACTCGACGAGTTCGAGTTCGAGTTGGTGATCCAGGGCTCGACCCTTATCGAGCCCGAGTTTGAGCCGTATGTTTCTTATCGAGTTCGAGTCCGAGTTGAGGCCAACTCGGCTCGTTGAACTCGATAGACACCCCTAGTCGGCTGCGCGTCGTTACTCCATACCCCGTTCACTTCCTGAATCAGGGGTAGTGGTGGGAAGACTAGATCGGGTCCTGAGAGAAACTCTGGTTGGTACACAACCATCTGCTGATGCGGCTGGCCCTGGTCGGGCGCCTGCACGTAGTACACGTGCTGGACTGCCAGTGGCTGCTGGCTCGGCTGAGGCTGATGCTGCGGTTGTTGCTCGTATTTCTTCTCAGCTGGAGCTTTGGATGATGCTGCCGGTTGAACAGAGTTGATGGTGCCCACCAACAGTTCAAGATGCTTGGTGATCTGATCAAGCTTGTCAAGATTTTGGGTCCTCTTCTCGATCACAGCGAGTTTTTCAAGATCCTGTGATCGCTTCTCAATGATATCAACTTTAGAGAGATGGCCCCTGATGATACTGAGGTTGGAGATCTCATCTCCCTCTGCTTCTCTGGACGCTGCCATGTGTACTTGTTTCTGGAGGATCTGGGGCTGCTTCTGGTAGGCTTTGGATGAAGAGAGGGTAGCCTCTCCTTCGGCCATTTCTTCGAATATCTGCCAGACCACGTCTTCATCCTTGTTGAAGTGTGAACCCCCACATGCTGCGTCAATGAGCCTTTGGCTCTCGATGTTCAGTCCCCCAAAGAAGTGTTGGACCAAACTGGTCTTCGGGATTTCATGATGGGGACATTTTTCCTGCATATCAGTGAATCTCTCCCATGCTTCGTGTACGGACTCGTGGGCTCCTTGGGAGAAATTGCTGATTCAGGCTCGCATCTGGTTGAGCTGACCGAGAGGGTAAAACTTATGCAGGAAGGCTGACTTCAGCTCCTCCCAGGTCGTCACAACCTTCCCCAGATGGTTGACCCAATAGAGGGCCTTATCTTGTAAGCTGAAGGGGAACACCATCATCTTGACAATGTCCAAAGGGACATTGGGATAGTGAGTGGTGCGGCAAATGCGTGAAAACTACTGCAGGTGGATGTACGGCTCTTCACTGGTGTTTCCATGGAATGCAGGGAGAAGAGCAAGGAACTGGGGTTTCAGCTCAAAGTGAGCGTGTACCGGTGGAATGAGGATCCACTCGGTCATCTGGCTGTCTCCCGGATTGTACGTCTCTTTTAGTGTAGGCTTGGGTGACGGTAGTTCAGGTTCTTCATCATCAGGGTGACCACCACCTCCGCCTCCACCTCCTCTTCCTCTTCCGCCTCCTCCTCCTCCCTCGGCTCGGTTCATCACATCGTTCAACATATCCTGAAATGATGTCTGCGCGAGGGCCTGCTCGGTCAGCTGTTGTTGGATGGCCTGGATAGACGCCAACAGTTGTGCATTAACCTGATTCTGGTCTGACATCTGTCCTTCAGGTTGGGGTGGCTGCTGACCCTTGCCCTTTCCTTGGGGAGCCATATCGGGGTCTGAGTCTGACGAAATGAACTCCAGAGTAGTAGTCTCCAGGGCTTGATCTGGCTTCTATCTGCAGAATGAGATAGTCTACATCAGACTACTTGCAATATTGTTCAGCTGTCATGATGAAGCTGGAATTCAAGTCAACCCCAGCATGTTGTGAACGGAAAAGGATGTGGACTGTAATCGACTTCCATTCACAACGGCGAGATCGGGACAAAAGTGATCCCAGTTTATTGGGTGGCCAAGAGAAAGGTAGAAAACGAGGAGTCTGGAGATCAATCCGCAAAGTCCGGATCGGGTTCTCGGGAATCGCCTCGAATTTATTGGCGGAGTGAGTCCATGGAATCGATGTGGGTGTCGGCGAGGTTCCGACGGAAACCATCCATGGATCAACTGCGCGAAGCACAAAGATGATTGGATGTTGGAAGAAGGATACGATGGTTAACGAGGAATGAAAAAGGGTGCAAAACAGTAGAAAGACTCGGCTGAGCGGGGGTCAAAGGAGAATGACACAACAAAATTTGCGCAAAGGCGCGAGACTCGATCTTTGAACCTTAATCTAGATCCATACAAACGCAATACAAAATTGGGTTCACCTACTCACGCCATGTGAAGCCGTAAAGGTTCGGTTATTTATTATCTTGTCACGTTGTAGAGTTGTTATTTCAGGCATATCTTGTAACAAGTCCTTAGTACGCTACCCTATAGGAGAGAGAGTACTGCCAGAAGAGTATTGTCCTCCTCCTGTGTAACCCGTAGTATGTACTTTTTGAAGTCCTTGTAACCCCTCCTGGATTTCTACTCAGCCAAAGAAATAGAGAGAGGAAGCCGATAGGCGAAACCGCTACTTCGGTCCTTGCTCGCAACGGAATCACCCGTGAGCGTACAAGAACTTACTCGGACGCAGGACGATGAGACAGACACCCCCGTGAAGGCGTGGCCTATGCTCGATACTTCGGACAGCGTCGATGCTCTACACAACAGAGAGTCATCATTGGTGACCAAGTCCTACTCGCCTACGTACGATAGAAGCGCCATTACTTCGGAAATACAGGCGATACACATGGCAGTTGCAGACTGGGTTTTTGGCTCTAATCCTTATGGGGTCGCACTCGCTCAAGGGAGTATGGTTTTGGTCCCCCTCCAAGGTACCTGAAAACAATGAGGGCTTTATGAACCCGGTACAATAATAGTCCATTACAGATTTTAATTAAGGTCAAAGTTTATTTAGCAGCCTCCTTGTTTTAGTTTTTTGGATTTTCACTTTTTTTGAGTTTGTTTTCATACCATAACCTAACGTTTTGTAGATTTTTATTTAAGTCCTAGGTGCTCAAAATCAGAGGGAGATAGCGGAAAAGCCGTGCAAGTGGTTCCATGATGGAAATCTCACCATTGAACCCAATGATGCATGCTGAGTTAGAAGACCTACAGTGCATCCCAGCTCTGTCCATGTGGTATGCAAAACAGAAATTTTAAACCTATCTATATGTCGGTATGCAAGGCACAAAATCGCCCTAAACATTAGCTGCTATTAGTGTGAAGAACCATAAGTCGCTCATTCATCTTTAGCCTAAAAAATCCGGTCTTGGCTCACCCCTCATCTACTCAACACACTTGAGTTAGGAGATAGCGCTTTATGGGGCTTGCTGTGGCACAAGGGTGATGAATACTCATTCATCACTCTTTATTCTTATATTTTAGCTATAAAAACCTTTGCAAATACATGTAGATATGTGTAAATAGGAATAATTACCAAAAGCATGCATTGTGTAAAAACCTATAATTAGCATGTTTTTGTGCAAAAATAAAAGAATAAAGATTAAAAAGAAAAAGAGGGAAATATTTAGAATAAATATTGAGCAACCTAACCCAAGGGAGGGCTCAGCATGGGCCTGACCGCATAAAAACCAAAGTAGAGAGAGATCGAGGCTCATGAGTGTAAATATTTATGTAAATAAAATAAAGATATTTTCCTCACCAAAAATATGCTTATAAATACTTGTATATATTTATAAATATAAAAAAACAAAAGAAAAAGTTAAAAATAAAAAAGAACAAAAACACCCCTTTTCGTCTTGTATATAAACCACTCTTCCATATTTATCTAACCTTGTAAATAAATAAAATCATTTTTTATAATTTTTGTGAATAGTCTATATTATATATTGTAAATAAATAAAATAAAAACAATTAAAACAAAAGCAAAATAAAAATAGCAAAATTAAAAATACAAAAATACATTGTACATATACCATGTATAGAGATGTACATATATATTTATTTTACCTATGTACATAAATAATAAAAATAAAATAAAAATACCTTTTTATTCCTTATTTTATAATGAAAATAAATAAAATATAAAATAGGAATAAAATTGCACAAAAATAATTAAAAAATTCAAAAATCAAAAACCCTAATTGTGCACATATACCTATATAGTACATACTATGTATATACCTTATTTTTATTTCCAAAAATTAATTAAAAATCACTAAAAAATAGAAAAAAATAAAAGAAAAATATTTTGTGTTTTAACTTTTTGCAAATTCGGCCCCTAGCTACCCTTAATTTGCACTTGAAGATCCAGCCATGTGGCCTATTTCTATTGGGTCTTGGGGATGTTGACCGCCCGGTCAACTACCCCCCCCCCCCAACCAGGACCACCTCCCGCGGATCTGGGTCGTGGACTTGATTTCTCAAATTTTTACCCGCTCGACCCGATCACCATTCCACCTAACCCCGGGTCCTAATCTACCATTGTGCATCCCTGATCCACGCCCGGGGTGGGTTATGGGGATCCGTGCTCCGACAAGCACGCCCGGACCTCTCTTAGCCGGACCCCTAGCCATATATAGCCGTTGCTCCGCCACCTCATTTCCCTATCTTTGGCCATTTGTTTCCTCCTCCTGTGAGCTCCAGAGAGTGCGTGAGAGTGACAGCTCGCGTCTGAGCCTGTTGAAGCGAGGAGAGGAGGCGAGTCCATCGATCCGGCGAGCTACGCCGCCGTCGCTCCGCCATCAGCTGGAGCTTGAGCCTCGGAGGGAGACGCTCCTCGAGGCGACGACCAGGAGCTTCCCCAACTCCTCCCCAGTCTCTCCGACCACCCAGGTAACCTTGTAGGTCTTTATCTTTCTTCGATTTCCATTTATCCCCAAATTGCGTCGCCGCCGTCCCTAGATGATTCCGACCATCCCCTCACTCCGTTCGATCATCGGAATCGACCATCGCCTTCGCCATCTCCCCGCGCACCTTCTTCACCCCTCCATTCAACCCAGCTCGCACAGGAGCTGGGAGTCGAACTCCTCCGTCCACCCCCTTCGCCGGAGTTCGCCATTTCGACCCACGAGCCACCGTCACCTCGCCTAACCGGGTCGAGGTAGTTTGCCCTCGACCCGCGAGTCTTCGGGTTCGCTTTGCAGGTGCTACCAAGCCCATCTGAGGGCTTTGGTCATTCAGGCCAGGAGACCCTGCTCCGCCGACCTCGCCCGAGCTCCTCGGAGCTCGGCTGGATCATCGGAGCCTACCGGCAGACGCGGGAGCACTCCACGTTTCTTCTCCGACCTTCAGAGTGCTCCCAGGAGGAGCCTAGTGCACACCCGAGGCCGGCGAGTCTCGTCGGGGACCTGTTCTTCCAGCATCCTCCGTCGCCGTTCGATTCGACCTCCAGCTCCAGACTTCATCTGAACCGTCCATCTAGGGAGCAGTAGTCACCGCCCGATCATCAGGAGGATCGATTCCAGCCATCCGATGTGCCAGGTTTAGTCGCAGAAAGCCACAGCCGCTCGATCAGACACGTGGCTGAACCTCGAGCGTCGGATCACATCGAGGACCCTAGCGTTGGAGCCGCAACTGATCCACACCGTAGATCCCTCCACGTGGCATCCATCCCGCCGGTCCGCATAATAAAGGGTAATTTACCCTTAGGCCCTGTCTTTTCTTTTATTTCGCTTTAGTCCTGTAAATATTGAATTTAGTTGTTTAGTTTTAGGGTTATTTGCATAGAGGACCCCGTACTTTATTTTCCTTGCATTTATACCCCTTTGCGTTGTATGCCACATGCTTCGTCACGTGTTTTTCTGGTCTATTTGCAACTCATGCCCCTGTAGTTCTGGTTGTTATCAATGGAATGAATGTTTTAGTTTATTTGCATTTATACCCCTGTGCGTGATTTATTTCAACATGTGCGTGATATTTTGGGTATTTTGCGAATAGGCCCCTGGACTTTTGGCACCTGTTACCAACAAGTCCTCGGGACTTATTTATATTCCATTTGGGTCCCTGAGTGCCCCAGGCACGCACGTGGCGCGTGTTTCGCTGGGAAAATTGCACCAGACCCCCCAGGCTATTGGGTATTTGCACTTTGGTCCCTGTACACTGTACCCTTTTCTTATTTTTGAATGAAATAGCAAATTACCTCCAAATCCAACGAAAATTGGACACATGGCTCCTGCCATGGTGTAAAATTTTCGTGGATTTTTGAGGACATTTTTGATTTCATTTGTTATTTTTAAAAAATCAAAAACCCTTAATTTTGCTACTGTCTATATTTAAAAACCCCAAAAAAATATTAAAACTCATTTAAAAATTCCACAAAAATTAGCTACTGTTTGCCTTGCTTAGTTTGATTTTCTAGCCAATTTTGGCTAATTTTCATTATCTAAAACACCTAAAAATTGAAAAACACCTAAAATCTTATAAAAATTCTAGTAATTAAATTAAAAATCCAAAAACAATAAAATTGGTGCCTAAATTTTCCTCATTTTGCCTTCATTACAGGAAAATTACCTCCCAGCCATTTAGGTGCACTTAGATATTTTATCTAGGCCTTTTTGGCTCGACTGGACAGTACCATTTATTTCAGTCACTGTTTGATTTTTAGAAAATTAAATAAACATCAGAAAATTCTCAAAAATTCACCAAAAACATAAAAAAATAGAAAACACATAAAAATATTTTTGTTTGAATTTTTGGTTGATTTTTAGTGTTTAAATAATTTGTTGAAGTGTGTATTTCTTTATTTTTTCTTATTTTCTTAACACATTAAAAATCCAAAAAATATAAAATAAATTAAAAACCACTAAAAATATTTTGTTCTTTTATTTTATTCCTTTTTACTACTTCGTAGGCCGAGAGGCCAACCCGTGTCTGACCCTGGTCGCTATACCAGGTTAATCCAATAGCAGGACCGCTATTTTGTGTTTTATCTGTTTTATCTCTATTAGTGGTTCATTTTTCTTGATTGATCGAGTCTGAGTGATTGAGGTCGCAACGACCATCTAGACACTTGATTGCCTTAGTCACTTGGGGATTTTCCGGTCATCAGAATGGCGCCGTTGCCGGGGAGCACGGCTTAGTAGTTTTCCTTTTATTTCGTTTTTGTTTTCGCGGCTTTTCGTGGCTCTTTCAGAGCTCGCGATTTTTCGCGGCTTTGTTTCCATTTTATTTTATTTTCTTTTTCTTTTATTTTTATTTTTGTTTTATTTTGAGTGTTTATTTTATTTTGTATTTTTGCATATATACCCTCATTTTCAGTTTCATTTATTTTCTTTATTATTATTTGATTATTTTGGTCTGACCACTCATCTCTTTTTTTTCTTGCGAGGGCCCGAGGACCGCGGAGGCGACTTTCGAGGAGCCGGGGCAACCGAGGAACTTGGAGGCGGCTTCCTTCTCTACGAAGCCGCAGGAGAGAGCGAGAGAGAGAGAGAGTTGAGTGGGTGAGGTTAGATTAGGTTTTATTTTCATTATTATTATTGTAATAATACAGGAACTCTCAGACTGGACTTAGACATTGCTTGAACTCTTAGCGGGTCTGTTTCGCCGAGCACCGGTGTGCTCGAGGGACCCTTAAGCTTTTTCGCGGCTTTTTACGCGGTTTGTTTTCTTTTTATTTTTTCTGCCTTTTCCCGGTGTCTACACGGTTTCATCGAGCCCCTAGCTTTAGGATTTTCTACTGCTTGTGCCGTAATTAGTAGGGTCCCCATACTTAACTATTTTGCTTGTTCCTATAGTGCGATAATTGGACTCACTAATAATCAATTAATAAAAATAATCGAATAATCTCCTTCGTAGCCTACGTGCCGCAGCTCACCCTGTAAAGCGCTTTCTCCTACCCCCGATTTGTCGGGCAGAGGAGGGGTGGGCCAAGACCGGACCCTTTGGCTTGGAGGTCGGTGACCGATTAGACGGTTCTGCGTGTAGAAATTGCTGATCTAGGACTCGGTTTTTCCCGCTGCATCATTTAGGGTAGTTTACTTTTCTGTCTTTAAATTCTGCGCGGATCACTTGCATGTAGAGTGCTGGAGACAAGGTACGCATTTCTTACTCAGCATGCATCATTGATTTATCGCGCATCGGCTTTTTCGACTTCTCCCCCTTGTTTTGGATTAAATAACCAGGAGAACCGAAAATTCGTTAGGCGTTTGTTTTCTATTTGAAAAATATTAAAAAGAAAAATCATAAAATTGGGACTGGATAAGACTATTGACCCTAAAAGACATTCACCATAAAAATTTGTCTTGGGGAGAGCACCTCATTGTATGGTTTGGATGCGCGAGAGAGTGACCCGCACCCTAGGTAGAGCCCTCCGGTGCTAGTCCCGACTGATTACTGACTCTTCGTGCGGGCCAGTCGGTTGGGGTAGCATCGGGTATCCTAACAGGTCACGTAAGCGCTCTGATATCTTGTGTGTTCACCTAATAAAAATTGACAAGATAATTTGACTGAACTTTCACGGTCTTAAGCTCGCGTTGTGTTGGTGAACCGAGGGTTTGCATTGTGATCATAGTTTCTCCAGATCTCATCCGCACTACTCGCCAGATTAAGATGATGGGTAGACGCTCTCTTAGGCAGCCTCTGGCTGCACCGCTTTCGGGCACGTCTACCCAATCATCTAGGTTGGCCCGCGAGAGCCAAGACCAGCTCCGAGCCCGAGTACGACTCCGCCCTGTTCCCCCTCGACCCCCTTTCTTTCGGACCTGAGCGACATGAGCCCGAGGAGAGATTGATAGATTTGACAGCACCTGAGTTGGGCTCATTTGATTTTGCAGCAGACGTCATGGCCGGCAGTTCAGAGGACCGCTCCAGGTCTGAGCACATTGTGATGGACCAGGGAGCGATCAACTCCACCCTGATCGCCTCATTAGAGACCGTCCAGCAGCAGCTGAGGGATCAGGGAGCATTTATGCTCGACATGAGGAGAGAGATGGAGCAGATGCGAGCAGAGAGAGCAGAGCGAGAGCAGAGGAGAGAGGGACCGATGATCCCAGATGATGCGGATGCAGCAGCCGCAGCAGCAGAGCAGCCCGCAGTCGCGGCCGGAGGACCACCGAGACCGATGCCGGGAGTTACACAACCCCGGGTCCGATGCTGACGCACCACTGGGTAGTACTTCCAGCGATCGTGGGGGACTTCAAGTTCCCCCCGAACACTTTGCAGCTACTCCCCCGCTTCCACGGACTCGCGACAGAGGAGCCCCATCTCCACCTCCAGGAGTTCTTGATGATATGCAGCACTGTCCACGACCGTCAGGTGGACCAGGACACGATCACGATGATCGCCTTCCCCTTCTCCTTAGCTGACAGAGCAGCCACTTGGCTGAAGCATTTGGGGAAGTTTGTTTACAACCTGGGAGCAGCTCCGCACCGAGTACTTGAACAAGTACTATCCACTCGGGCAGACGAATGCAGCGAGGGCCCTGATCAGCAACTTCTCCATGCTCCCCAACAAGCAATTCCATGAGGCATGGGAGAGGTTCCGAGAGCTCACAGACCGATGCCCGCACCACGACATCTCAAAGCTGAACCTTGTTCAGAGCTTCTTCAGCGGGTTGACACCAGAGCTCCAGGGACTGGTGAATGCTTCTTGCGGCGGGTCCTACTTCGCCAAGGATCACGACCAGGTCTGGGCCATCTACGAGGAGATGGCAGAGAATTACATGGTGATGTCCCAGACCCGGTTGTACACTCAGGGAGACCCCAGCAGCAGCCAGGACCCGTGCAGTACCAGAGGATAGCACGGGTCGACGCCGGTCCATCCAGTTCTTCCGCAGTTGCAGCAGCACAGGCAGAGTCGTCCGCTGCGGATATGGGCATCATTAGCGAGAAGTTGGACCGGATGGAGCTGATCGAGAAGAAGCAGTGCCAGAGCATCACGCAGATGGAGCAGATGGCAAAGACTCTGAGCGACATGAAGACCCAGCTCATGTGTCTCTAGGAGGCACAGACGGCTTCACAGCCCCGTCTTCAGTCGCAAGGCGACACCGGCGGCAGCAGCAGCTCGTCCCAGCGCTCCAGCACCTTTCAGCAGCCTAGACAGGTTCACCTTGTACATGCGGAGCCGTACCAGCAGCAACAGCCCTCTTACCAGTCCCCACCATCTCCAGACATGCAGATGGTGGTATACCAGCTGGATCAGCCTCTGGCAGTACTCCCGCCAGCCCCCTACGATGCAGAGCCGTTGATGGATGTCAACGGGATTTGGTATGACCGCCCCCAGCCTGGGATCCGACGAGACCATCCCGGATTCAGGTGGGGGAGTGGAGGTACCCAGCCCCAGCCAGCAGTCATCCGGTCAGGGAGGGCAGTATGGCCAGCAGAGAGACCACCAGCCGCAGCAGCAGCCCCCAGCATACCAGTCACACCAGCCTTCGTCTTCGTTCCTCGTCCCTACCAACAGCAGGGCAGTCTTGGAGACGTGAGCAGCAGGCTCACCCACCACACCAGCAACATCATCCTACCTCCTACCCCTCTTACCAGCAGCACCAGTTCCAGCAGCCTCAGCACCAGAGAGGCTACCCGTCAGGCTCCCATGAGAGCCCCCGCCTTGGATGACATCGCCCGCCTCCTCACGGATCAGCAGGCTACGTTTCGACGGGAGATGGACGAGTTCCGCCAGGAGATGCGGGACCTTGTGAGAGGAAGGCCGCCATTCCTGCACAGATAGAGCCGAACCCCAATAGCCTCAAGAGGTAATTTGAGCAGGTAGTTTCCACTGAGCATGCCACTCCTAGTGATCCATTTGATGATATGTCTTCGGATCTATTTGATGCTGATTTTGTTACACTTAGAGCGGTAGAGCACCAACAGACGACGCCTCATCTGAGCGACGACTCGAGGATCCACCCAGGGCGCTAGATGAGGAGGAGAGCGGTACTGATGTCGCGCACGATGATGACGGTGGTACTGATGCCACCAAGGATGCTGATTCCACCGATGGTAATGAGTCCGCCGCTTCACCAGTTCGAGGAGGTGGTGCTGAAGCCACCAGAGGAGCCGAGCCAGCCCGCGGTACTGAGGCCGCGAGACGTCCAGTAGCAGAGCCAGCCGTGGTGGTACTGAGGCCACCGGTGTTTGTGTAGAGAGATCAGATGTTTTTCCTCATTCTCATGTATCTCAGAACACTGTTGTGAATAAAGGAAAAGGTTTAGTTCTTCTTGTCCCACTGTGGTGATTGATGTATGTGCGGATCCAGCCGTCAAGCCGTCTAGCCTTTTCCTAGTCCTTCATCTGCGAAGGACCCTCGTGATCCCCTTCCCTAGAGCCCTTCAGATGGGGAAGGGGAAGAAAAAAGAAAAAGACCCAAAAGAGAGAGCAGGAGGAATTCAGCCAGAGCATGATCGACAGATTTCACATCCAGCTGACCCTCCAAGAGGCTTTGCAGCACATCCCCCTTCTTCATGCGATCTTTGAGAGATAGGACCACAGTCAGAGGAGGAGGAGGAACCACACTTCAGAGATTCATGTGCTGACAAAGCCACATGTTTCGCAATCCAGAACCGTCTGCCAGCCAAGAGGCCAGATTCAGGGGCCCCGTATGTCAGATGCCAGATTAGTGAGCAGAGGTTCGACCGGACTCTATTGGATAGCGGATCGTCGATCAACCTTCTTCCGGCAGCCATTCTCGACCGCTTCGAGTGGGGCACTCTTAGACAGAGCAGGACAGTTCTTCAATTTGCTGATCGATCTATCAAGAGGCCGAAGGGGTTGTTGCGAGACGTTATCGTCACGATTCAGGGCCTGAAATTCCCCGTGGACTTCGTAGTGTTGGACATGGAGATCCTGATTCAGTGGCCGATACCCCCATCATCCTCGGTCGCCCGTTCTTGGCCACAGCCAAGGCGGTGACTGATCATGATAGCGGAAGGTATACTTTCGCGTCGAGGGCGAGAGTGTACAAATAGAGACGGTCAAGGACTACAGAGCCAGAGAGAGAGCACGCTTAGAGGCCAGCACAGATTCAGAGCAGCTGACAGACGCCGAGCCAGACATCCACCAGGACTGTGATTTTGTGATCACAGATGATGAGGCAGCATGGGCAGACCCTTCAGCGGCCATCCTCTCATTTCCAGACACCACTGATGCAGAGATGACAGCAGAGGAGAGCTTGGAGAGCACAACCCTTGTCCAGGATACCACAGAGGCAACAGAGCCGGTTCTTGACCGCGACACAGTTTTCAGTGATGGTGGTGCTGAGGCCACCTTGTGTTACGGTGGTACTGATGCCACCACGTTTGATGCAGATCCCTCGGATTCAGAGTCTGATTGGGCAGATTGTGATGATCAGATGCCAGACCTGAGTCCACCTGAGCCTACAGATGAGGAGGAGGTAGATGCAGAGCAGATCAGAGACAACACAGTTGAGCAGCCTTCTCCAGATCCAGTTTGCAAGAGTTCGCTTTCTTTCTCCCAGGCAGATTTGGCAGACTTAGCAGCATTGACACATTTCCTTCCGCAGCCAGATTTGCCAGCGCCCCAGCTGTCCAGAGCTGAAGCCGCTTCCTACTTCGCTGAAGTATCGGTTCCTTGCGGGCGAACCTGAGATGTACCCAGTCATCATCTCCGCCGATCTGACTGGAGAGCAAGAATCCCGTTTGATGGGGGTTCTTGAAAAGAACCGCAAGGCAATCGGATGGATCGTAGCAGATCTCCATGGGATTAGTCCATCAGTGTGCTCCCACCATATCTATCTCGAGGAGGGGGCGAAGCCGTCGCGTGAGTCCAGCGGCGACTGAACCCCAACCTGAGAGAGGTCGTAATGAAGGAAATATCAAAATGGTGGAGTGCAGATTTTATTTATCCCATTTCCGACTCCAAGTGGGTCAGCCCTTGCATGTGGTGCCCAAGAAGACGGGCATCACGACTGTGATCAGTGAGTCGGGAGAGGAGATTGCTACACGGGAGAGGAGGAGATTTATAGTCGTCTCCGGCGACCTAATTCTTTCATCTTTGACTCCTGCCCCCCTTATACTTAACTTTGCTAGTCCCTTAGCAAACACTTATTTGAAAAAGAAGTAAAAAGAAAGAAAAAAAAAAAGAGGATGTACATGGATCAAGGTTGATTATTAAACTTGCCTTCATTAAATTGGGGTATGGAGCTCGATCAGATCTTTGGATTATTAATGTGTCGGAACCTTATTTGGACTTAAGTCTAAAACTCAACATCCTCTAAGTTCCACTAATCTATAACCAAGACTCCTCAATGTTCCAGATCAGAATAAGTCATCAATCACAAACCCTGAAGACCATGAATCTTTTCTTGTCCTGTGAATGTGAGGTCTAAGCTCTCCACCTCAGAAATGGCAACTTGACAACCCTCCCCAACAAGGTAACTCTATGACCTCAATCTGGCCACTCTTTCCTCGAGGAGCGGGGTATTCCCTTCTAAGTTCAAGTTCAATCGGCTCAAGAAGAGGAGGAAGAAGAGAATGGGTCAAGGCCAGTGTAGCCAAGTACCCTGGGAGCTTGACCAGTGTAGCCAAGTCTCCTTGCTGCAAGCTACAACAGGTGGATCATGAAACCAAGCTTTGCTTATTGCACTCATATACATACTCCGTGGGATTATCATTTTCTATCAGACCCACCATTTTTTTGGAGTTCTTTTCTTTTTGCACATTTTTTTCAAGTGCATCTGTACAACATATACATGTGCAGCATATATACAAGGAGTTTTTCCTCTTGAGCCAGTAGACTATCCCTCTTTTGAAGCTTTATTGCAACCCACAACTCCCGTCGTTAGACTTCATGGCAACCAGACCAAGTTGAGACGCACTTCCTTCACTAACAGAAGAAGAGAGGTTCCGCCTAGAAGTACTACCCTCATATGCTACCCCAAGTCAAGGAAGACTGCCTCCTCACCACCTCATCCGTGGAGAGCTCGGTGCATAGTGCTGGTGTCCAAGTAAAGTCATTGTCTATATGAGTCATGTGTTGTTGTTAAGTGCTCTACTTAGGCTCATTGAGATGACATGTGATCATAGCCTAGTGGGACTCAAGAATTAAGTCACCATGGACCTGAAAAGTCTTAAACCTAAGCCCTATAAGGTTCCTCTTAGAAGTTAGGTGGATTAAGATCTTAATTGAGCTCCATTTCTCAATTTGATTTCCATGCTAGTTTTAAGTGTCAACTATCATCCAGAAAAACTATATACATATGTACAAAAGATGCTATTTACACAAATTTTACAATCATGCAAAAATTTTTGAAAAATGTTTTGAAATCATGAGTGGATGATGCATGAAGTGCAAGTTTAGCAAAAAGATATTTACACACATTTACACAAGATTTTTGCAAACTTTTGATTTTCAAAACATTTTGGAAAAATTTGTACTATATACATAATTTTGATAAGAAAATATTTACACAAACTTTACACAAAAGATTTTTGAAATCCATTTTACAAAATAATTTGTATACTAGCTATTTATGTGCAAATAAAAGAATGTTATGTACATGAAAAATTTTTAATTTTGTGGTTTTTAGCCATTTTATTTATTAACACACTCACACAAAGTACGAGTTATGGCTAAAGTATATATGAAATATATACACCCCCCATACTTAGCTCGAACGATGTCCTCAGAGTCAAGAGCGATGAAGAAGACATAACTCGTGCTAGGTATAGAGAAGTGAAAAGAAAGGCTATATACAAGGAAGAAGAAATGAAACAGAAAAGTCAAGAGGGTCTCGGGTCTTCCCCTATACTTAGGATTAAATAATCCTAAGTATAGTAGGCTGTATACTAAGGGAAAAACCGAGTGGAGAATGTACAGGGTCTACCCCCCCTATACTTAGGGTGAAATATCCCTAAGTATAAGCAGCAAAAACAGGGTAGCAAGAGACGAAGAAGATCAACGAATATATACAAGAAGGAGGGGCATCACCCCCCTATACTTAAGGTGAGAACCTTAAGTATAGGCAACAACAGAAGCGATGGAACAGAACGAATGAACAACCCGGTATTTTCACCCCCTATACTTAGGATGAGCAATATCCTAAGTATAGCAAAGATAATCCTAAGCGAGACTGGGGTGAAAATAAGTACGGAAGAAAGAAAGATCAAAATAAGACGAAACACGTATATACAAAAGAGTACAATGTTGAGGTGCCTCTCAACAAGCGCTAGTTTTTACGCCCCTAGCTGGGCGCAAAGGCTAGGACAACGCAGTATCGAGGTTCAGGACGGCATCAGTGAGGCAAATGCCGTACTGTCGTCGCAGTCTCGGTTTGAGAACAACGACGAACTCAACAGTGTAAAGTGAGACACCCATGTATACAATCAGGCGGGTGTCTGCTACCGGTCAATGATATGGAAAGAAGTGATCGGGATCCGGTAGCACAAAAGAAATCATCGGCTCTGGTTCAGACTGGAGTGAGAGTATAGAGCCGAAGAAATCAAACGTGGAGAAGGATGGATCGGTAATAGAATCCTCCACGTCAATCAGTGTCTCAAGCAGGTATGGACAATCAAGATCAGGAGACTCTCTAAGCAGACTGATATCCGATGAATAGAATGGAAGAAGATCAGGCAGATCATCGAATATCTCCAGGATGGGTTCATCCTCGCGAGGGTCGTCGAGGTGAGAAGACTCAGAATCAGAATAATCTAAAGACTCGGTTTCGTGTTCCGCCATATCGGAAACACTCTCAGTAGGTGAAACCGAGTGCTCATCGAGTGCGGCATCCTCCCGCAGATAACCCTCGGGGAGAGATGCAAGATCAGAAGTGACAAGAAGATGATCAGGATCTAGATGGGCATCTACGCTGCTAACAAGTATCCACTCGGTGCACCAGGCTGCATCATCATCGGAAGTGTAGCTCTCGGCAATCTGGAAGCAAGAGAAGGTACTAGTCAACACCGCGGAAGCTGGCAAAGTGTCTGCGGCTGATCCTCGCTCTACGGCAATGCTGGCTGTCAGCTGGTCCTCCGGAAAGGTGTCTCTCTCGTGAGAGTGGAGGACAAAAAGGCTCGAAGACGGGACTCTCTGTGTCTGTACTCTCGAAGTGCTGTCCCTCATCAAGCTGTGGCTGCTGGGCTGAGTCCTGGGACTGTCTGCATCCAAGAAGTGTCTTTGCAGGAAGGAAGCTGACTCCTCTGGAACTGGAAACTGAAGTAGCTGAGTCAATGGCTGTAAAAAGCTGGGGCTCCTCCAGCTCCTGGAGTATCAGAAGATCTGATATCCAAGACTCGTCAACGGGGAACTCTGGGGCTGACTCGAACTCCAACTGGAAGGCCAATGGAACTCAAGTAGACTCTGGGTCCGAACCTCTACTATCACAGTCATCTCCTCTGTCAGTGGTGCTGCATCAATCGAAATCCTCGGGCTGGTGTGTAGAAACTGTCTCATCATGTAAAGTGACACACCGCACTGGTACTGCATCAACCGCATGTGTGTCCCGACCAAGGCATCTCGTGTAGAAGAACTCTGTGAAAGTAGCCTCGAGATGGTATCCAGGAAGTGAATGTCGGAACTGCGGTGTGAACCGCCACATGTGGTAATCACCAGTGCTATCTGCTCTGCGGTCATCCCCCGCATGGAGATCTCTATCAAGTCTGTAAGTGGAAGTCTGTGCTCAGGGAATCTCCTCAAGAGGTCAAGAAACCTCGGCCATGCCTCGTGCAATGGCTCCTGGGGGTCAACTGAAAAGTCCATGATCAAAGACCGCATAAACTCTGCTCTACGTGGGGGGAGTATCTCTGTAGAAACTCTCGGCGTAGCTCTCCCCACGTCTCGAATGTCCTTCCCAATCGTCGGTGCCATCTCATGGCTCTGTCGTGAAGCGTGAATGGGAAGGTCCTGCTCATCAGCTCCTCTGCAGTGACGTCTGAATATCTCTGTGCTCTAACAAAACTCCTCGAAAGCGGACAGGTGAAGATACGGCTCCTCGTGCGCCTCTCCTGAAAACGTCGGCAGTCGCTGATTGTAATCCAAGTCCAGGACGAATGGACCTAGTGTAGAAGCTGACTGAGCTCCATGTGCTATCTGCCCCTCCATCCTTCTGGAATAGGATATGTCTGCTGATCTCCACTGCTCTCTCTGGTCCCCAACGGGAGTGAGCTCTCAACTCAGCAACAACATCGTCCGGGTCTCGCATCTGCTCTAGCTGGTATCCTCGGACGTCTAGCACAGCATGCCCAGAGTGATGAGATGAAAGGGAGGGAGGGAGCGGGAGGTTGGTCGGAGATCCGACCTCCCTAGAAGGTGACTGGAGTGATGGTCAGAAGAACGAGAAAAAGCCGTAAGAGTCGGCTCATAGTAAGGGGAATCCATCATCCAGGGATAAGGAAGAAGAAGAAAGGAGAAATGAAGGGAGGTGAGGGAGGGAGATGAGAAAGGATCGAAGGGATCTGGCAATCAAACAAGATGAATACGCAACCCCCAATTCACCTACGCAAACAGAGCTGAAGACCGAAGGGATCGGTCAATTTATCTTTGTCAATTTTATTTTAGGTGACCATCCAGTCTATCAGAGCGATTACGTGAGGTCAATAGGTATCCAAATCTTTCTCAACCGACTGTCCCGTACTGAAAGCCGGTAATCAGTCAAGAAAAGATCGGAGGCTCTATCCTAATGTGCGGATCACTCTCTCACTCATCCAAACCAGACAAGGAGGGGGTTACTCTCCCCAAGACAGATTTTCAGTGAAGTGTCTTTTAGGTCAAGTATGATTAGCAATCCCGATTTTATTGTTTTTGTTTTTAGATATTTTTCAAATAAAAACAAACGCCTAACGAATTTTTCGGTTCTCCTGGTTATTTAGTCCAAAACAGGGGGGAGAAGACGAAAAAGCCGATGTGCGATAAATCAATGATGCATGCAAAGTCAGAAATGCGTACCTGTCTCCAGCACTCTACATGCAATATGATCCGCGCATAAATGTAAAGACAGGAAATAAACTACCTAAATGATGCAGCGGGAAAAACCGAGTCCTAGATGAGCAATTTCTATCGCAGAACCGTCTAATCGGTCACCGACCTCCAAGCCAAAGGGTCCAGTCTTGGCCCACCCCTCCTCTGCCCGACAAATCGGGGGTAGGAGAAAGCGCTTTACAGGGTGAGCTGCGGCACGTAGGCTACGAAGGAGATGAGTCGATTATTTTTATTAATGGATTATTAGTGAGTCCAATTAGCGTTCTATAGGAACAGGCAAGCAATTAAGTGTGGGGACCCTACTAATTACGGCACAAGCAAGAGAAATTCCTAAGTCTAGGGGCTCGATGAAAACCGCGTAAACATCAGAAAAGGCAGAAAAAATGAAAATAAAACCAAAACCGCGTAAAAAGCCGCGAAAATCCTAAGGGTCCCCCGAGCATACCGGTGCTCGGCGAAACAGACCCGCTAAGTCCAATCACAGTCCAAGTTCAGTTTCTGAGAGTCCCTGTATTATTACAATAATAATGAAATAAAAAGAAAAATCCTCTCCCACTCAACTCTCTCTCACTCTCTCCTGCGGCTCCGCAAAGAAAAGAGCCGCCTCCGAATCCCGCGGTTGCGTCGGCTTCTCGAAAGCAGCCGTCTCGGTCCTCGGGCCCTCGCAAGAAAGAGAAGAATGGTCAGACCCAAAATAACTAATCAAATAAGGGAAAATGAAAATGGAACTAAGGGTATATGTGCAAAAATGCAAAATAAAATAAACACTCAAAATAAAACAAAAATAAAAATAAAAGAAAAAGAAAATAAAACAAAATAAAACAAAAATAAAATATAGACAAAAACCGCGAAAAAGCCGCGAGCTCCGAAAGAACCGCGAAAAGCCGCAAAAACAAAAATAAAGATAAAATAAAAACTACTAAGCCGTGCATCCCCAGCAACGGCGCCATTCTGATGACAAGGCTGAACACTCGGGTATAAGGTAGTAAATAGGTCGTTGCGACCCAAGCGATCAGACTATGTCAATCAAGAAAAATGAACCACTCAATAACGATAAAATCGATCAAAATATGAAGTAGCGGTCCTGCTATTGGATTAACCTGGTATAGCACCCAGGGTCGAACTCAAGGAGCACGGATTGGCCTCTCGGCCTACGAAGTAGTAAAAAGAAATAAAATAAAGGAAGAAAATATTTTTAGTGGTTTTTAATTTATTTTATATTTTTTTGGATTTTTAAGTGATTAGAAATTAGGAAAAACAAAGAAAAGCACACTTCAACAATTTACTTAAAGCACTAAAAATCAACCAAAAATTCAAACAAAAATATTTTTATGTATTTTATATTTTTTAGTGTTTTTGGTGAATTTTTGAGAATTTTCTGAAATTTATTTAATTTTCTAAAAATCAAACAGTAGCTAAAAGAGATGGTACTGTCCAGCCGAGCCAAAAAGCCCTAGATAAAATATCTAAGAGCTCCAAAATGGCCTGGAGGTAATTTTCCTACAAAGAAGACAAAATGAGGAAAATTTAGGCACCAATTTTATTGTTTTTTGGATTTTTAATTTATTTACTAGAATTTTTATAGGTTTTTGAGTGTTTTTAAGTTTTTAGTGATTTTCAGTAATGAAAAATAGCCAAAATTGGCTAGAAAATCAAACTAAGCAAAATAGACAGTAGCTAATTTTTATGGAATTTTTAAGTGGGTTTTAATATTTTTTGGGGGTTTTTAAAATTAGACAGTGACAAAATTAAAGGTTTTTTATTTTTTTAAAAATAACAAATGAAATAAAAAATGTCCTAAAAAATCCACAAAAATTTTACACCATGGCAGGAGCCATGTGTCCAATTTTCGTTGGATTTGGAGGTGTTTTGCTATTTTAATCAAAAATAAAGAGAGGGTACAGTGCACAGGGACCAAAGTGCAAATAAAACAAAGTTCTGGGTCCCTGAAATAACAACCCTAGAAAGTATAGGTACAGGAGTGCAAATTACCCCCAGGCCACGCACGATACGCGTAACTCATGCCTGGAGGGACCAAATTGCAATTCCTATTTATAAAAATACCAAGCGTAACAGGGCGGAAAGGCAGGGTCAAAAATGCAAATACACCAAATAACCACGTGTCGATGCACGTGTCCACAACTGACAGGGGTATAAATGCAATTCAAATAAACATAGAGGTACACAGTGCAATTTTTACAAAAATAAAAGAACTACACTAAGCATTTACAGGATTAAAAACTAAATGCATAAAGTAAAGGGGCCTAAGGACAATTTACCCCTTTTATTACGTCGATGGCCGGATGTGTGATGCGTGGATGATCTGACGACTGAGATAAATGGCGCCTTTGACCATGAATGCGTCAGCCTGATCGAACGTCTGAGGGCGCTCCACGTGGAGATCGGACGGCTTCGGTGCTCTGGAGGCTAAACCCTCGAGTAACCAACGGCTGAGATCGATCCTCCGAAGATCGGGCGGTGGCTGCAGCTCCACGAACGGATGGACGTGATGCAATCTGGAGCGACGAGGTCGATCTGACGGCGAACGAAGATCCTGGAAGAACTGGACGCCGGCGACTTTCGCCGGCCCTCTGTGCGCACGGTGATCCTCGTCTGCCGCTCCTGAGGTGCGGGAAAGCTTCGCCGTGAAGCTCCGCACCTGATGTGATGCTCCGATGGAGGCGAGGAGCTCCGGAGAGCTCAGGCGGCGTGAAAGAACTGGAGCCCCTGTGCTCTGAAGTTTTGACCTCCAGATGAGGTCGATTGGCCGAGATACCTGCACAGGAAAGAAGCTGGGTCGAGGGCAAACTGCCTCGACCCGTCAGAGCGGGCGGAAGGTGGACGATGCGTCGATATGGAGGGTCTCCGGCGAGCTGCGGCGGTGAAGACCCAAGATCCTGCTCCGGGACGAGACAGGAGGAGTGGCTGGGTGGAGAAGGTGGAGAGGGGTCAGGCGAAGGTGGTGGAGTGATCGAACTGGCGGATGGGTGGTCGGAGTCGGCAGGCGGAGGTGGCGGAGCTAAGCTACTGAAATCGGAAAAACTCGAAACTAAGCTATTCTACGGCCTAAGGGAGCTACCTGGTGGATGCTGCCGACTAGGCTGGAGTCAAGAAGCTCCAGGGTCATTGCCTGCAAGGGGGCGTCGTCTCCCCGAGGCTGAGCGCGCTCGCGGCGGCGCACGGCGGAGTTAACCACCGGATCAGTGGATTCCTTGGAACTCGGGCCTCGCTTCCACTCCAAAACACGCAGCTGTCACTCGGGTGCTCTGGAGGAGCTCCTTGGCGGCGAGCAGGAGTCCAAAGATGAAAGAATTAGGTCGCCGGAGACGACTATAAATATGCTCGAAGATCCGGAAAGAAGGAGATCGGGCGAGTAGCTCAGTGTTCGGATCCTCCAAACCCACCCCGGGCGAGGGTCCTGGATATACAGTGATCAATCGGAGCCCGAGGTTTGGGTCAATGGCGGTCGGGTCAGGCGGGTAGAAAATGGAGAAGGCGGGTCGGTCACCAGATCCGCAAGAGAGGAGGGTCCGCGGGGGAAGTTGACCGGAGTCAACAAACCCCCGTGGACCAATCAGGAGCCGCCAAGCATTAATTCTTTATTTATTTATTTTAGAGTATAAAATGATCGAATTAACAAAAACTTAAAACATGAAAAATATTTATTTTATTTTTCTCTATTTTTTTGTGATTTTTAATTAATTTTTTCAAAATAAAAATAAGGTATTTACATAATAAGTACTATATAGGTATATGTACACTATAGGGTTTTTTATTTTGATTTTTAAATTATTATTTTTATGCAATTTTATTCCTATTTTATATTTTATTTATTTTCATTATAAAATAAGGAATAAAAAGGCATTTTTATTTTATTTTTATTATTTATTTACATAGGTAAAATAAAGACATATATACATCTATATACATGGTATATGTACAATATATTTTTGTATTTTTAATTTTGCTATTTTTATTTTGTTTTGATTTTAATTGTTTTTATTTTATTTATTTACAATATATAATATAGACTTTTCACAAAAATTATAAAAATTGATTTTATTTATTTACAAGGTTAGATAAATACATAGAAGTGGTTTATGTACATAATGAAAGGGGTATTTTAATTTTTTTTGATTTTTAACTTTTTCTTTTGTTTTTATATTTTATAAATATATACAAGTATTTACAAGCATATTTTTGGTGAGGAAAATATCTTTATTTATTTACATAAATATGTACACATATGAGCCCCTATCTCCCTCTACTTTGGCTTTTATGCGGTCACGCCCCTGCTGAGCCCTCCCTTGGGTTAGGTTGCTCAATATTTATTCTAAATATTTACCTCTTTTTCTTTTTAGTCTTTATTCTTTTATTTTTGCACAAAAACATGCTAATTATAGATTTTTACACAATGCATGCTTTTGATAATTATTCCTATTTACACATATCTACATGTATTTGCAAAGGTTTTTGTAGCTAAAATATAAGAATAAAGAGTGATGAATAAGTATTCATCAGGTACCCACCTCTTGGAGGGTCTGTGTTGACTACAGGAGACTCAACCAGGCCACCAAGAAGGACCATTTCCCCCTGCCTTTTATTGACCAGATCATTGAGAGACTGACAGGGAAGAGCCATTATTGCTTCCTGGATGGGTACTCGGGCTACAACCAGGTGGCCATCGCTCCTGAGGATCAGGAGAAGACCACCTTTACCTGTCCCTTTGGTACATATGCCTTTCGACGCATGCCATTTGGGCTATGCAATGCCCCTGCGACTTTTCAGAGGTGCATGCTGTCGATCTTTTCGGACATGGTAAGGGAGTGTTTGGAGGTCTTCATGGACGATTTCTCGGTCTACGGTGACGGATTCAACTCCTGTCTTGACTGCCTAGACCGAGTACTCCAACGATGTATTGAGTACCATTTGGTTCTATCTTGGGAGAAGAGTCACTTCATGGTGACTCAAGGGACGGTGCTTGGCCACATCATCTCCAACAGGGGCATGGAGGTGGATCCGGCCAAGGTTGATGTCATTAGAAAACTCGCACCGCCGTCCAATTTAAGGCAGCTACGGTCATTCCTGGGGCACGTTGGATTTTATAGGAGATTTATTCAGGATTTCAGCAGGATTACCCGACCGTTGACTGACCTCTTGACGAAAGACACCGAGTTCCTTGTCGATGACAAGTGTCTTTCATCCTTTGCGACTCTCCAGCAGTGTGTGATTGAGGCTCCTGTCCTCCAGCCGCCTGATTGGTCTCTCCCATTCGAGATCATGACGGACGCCTCCGATTTTGCCGTAGGGGCAGTGCTGGGACAGAGGAGGGATGGAGTTCCATTTGCTATTCACTATGCTAGCCGCACATTGGATTCCGCCCAGCGGAATTACACGGTCACAGAGAAGGAGATGCTAGCCGTAGAGTTTTCCCTGGATAAGTTTCGATCGTATATCATTGGATCTAGAGTGACTTTGTACACCGATCACACCGCCAGCAGGTACCTCATGGCAAAGAAGGATGCCAAGGCCAGATTGACTAGATGGATCCTTCTACTCCAGGAGTTCGACATTAAGATCAAGGATAAGCCTGGAATCAAGAATGTGGTGGCGGATCATCTCTCCCGTTTAGAGCAGCCTGAGGAGTCTGAGCAGATTGACCCCATTCGAGATACCTTCCCAGATGAGGCGATCCTTGCTATCGCCTCACTCCCGTGGTATGTCGATATTGTGAACTTTCTCATTGCTGGGAAAGTCCCACAAGATTGGCCCTGGCAGAGGCTTGAGACCTTCCTTGCGAAGGCCAAGTCCTACCATTGGGAGGATCCCATCCTTTACCACGAAGGAGGGGATAACGTCTGGCGTCGGTGTATTCCTCAGGAGGAACACCATAGCGTCCTCACCTACTGCCACAAGCTTGAGGTAGGAGGACATCATTCTGGGAGGAGAACGGCACAGAAAGTGCTCCAATCCGGTTTGTGGTGGCCTACCCTCTTCAAGGACTCAGATGAGTTCGTGAAGAGGTGTACTGACTGTCAGAGGATGGGCACTTGTGGACAGCGTGATATGATGCCGATGCAGCCCATTCATTTCTGTGAGGTTTTTGACGCATGGGGAATCGATTTCATGGGTCCATTCCCTAAGAGTCAGGGATTTGAGTACATTTTGTTGGCCGTAGATTATGTTAGTCGTTGGGTTGAGGCTATCCCCGCCCGAGCCGCTGATGCGAGGACAGTTTGCAGATTTTTGAGGAAGCACATCATCACGCGGTTCGGGGTTCCACGAGTTCTGATTTCTGATGGGGGTCTCATTTCATCAATGACCAGGTGAAGGCCCTTGCTAGCGAGTTCGGTATAGACCATTGTGTTGCCACACCGTACCATCCACAGATGAATGGTCTAGCCGAGGTGTCGAACAGGGAGATCAAGACTATACTGCAGAAAGTCGTCCGCCCTGACCGAAAGGATTGCCCCTATTCATTTTGCGCTGCTCAAGCCATTTCTAGATCATGAGCCGCGGGTCGCTGATCTTGCCCCTATTCATTTTGCGTGAGATGTGGTCTTTGACTCACATCTAATGCATCTCACGCCTGAGTTTCGCTGATCTTCCGCTTGTATAGATCCAGATGTCCATATCATTACATTCTTTAGTCCCACATCCCTTTCTTCATCTTGTGATTATGCTATAGTTAGGGTGTACTTTACCCTAAGTATAGGGGGGATGTGAGACCGTTTGGGTATTTCTTTTGTCTCTGCCTACCCCTGTTTTGCTGCCTATACTTAGGAATATTTCACCCTAAGTATAGGGGGGGTAGACCCTGTACATTCTCCACTCGGTTTTCCCTTAGTGTACAGCCTGCTATACTTAGGATTATTTAATCCTAAGTATAGGGGGAAGACCTGAGACCCTCTTGACTTTTCATTCATTCGTCTTTTTATATAGCCTTTCTTTTCACTTCTCTATACCTAGCACGAGTTATGTCTTCTTCATCGCTCTTGACTCTGAGGACATCGTTCGAGCTAAGTATAGGGGGGTGTGTATATATTTCATATATACTTTAGCCATAACTCGTACTTTGTGTGAGTGTGTTAATAAATAAAATGGCTAAAAATCACAAAAATTAAAAATTTTCATGTACATAAACATTCTTTTATTTGCACATACATAGCTAGTGTATAAATTATTTTTGTAAAAATGATTTCAAAAATCTTTTGTGTAAAGCTTGTGTAAATATTTTTGTATCAAAATTATGTATATAGTACAAAATTTTTCCAAAATGTTTTGAAAATCAAAAGTTTGCAAAAATCTTGTGTAAATGTGTGTAAATATCTTTTTGCAAAACTTGCACTTCATGCATCATCCATTCATGATTTCAAAACATTTTTCCAAAAATTTTGCATGATTGTAAAATTTGTGTAAATAAGCATCTTTTTGTACATATGTATATAGTTTTTCTGGATGATAGTTGACATTTAAACTAAGCCTGGAATCAAATTGAGAAATGGAGCTTGATTAAGATCTCAATCCACCTAACTTCTAAGAGGAACCTTATAGGGCTTAGGTTTAAGGCTTTTCAGGTCCATGGTGACTTAATTCTTTGAGTCCACTAGGCTATGATCACATGTCATCTCAATGAGCCTAAGTAGAGCACTTAACAACAACACATGACTCATATAGATTATGGCTTTACTTGGACACCAGTACTATGCACCGAGCTCTCCACGGATGAGGTGGTGAGGAGGCAGTCTTCCTTGACTTGGGGTAGCATATGAGGGTAGTACTTCTAGGCGGAACCTCTCTTCTTCTTTTAGTGAAGGAAGTGCGTCTCAACTTGGTCTGGTTGCCATGAGGTCTAACGACGGGAGTTGTGGGTTGCAATAAAGCTTCAAAAGAGGGATAGTCTACAGGCTCAAGAGGAAAAACTCCTTGTATATATGCTGCACATGTATATGTTGTACAGATGCACTTGAAAAAAAATGTGCAAAAAGAAAATAACTCCAAAAAAGTGGTGGGTCTGAGAGAAAATGATAATCCCACCGGAGTATGTATATAGAGTGTAATAAGCAAAGCTTGAGTTTCATGATCCACCTGATGTAGCTTGCAGCAGGGAGACTTGGCTACACTGGTCAAGCTCCCAAGGGTACTTGGCTACACTGGCCTTGACCCATTCTCTTCTTCCTCCTCTTCTTGAGCCGGTTGAACTTGAACTTAGAAGGGAATACCCCGCTCCTCGAGGAAAGAGTGGCCAGATTGAGGTCATAGAGTTACCTTGTTGGGGAGGGTTGTCAAGTTGCCATTTCTGAGGTGGAGAGCTTAGACCACACATTCACAGGACAAGAAAAGATTCATGGTCTTCAGGGTTTGTGATTGATGACTTGTTCTGACCTGGAGCATTGAGGAGTTTTGATTATAGATTAGTGGAACTTAGAGGCTGTTGAGTTTTAGACTTAAGTCCAAATGAGGTTCCGACAAATTAAAAATCCAAAGATCTGATCGAGCTCCATACCTCAATTTAATGAAGGCAAGTTTAATAACCAACCTTGATCCATGTACATCCTCTTTTTCTTTTTCTTTCTTTCTTTTTAACTTCTTTTTCAAATAAGTGTTTGCTAAGGGACTAGCAAAGTTAAGTATAGGGGGGTGATGAATACTCATTCATCACTCTTTATTCTTATATTTTAGCTATAAAAACCTTTGCAAATACATGTAGATATGTGTAAATAGGAATAATTACCAAAAGCATGCATTGTGTAAAAACCTATAATTAGCATGTTTTTTGCAAAAATAAAAGAATAAAGATTAAAAAGAAAAAGCGGGAAATATTTAGAATAAATATTGAGCAACCTAACCCAAGGGAGGGCTCAGCATGGGCCTGACCGCATAAAAACCAAAGTAGAGAGAGATAGGGGCTCATGAGTGTAAATATTTATGTAAATAAAATAAAGATATTTTCCTCACCAAAAATATGCTTATAAATACTTGTATATATTTATAAATATAAAAAAACAAAAGAAAAAGTTAAAAATCAAAAAGAACAAAAACACCCCTTTTCATCTTGTATATAAACCACTCTTCCATATTTATCTAACCTTGTAAATAAATAAAATCAATTTTTATAATTTTTGTGAATAGTCTATATTATATATTGTAAATAAATAAAATAAAAACAATTAAAACAAAAGCAAAATAAAAATAACAAAATTAAAAATACAAAAATACATTGTACATATACCATGTATAGAGATGTACATATATATTTATTTTACCTATGTACATAAATAATAAAAATAAAATAAAAATACCTTTTTATTCCTTATTTTATAGTGAAAATAAATAAAATATAAAATAGGAATAAAATTGCACAAAAATAATAATTAAAAAATTCAAAAATCAAAAACCCTAATTGTGCACATATACCTGTATAGTACATACTATGTATATACCTTATTTTTATTTCCAAAAATTAATTAAAAATCACTAAAAAATAGAAAAAAATAAAAGAAAAATATTTTGTGTTTTAACTTTTTGCAAATTCGGCCCCTAGCTACCCTTAATTTGCACTTGAAGATCCAGCCACGTGGCCTATTTCTATTGGGTCCTGGGGATGTTGACCGCCCGGTCAACTACCCCCCCCCCCCCAGGACCACCTCCCGCGGATCTGGGTCGTGGACCCGATTTCTCAAATTTTTACCCGCTCGACCCGATCACCATTCCACCTAACCCCGGGTACTAATCCACCATTGTGCATCCCTGATCCACGCCCAGGGTGGGTTATGGGGATCCGTGCTCCGACAAGCACGCCCGGACCTCTCTTAGCCGGACCCCTAGCCATATATAGCCGTTGCTCCGCCACCTCATTTTCCTATCTTTGGCCATTTATTTCCTCCTCCTGTGAGCTCCAGAGAGTGCGTGAGAGTGACAGCTCGCGTCTGAGCCTGTTGAAGCGAGGAGAGGAGGCGAGTCCATCGATCCGGCGAGCTACGCCGCCGTCGCTCCGCCATCAGCTGGAGCTTGAGCCTCGGAGGGAGACGCTCCTCGAGGCGATGACCAGGAGCTTCCCCAGCTCCTCCCCAGTCTCTCCGACCACCCAGGTAACCTTGTAGGTCTTTATCTTTCTTCGATTTCCATTTATCCCCAAATCGCGTCGCCGCGTCCCTAGCTGATTCCGACCATCCCCTCACTCCGTTCGATCATCGGAATCGACCATCGCCTTCGCCATCTCCACGCACACCTTCTTCACCCCTCCATTCAACCCAGCTCGCACAGGAGCTGGGTGTCAAACTCCTCCGTCCACCCCCTTCGCCGGAGTTCGCCATTTCGACCCACGAGCCACCGTCACCTCGCCTAACCGGGTCGAGGCAGTTTGCCCTCGACCCGCGAGTCTTCTGGTTCGCTTTGCAGGTGCTACCAAGCCCATCTGAGGGCTTTGGTCATTCAGGCCAGGAGACCCAGCTCCGCCGACCTCGCCCGAGCTCCTCGGAGCTCGGCTGGATCATCGGAGCCTACCGGCAGACGCGGGAGAACTCCACGTTTCTTCTCCGACCTTCAGAGTGCTCCCAGGAGGAGCCTAGCGCACACCCGAGGCCGACGAGTCTCGACGGGGACCTGTTCTTCCAGCATCCTCCGTCACCGTTCGATTCGACCTCCTGCTCCAGACTTCATCTGAACCGTCCATCTGGGGAGCAGTAGTCACCGCCCGATCATTAGGAGGATCGATTCCAGCCATCCGATGCGCCAGGTTTAGCCGCAGAAAGCCACAGCCGCTCGATCAGACACGTGGCTGAACCTCGAACATCGGATCACATCGAGGACCCTAGCGTTGGAGCCGCAGCTGATCCACACCATAGATCCCTCCACGTGGCATCCATCCCGCCGGTCCGCATAATAAAGGGTAATTTACCCTTAGGCCCTGTCTTTTCTTTTATTTCGCTTTAGTCCTATAAATATTGAATTTAGTTGTTTAGTTTCAGGGTTATTTGCATAGAGGACCCCGTACTTTATTTTCCTTGCATTTATACCCTTGTGCGTTGTATGCCACGTGCTTCGTCACGTGTTTTTCTGGTCTATTTGCAACTCATGCCCCTGTAGTTCTGGTTGTTATCAATGGAATGAATGTTTTAGTTTATTTGCATTTATACCCCTGTGCGTGATTTATTTCAACATGTGCGTGATATTTTGGGTATTTTGCGAATAGGCCCCTGGACTTTTGGTACCTGTTACCAACAAGTCCTCGGGACTTATTTTTATTGCATTTGGGTCCCTGAGTGCCCCAGGCACGCACGTGGCGCGTGTTTCGCTGGGAAAATTGCACCAGACCCCCCAGGCTATTGGGTATTTGCACTTTGGTCCCTGTGCACTATACCCTTTTCTTATTTTTGAATGAAATAGCAAATTACCTCCAAATCCAACGAAAATTGGACACGTGGCTCCTGCCATGGTGTAAATTTTCTGGATTTTTGAGGACATTTTTTATTTCATTTGTTATTTTTAAAAAATCAAAAACCCTTAATTTTGCTATTGTCTATCTTTAAAAACCCCAAAAAAATATTAAAACTCATTTAAAAATTCCACAAAAACTAGCTACTATTTGCCTTGCTTAGTTCGATTTTCTAGCCAATTTTGGCTATTTTTCATTATCTAAAACACCTAAAAATTGAAAAACACCTAAAATCTTATAAAAATTCTAGTAATTAAATTAAAAATCCAAAAACAATAAAATTGGTGCCTAAATTTTCCTCATTTTGCCTTCTTTACAGGAAAATTACCTCCCAGCCATTTAGGGGCACTTAGATATTTTATCTAGGCCTTTTTGGCTCGGCTGGACAGTACCATTTATTTCAGTCACTGTTTGATTTTTAGAAAATTAAATAAACATCAGAAAATTCTCAAAAATTCACCAAAAACATAAAGAAATAGAAAACACATAAAAATATTTTTGTTTGAATTTTTGGTTGATTTTTAGTGCTTTAAATAATTTGTTGAAGTGTGTGTTTCTTTGTTTTTCTTATTTTCTTAACACATTAAAAATCCAAAAAAATATAAAATAAATTAAAAACCACTAAAAATATTTTGTTCTTTTATTTTATTCCTTTTTACTACTTCGTAGGCCGAGAGGCCAACCCGTGCTCCTTGAGTTCGACCCTGGTCGCTATACCAGGTTAATCCAATAGCAGGACCGCTATTTTGTGTTTTATCTGTTTTATCTCTATTAGTGGTTCATTTTTCTTGATTGATCGAGTCTGAGTGATTGAGGTCGCAACGACCATCTAGACACCTGATTGCCTTAGTCACTTGGGGATTTTTCGGTCATCAGAATGGCGCCGTTGCCGGGGAGCACGGCTTAGTAGTTTTCCTTTTATTTTCGTTTTTGTTTTCGCGGCTTTTCGTGGCTCTTTCAGAGCTCGCGGCTTTTTCGTGGCTTTTGTTTCCATTTTATTTTATTTTCTTTTTCTTTTATTTTTATTTTTGTTTTATTTTGAGTGTTTATTTTATTTTGTATTTTTGCATATATACCCTCATTTTCAGTTTCATTTATTTTCTTTATTATTATTTGATTATTTTGGTCTGACCACTCATCTCTTTTTTTTCTTGCGAGGGCCCGAGGACCGCGGAGGCGACTTTCGAGGAGCCGGGGCAACCGAGGAACTTGGAGGCGGCTTCCTTCTCTACGAAGCCGCAGGAGAGAGCGAGAGAGAGAGAGAGAGTTGAGTGGGTGAGGTTAGATTAGGTTTTATTTTCATTATTATTATAGTAATAATACAGGAACTCTCAGACTGGATTTGGACATTGCTTGAACTCTTAGCGGGTCTGTTTCGCCGAGCACCGGTGTGCTCGGGGGACCCTTAGGCTTTTTCGCGGCTTTTTACGCGGTTTTGTTTTCTTTTTATTTTTTCTGCCTTTTCCGGTGTTTACGCAGTTTTCATCGAGCTCCTAGCTTTAGGATTTTCTACTGCTTGTGCCGTAATTAGTAGGGTCCCCACACTTAACTATTTTGCATGTTCCTATAGTGCGATAATTGGACTCACTAATAATCAATTAATAAAAATAATCGAATCATCTCCTTCGTAGCCTACGTGCCGCAGCTCACCCTGTAAAGCGCTTTCTCCTACCCCCGATTTGTCGGGCAGAGAAGGGGTGGGCCAAGACCGGACCCTTTGGCTTGGAGCTCGGTGATCGATTAGACGGTTCTGCGTGTAGAAATTGCTGATCTATGACTCGGTTTTTCCCGCTGCATCATTTAGGGTAGTTTACTTTTCTGTCTTTAAATTCTGCGCGGATCACTTGCATGTAGAGTGCTGGAGACAAGGTACGCATTTCTTACTCAGCAGGCATCATTGATTTATCGCGCATCGGCTTTTTCGACTTCTCCCCCTTGTTTTGGATTAAATAACCAGGAGAACCGAAAAATTTGTTAGGCGTTTGTTTTCTATTTGAAAAATATTAAAAAGAAAAAATCATAAAATTGGGACTGGATAAGACTATTGACCCTAAAAGACATTCACCATAAAAATTTGTCTTGGGGAGAGCAACCCCCTCATTGTATGGTTTGGATGCGCGAGAGAATGACCCGCACCCTAGGTAGAGCCCTCCGGTGCTAGTCCCGACTGATTACCGACTCTTCCGTGCGGGCCAGTCGGTTGGGGTAGCATCAGGTATCCTAACAGGTCACGTAAGCGCTTTGATATCTTGTGTGTTCACCTAATAAAAATTGACAAGATAATTTGACCGAACTTTCACGGTCTTCAGCTCGCGTTGCGTTGGTGAACCGGGGGTTTGCATTGTGATCATAGTTTCTCCAGATCTCATCCGCACTACTCGCCAGATCAAGATGATGGGTAGACGCTCTCTTAGGCAGCCTCTGGCTGCATCGCTTTCGGGCACGTCTACCCAATCATCTAGGTTGGCCCGCGAGAGCCAAGACCAGCTCTCCGAGCCCGAGTACAACTCCGCCTTGTTCCCCCTCGACCCCCTTTCTTTCGGACCTGAGCGACATGAGCCCGAGGAGAGATTGATAGATTTGACAGCACCTGAGTTGGGCTCATTTGATTTTGCAGCAGACATCATGGCCGGCAGTTCAGAGGATCGCTCCAGGACTGAGCACATTGTGATGGACCAGGGAGCGATCAACTCCACCCTGATCGCCTCGTTAGAGACCGTCCAGCAGCAGCTGAGGGATCAGGGAGCATTTATGCTCGACATGAGGAGAGAGATGGAGCAGATGCGAGCAGAGAGAGCAGAGCGAGAGCAGAGGAGAGAGGGACCGAGGATCCCAGATGATGCGGATGCAGCAGCCGCAGCAGCAGTAGCCGCCGCAGCCGCGGCCGGAGGACCACCGAGACCGATGCGGGAGTTAAACAACCCCGGGTCGACGCTGACGCACCACTGGGTAGTACTTCCAGCGATCGTGGGGGACTTCAAGTTCCCCCCGAACACTTTGCAGCTACTCCCCCGCTTCCACGGACTCGCGACAGAGGAGCCCCATCTCCACCTCCAGGAGTTCTTGATGATATGCAACACTGTCCACGACCATCAGGTGGACCAGGACACGATCAGGATGATCGCCTTCCCCTTCTCCTTAGCTGACAGAGCAGCCACCTGGCTGAAGCATTTGGGGAAGTTTGTTTACACCTGGGAGCAGCTCCGCACCGAGTACTTGAACAAGTACTATCCACTCGGGCGGACGAATGCAGCGAGGGCCCTGATCAGCAACTTCTCCATGCTCCCCAACGAGCAATTCCATGAGGCATGGGAGAGGTTCCGAGAGCTCACAGACCGATGCCCGTACCACGACATCTCGAAGCCGAACCTTGTTCAGAGCTTCTTCAGCGGGTTGACACCAGAGCTCCAGGGCCTGGTGAATGCTTCTTGCGGCGGGTCCTACTTCGCCAAGGACCACGACCAGGTCTGGGCCATCTACGAGGAGATGGCCGAGAATTACATGGTGATGTCCCAGACCCGGTTGTACACTCAGGGGAGACCCCAGCAGCAGCCAGGACCCGTGCAGTACCAGAGGATAGCACGGGTCGACGCCGGTCCATCCAATTCTTCCGCAGTTGCAGCATCACAGGCAGAGTCGTCCGCTGCGGATATGGGCATCATCAGCGAGAAGTTGGACCAGATGGAGCTGATCGAGAAGAAGCAGTGCCAGAGCATCACGCAGATGGAGCAGATGGCACAGACTCTGAGCGACATGAAGACCCAGCTCATGTGTCTCCAGGAGGCACAGACGGCTTCACAGCCCCGTCTTCAGTCGCAAGGCGACACCGACGACAGCAGCAGCTCGTCCCAGCGCTCCAACACGTTTCAGCAGCCTAGACAGGTTTACCTTGTACAGGCGGAGCCGTACCAGCAGCAGCAGCCCTCTTACCAGTCCCCACCATCTCCAGACATGCAGATGGTGGTATACCAGCCAGATCAGCCTCTGGTAGTACTCCCGCCAGCCCCCTACGATGCAGAGTCGTTGATGGATGTCAACGGGATTTGGTATGACCGCCCCCAGCCTGGGATCCGACGAGACCATCCCGGATTCAGGTGGGGGAGTGGAGGTACCCAGCCCCAACAGCAGTCACCCGGTCAGGGAGGGCAGTATGGCCAGCAGAGAGACCACCAGCCGCAGCAGCAGCCCCCAGCATACCAGTCACGCCAGCCTTCGTCCTTCGTTCCTCGTCCCTACCAGCAGCAGGGACAGTCTTGGAGACGTGAGCAGCAGGCTCACCCACCACACCAATAGCAGCATCCTACCTCCTACCCCTCTTACCAGCAGCACTAGTTCCACCAGCCTCAACACCAGAGAGGCTACCCGTCAGGCTCCCATGAGAGCCCCGCCTTGGATGACATCGCCCGCCTCCTCACGGATCAGCAGGCTACATTTCGAAGGGAGATGGACGAGTTCCGCCAGGAGATGCGGGACCTTGTGAGAGGGAAGGCTGCCATTCCTGCACAGATAGAGCCGAACCCCAATAGCCTCAAGAGGAAATCTGAGCAGGTAGTTTCCACTGAGCATGCCACTCCTAGTGATCCATTTGATGATATGTCTTCGGATCTATTTGATGCTGATTTTGTTACACTTAGGAGCGGTAGAGCACCAGCAGGCGACGCCTCATCTGAGCGACGACTCGAGGATCCACCCAGGGCGCCAGATGAGGAGGAGGAGGAGAGCGGTACTGATGCCGCGCACGATGATGACGGTGGTACTGATGCCACCAAGGATGCTGATTCCACTGGCGGTACTGAGGCCGCCGCTTCACCAGTTCGAGGAGGTGGTGCTAAAGCCACCAGAGGAGCCGAGCCAGCCCGCGGTACTGAGGCCGCGAGACGTCCAGTAGCAGAGCCAGCCCGTGGTGGAACTGAGGCCACCGGTGTTTGTGTAGAGAGATCAGATGTTTTTCCTCATTCTCATGTATCTCAGAACACTGTTGTGAATAAAGGAAAAGGTTTAGTTTCTTCTGGTCCCACTGTGGTGATTAATGTATGTGCGGATCCGACCGTCGAGCCGTCTAGGCCTTTTCCTAGTCCTTCATCAGCGAAGGACCCTGTGATCCCCTTCCCTAGAGCCCTTCAGATGGGGAAGGGGAAGAAAAAAGAAAAAGACCCAAAAAAGAGAGAGCAGGAGGAATTCAACCAGAGCATGATCGACAGATTTCACATCCAGCTGACCCTCCAAGAGGCTTTGCAGCACATCCCCCTTCTTCAGCGATCTTTTAGAGATAGGACCACAGTCAGGAGGAGGAGGAGGAACCACACTTCAGAGATTCATATGCTGACGAAAGCCACGTGTTTCGCGATCCAGAACCATCTGCCAGCCAAGAGGCCAGATTCAGGGGCCCCGTATGTCAGATGCCAGATTAGTGAGCAGAGGTTCGACCGGACTCTATTGGATAGCGGATCGTCGATCAACCTTCTTCCGGCAGCCATTCTCGATCGCTTCGAGTTGGGCACTCTTAGACAGAGCAGGACAGTCCTTCAGTTTGCTGATCGATCTGTCAAGAGGCTGAAGGGGTTGTTGCGAGACGTTATCGTCACGATTCAGGGCCTGAAATTCCCCGTGGACTTCGTAGTGTTGGACATGGAGATCCCTGATTCAGTGGCCGATACCCCCATCATCCTCGGTCGCCCGTTCTTGGCCACAGCCAAGGCGGTGACTGATCATGATAGCGGGAAGGTATACTTTCGCGTCGAGGGCGAGAGTGTACAAATAGAGACGGTCGAGGACTACAGAGCCAGAGAGAGAGCACACTCAGAGGCCAGCACAGATTCAGAGCAGCTGACAGACGCCGAGCCAGACATCCACCAGGACTGTGATTTTGTGATCACAGATGATGAGGCAGCATGGGCAGACCCTTCAGCACAGACCATCCTCTCAATTCCAGACACCACTGATGCAGAGATGACAACAGAGGAGAGCTTGGAGAGCACAACCCTGGTCCAGGATACCACAGAGGCAGCAGAGCCGGTTCTTGACCGCGACACGGTTTTCAGTGATGGTGGTGCTGAGGCCACCTTGTGTTACGGTGGTACTGATGCCACCACGTTTGATGCAGATCCCTCGGATTCAGAGTCTAATTGGGCAGATTGTGATGATCAGATGTCAGACCTGAGTCCACCTGAGCCTACAGATGTGGAGGAGGTAGATGCAGAGCAGATCAGAGACAACACAGTTGAGCAGCCTTCTCCAGATCCAGTTTGCGAGAGTTCGCTTTCTTTCTCCCAGGCAGATTTGGCAGACTTAGCAGCATTGACACATTTCCTTCCGCAACCAGATTTGCCAGCGCCCAGCTGTCCAGAGCTGAAGCCGCTTCCTACTTCGCTGAAGTATCGGTTCCTTGCGGGCGAAAACCTGAGATGTACCCAGTCATCATCTCCGCCGATCTGACTGGAGAGCAAGAATCCCGTTTGATGGGGGTTCTTGAAAAGAACCGCAAGGCAATCAGATGGAGCGTAGCAGATCTCCATGGGATTAGTCCATCAGTGTGCTCCCACCATATCTATCTCGAGGAGGGGGCGAAGCCGTCGCGTGAGTTCCAACGGCGACTGAACCCCAACCTGAGAGAGGTCGTAATGAAGGAAATATCAAAATGGTGGAGTGCAGATTTTATTTATCCCATTTCCGACTCCAAGTGGGACAACCCCTTGCATGTGGTGCCCAAGAAGACGGGCATCACGACTGTGATCAGTGAGTCGGGAGAGGAGATTGCTACACGGGTACCCACCTCTTGGAGGGTCTGTGTTGACTACAGGAGACTCAACCAGGCCACCAAGAAGGACCATTTCCCCCTGCCTTTTATTGACCAGATCATTGAGAGACTGGCAGGGAAGAGCCATTATTGCTTCCTGGATGGGTACTCGGGCTACAACCAGGTGGCCATCGCTCCTGAGGATCAGGAGCAGACCACCTTTACCTGTCCCTTTGGTACATATGCCTTTCGACGCATGCCATTTGGGCTATGCAATGCCCCTGCGACTTTTCAGAGGTGCATGCTGTCGATCTTTTCGGACATGGTAGGGGAGTGTTTGGAGGTCTTCATGGACGATTTCTCGGTCTACGGCGACGGATTCAACTCATGTCTTGACTGCCTAGACCGAGTACTCCAGCGATGTATTGAGTACCATTTGGTTCTATCTTGGGAGAAGAGTCACTTCATGGTGACTCAAGGGACGGTGCTTGGCCACATCATCTCCAACAAGGGCATGGAGGTGGATCCGGCCAAGGTTGATGTCATTAGAAAACTCGCACCGCCGTCCAATCTAAGGCAGCTACGATCATTCCTGGGGCACGTTGGATTTTATAGGAGATTTATTCAGGATTTCAGCAGGATTGCCCGGCCGTTGACTGACCTCTTGACGAAAGACACCGAGTTCCTTGTCGATGACAAGTGTCTTTCATCCTTTGCGACTCTCCAGCAGTGTGTGATTGAGGCTCCTGTCCTCCAGCCGCCGGATTGGTCTCTCCCATTCGAGATCATGACGGACGCCTCCGATTTTGCCGTAGGGGCAGTGCTGGGACAGAGGAGGGATGGAGTTCCATTTGCTATTTACTATGCTAGCCGCACATTGGATTCCGCCCAGCGGAATTACACGGTCACAGAGAAGGAGATGCTAGCCGTAGTGTTTGCCCTGGATAAGTTTCGATCGTATATCATTGGATCTAGAGTGACTTTGTACACCGATCACACCGCCATCAGGTACCTCATGGCAAAGAAGGATGCCAAGGCCAGATTGACTAGATGGATCCTTCTACTCCAGGAGTTCGACATTGAGATCAAGGATAAGCCTGGAATCAAGAATGTGGTGGCGGATCATCTCTCCCGTTTAGAGCAGCCTGAGGAGTCTGAGCACATTGACCCCATTCGAGATACCTTCCCAGATGAGGCGATCCTTGCTATCGCCTCACTCCCGTGGTATGCCGATATTGTGAACTTTCTCGTTGCTGGGAAAGTCCCACAAGATTGGCCCAGGCAGAGGCTTGAGACCTTCCTTGCGAAGGCCAAGTCCTACCATTGGGAGGATCCCATCCTTTACCACGAAGGAGGGGATAGCGTCTGGCGTCGGTGTATTCCTCAGGAGGAACACCATAGCATCCTCACCTACTGCCACAAGCTTGAGGCAGGAGGACATCATTCTGGGAGGAGAACGGCACAGAAAGTGCTCCAATCCGGTTTGTGGTGGCCTACCCTCTTCAAGGACTCAGATGATTTCGTGAAGAGGTGTACTGACTGTCAGAAGATGGACACTTGTGGACAGCGTGATATGATGCCGATGCAGCCCATTCATTTCTGTGAGGTTTTTGACGCATGGGGCATCGATTTCATGGGTCCATTCCCTAAGAGTCAGGGATTTGAGTACATTCTGTTGGCCGTAGATTATGTTAGTCGTTGGGTTGAGGCTATCCCCGCCCGAGCCGCTGATGCGAGGACAGTTTGCAGATTTTTGAGGAAGCACATCATCACGCGGTTCGGGGTTCCACGAGTTCTGATTTCTGATGGGGGGTCTCATTTCATCAACGACCAGGTGAAGGCCCTTGCTAGCGAGTTTGGTATAGACCATCGTGTTGCCACACCGTACCATCCACAGACGAATGGTCTAGCCGAGGTGTCGAACAGGGAGATCAAGACTATACTGCAAAAAGTCGTCCGCCCTGACCGAAAGGATTGGTCACAGCTTTTGGACTCGGTCTTGTGGGCATATAGGACGTCTTTCAAGACACCATTAGGCACATCTCCCTTTCTCCTCGTATATGGCAAGCCATGCCATTTACCTGTTGAGCTGAGGCACAAGTCACTTTGGGCAGTTACAGATATTCTTATGGATCTAGATGGTATGGGAGACCAGAGGAGGGCAGAGTTGGCAGCCCTGGAGGAGCTTAGAGATACAGCATTCTTAAATAGCCTACATTATAAGGAGAGAGTGAAGGAGTGGCATGATTCTCATATCAGCCACAAGCATTTTGAGATTGGACAGAGAGTATGGCTGTTTGATGCGAGGCTTCGTTTGTTTCTAGGGAAGCTACAGAGCAAACGGAAGGGACCCTACTTGGTCAGAAAGGTACATGACAACGGTAGCATTGATATATCTGAGTTGTCTTCTGAGAGTACCTTTCGAGTGAACGGCCAGCGGCTCAAGCCATTTCTAGATCATGAGCCGCGAGTCGCTGATCTTGCCCCTATTCATTTTGCGTGAGATGTGGTCTTTGACTCACATCTAATGCATCTCACGCCTGAGTTTCACTGATCTTCCGCCTTGTATAGATCCAGATGTCCATATCATTACATTCTTTAGTCCCACATCCCTTTCTTCATCTTGTGATTATGCTATACTTAGGGTGCACTTTACCCTAAGTATAGGGGGGATGTGAGACCGTTTGGGTATTTCTTTTGTCTCTGCCTACCCCTGTTTTGCTGCCTATACTTAGGGATATACCCTAAGTATAGGGGGGGTAGACCCTTTACATTCTCCACTCGGTTTTCCCTTAGTGTACAGCCTGCTATACTTAGGATTATTTAATCCTATGTATAGGGAGAAGACCCGAGACCCTCTTGACTTTTCATTCATTCGTCTTTTTATATAGCCTTTCTTTTCACTTCCCTATACCTAGCACGAGTTATGTCTTCTTCATCGCTCTTGACTCTGAGGACATCGTTCGAGCTAAGTATAGGGGGGTGTGTATATATTTCATATATACTTTAGCCATAACTCGTACTTTGTGTGAGTGTGTTAATAAATAAAATGGCTAAAAATCACAAAAATTAAAAATTTTCATGTACGTAAACATTCTTTTATTTGCACATACATAGCTAGTGTATAAATTATTTTTGTAAAAATGATTTCAAAAATCTTTTGTGTAAAGCTTGTGTAAATATTTTTGTATTAAAATTATGTATATAGTACAAAATTTTTCCAAAATGTTTTGAAAATCAAAAGTTTGCAAAAATCTTGTGTAAATGTGTGTAAATATATTTTTGCAAAACTTGCACTTCATGCATCATCCATTCATGATTTCAAAACATTTTTCCAAAAATTTTGCATGATTGTAAAATTTGTGTAAATAAGCATCTTTTTGTACATATGTATATAGTTTTTCTGGATGATAGTTGACATTTAAACTAAGCCTGGAATCAAATTGAGAAATGGAGCTTGATTAAGATCTCAATCCACCTAACTTCTAAGAGGAACCTTATAGGGCTTAGGTTTAAGGCTTTTCAGGTCCATGGTGACTTAATTCTTTAAGTCCACTAGGCTATGATCACATGTCATCTCAATGAGCCTAAGTAGAGCACTTAACAACAACACATGACTCATATAGATTATGGCTTTACTTGGACACCAGCACTATGCACCGAGCTCTCCACGGATGAGGTGGTGAGGAGGCAGTCTTCCTTGACTTGGGGTAGCATATGAGGGTAGTACTTCTAGGCGGAACCTCTCTTCTTCTTTTAGTGAAGGAAGTGCGTCTCAACTTGGTCTGGTTGCCATGAGGTCTAACGACGGGAGTTGTGGGTTGCAATAAAGCTTCAAAAGAGGGATAGTCTACTGGCTCAAGAGGAAAAACTCCTTGTATATATGCTGCACATGTATATGTTGTACAGATGCACTTGAAAAAAAAATGTGCAAAAAGAAAATAACTCCAAAAAAGTGGTGGGTCTGAGAGAAATTGATAATCCCACCGGAGTATGTATATAGAGTGTAATAAGCAAAGCTTGAGTTTCATGATCCACCTGATGTAGCTTGCAGCAGGGAGACTTGGCTACACTGGTCAAGCTCCCAAGGGTACTTGGCTACACTGGCCTTGACCCATTCTCTTCTTCCTCCTCTTCTTGAGCCGGTTGAACTTGAACTTAGAAGGGAATACCCCGCTCCTCGAGGAAAGAGTGGCCAGATTGAGGTCATTGAGTTACCTTGTTGGGGAGGGTTGTCAAGTTGCCATTTCTGAGGTGGAGAGCTTAGACCTCACATTCACAGGACAAGAAAAGATTCATGGTCTTCAGGGTTTGTGATTGATGACTTGTTCTGACCTGGAGCATTGAGGAGTCTTGATTATAGATTAGTGGAACTTAGAGGCTGTTGAGTTTTAGACTTAAGTCCAAATGAGGTTCCGACAAATTAAAAATCCAAAGATCTGATCGAGCTCCATACCCCAATTTAATGAAGGCAAGTTTAATAACCAACCTTGATCCATGTACATCCTCTTTTTCTTTTTCTTTCTTTCTTTGTCACTTCTTTTTCAAATAAGTGTTTGCTAAGGGACTAGCAAAGTTAAGTATAGGGGGGTGATGAATACTCATTCATCACTCTTTATTCTTATATTTTAGCTATAAAAACCTTTGCAAATACATGTAGATATGTGTAAATAGGAATAATTACCAAAAGCATGCATTGTGTAAAAACCTATAATTAGCATGTTTTTGTGCAAAAATAAAAGAATAAAGATTAAAAAGAAAAAGAGGGAAATATTTAGAATAAATATTGAGCAACCTAACCCAAGGGAGGGCTCAGCATGGGCCTGACCGCATAAAAACCAAAGTAGAGAGAGATAGGGGCTCATGAGTGTAAATATTTATGTAAATAAAATAAAAATATTTTCCTCACCAAAAATATGCTTATAAATACTTGTATATATTTATAAATATAAAAAAACAAAAGAAAAAGTTAAAAATCAAAAAGAACAAAAACACCCCTTTTCATCTTGTATATAAACCACTCTTCCATATTTATCTAACCTTGTAAATAAATAAAATCAATTTTTATAATTTTTGTGAATAGTTTATATTATATATTGTAAATAAATAAAATAAAAACAATTAAAACAAAAGCAAAATAAAAATAGCAAAATTTAAAATACAAAAATACATTGTACATATACCATGTATAGAGATGTACATATATATTTATTTTACCTATGCACATAAATAATAAAAATAAAATAAAAATACCTTTTTATTCCTTATTTTATAATGAAAATAAATAAAATATAAAATAGGAATAAAATTGCACAAAAATAATAATTAAAAAATTCAAAAATAAAAAACCCTAATTGTGCACATATACCTATATAGTACATACTATGTATATACCTTATTTTTATTTCCAAAAATTAATTAAAAATCACTAAAATATAGAAAAAATAAAAGAAAAATATTTTGTGTTTTAACTTTTTGCAAATTCGGCCCCTAGCTACCCTTAATTTGCACTTGAAGATCCAGCCACATGGCCTATTTCTATTGGGTCCTGGGGATGTTGACCGCCCGGTCAACTACCCCCCCCCCCCAGGACCACCTCCCGCGGATCTGGGTCGTGGACCCGATTTCTCAAATTTTTACCCGCTCGACCCGATCACCATTCCACCTAACCCTGGGTCCTAATCCACCATTGTGCATCCCTGATCCACACCCGGGGTGGGTTATGGGGATCCGTGCTCCGACAAGCACGCCCGGACCTCTCTTAGCCGGACCCCTAGCCATATATAGCCGTTGCTCCGCCACCTCATTACCCTATCTTTGGCCATTTGTTTCCTCCTCCTGTGAGCTCCAGAGAGTGCGTGAGAGTGACAGCTCGCGTCTGAGCCTGTTGAAGCGAGGAGAGGAGGCGAGTCCATTGATTCGGCGAGTTACGCCGCCGTCGCTCCGCCATCAGCTGGAGCTTGAGCATCGGAGGGAGACGCTCCTCGAGGCGACGACCAGGAGCTTCCCCAGCTCCTCCCCAGTCTCTCCGACCACCCAGGTAACCTTGTAGGTCTTTATCTTTCTTCGATTTCCATTTATCCCCAAATCGCGTCGCCGTCGTCCCTAGCTGATTCCGACCATCCCCTCACTCCGTTCGATCATCGGAATCGACCATCGCCTTCGCCATCTCCCCGTGCACCTTCTTCACCCCTCCATTCAACCCAGCTCGCACAAGAGCTGTGAGTCGAACTCCTCCGTCCACCCCCTTCGCCGGAGTTCGCCATTTCGACCCACGAGCCACCGTCACCTCGCCTAACCGGGTCGAGGCAGTTTGCCCTCGACCCGCGAGTCTTCTGGTTCGCTTTGCAGGTGCTACCAAGCCCATCTGAGGGCTTTGGTCATTCAGGCCAGGAGACCCAGCTCCTCCGACCTCGCCCGAGCTCCTCGGAGCTCGGCTGGATCATCGGAGCCTACCGGCAGACGCGGGAGCACTCCACGTTTCTTCTCCGACCTTCAGAGTGCTCCCAGGAGGAGCCTAGCGCACACCCGAGGCCGGCGAGTCTCGTCAGGGACCTGTTCTTCCAGCATCCTCCGTCGCCGTTCGATTCGACCTCCAACTCCAGACTTCATCTGAACCGTCCATCTGGGGAGCAGTAGTCACCGCCCGATCATCAGGAGGATCGATTCCAGCCATCCGATACGCCAGGTTTAGCCGCAGAAAGCCACAACCGCTCGATCAGACACGTGGCTGAACCTCGAGCGTCGGATCACATCGAGGACCCTAGCGTTGGAGCCGCAGCTGATCCACACCGTAGATCCCTCCACGTGGCATCCATCCCGCCGGTCCGCATAATAAAGGGTAATTTACCCTTAGGCCCTGTCTTTTCTTTTATTTCGCTTTAGTCCTTTAAATATTGAATTTAGTTGTTTAGTTTTAGGGTTATTTGCATAGAGGACCCCGTACTTTATTTTCCTTGCATTTATACCCCTGTGCGTTGTATGCCACGTGCTTCGTCACGTGTTTTTCTGGTCTATTTGCAACTCATGCCCCTGTAGTTCTGGTTGTTATCAATGGAATGAATGTTTTAGTTTATTTGCATTTATACCCCTGTGCGTGATTTATTTCAACATGTGCGTGATATTTTGGGTATTTTGCGAATAGGCCCCTGAACTTTTGGTACCTGTTACCAACAAGTCCTCGGGACTTATTTTTATTGCATTTGGGTCCCTGAATGCCCCAGGCACGCGCGTGGCGCATGTTTCGCTGGGAAAATTGCACCAGACCCCCCAGTTGGGTATTTGCACTTTGGTCCCTATGCACTGTACCCTTTTCTTATTTTTGAATGAAATAGCAAATTACCTCCAAACCCAACGAAAATTGGACACATGGCTCCTGCCATGGTGTAAAATTTTCGTGGATTTTTGAGGATATTTTTTATTTCATTTGTTATTTTTAAAAAAATCAAAAACCCTTAATTTTGCTACTGTCTATCTTTAAAAACCCCAAAAAAATATTAAAACTCATTTAAAAATTCCACAAAAATTAGCTACTGTTTGCCTTGCTTAGTTTGATTTTCTAGCCAATTTTGGCTATTTTTCATTATCTAAAACACCTAAAAATTGAAAAACACCTAAAATCTTATAAAAATTCTAGTAATTAAATTAAAAATCCAAAAACAATAAAATTAGTGCCTAAATTTTCCTCATTTTGCCTTCTTTACAGGAAAATTACCTTCCAGCCATTTAGGGGCACTTAGATATTTTATCTAGGCCTTTTTGGCTCGGCTGGACAGTACCATTTATTTCAGTCACTGTTTGATTTTTAGAAAATTAAATAAACATCAGAAAATTCTCAAAAATTCACCAAAAACATAAAGAAATAGAAAACACATAAAAATATTTTTGTTTGAATTTTTGGTTGATTTTTAGTGCTTTAAATAATTTGTTGAAGTGTGTGTTTCTTTGTTTTTCTTATTTTCTTAACACATTAAAAATCCAAAAAAATATAAAATAAATTAAAAACCACTAAAAATATTTTGTTCTTTTATTTTATTCCTTTTTACTACTTCGTAGGCCGAGAGGCCAACCCGTGCTCCTTGAGTTCGACCCTGGTCGCTATACCAGGTTAATCCAATAGCAGGACCGCTATTTTGTGTTTTATCTGTTTTATCTCTATTAGTGGTTCATTTTTCTTGATTGATCGAGTCTGAGTGATTGAGGTCGCAACGACCATCTAGACACCTGGTTGCCTTAGTCACTTGGGGATTTTTCGATCATCAAAGGGCTAAGAGACAAATGAACGGCTTGTTTAAGTTTGACTAGATCCATACGAAGTATACTATAGGAACATGCATTCTTATTAATGTTTGGACCTAGCTATCGAGTCAAGCAACCTATATCTAGGGGCTCCAAACACACAAAACAAAGTAAAATAAAGGCGGAAAGCTCAAAACTTCAGGAAACAAAGAAAAGAAAGCGATGGAAAACTCAAAAAACCGCGATGAGGCCCCCAGGTGAACAATCACCCAGGCACTGGACCTCATTGTGAAGAGTAGAGTTCTATTAATTATTACATGCCAAAATATCTCTCTCACACATAAAATTACAAAAAAAATAATCTTAATTGCTTGAGGCATATCTGATTACCATCTCCTTGCATCCTTGGTGCACTCTTCAGCTGGTCGTGAAGTGAAGACCAACCTCCTCCAAGCTCGGCTGCCTTGTCTCCCTAAGAAACCATCCTCGCATGGCAGGCCCTCGCAACAAAGTCACAAAGAGATTGAATTAGTATACGCTCAATTAATGAAATAAAGCAGATAAGAATTAATCACAACAAAAATAAATAAATCAAGCATGGTGATCAATTGCAAAAGAAACAACTGCTCACAAAATCAATGATAAATCAATTTCTAAATAGGAATGACAACATATGATAGGCTACGCTCATTGCTCCCCGGCAACGACGCCATCTGATAACGCGGTATTTTGCGAGGGTCAAAATGTAGTGTCGCTGAGGCGACCGCTCACAAAACGCCAATTGATCAGCAATTAACCCACATTAAAGAATAAATCAATTAAGTCCCAAAACCGTGAATTAATATTTAACTCTACCACAAAAATGCATAGTGACTAAGCATGTAGAGGTCGAACCACAGAGCAATAAAATTGGGTAGCCCACCTTGTTCAAATACAACAGAGTCATCCTTGTATGAATCCTAACCATGTGGGTAATTAATATTATTATATTACTTATTATTTTTTCCTTTTTATTTTTATTTTTAATTTTGTATTTTGATTTCTCATTTTCTGATTTTATATTTTCTTTTTATATTTTATATTTTTTAATGTTGGAATATATAAGCAATATAAGAAAAGGGGTAATACAATATTTATAAAAATATGCAAAAATGCTCAAAAATTCAGAAATAAAATCTTTTTGGCCTTTTTATGATTTTTTACTATTTTTGTGATTTTTGGGTATTTTTTAAAATATTTTTGATATTTTTCAAAAATAAAATAATAGAAAACAAGGACTTAAGCTACTGGACAGAATTGAAATGAGGTTTAAAAATAAAAAATGATATCCAAAAATCCTCAAATCAATTTTAAATTATAGATAATAAAAGAAGGAAACTATAGAAACTTAATTTGTATTTTTAAAATTTTTTTAGGTTTTTTTAGATTTTTATGAAGTTTTTAGGGGTTTTCTTATTTTTATGGTTTTTGTTTTGAATTTTTTAGTGATTTTTGGACTGACACTAAAGTAGGATAAAAGACATAGTAGGTGATTTTTTTGGAATTTTTCTAGGTGTTTTACAATTTTTTTGTATTTTCTAAGCTAGACAGTAGCTAAAATGCATGTTTTTGATTTTTAATAAATATTAAAATGCAACAAAATGCAATGCAAAAAATATGGCGTGATAATATGATGCAACAGAAGCTTAAATAATTTTTTATGGAATTTTTGGTGATTTAAATATGCATGCAATAATTAGAAAGAATAAAAAGAAATTATAAGCCTAGCAGGGGTATTTTTGCAAATAAAAATAACTACAGGGCACATAGTGCAAAAATGCCACAAATATAACATGTGGTCTACAATATTAAGGACTAAAATGAAATACAAAACCCGCCAGGGACCCCCGCGTAAAATGACCACCACGTGGGACTACACGTGACCCGCACCCACAGGGACCAAAATGTAATATCAACAAAATTCAGGGTCCTGGTTGCAATTTCTCACAAAAATAATACACTTGAAATTTTATTTTATGGACTGAAGATATATTTACAAACCCACAGGGGGTCTTATGTAATTTAACCACCTCACGTGGGACGACACGTGAGGTGACGTGGACTGGACCTAAGTGTAATATGAAAACATACAGGGTGATACATGCAAAATGTCCACAATAAAATGAACTTCGACTTTTATTTACAGGACTAATCAATAAATACAAAAATATTGGGGTTAAATAAGAAATTTACCCCTTATTTAGGCGCTAATGGACGACGATGAAGATTCCACTTGACACGTGCCGCGCATCCGTCGGCTAATACCGGTTCGCAGATGAAGGCTTGAGATTAGATCCTCCTCGCTGATCGAACGGTGATGGCGACGCTTCATCTGACGGCTCTGATGGAATCTAGGGCATCCCTCCTGATCGGACGGCGATGAAGAGGTCTGGAAGAACAGGGGAAGAACTCGCGCCAGGCGAGCTTCGATCTTGGAGCGTGGGCTCCTCCGGGCTTCTCCCTCGCGTCTGAGGTGTTCTGGTCGTAGCTGGAGGCGTCTCGCAACTGCTGGTGGTCTTGGCATGGCTCCTGGAGGTCTAAGGAGGTCAGGTGAGGTCGATGAAGGTCGGGACCTCCAGGAGCCTCTTCCTGGATCAAATCGAGTCCCAAGGGGCTCGGTTCTTTGTGGTACCTGCACAGGAAGAACCAGGGGACCGAGGGCTATCTCCTTGACCCTGGGATTTGAAGCTTGGCTGCAAGATGAGGTGAAGCGGAGGAGCTCCGACGAACGACGGAGGTGGAGCTCCGATTCGCGAGGACAGAGGGTCCTCGGTTGAACAAATGGGATCGAGAGATGGAGAAGATGATGGGGAACGAAATGGGGTATATATGGGCGTTAGAACAGGTCGGAAACAGCGTGAAGAAATCGCCGGAGCGGAGCTCCGGCGAACTTCGATTTGGCTAAATTACGCTACGCTACTGCTCTAAAGACTAAACTAAGGACAGAATTGAAATGCTGGAATCGAAAACTACCTAAAGAACATAAAAGGCACAACTCTTATACTGGGGGCCTCCAGGGAGTAGGACGGATGCCGGAGCTCCGCCGCGACAAAATTACCTCTCCTCCGGCCGATTCGCGTTGCTGAAATGCTCCTCCTGTCACAAGGAACCTCCCAGGAACGGATTCGAGGCTTTTGGGTGGATGTAAATTGGCCAAATTTGTGGAGGAGGTCGAGGGCTCTTATCTATAGACATTCTGGTCGCCCTACTTGGCCCGCATATTCCGGCGAGTGCAATGATCATTTCCTCGATCCAACAAGCATGCGTGATAGATGGATGGTCCCTCTACAGATCTCGTGAAGGCGACGAGCGAAAATAAGGGACGAGACGCCCAGGAAAAATGGTGCAAGTCATGGAAAAAGCGAGGTTCAGAGGCGCCAGGTCCCGATGGGACAGTTGACCAGATGTCAACGAAGGCTGGCTCCTCATTGGTCCTCGTAGGCCGCAAACAGACAAAATAGGGAAACTTATTCGAAAATGATTTATTTAACATGATAAATGATTTTATTAGAATTTGCTTATAAAATGAAAAATGTGTATTAATTTATGTAGTATTTATTTATGATTTTTATTTAATTTTTTGGTGTATTTTGTTATGGTTTTATTTTAATAATGTATTTATGCATGTATTTGCATGTATTTTGTGTATTTTATTTTTATTTTGTACATTTTATTTTATTATTTTTTTCTTATTTTATAAATTTATAACTTATTTGTGTGAGTGTAGATATATTTTTGTTTAATTTTTATGAGTATATTTACATATTTAAATAAATAGCTATATGTATATGCATGTATACTTATAGGTATTTTACTTGTATTGTATATACATTTTATTTATTTAATGACTTTTATGGGTTTTTATTTTGGATTTGTATTTTTAATAAATTATTTGTAATATTTACAATTTAAATAAGATATGAAAGATTAAAAGACTGTGTTCCCTTTTATTCATGTATATCTATAACATAGGTATTTAGCCTATGTATTACATAGGCTTTTTTAATTTTACAAATTCTTTTTGGTTTTTATTCTAATTTCAGTATGTAGAAGTATTATGTATATTATTTACAAGATTGTAAAAATATAAATTTGTAAAAATAATGAACAATGAATAAATTGAATATTTTAATCAGGCAGACTGTACAATGAGGGCCAAAAACCTAACTTCCACAGATGATCTCCAAAAATTATGAAACCAATTTTATTAAATAGTTCTTGGAAAGCTATATACAATTAAAGGTGATTTGGGTGATTTTGAGTTTTTATTTGTAGGATATGGGTCTGTGAAGTTGAGATTCTGGATTTTTATTCTGCGTATAAATTGTATACTGTGTATCATTTTTGTGCAAACTCAATTTTGTAATTTTACTCACATTATTATCTACAACTTTCATGTACAAAATATTTTTATTTGATGAATGAGTGAATATATACAAAATAGGTGTCAAAAATGCATAAATAAATGAATAAATAAATGAGGTATTTATTGTATTATTGGCCCTTATCTCCCCCTACTTTATTCCTTGTCGACCAATTCCATGCTGGCCTTGGTCTCGAGGTTCGGGTCATAAAAGATTTTCAATATTTTATTCCTTTTTCTTTTCTTCTCTTTATTCTATATTTTTGGCATTGAAAACCTTATTCTATGTACAATGAATGCCACAAATAATGAATGCTTTTATAGACAAATTGATGCTATTTACATGCATTTGCTGGGGTTTTTAAGGCCAAAATGATAGAATAAAGGTGATGAAATGGAGATTCATCATGCATCCATTCGATACTTAGACCTTATTATAGTTGAAATTACAAAGCAACTTTTCATACTTTCTCAAAAATAGCCAAATTAGGGTTCTTCGTTACGAAGAACATAAAGTCAGGATTCTCAACGATCTCATACGAAAACCCAACAGCAAAAGGAAGGATTCCGTTAACGAATCGAGCTCTCTCTCACGTATGCAATGCTTTATCATGATTCTTTTTCAAAAAGGATGATTTATCGCTCCTGAAGCGATCAAATTTCATTTTCATATCAAAAATGTTAAAAACGTGCCAAGAACACGAAGAACGAACGAAGAACATGAAGAACGTGAAGAACACACGAAGAATGCGAAGAACATATTTTTCTCTTAATCAGCAGAGCTTTCCCTTAGATGTGGTAATATTTCTAGGAACATTTCTGCATGTTTTCCCCTTATATCGGGACATATTTCAATAAAAATTTCAGCATAGTTTCTCCTTATATCGGGATATATTTCTATAAAAGTTTCAATAGAGTTTCCCCTTTAATGGGACATATTTAAAAAATGGAAAGAATTTCCTCTATAAAATCACCAAGAGGGAAACAACAACGAATATGAAAGAATATAATAAAGCTGTAAAAGATGAAGAATCAGTAGACACCAGGCATCTTAGGTGAGTGAAGGTGTGACGAATCACAAGGTTCACTAACGTGCGTAGTTGCCCGCGACTAAGTAGGGTATTACACATATTTCTCCATCAAAATAACTATAAAAGTGGAAAAGAAAGAATATAACAATAAGACTTGGAAAATCGGTAGCCACCACGAGTCTTATGTGAGTGAAAGTGTGACGAATCACATGGTTCACTAACGTGCATAGCCGCCCGCACATAAGTAGGGTGTTACACAAATTTCTCCTTGAACCACAATAGAAAACGAATCGGAAAGACGGATAAATTGAAAACAAAGCTAGAAGAAGACGAATCGAAAACCCTAGCTCAAGTTCGAGCATACTTACAAAACCAACTAGGAGAGAATCGTATCTTCCTCCTCCTCGTTCTCCCGGCAGCGCTTCGCTAGCGCTCCTTCCTCGCCTCCCACTCCTCCTTCCGAACTTTCAACCCTAGCCCTAGGAGTGGTGGTGGTAATGGAAATTATAGAGAATGAATGGGTAGGGGGCTATTTATATGCTATAGAAAACCGCTAACCATGGTCAGAAAATCATGCTTTAGACCTTAACCGCGATTACCGGCCCATGGTTTTAGCCAAAACTTATCCAGAACTTAGGGCTTAAGTTAGAACTATCTAGAAGACTCTAGATTCGCTAATGACACTTAATTACCACTAATCACGATTAACTTTTACTAATCGTGATATAACTTTCACGGCTTACGTCAACTTTTGCTAACCATTGATTAGTGTTTGCTAATGGGCATTAACAATCCTCAATTCATCATTAGTTTCTTTAATCTTATTTAATTAGCCTTAATGACAATTATTAAGAGTTAATGACATCGTAAACCTCCTTACTTCCCTCTCTTCCGAAAATAATAACAAATCGAAACGAAGTCCGATTCACACGAAACAAATTCCGTTGGTATCCTCTTGACGAGTCGGATCTTATGATATAGGATCCGAGAGATGGTCAAGTTCAAGGCTTTACAATCATAACAATCTTAAAGGAAGTCTCGCCCTCGAGACTAGAAATGCAAGCATAGCAACCTTATAGAGGATTAAAACCGTAACAACCTTAAAGAGAATGAATGTCATTTCATTTATAATAAAGGTATATATAGTACATAGTGTTATCATTCAAACAAGTACGGATATTTTTCTCTCATTTCTTCCCCAGGTTCCCATGTGGCTTCTTCAAACTCTTTGTTGTACCACAACACTTTAACTAGAGGTACCTCTTTATTTCTCAACTTCATGATATCCCTGTCAAGTATATGTACATGCATTTCTAGGTATGTCAAGTCTGGCTCAACATGCAGATCATCATAGCTTATCTTATGCTTAGGATCCTTGATATACTTTCTCAGATTTGATACATAAAAAACATCATGCATTGCCAAAAGATGTGGAGGAAGTGCAGGTCTATATGCGACTTTTCTAATCCGTTGAATAATTTCAAAGGGATCCACGAATCTGGGTGCCAACTTCCCATGCAAGCCAAACCTCTGAACTCCCTTCACATGCGATACTTTTGGGAATATAAAGTCACTTACCTCAAACTCAAGGTCTCTTCGCCTGGTATCACTATAGCTTTTTTGGCGACTCTGAGCAGTTATTAGTATTTTTCGAGCAAGATCTACAGCTTTCCGTGCCTCCTGGAGTCTATCTGAATCATAAAGGTTCTTTATCGCAACCTCTTTCCAACACAAAGGAGTAGTACACCTTCGTCCATATAGTGCTTCAAATGATGCCATGCTAATACTTGCATGATAACTATTGTTATAGGTGAATTATGCAAGAGGCAAATGTTTCACGCATGATCCTTTCCATTCAAAGGCACATGCTCGTAGCATATCCTTTAAAGTCCGAATCATACGTTCTGATTGACCATCTATTTGTGGTTGATATGTTGTGCTCAAGCATAGCTGTGTGCCTAAGGTTTTCATGAAGTTCTCTCAACAGTGCTAGATGAATTGTGAATCTCGATCGGAAACTACCTCTTTTGGGATACCATGGAGACGGATCACATGCGTAATATATAACTCAACAAGCCGGTCTAGAATGGAATATAAGCTTATTGAAATAAAGTGTGCTACCTTGGTCAAGCGATCTATTATAACCCATATACTATCTTTACCACCAGTCGTCTGAGATAAGCCAATAACGAAGTCCATGGAAATGCTTTCTCATTTACATTCATGTATAGGGAGGGGTTGTAACAATCCCGTCAGTTTTTGGTGTGAAGCTTTTACCTGTTAGCAAGTGAAACATGAATTCACAAACTCAACAACATCTTTCTTCATTCCCGACCACCAAAAGTATGAATGAAGATCCTTATACATCTTCGTAATTCTTGGATGAATAGATAATCTAGAATAATGCGCTTCGCATAAATGTCTTTTCTTAGTTTAGGTGTGTTTGGTACACAAACTCTGTGATGGTTATATAGTAACCCATCTTATATCTGGAATCCCTCTATCTTATTCTTCTCAAGTTGTTGTCTAAGTCTTTAAGGACAGGATCATCCTCTTGTCCTTTCTTTATTCTATCCCATATCTCTAGTTTATATCGGTGAGGAATAGTTATGTATCAACACTACTATCAAATGATTTTCATTCACTCAACGTTGATAGTACTCCCCAGAAGCGGATAGCACACACCAACCCATGTGAATAAGTTCTTCTACTAAGGGCATCTGCTATGACGTTCCCCTTATCGGGGTGGTAGGAGATGGTGCAATCATAGTCCTTCAACAGCTCTAGCCACCGTCTCTATCTCATATTGAGATCCTTCTGATCAAACATATATTTCAAGCTTTTATGATCAGTGAAGATTTCAAAAGTAATACCGTAGAGGTATTGTCTCCATATCTTTAAAGCGAAAACTATAGCTGTTAATTCAAAATCATATGTCGGGTAGTTCTTCTCATGTGTCCTGAGCTGTCGCGATGCATACGCAACTACATTACCATGTTGCATAAGAAATGCTCCAAGTCCCTCTTTAGATGCGTCAGTGTACACTATAAACCCTTCACTCCCAAAGGGTAGAGTAAGGATAGGTGCAGATGTTAGGCATTATTTTAGTGTCCGAAAACTAGTTTCACATGGTCAGACCATATTAATGGAACTTCCTTCCAATTCAGCCTAATCATTGGCAATGCCATTCGTGAAAAGTCCTTCACAAATCTTCTATAATACCCAGCTAAACCTAGAAAAGATCGTATTTATGTGACATTCTTTGGGTGTTCCCAACTCATCACTGCACTGACCTTTATAGGATCAACTGATATACCTTCCCATAAATAACATGCCTAAGAAGGATACTTAGGACAATCAGAAGTCACATTTGCTATATTTAGCATACAGTTTGTTCTTCCTTGGTATTTCAAGGGCTTGCTGGAGATGATGTTCATGTGGGTACTTATCATTGGAGTAAATAAGCACGTCATTAATAAAGACTACTACAAAGTAGTCTAGGAATTTCTTGAATACTCTATTCACAAGATATATGAAAACTGTTGGGGCATTTGTTAATCTGAAAGGCATAACTAAAACTTCATAATAGCCATATCTAGTTCGAAAAGCCAGGATATCTGCATCTTTAATCTTCAACTGATGGTATCCAGATCTTAAATCGATATTGGCATACACACTTGAACCCTGAAACCAGTCAAAGAGATCATCTATTCTTGGCGGAGGATACTTGTTCTTTATTGTCTTCTTGTTTAACTGTCTATAGTCAATGCGTAGCCGTATTGACCCATCTTTTTTCCTCACAAACAAGACAGGTGCACCCCATGGTGAAGTACTAGGACGAATGAATCCTTTATCTAATCGTTCTTGTAATTGTACTTTTAACTCTCGTAACTCATCGAGTGTCATCCTATATGGAGGGATAGAGATAGGCTAAGTATCGGTTGTGAGAGAGATTTTAAATTCAATCTATCGCTTAGGTGATAATCTAGGTAGTTCCTGTGGAAATACATCAGTAAACTCGCACACTATAGGTACATCTTCTATCATTCTGTCTAATCCTGGTATAGTGGTTACATAAGCTAAATGGCCTCGACATCCTTGCTCTAACAACTGTTGTGCCATCAAAGTAGAGATATATTCAATATTATCATTGGATGTCTTTCCAATGAACTAGAACTCTATCAAGTTAGGAAGGTGAAAAGTTATGGTCTTCTGAAAATAGTCAAGGCATCCATGATGCCTTTCTAGCCCGTTCATCCCAAGAATGAGATCAAAGCCATCCAATTCAATTAGTAGCAGTAAAACATGTAACCGATGTCATGTTACCAGTACTACATGATTATCTAATATTTCTTGGATTATAAATACTTATCCTCATGGTCCCATGATCAGATAGGACTATTGTACTTCTACGGGTACTTTACCCAAAGTGGGTACTAACCGTCGAGCAATAAATAAATATGAAGTACCAGAATCAAATAAGACACGTACTGAAAGCCATGAATAGTAATGGTACCTCGTATGATCGTACCTGAATTGTAGGCTTGTTCTTCAATAACTGCTTTGAGCTAGCCATTAGGAATAGGCAAGCTAGAACCCACAACACTTTGTGGTGGTTGCTGTGTAGGAGACGCTCCTTGTGAGCCAGGACTTCTACCCTATATTCCTCCGCGTGTTGCTCCATTGCTCGGGGTGGATGGTATACTGTTAATTGGGGTTGATTTAGACTCCGAAACTCTCAACTTTGGACAGTCTTTCCTTACGTGGCATTCTTGATGACAGTAATAACACACGTTTCCTAGCCGTACTGAAGATCCAACCATAGTGATACTAGCTCCTGTTGTTGAGTCGCGGGGTATAGTGGATTTCTAAAGAAATCTCCTCTTATTGATAATTCCTGACCCAAAGTCTGAGGAGAGCTTATAATAGACCCAACTGGATGATAACAACTGTCTATGCGGTTATAATTCACCTTACGTTTGGATGGTCCACCAGAAAAGTGGAAGCTTCTTCTTTGGTGGTTTTCATCCATTTCCATCTCAGTGCGAGAGGCGATGTCCATGACTTCATCTACAGTGGTGGCTCTAAAACCTGCAAGTTTCTCTCTAAGATCTCCCTAAAGCCCACTAACAAATTTGGTGAGACATTCTTGTGGTGAAGCTTCTAGAGCTGGGGAGTAACGTAACAGCTCCATAAAGTGAATATGATAATCTCATACATTCTTAAAACCTTTGGTCAGAGAAGCCAACTTCCTCCTCTTTAGTTCTTTCCAATGGGAGGGGCATAAGTGAGCTCGGAACCTTTCTTCAAAGATAACCCATGGAACGAGATCTACTAATTTCTTAAAACCATCGTCTTGCGTAGTCTGTTAGGGAGTAATCAGCAAAGTGCAACCAAGTATCTGTTGGTGCATGTATTATTCTCAATATCCTGTTGACATCATCAAGCCATAGTTCTGCCTCAGCAGGTGTCTCTATGCCTTTGAATTGAGGATTTCCCTTTCGGTAATTTTCCAGTGGTTTTTGGTGTCTAAGAAGAGCTCTCTCTATTGCTCCTTTAGTTGGGATATAAGAAGACTCATTAAAAGGATGGTAACTAGATTCTTCCTCAAAAAGATGGACAAAACCTTCAATCCTAGCATCCTCAAGTCTAGATGCCTCAAGTCTCTCAGCTTGTGCATTAAGCCTTTCCTCTAATGTTTGCTGCTTTTACCCCATTCCTTGCAGCATTGTTATCATAACCGCTAATTGCCTATGTACGTCTTGGCCCGTCATGATCGTAGGATGAGTCAAGGTCAAAAGTTAGGTCCTATACATTTTTGCATGATGCACATAAGGGAGAATGACTTGTGAATGATACTATAGTCACTTACTAAAATCAAAGGATCTTAAGACAACATTAGTTTCTGAATACCCCTCATAGTTATCAATTACTGAGTAAATTATTGGAGTAACCGAACTCTGATACCAATCTGTAACGACCTTAATTCTGGGCCATCAGATCCTTCCATATCCGGATATGGTTATTCAGCAATAATTTATTTAGCAATCAAAACTAACATTCAGAAATAGACAACAATTAAAAATACTCAGAAGAAAGTATTTCAACACTTTTCCATTCACAAAATAAAGTTCACATGATAAATTGTCCCACTATAACCATTTGCATGTACATCAGCTGGAAGGAAACGTACAAAAAGATTACTAACTACCTTACATAGTAAAGCTACTATGGCTGGCTGGATGACTATGTTAGTTGGTTGGATTATTAAAGTCCGTGTGCTGGTTCACTGACACCTATTGAATCCATAATCATATGTTAATATATAACGAGTGATAAGCAACGAAGAAGAGAAAAGCAAACAAATGCGTAATTTTTCAAAACTTGTTATCACAAATAGATTCATTCATTCTCGTTAGTTTAATTCATATTCCTTTCCATTCTACGTCAGTGATTAGTCCAGGGAATTACATCACCACTATATGGATTTTGAAGTTGTGGACACTTCGTGATAGGAGATTACGTTGATATGGTGAGCTTATGTCGTCGCACGTCGCCTCAACCAATCCTTCAATATTACCCTAAAAAATCCTTTTCTTTTATTATTCAAGATCTCAAATCCTCAACCCGACAAACAATGAAGCACATCATCCTCGAGGACTCGGTAGCTTAAAACCTCATTATACCTTTAATCACATAAACCAGCGGCTTTGAGAACATGTTATCGTAACCCATCTGCTATCAAACCAACTGTGGAGGATACCTTTAATCACATAAACCAGTGGCTTTAAGAACATGTTATCGTAACCCAACCGCTATCAAACCACCCGTGCCTCTACATGACACGACAACATCTTCCGTCGTTCAACCCGAATATATTGGCACATGTTACCACACGTTGCACATCATTCATTTTGTATGCACTTATCAAAATAAGACAAATTGTGTACCACCTAGGTAGGATCACACCACTATGAGTTCCTTCCGACAAACCTACAGGTTGCATGCCCGACATGTAGTTCTACGCTCAATCATTTCTTAACGTAACACACGATCCTTTTCAGGATCCACTTAATACACATCAATTCCCATGATGTAATTCTTTCTTTAATTCTTCGATTTGCATAATCATCAACACTGAGTATAACCTCACATATATATTAATTTATATATTTATATACTCATATTTATGCTCATTTTAACTTCCAAAACCTAATTTTCCAAGCCACTGCATCAATTCGATGCTTAGACCAGTTGAAATCACAAAGCAACTTTTCATATTTTCTCAAAAATAACCAAACTAGGGTTCTTCGTAACAAGGAGCATAATATCGGAAACCTCAACGATCTCATATGAAAACCCAACAGCAAAAGGAAGGATTTCGTTACCTAATCGAGCTCTCTCTCGCGTATGCAGTGCTTTATCGTAATTCTTTTTCAAAAAGGATGATTTATAGCCCCTGAAACGATCGAATTTCATTTTCGTATCAAAAACGCTACGAACGTGACAAGAACACGAAGAACTAACGAAGAACACGAAGTACATGAAGAACACACGAAGAATACAAAGAACATGAAGAACATATTTTTCTCTTAAAATTTCAGCAGAGCTTCCCCTCAGACGGGATGATATTTCTAGGAAAATTTCGACAGAATTTCCCCTTATATCGGGAAATATTTATATAAAAATTTCAGGAGAATTTTCCCTTATATCGGGATATATTTTTATAAAGATTTTGGTAGACTTTCTCCTTATATCGGGACATATTTAAAAAACGGAAAGAATTTCCTCTATAAAATCACTGAGAGGGAAACAACAACGAATATGAAAGAATATAATCAAACTGAAAGAGATGAAGAATCGGTAGACACCACGCATCTTGGGTGAGTGAAGATGTGACGAATCAAAGGATTACTAACGTGCATAGCCATACGCACCTAAATAGGGTATTACACATATTTCTCCATCAAAATAACTATAAAAGCGGAAAAGAAAGAATAGAACAATAAGCAATGGAGAATTGGTAGACACCACACGTCTTAGGTGAGTGAAAATGTGATGAATCACATGGTTCACTGATGTGCATAGCCGCCCGCACTTAAGTAGGGTGTTACACATATTTCTCCTCGAGCTACAAAAGAAAACGAATAGGAAAGAAGGGCGAATAAAAAATAAAGCTAGAAGTAGATGAATCGAAAACCCTATCTCAAGTTTGAGCATACTTACAAAACCAACTAGGAGAGGATCGTACCTTCCTCCTCTTCGTTCTCCCGACAACGCTTCGCTAGCGCTCATTCATTGCCTCTGACCTTTCGACCCTAGCCCTTGGGGTGGTGTGGTAATAGAAATTGTAGAAAATGAATGGGTAGGGGGGGCTATTTATAGGCTTCAGAAAACCGTAACCATGGTTTAAACTTAACCGCGGTTAGCGACACATGGTTTTGTCTCATGATTTTGGCCAAAATTTATCCGAAACTTAGGTCTTAAGTTAGAACTATCCAGAAAACTCAAGATTTTGCTAATGACGCTTAATTATCACTAATCTGGTTAACTTTTACTAATCACGATTTAATCTTTATGGCGATTTAACCTTTATGGCTTACGTTTAACTTTTGCTAATCATTGATTAGTGTGCTGATGGTCATTAAAGATCCTCAATCCATCATTAGTTTCTTTGATCATATTTACTTAGTCTTAATGGCGACCATTAAGAGTTAATTTCTTCTTAAACCTCCTCACTTCTCTTTCTTTCAAAAATCATAACCAATCAAAATAAAGTCCGATTCACACGAAACCAATTCCATTGATTTGATCCAAGAGATGACCAAGTTCAAGGCTTTATACTAGTTGTAGCAGAGATACTAGTAGATGCTGAGGCTGCCACATCTGAATGATCTCCTGAAGATGGTGAAGCAGAAGTAGGTATAATTAGGGGTGCACATGGATCGAACGAAATCCATAAGCCGATCCAATCCGATATTTATTGGAGTGGATTGATTTGGTTTATTATTTTAATGGATCAGATTGTATTGGTAAAATCCATTAAAGTATGGATTGGATCGGATCATTATCAAAATCCAATCCGATCCAATCCGTTGATCCGTTAATATATATTTATATATTTACATGTATAAATATAATACATACATAATATCTATTTTCACCCAACCGTAATTTCCAATGAAGCTATAATCAATGTCATCATTGCATATTTGTTCGGTACAAGTCCTATTGACACCCCATCTCTTTCTCTTGAAAATCAAATGCTAATCTCAAAAATAATAAAATATGATTATAAGTTGTAATATTGTGAACCCGCTTTGGCCATTCCCCTCCAATTCCCTCCCCATCTCATTTCACTCTCATTCGCCAACATCTAACTATTAGTTCCCTCTCCCACTTGGCCCACTTTGATGGCTCCTCTCCTACACAAGATTGTCCCCCTCTAATACAACGGTGTCACCCTTCCTTATGATATTGCCACATATCTCACACATTGTCGTCCCTCTCCAATGTGATACCATCTGCCCTGAGCGTGTTGTAACTCGGTTGATCTCCATTAAAAGAAAATAGATTTGAGATAGTTGCTTAGTACATGTATTTTTTATTCTTGGTCCTTTTATGTGTTCCAGCTTGCAATCTTACCCATGTATGAAATTAGATCAGCTATATATTGAGATGTACCATGCCATCTAAGCACAAACAAGTATACTTGAATTTTTTTCCTGTTTAAATTGTATACGAATTTGATTCACGTTTTAATAAAAAATATATATTTCGACCAAAAGTACTAATTTGACAAATAAATTCCATTTCAACTTTATTATAAATGAGAGGATGGTGTTTAATTGATGGGTTATATTAACTTGATTTTGTCTTGGATACCCAATCGAATGTGAATGTTTTATGATTTTTGTATGTTGATGATATGTTATAGTGCCTTTAAAGGTGTTCTTGGGAGTGTTTTGATTTTGACACAGCTTAACAGTCTAAACTCACCATGATCTCATCAATATCTATACAAAGAAATCGTACTTTTTGTTATCTAACTAGTTATCCACATTTGGTAACTTGCATAGTTCATATTTGAATCATATGTCGGAAATCATTTACAAATAAATATACTAATACATCACCGATAAAAAAAGAAACTTAGATACCGAATTTAATATAATCCTTTAGCTTCATCATGTAGTATTCCACTTTTTATAGCAGATTAATGGAATCCTTCAACTTTATTTGATTGTGTACTATTTAAATATTCTTTTTAATATATCTATCCATATTATCAATTTTGAAGTCATAATTTAAAAGTCGAAGGCTAGTGTGCTATAAAAAAACAAACATTACTGGGTAAACTACCAAGCAGAAATATGTAAGTATAAAAAATCCAATCCAATCATATCCGATCTGCAATCCGATGTATTGGATTGGTTTGGATTCTAAAATTTGATGGATTGGATTGGAAAATGTTAAAATCAGTTAAGGTTGGATTTGGACACGGATTAGGCTAAAATCCGATCCAATCCGATCCATGTGCACCCCTAGGTATAATCTTCCTCAGTCTGGCCACGAGGTGATTAAACCGCTGATTTAAAGTAGAAGCAGCAAGAGACTCAATATGTTCTGTTATGCAGGCTGATGCCAGGAAACCATGCTTGGAATGTGACGTCCCGCCCCTCTGGCTATCGAAATCGTCGAGACGAGAGCATCGGACCTACGGTCCAAATACACCCACGATCTATAATACTCAGCAAACTATCTTATGTACATTAGATCAACATTTGGAATATATATAATAACATGAGAATAATATAAAATGGAAATTAAAATGCAACATCCATTCTAATTGATAATAATCATCAAGTCCATGTCCACATAAATGAGATACAACATATAAATTTGTAAAAAAAGTTCTTCAAATTTCTCATTACATTGCCTCTCAAATAGAATATGAAATATTGCAGGAATAAATATACTCTGAGTATGAGGCACCCTGTTCGGTGCAAGTATGACGCAGAAAGTTCGATCTCCTCAAAAGCTGTTACTATTGCAGCTGCAGCTCAGCTACACCTGTTGGGTTCACACAAGGGTAACGTTGTGAGCAATTGCCCAATAACAAGAAAAACACTATAATAACTAATGTAAGGGTAGGCAAAGAATGTATACTCAACTCTATCAAGTGGCATATGCATGTATTGTAGAAATTGAGAAAGAACATCAAGTCATTCTAATTCACATTGTATCATATAATAATTGATTATATTTTTATATAATAATCATTTAAGTACTACCATAATGATCTTGATCTTTCTACAAGTTGGTTAGAATCTACAACGGTATAAGATTACGATTTCTAGCATCCGATCATTTATCACTTCTCATATTATTTTAGCGCACGCAAGTATACGGCTCGCAGGCCTCCGCTACGCGGGAACTTGATAGTCATCTTGAGTAATTCTCAACGATCTCCTTTTTATCAGACATGGAAAGATCACAATCCCAAATCTCCAACTTCAAACCGCATCCCGGAATAGTTCTCACAATAATAATATTCGAAATAGAATTCAAAGCGGCCATATCAAATTTTAAATCGAGTCTTAAAATCGTGTATAAGTGAGAAATCAAGAATGTCAACCGTTGTCACCTGCCTACTCCGTCGAGTGACTCCGGATACAACCGGGATGTTAGGTGCAACGTCACCCAACTCATTCGTTGGGATCACGATCTTCAAGTACCCAAGGTCCAAGGGTGCATGGCCAATTCCTTGAGGCACCAAACTCCATCTATCCAATCGTTGTGAAATTACTCCTATGAGATGATAATTACTACTAACACAATCAGCACCTGCGAGCTATCGGAAAATTCAAATATCTAGAATCACCAACTAATGTCACAAATAGGTCACTTGAGACCTTCCGCGTCGTTGGTAGCATTGGTTTCTAGTGAGAAATGGGCCATCATTATTATAAAGAATGGTGCTACATCATGATTGTTATATCTTTTAGTAGATGGATATCTCTGGACATAATGTTATTTACAAAATAATAAATTTTGGAGCTATTAAACTTGTGTAAGCTTCTAGAATGGACAATACAGGTAATTAAACATATAATAATTACCAGGAACCTTTTTCTTATTCCATCATACATCATTATCATTAACTTCCCAATGGAATGACATTACTTACGGAAGATGTAACTATTTTAATAAATACCCATTATTATATCAGGTAAATTTTGGAAATCATCTAACCTAAAGGCACAAAAATCTTCATACAATGTACATGAAAATTAGGAGAAGGCATAAATATGACCCAACATAGACTCTCTGTTGTGGTTATGATAACAAAATAAACACACTAATAATGAACTATATATCAAATAGTTGTACGGTCTGCATTAACATTTATTCCATCTCATAAATTGAGGTTAAGGGAAGATCACCAGGTTTTTAGCAACGCTTAACATTCTTACATAACCTTCACTAATTTTCTTTCCACTATATGTCATGCAACGCGGTTAGTGGCATTCTCATTATAATTGAAATGCTATTTCATGTACACATGCTACACCAACTTCATGTCATATTTTCTTCCAATCACTATGCGTGACATCTCAAGGAATAAAGCATGTCAAAGTTATTTCATGTATATGGAAACAGATTAAAGACACATGCCAATCTCATGCGTATGATCACGTGTTTCTTATGAAAGGACATGGCATACCCATATTATCCATACACATGATATCTATATATCTATGTCTCTGTATAGTACTAACTAGTGGGGATCCCGTACTTTGCACGGGAAGGTTTCTTGACCTTTTGTATTTTTCATGTTATGCTTCAAATATATCATTTAGCTACAGATATTTTTGAAGATTTCTGTTGAAATGAACATGTCCTAGAACTAACGATATAAATCCCCAAGCAAAATCTTGAAAGAATAATAGTACATAAGAAAAAAATACAACATTAAGCAACAGAAAATCTTTATTACTTTTTGCAATAGAAAGAGTCATGACAGATATAAATCGGAAGACACAAATAAATATTCATCACATTCTTTTTGGTGACTGTACCGTGTAAAGCACATGTTTTGCACGGGAATTGATACAAATTAATGTCGAAGGAGACATTTAATATTGTTGGTATCTTCAAAGGTATTTAAATACTGACAGATCTGCAAATATAAATCTTTAATGAATAACATGTAAGAATCATATAAAATATCCACTAAGAATCATACAGAATATCCACCAAATTGGGTAGAATAAGTATATATTTTCTTAATATGGATTGTAATAATGAATATTTCATAATCTCTAGATTGGCTCCACTAAGCATATGTTAACATTTTCAGACATCTTCATGCAATCTGTATGATGATACTGTCATTTGAGTATCATCATTCCCTGCCAGTTCGATTCCTCCAAGTCACTCTATTTTATACTTCATTGTTACTTTCCTGTTGTTTGCAACCAACCTCCGACTACTACCGCCTAGAAGTTTGACCATCACAAGTAGCTCCTTATAATGGTGCACAAAGTCTCCTTATAATAGTGCACAAAGCAATTCACCTGCTCTGCTCTATTATGTTACTTCTAAATATGCACATTGAACAACTTTACGATTAGATTCCACATTTGATAAATCTTCTGCTTCATGACATCCTCAATCTCAGCCTGAAATGTTTACAAATATGAGAACGATTACTACAAAATGAATCTCAGCATCATACTTTTTAACTGGGAAAACAAACAATTCATACGATCTCTCTTAGGTTTACCCATCATCTGCTTATCCATGGCATCGATAAAGCTTCTCACCGCTCACTGTTGTTCATCTTGAGTAGTTCCCATTTTGTGTGGATGCACACATAATGCCGCTTTTTAGTGGCCCATCTCATATGAGAACACTTGCCCCTTTAAGCGATTCAAAAGCACAACATCGACTGCCCCTTTCAGTGATTCAAAAGCACAACATCGACCCATCATCGTAAACAACAACCTCCAATGTGAGATTTTTGTTGCTAGTAATCTGACCTCGTCTTTTTTAGCCTCAATTCTCATTCTAGTATTTCGTTCATTTCTTGTTCTTTCAAATATAAGCTTTTTGAAAATGTTTAAATTCACTACCATTGGTGTTAAATTCAATCATCCTTTTTTTTTTACATGTGCTTTCCCATCTCTAGAGAGGATGACAACATTCTTTTGAGGGAGAAAAACATGAGGTAACACATTTTAATAATAAAAGGATTGACCTATTTTTGTATGTATTCTTTCTCCTACATGTTGACTTCTACCATTGTCATCAGTACTCGTTCTTGTCCACTCGTTCTTACCAAGGCAAGTGCTCATGTATTCATGTTGATTTTATTCCATCCTCATATAGCTTATTGCATTCACAAATTGTCTGTGAATCATTTGTCGAGGTCATTATTCCCTTCATCAGGTGAGGCATCCATCTAAATGCACCACTCGAATCTCATCATCTAAAAATCTCAATCCTACCAACCATCATTGATCAGAACCTCAGATTCCATTACGACATCGTAAGATCCCTCATGCAAATGACCCAAAGTTACAACCATTGTCTTGCGGTAGAGGTGGGGCAAGAGATGACCTTACCAATTCAAAACCTACATGCCACATCACAAAATCCTCAAAATAGAGCACCGACCCACTTCAAAACTCTTTCTCGGTCATGCTTGGCCTTCGACTGTCTACCAACTCTAAGCATCATCAACCGACCTCACTGAAGTACCAATCAAATTGCAGCTTGAACTTGCATGCCACCATCGTGACAATCCCATTAGGTTTTGATGCATGGTCGAGCAGCTATGCTACTCGACCCCATGTTCGCTAGAATAATCGTGCAATCCCCTGGGTGGGTGCTACATCATGGCAGAAGAGGTAAGTACAATTGGTAGCAGAGGTAAGGCATGATTTATGTTTATCTAACTATACTAAAGAAAAAGATCCGGACCTGAAAAAGGTCGAGCATGACTAACTGACGATGTTTCTAAACATGGGCATTGGTCCGTGCTCATCAACCTCTACCTCCTTGATGTAGGGAGAGTCCATCCTCGGGTGGTGTCAATTGTGGAGGGCACGGTCGACAGCATGACGATGGAGGCGGCAGCCTCATGAACTGGGTCGATGGTAGAGGCACGCAGAGGAGGAGTCAATTTGGATTCTTACGGTGCAAACGTAGGATAGAGTCGTCCCACATGGAGGCATAGGTATAGAGAATGGCGAAGGAATGAATGCTATATAGTGGAAGTCGACAAATAGGGTTGTGTGGCTTGGTAGTGAAGGAATCGGCGTGGCGTATTGGTGAGGGAGGTCGAGATAATCACCCGGCGCATGGCATTTCACACTGCCTTCAATGCAGACCATCGAGATAGGAAAGACATGTGTTAGTCTTCGAGTGATGCATGGTGTCTTTGATGACTGCCACGTTCATCTTGCTTCAAAAGCCAAATAAAAAACAGGATGGACAAGTACGTATTCAAACACATAATTAAATCAAATTAAAAGAAATGTTTAACAATAACTTGTGTACCATTGGGCTTAATATATAATGCAAATTTTATTAAGCAATTCTCGTGGAGATTGGCCATGAACAGTGCCTACTCCACGGGCTTTCATATATTGTATGATATTAACTCAATCAATTTACTCAACTATTTTTTTAATCAGTAATCCTTCGTATCACCTGGACAGGAAAAAAATCCAACATACATTATAAGATGATTGGCAGAAGTATATCAGAAGAATTAATATTCGAGGTATGCTTGGTTTCATTAGTTCCATTCAAGATAAAGATAACATTATTAGTAAAATGCATCTCGCACTAAACAATATGGATCCCATAAATTGTACCACAATGATTTTTGTAGCTCTATTTGTTCAAAAGTGGGACCGTAAATCATGTGAAATCAATCACGAGGGAAAAACATCGTTACTAGTATATGAATCACATCATAAGAACAATCAAGGTCTAAGCATGTTCAAGTCTATGGGAATAAAAATATGTGGAAACCAACAACAAGAGGGGGGTATTTATCGTTACCTCCGAGGATGTTCCCTCGGGATCTTCTCTTGCTTGTAAATGATATTTTCGTCGCTCAATCGTAATACGAATGTACGTACAAAGGCAACCTCGAGCTTTCCTATGTGATGGCGGTCACGGATATTTGATCGGAGCTTCTTTTCTGACGTCGACGATGACCCTTCGATGATTAATCCGGCCAAGGTGGTGGTGCTCCAATGAAAGAGAAGGGTAGTGGTGGCTAGGGTTTGGAGAGGGTAGCCTACCATACCTTATTTATAGGAGGATTAGTGGAAATGGATCCAAATTCGGATCCGATTCAGATCCATGTATGGATCATGATCATCCAACTTAAAATATTGATATCTTGAGCTAGGAATGTCAGAAATGGGTGTTCTTGGGCTCGTTGGAAAGATCTCTATAAGATCTACGAAATGACATAATTATTTGATTTTTTGGATATCAAAAATACACCATATTTTAAGATAAAAAAATATGGGATTTCACATGGAATAACATGTCTCCTCGGTATGACATAGACGATGACAAAAAGGGCAGGGCAGACAAATGTGACCTCCTCTACCACGAGGTCCGCGTCCATGGAAGGTAGAAGAGCCTCATCTTCCTCGAGAAGCTGCCATGATCGAGGAAGTCTGGTTAGAGGCTATGGATGGAATAGTAATCCTGTTGAACCTGCAGAACGCTTCCTCTATGGGAGGAATAGTGGCATCTGCTTAAATCTGGGAGCGAGCAACAACATATTCATGGTTAAGGGCAGCTAAGAATATCCCAAATATGGTAGCATTCCTATAGGTCTTCTGTTGCTCTGGAGTCGTCGTTAGATTCATGAAACTATGGAGCTTCTCAAACATCCCATGCAAGGATTTATATAGTGAATGCAGAGGATGTCCGTTATGCTTGATAGTGAATATGTCATGCTGGAGTTGGAAGATCTTTGTCATGTTCCTCATTTGAGATTATGTTACTGCGAGGATATCCCATGTCGCCTTCGGAGTAGGCTGATGTAACACATCATTGACGATCTCAATCGTCAATGTACCGTAGAGCTAGACTTTAGTATAAGCGTCGTCCGCCTCCCACAAGGCATTTACCTCGGTCTTCTCCACCGGCTCCTCCTTGATAAGAATATGTTTCTTACCATTTGACTTCATCAGGCTCATGAACTGCATAGCCCATGGCTCATAATTTGTCTTGTCTATTTTGAAAATAGGCGATGGGCCTCTGAATGCGCCTGTGACAGGTACATTGACTTTGTTCTCAGACATATTGCCGGATGTAGAAGTCTAGGATTTTGTAGACCAAAGAATCAATGTCTACACAAACATACGTGGATTTGAATACATATGTAGACTTATGCACCCAAATCCATTAACCAAATGGAGATCCCGACGCCGGTTTGTGTAGGCTCAACACACGAAAAGGGGCTACGCGTAGGGAGCAACCAATAGTTGGATGGTGCATAGGGAGGCACAAGCTGCACATAGGCGACATGGCGCACGAGGAGCCAGGGACCGATGTACAAAGGCGATGCCTGGAGGTGAGAAGCGATGCGCGGAGGCGAGAGGCGACGCCCGGAGGCCGGTGTGTGCCCGGAGGCAGGTGCGACGTCTGGAGGTGGGGGCGGCACGCGACAACGGGTAGGGTTAGGGTTTTGGATACAAGAGCTCCATTCTAGGACCGTCGCTCTGATACCATGTTGGAGAAAATACGAAAGTTGTTTATTCCTGAAACCCTAGTCTCTCTTATATAGAGGAGAGAACTATGAGCAAATTACATAAGATATGCATACAAAAATAAAATAACCAGAAAGATACATAGGAACGTAGAAATATCTCAACATATTTAATGTCGGTAGTCTGCAATTTTTATTGGTATTTTCAGATAGTCGTGATATAGGATATCGTCAACGTGCAACAAAATCACCAACATAAAATCCCCAATTGTCATTGGAAATACAAAACTACATGTTTAAAAACATTGTCCATGTCGATTTCTAAACCACCACCGATGAAAGAACAACCACCGGGTTAGCAGTAAATGTCGACGGTCAAGACGTATTACCGGTGGTTCCTTCTCATCAACGTAAATGCCATTAATTATCGCGTCAGTTAATGACACCAGGCGTCTACCGACGGTTGTAGAACTAATGTCGAAGAGTTACGACTATCGTTGTTATAACATAAGTGATGAGGTTGGCAGATGTTTCATCGTCGATTAAATAATCGCCGAAGTTAATGGAAGACCGTCATCACAAAACCATCATCGTGGTTATTTTTTACACTAGAGATTAGCCAATTGGTGTGAAGATAGTGTAGCACGGTGGTTTGTAGACTGTTGAGAGAAACCGACAATCGTCGAGGTATAAGTTTCACCAGTGGTTGTTTAGTAACCACCGCTGACTGAAATTGTCGATGAATATATCAAATTCAGAGTAATAGTAAAAACAACTATATCGGTTGTCAATAACCGTCGAGATCATTTAAGACTATCGGTGTAAGTCTAAATGTTGTAGAAACGATGCCGACGGTTCTTATATAAGTATCAAAAGAGGACAATTCTCACACTTATGATTCTCCACTCCTCTTCTCCTCCGTCGCCCGAGCCCTGCCTCCCATTCTCACGATGCATGAAACCCCGACGTCCTCCGCTCCTGTCCTCCCATCATCGGAGCCTCGTCGTCCTCGCTCTTGTCATCGGTGCTCTTGAAGGCATAATCCTTACTTCATCCATGCAGATTAAACATGTCAGTCGACAACCCGATTGCTACATTTCTATTCTTTGCAACGAATATGAGTGACGAATCTATCAATGCATAATAGCACTGGGAATCATAAGGATGCTCGATGGTCTCATCATATTTCTGTTCGACATGGCATGTAAAATTCATTCTTCATGGTAGACCTATCTAACACACACATAGTAAACAATCACTTAGAGTTAAAATAGTGATAACCTAATAAATGAAATTATATAAGTATTGACATCAAGTACATGAACATTCAAAATATTATAGGCATTACCATACAAGCACTAACACTCGCACTTCAACACACACACATACAAATTGCATTTCTATAACCCTCGCACTTTAACACACACACATACAAATTGCATTTCTAATTCATATATGACAAGAAAAATATATATTACAAAAAAAATCATATTTTTTTATCATATTTTATCCATCATCCAATAAGACAATATCTTTCAGGTATTTCAACAAAGACCTACGTTAATCCATTTCAATAACATACATACTCAAATAAAAAACTAAGCTATTAGATGGGAAATTTAAAGGACAATAGATACACCTAAGGAATAGGATGATGAGATGAGGGAGACGCTCGCTGGTGGTTGGAGATGTCAGAGGAAGAGCTTCTCTACGAAGGCGGAGGCTCCTCTTCTACAAAAGGGTTGAGAAGGAGGATGCAGGAGAGGATGGGATGGGGGAAAGAGAGGAGGAGATGCTGTCAGAGAGGGAGGAGGTCGGACAAAAGGAGAAAATAAGGATGAGAAATGAGTATGCGACCGCTAGTTGTAGTAAATTGCTCGCATTGATTAATGCGATCACAAACCCACTACTTGTGGTCTTCAGTGTAAGCTAATAATACATTGGAATTCTTGCAGTGTTGAGTGAACTAATTTTAAGAGTCATTCAGGAACAAGTTTTTTGTGGTGAAAGAACTAATAGTGATTTCATTGCATGCAACGCTTGTATTTAAATTTTTGTTATCACTAAGAGACCCAGCCACGTTGACTTATAAATATGATTATCGCATTCGAAGCAGCGTGACATGACATTCTTCCAGCAATTGGTACATTGCAGACATCAAAACATGTACTACATGCAAACGCATCATTTTAGGGATGCAAACAGTTACAGATATATGTGTATTCTATCCGTTACCATATTCATTTTATACAAATTTTGACATCCGTATCCGTATCTATTTTAAAATAATTACGGATATGGATATTATTTTGATATTCACAAACATATGTATCCGTATCCGTATATTTATTTTCGTATGTAAATATAGTCATAGATTTATTTTTAACCATATATAACATAATTCTATACATTCTTTTACCATATTTGTATATTTTTTATGATACAAACACATTTAGTAAATTTATATAATGTATTTTTTCCAACTCATATATATTTAAGTCGATTCTATAGTGTATTTCTAACATTACTCGTATGCGACCAGTATTCGTTTTACATCCGTAATCATTTTTTAAAAATATGTTAGGATAGTTTTAATATCCGTAAATATCCGTATCCACATCATTATTCATATTAAAAAATGAATAAAAATACAATAATACCTATATTTGTATCCGTATATGTGCGTTTGCATCCCTCGGCGATGTTTGATGTGTGGTCGTATATAATTCAATTCCATAATCTATCTATCAACTAATAGCACGCGAAAATCTATACTCTATACTAAAGCTGGGACCCCAACCCCAGCTTTAGCCACGTGGTCCCATTCCCATACTTCCATGCTTCCCGCCCTTTGCCTTCCGTTTATTTCTTTCCTCCGTCGGTCCTCTTTCAGATATCCTCAAATCTGACACGTCCATTTCCATCTGTCCCCTTTTAATTCCCCTTAAATGGCAGCTGTCCTCCATGCACCTCTTCCTTCGTAACCCCACAAAAGTTTCCGCCCTATTCGGTTTCCGCTGTATTCCTTTCACCGCCGTTATTCTGGCCGTTCTTCTTGCTTCTGGAGCCCGCCTTCAAGGTTCTCTTCGTCCGCCTCCATCGTTTGGATACCCGTTCTTCTTGCTTCTGAAGTCGGACTTCAACGTTTTCTTCGTCCGCCTCCATCGTCGGAATCGGTAAAAAGGTATCGACATTTCCCCTCTCTGCGGCTTGGCTGTTGCTTGTATGTAACTAACAGGAGGCACGCTAGTTATTAGAACAGTTTTGACATAAATATCTTATGTATATTTATTACTTATAAATATACATAAAATAAACAAAAAAATATAATTTCACATTTTCTATAAACTAAAATATGATCTCATGTTCTTGTGCTTTTGAATCAAAAGTACCGGACAGAGAAACCACCCAACCTCTCACAACGGTAATGAAAGTCGCTTGAACATGAGTAACTCCTTTTTTATATTTTATGTCTATTTTTATATGAACCAATACGTCCATTCTCATGTGAACCAATTCTTTTATATATCTTGTCATATTTCATCATCTCATAAATATGAGTAATAAATCTAAGAACATATCCATTTCATGTTAAAATTCTTTGATCTTTTATTTATTTTCGAATACCTATTACACAGATGGTGTGATTTGATTTTTTTTCTTGTTTTTTAGCTCTTAATCTTATGAGAAAGAGACGATTCAAGATAGAAATAAAAAAGAATTATTGACTTATAAATGCAACAATTCCTTCTGTTATATATTAGAAGACTTGGCTTGTATTACATCATATACTACATGCTGACTCAGAAACTATAATGAACTATAAGAGTTCATGAATTATATTATAAATTCAATAAATATGCAAATAGTTACCAATAACCAAAGGTTCTTAAGGTGGATCACGAAATATGAAAAATGTTAGATAAAATATACCAGATACTAAATACTTACTTTGCTATCCATCATAATTCTAAGTTTTTAAAAGGACGCTCTGTAGAGGAATAAGGGAAAGAGATAAGAAATGATAAAGTATGATAAGATACTATTTTTGTTCGATTGGAGGGAGCAAATAAGGAGGGATAAGTGGTAGTTCTTTGCGATTCTCTATTCAGCAAGGGGAGAGGATAATGAGGGATAACATGATCATGTTAGATAAGATGTTAGGTAGGTAGTAGTTATTTGTATTTTTTTGAGGGAGAGGCCTATCACAGAGGAATAGCGAGGGGAATCTTATTCTTCATTTTGACCTCAGGATCAAAACATTGGATCGTCTATGGAGGGAGAGGAATGGTATTATGTAACTACAAGAAGATTGACCTAAAATAATGAAAATTTTTAATATATGTTGTCATATCTTCCGTAGTTAAATATATAACACCGAATATTATCCATCACTCACTTCTTTAAATTCGCAATGAATAGTGATATTCATTGTCATGTTCCTCGCAATGAATCATATAGCAACGGTTATTCATTGACTTTTTCGTCTAATCATGGCTAAATTTAGCAACGATAAGTGTGAATTTTAACAAATAAGTCAAAGGAAAAATCATCATTTTATGGACCTTTAACAACGTATATGACATTCGTTGCTAATTATAAGTACAAAAGATTATTTGTCAACAAATAATATCCATTGTCTTTACTCGTATAATGGAACGTTGAATAGGCACTGTAGTTGCTACTGTAGCTACAATCTACAATGTTAGTTTGTAAGTGATCACATTATAATTACATCATTCTCGACCCATGAAATCGACGGAACTTCAAGAATCAGAAATAATTTTTACGTATAAACACTTGAACACTAAAATAATTGTGGTGTCTTTCCCGAATATGGAAAATCGTCCCCAATCCGGTAGAACATGCACATATTTTGTAATTGTAAGAAATGATACAATGAGTGTTTTGTAAAAAATAACAACTATATGTAATTAGTATTTTCTTAAAATACAAGTTCTGAAATATAATAAACTATACAAGTCCTCAACTACAACAAACCATACACTTCTAAATATGCTAAAAATTATGCTATTCGTGGGCGTACATGTAATTAAAAGACTTACATGTGTGTATATAATTAGATACCTTTACAGGGGTATAAAGGTAAAAAACCCAACAAATTTAAAAGGAGACTTCTCTAGACTTTTATATGCAACATCCCAAAAGGGATAGGACTTGATTTACAATGAAACTTTTTTTAAAAGAAAAAGAAAGGTAATATATCACTCAAAAAGACAGATTAACATATCTTCATCCCAAGATTAATTGGACAAGACTTGATTTATAGTACAAAGAAAAAATATCTCATATTGGAGAAAATTCAGAAGCTCCCAATCCCAACATAATGGGAGATTTTTTTGAGAAACTCTTTCCCTATGTTTTATGTTTCCATCTTTGTCAAACATACCTAACGAGAGAGTCATCGGAGAAGACTTCTTTTTTAGGGGTTTTTATTCAATACAAGAGAAACAAACCATGAAATATATGCACATTTTCTCTCCTTAAAACCATATATTTTAGCATGTTTACAGTTGAATGGTAGGAAAAAAATATAATAAAATCAATAAATAAATAGGTGGGGATACTTCTATATAGTGCACAATTAATGTTGTAAATCATGGTTACCACAAAAACAAATTTAAAAATAAGTAAATATTTTTTAAAGATGAGAATTATATAGATAAGAAGCAAAGATTACATCCCAAACCCCAAAGACTCAATTTATTGTTGAAAGCCCCCAACACAATCACAACTCAAACTCACTAATGAGATATCTAGTAGAACCAAGAGGCGACTAGGAGCCCGAGGGACACGACCAAGCCCATGAACGAAGGGAGCGCTTCGAGGGCAGCCCCCGCTGACTTCGGGGCCTCAGCGGGGCTAGGGGGGTGGTGCTCGTGGCCTTCATGGGCCATCGCGAGCGAGCCCATCAAAGCCACGATTGCAAGGACCACAAAGGCAGCATGAGGCGAGATACCCTTGAACCCGGCCATGATCTAATAGATCGGATGACGAGTCGATGATGCACGCGCGATCACGAACACGCGGAGAGAAGATCTCTTCTCCCCTTCCTTCTCACCTCTTTGGGTTTTGCTTGAGGGAGATTTTGAGTGTACTTATAGAGAGGATGGTGTAATAAGGCATTGGTGTTGTCAATGGATTGGCAATCTTGCAAAGGGAAAGAAATTGAAAGGAAAACATTGAGAAGGTATGTGGGTGATGGTGTTACCATATTGGTATTTTCAGGGCTGAATGTGCAAAATATCCCCTTTATTAGTCATTGATGGTCGTCGATAAACTTCCCATAGGTCCATGGTGCTTTGGGCAGATCCTTAATTATTCTCCTAAATGGCAATATTTCCATATATCCTTTGACCATAGGTCCATGATGAGGATAATTGTCTACGAAATTTCTCCATAATTTCTGGATTTTGTGGGTATAATTGTGCAAGGTAGTAAAATTATATTTTGACATCAATGCATCTATACACAGTTGATATTACTTAGGTACCTCTAAAATTTTCATATAAATATAGATGCTCTTACAACTTGCTTTGTCATCCAAGTTTTATTGAACGAGAAACAACATATTACATCTGTTATGTTCCGAGCTTAGATGCGAGACGGTTATCAAGGATAATTTGTCTCTGCAACTAGACCTGGCCATTGGGCCGGGGGCTCGCCCGCCCAGCCCGCCCAGCCCGTTCATGGGCCGGACTTGGGCAAGCGATTTTGGAAATGGGCCCGCCCGGCCCGACCCGCTCTTTGGCTCGCTCATCAATTGGGTGGGCCGTGGACATGTGTCAAAAAACCCGGCCCGGCCCGGCCCGGCCCGCATATATAAAAATATATGTTTAAAAATATATTTTAGATACATTTAATATAATATACTTCAAGTTTTTGTTTTACATTATCAATATTACATCTTATTTTATACTTTACATGCAAAGTACTACATATTATGGTTACTTGGATTTAGAAAGATTAGATGATGCTAAAAAAACTTAATTATCTCCATAAATTTAATTAAAAAATTAATTAAAAAATATTTTACATTCGGCCCATGGGCCGGCCCGACCCAGACCTGGACCGGGCTTGGGCCTTGAAGTATGGCCCATAGACCGGGCCGGGCCGGGCCTTGGACAAGGGATTTTAAAACCTCGGCCCGGTCGGCCCGGCCCATGGCCCGGCCCGGCCCAATCCATGGCCAGGTCTATCTGCAACTTGTTAGGTTTGGGTCCAATTTGACATGTTGACCTTCACCAAACATGCTAAAGCCTAAGTTAAGTAATTGTAGTATCTACTACTTAGAACACACACTCACACTTTTTGTGAGCACACGATGCTGGACTAGATTTGAGGTATTACGACATCACTACACCACACTCACTCTTTAGATCGTCGTTCTCGTCGAAGAGGCATTCGCAAGGCGTGCAAAGCAAATCCCCATCGAACACCAAATCGGAGCAAGGTTGGACTCTCCAAACCCTACACTTTGGACATATTTTGTCGAATCTGACCCCCTTCGTCTATCGTTCGACTGCTTCAAAGGACCAATTTAAGTAGCCTCTTTGGTCCAACCAATGACCAACGCAACCTTACCTTCAAGATGCCTTGGATTTACACATCAACATGGTGATCTAGGGTAGAAGTCGGATCGACGACCTCCGGATGATCCTTGAGGTTCTCATAGATCCCAGATTCCAAAAAAGTCCCCCATCCACTCCCACGCATCGAGTTCGTAGTAAAAAAATTCATCAAAGTCATGTCCAAGCTCGAGCTCGAGCCAAAATTAAATGGGTCAGGCTCGAATTGAACTGGCCCAAATTTTCATGCACTTTCTATGAACCCGACTCTAGCTGGACTGGCCTAAATTATGATGCACTTCTAGCGACAATACCCGGTGATCTCCTAAGCTCCCCATTCAATGTCAATGTCTGTTAGAGAATATTCTGTGTGGCTATTTGTTAAGAGAATATTCTATAGAGAATATCCTATAGAATATTCTCCCTTGAGCTCCTATATAAAGAGCCTCACACCCCTTGTACTCATTGAGAAAAAGGAATAGTATATCCGCCCCTTTGAGGGCTTCTCCCGTGGTTTCATCCCGCTCCTTAGGGAGTAGGGTTCCACATAAATCCTCTGTGTTTTTATGTTTATTATGTTAATTTATCGATTCCGCTTCCGCTTCTCTGATTTCAACATGGTATCAGAGCGGGTTCGATTCTCGAGGAGTTAATGTTTATTTTATTTTTCCGAGAGTTGATTTTGATTATTGTTGAAGATTTGTTTGAGAAAAACAATTGTTGAAGATTCATCCGAGGAGGCAGAGCTCCTCAACATATCAGGATTTTCTTGTTATCCTGCGGTCATCACAAACTCAATACCAGGCCGCATCTCCATCTTGTTTCAGCGACAGTCCAGGCCCCTTCCCTCCTCGCATCTGACACACCTCGCGCAACCACGCGCCAGGCGGCGAAGGCACCCCAGCCCCCAGGCAAAGAGCTCCTTCTCGTGCAAGGGCACAAGCGGCGGCGGTGATCCCAAGCGACGTCGTTCCGTGCTCCAATCTCCCTTCAGCACTCCTCCCTCTAGCGAGACAGTCCTTTCTCGGCTTCTCTCTCATCTCGTACAGGCGGCGCGAGGCCCCTCCCAAAGCGGCGAGCTCCTTCCTCTCGACGGGCGATCCCAGTCACGTTAGGTTCCAACCCTCAACGGCATCCTTCATGCGCAACCCCATCGCTCGAATATTCCATATTCGCGCGCACTGCCTCGCACAGGGCGACTCTAGCGGCGAGACATCAAGGTCTCCTTGCTCCTGGCGATGCTGCCCTGCGGCACCAACTCCTCCGTGCGAGTCGCAAGCCCCAAATCCTGACAGCGCCAACCTTCGAGCCTCCAGGCGGAGGCGCATCTCCGTATGGGCGTGACGCCCCAGATCAGCTCCCTCGGGCGGTGAAGAGCACCCCCCCTTCCTGGCGACGCTCCAGATCGTGCGACCTTCTCCAAGAAGGCTTGCCGCTTTCCTCCATCCCGCGCGCACCCTCCAAAGCTCTAGGCGACAACTTCTCACTCGATTCCCAGGAGCAAGCAAGGCGACATCAGCTCCCTCCTTCTCGAGGATGAACCTCCCTCCTGGAGGCCATGGCGGAAGGACAAACCCAACGGGGGGCTGGCTCGCGATGTGCAGGGAACCCCCATGGGGGGCGGCGACTTATTTTAACAGGGAAGGGAACCCTAGGGCTCTGTAGGCCCGGTTTTATTAAAAAGGAAAATTGTTGTATTTATTGTAAAGGCCCTTGTTGGGCTGAATATAAAAAAGGGGGAGGGGGCGCTCCAATGTAAAAAAATAGAGACGGGGCCTATAAAGGAAGAGGCGATGCCCAGTATTACAAAAAAAAGAGAAGGCAGTTGCAGTTTGGGCCTACTGTGGGCCGAGATGTTTTGTCACAAAAAAAGAAAAGAAGGTGCGTATAAGAAAAAAAGTACGCGGAAAAAAATGGAATCATATAAAAAAATCCATACGAAAAAAAAGGTGAAAAAAAAGAAAAGCCGGGAAAAAAATGTTGAACGGCTATAAAAGAGAGAGAGAGAAAGAGAGAGAAGAAGAAGAGAATAACCGAAAAAAAGAGAGAAGAGAACGACTATAAAAAAATGATGATAATGCATGTTTTTGGTTTCTCCCAACTTTATTCACACTCTTTATTCTATCAAGTATGTGAGAAAGGGGGAGTAAGAAATAACATTCTTCAGGACTTCTGCATGTCTAATCGACACTCCAGCTTTCTACAGAGCATCCATTTTCACCGAGCATCAATTTCTTTGACAGGGTGCATACTTCTTCTTTTGCGACCCGATTACTACTCCGCGCCGGACTTCTTCTTCTGCAGCGATTCTACTCCAGGCACGACAGAGATACGTTCCGGTGACTTGCAGGCACGATAGAGATACGTTCCGGTGACTTGATATCGCAGCGGTTCTACAGGCATGACAGAGATACGTTCCGATGACCTGAAAGTCGCAGACCCGTCCTCGTGCGTGGTCCTTTACCAGCAGCGGACATGAGTTCTTGTGATGTATCGAGTGAGGATGTGGTGTATACTTTCTTCTTGTTGCAAGCTGCAACTTTCTCAGCTCCAGCTTGAGGGGGAGTGTTAGAGAATATTCTGTGTGGCTATTTGTTAAGAGAATATTCTATAGAGAATATCCTATAGAATATTCTCCCTTGAGCTCCTATATAAAGAGCCTCACACCCCTTGTACTCATTGAGAAAAAGGAATAGAATATCCGCCCCTTTGAGGGCTTCTCCCGTGGTTTCATCCCGCTCCTTAGGGAGTAGGGTTCCACGTAAATCCCTTGTGTTCTTATGTTTATTATGTTAATTTATCGATTCCGCTTCCGCTTCTCTGATTTCAACAATGTCAATGCCGAGTTATGAGGACTAGACTTCAGGCTAAGCCGTGTCAATCCAGTCCAATGCTCATCCCCTTAGAACTATTAAAGGAAATCAATTCTAATATCATTTGTCCGATCGATGGCATTGATCCGAGCTGTTATTTAACAATCCGACCCTAACAAAAGTTGTCAGGTTCCGCCTTTCTTTTTATTTTTGATTAATCCCAACCATTAATTCACATATTAGTTAGATTAACTCAACCAGATAACCATCTGGTTGAGTTAATGAACTAAACTAACAAAGGGTTATAGGTGTAAAAGAGAGCTGTTATTCAGGATCTTGGGTGTAATTCATGATTATCGAGTGTTATTGAGGTAATTATGAAATTACTCAAGATTATATGTGTAAATATCCCTATAAAAAAGATAGGAAAATATATAATTGCATAGCCTCATAGGACACAAGTGCTAAATCGTAAAAATTATCCATCATGATAGTTGGTACACATATATTTAAGCACAAGAACTTGCTTCGAAAAAAATCTAGTAAGTTGAAAATTGATGTTAGCAAACTGGACACGTCACTGATAGATCATTGTCAATGATGGCACAACATGTCATTGTACCATAAGGAATTTTGTATTACAACCTTTTCTTATTGGCCTAATTCTGAGAATTTTGTATTATTTCCCTCACACTAATAAGAACATGTTCAAACCAGCTTTTTCCAAAACCAAATTCGAATAATAAATAAATTCTAACTCCCCAAGTGGAGGTCCTGAAATTTTTATATCATGATAGTTGTGGCTTTGAATGGTCTTTTTATATATATTGTGATAAAATGTCTTCGTTTTATATATATATGTATATGTGTATATATATATATATATATATATATATATATATATATAAACAGAAACTCTTTTAGGAGATCTTCATGAGTATTAACGGGGTTCTGATGCTAGTACTTTGAATAACTGCAATTCTTCAAACTCCAACGTAGATCTTTTTTGTCAAAGTCAGATGTCAAAAGATATTCTGAGTTACGCGCATCTCGTAATTGTTGAATCTTGGTCACGCGACCATGAACTAGTTCGCAGTGAAAATTTAATATATTTTTTTGAAAAAAAATTCAAAATTAAAAGTTTGACAATTGACAATATATTACAACAAGGTTTAGATTGCGAAAGAAAAGGTTGAATATTGGCTTGTAATTTTTAAGCAAGACACTTGTATGGAAAAAAAGATTAATATAATTTTTATGGATTTTTATCCCGCAAACCTTAGAAACTTGTTAAAATTCCTCTACGACTTTTTGCACAACGTAATTATCCCATCGATCACGTAAATCACCCCCAAGAACCCCCACGAGCTTCATACAGATTAACCACAAGGTTCACGGGATAAGAGTTAGAAGGTTTGCGAAGTCGGTGGAGGAATTATGTTGTTTCAATGGCCGAGAAAATAATTTACAAAATTTATAGGATTCATGGAATAAAAATCTATTTTTATATAATATATGTATTTATATTGGTCATAGTGAGTCATGTGCTCATCGACAAGTTTATATAGGTATATATAATGAGAAAGTAACTATTGTAACGTGTAATTTATTATTATTATTTTTATTTTTTAAATTACAGCACATATTGGTTTCTCCTTCCTGTGTTAATTACGAGTTCTATGAAAATTTAGATCCAGAGCCATCAAGTAAATTTAACTATAAGAAAGATTTTAATGAACAAATCATTTGATCAATCCCAATTTTTAAGACACACATATAATTATCACCAAGATCTTATTTATGAAATAATGACAATGAAACACACAAGTAAGAAACCAAAGTGCAAGAACAATACCCACAAATAACTTCAAACCAAACCAACAAAAAAGAGAAACAAGGGGATGACACCACCCTAGAAGAACATAGAGAAAAGGAGGAACCCTAGAGAGGCGATGAGGCTCGCGACTACATGAACGACTCGAGGCGCACCATTGGGAGGCGGACCGGGTGCAGGGGTCGGGGAATGGTGGTGCCCTTCATGTGCCATCACGTACGCTGACATCGTAGCCAAGATGATCAAGACAGCAAGGGTAGCCACAGGCGAAAATCCGTCTGTCCTGACCATCCTGAGCGATCGCGAGCAACGTCGAGAACACGAGCACAGAAAAACTAGAAGAAACAATGGATGAGCTACTTTGGAGAGAGTTTGTGGGAAGGGTATTTGTAGTGCAAGGAAGATTGGGATGCAAGAAGTCAACTTGAGGTGGTTGGGCATAAAAATGTTACCCTCAATAATTGAGGGGGGTGATCAAAAGGATCATGATCACGTAAGGTTTTAAATAAGAAAATTGGGGACAAGGGATTGGTAGCTCAATATTAGAAGATAAGTAACATGGTGCTTGGTCTTAGATATATACACGATTCCACATACAACCAAGCCAATAATTTGTTGCCTTCAATATTAGAAGGGTTAAATGGGGCTGCCCCCATGGGAAGCTAACTTGGCTCCCTCCGGCCCATTTCGTCTGTTTTTTATTTTATTTTTTTTGAAAATTTATTCCGTAGAATTTCATCACTATATCTCTATATTATGTCATTAAAATTTCGCGCAACAGAGACTCCTACGACCTCCATCCAGACAGTCGTTTTTTAACGGAAACAGAATTGCTAAAAACGACCCCATCTGGATGGAGGTCATAGGAGTCTCTGTTTCACGCGAAATTTTAATGACATAATACATGTATATATTGATGAAAATCCAATGAAAAAATTTTCAAAAAAAATAAAAAAATCGGGTGAAATGGCGCAGGAGAGCTAAGTTAACTCCCCAATGAGGACAACCCCATTTTACCCATTATCACTGCTATATTTTGTTGTACTACAACAAAATATCTTCAATATTAGAAGATAAGTAAAATCTATTGTTGAAGAAAAAGTCGAAATTAGGATTATGGCGATCATGTACGAAGTTGTACTACAACAGTATTATCGTGCGTACTGCAAACGTTATTATAATAACGTCGGACATTTTGCCAACTTGCTTTTGATTGGTTCAAAGTTCGCCAAATTGGAAAGGAGCAATTGGATGAATGCAACTTTTATTCCACGGAGAGACACTATGTCATGAGTTGTATCACAATTATCAATAAGACATGATTTTTTTAAGATGAGTATTTTTTATATATTTTCCTTAAACGGCTTTCATTTCGAGACAAGTTTGACCAAGGTTTTAAAAATCAGATCGGACATTGAACCGGTCATTCTTCGATTTGGTCCAACCGGGTCGGATCGTCGGTCCAAATCGGTCGGATCGGTGATGATGTCAGCATGACATCATCATTCCTATCAACTCAAAAAACCGAACCGGGTTTAATTTACTAATCCGACCGGTCGAACCGATTTTTTGAACCAATAAAATCGGATAAATATATGTAAATATGTATTTATATATCAATGAGATAATCGTTTAAAATGTCAAATCTTTCAATAGAATAAGATGATTGTCTACTTCGAGTAAAACTCTACAAAAGGTAGTCACATTTTCTAGCATTATATATGAATATAAGATTGTAATAATTTATTTATAGTTACTTCTAGAAAATTACTCTAAGAAAGTAGTGGCACAAGTTATATTCCAAAAAAAATAGAGGGACATAACTGGAATTGCAGAAGTTAAGAAGGGCGGAAGTGATAAAAACCTTATTATTTCATTATTTAAACCATTATTTTTTGAAAGTGTACTAAACCATCAAAACTAGGTCAATCCTGGTCAACCTGATCTAACCACCCGAGTCAACTTGGTCTGACCACCGGTCGAACCCGTAAAATTAGTTACATAAAATATGCTGAACCAACCGAATCAGGACTGATTCCCGGTCCAACCGGTCTGACAGGCCAGCCCGATTCGATTTTTTAAACCCTGATTTTGACATATGAAAGGAAAAGTACACTCTAGAAATTCAAAAAAAAAAAGTTCAAACAAGATTTCTACCCTTAATGAGGGAGAAACCCAGAGAGTGAAGTAGCAACAAAATATATATTACATATCCAAAATGCTAAAGACATCCAAAAAGACAAACACCAAGATTTCCACCCGCACGGTCTTTGGGAATGAGCAGGAACAAGAACAAGTGGTCACTTGATTCTCGCTCCTCAATCCTCTCATCACAAACCAAGCAAAGAGGATCGGGCACAATGACAATCTTATAAAGGTGTTCGACTTGGAAGCTTGTTAAAAACATCCTAGTAAAGACAACACAAGTGCTTAGGGGGAGATATTGACCATTACGACCATTGGGAGAAGGATTTGGCTTAATATAACCTTTAGAGAGAACACTTTGATCACCATATCAAGTGGAGAAGTTTGATCAAGCCAAATCGACCCCATGGTTTTTTCCCCTTCCCATTTTGGGGGTTCCACGTTAAAATTCCGTGTGTTCTTTTGTTTGTGTGATTGTGATTGTTTGCTTGTTATTTACATTACTCGTGGTTCTTGTGCCATTAGGCAGTGTTAATTCGTCAAGATGTTTGATAGATACGCTTCCACATTAATTGCGAGATTGTTTATTCCCAACAAAGTGGTATTAGAGCATGCTAATGGAGGATTATAAATTAGATTTTGGTTCGAACTGGATGATCAGTCCAAATGTAACTAATTATCGTATGTGGAAAAAGAAGGTGAATGATCTTTTATATGTGAAGTCCACATACCTTTTAGTATTCTCCACCTAAAAACCGAAAGGCGGGTCTAATGGAGAATGGAAGTTCAAACAAGACCAAGTTTGTGATTTTATTAGACAATTTGTAGATGAAAATATTTATAACCCCATCCAAGATGAAAAATATGCTTGGATCCTATACTTGAGGTTGGAAAATCTTTATGCCTCTAAAATAGAAAGTAACAAATTATTTCTTCTCAAGATATTGGTGAACATGAGGTTCAAGGAGGGCAGTTATGTGTTGGATTCTCTAGATAACTTCTAAGGTATTACAACTCAGTTGACGAGCATGGGCATAAAGTTTGAGGATGAGGTTTTAGGCTTATTATTGCTTGTTACTTTGCCAGATTCTTGGAAGACTTTCATAATCTATCTTACCAAATATACAATAAATGGCATTATTTCTCTAGAGACGACCAAGTGGGGCATCCTTAATGAGGAGATGAGGAGAAAATATCAAGGAAACTCTTCACATTCAGACGTTCTTGTCATCCGGAACAAGGGGAGAAGCATGATCAAGAATGAAAGGGGCAGGGATAACAACATAAGCAAGTCCAAGTCTAGATATCAAAGCATGGAGTACCACTATTGCTGGAAGTAAGAACACATCAAGAAGTATTGTTTCTAATTCAAGAGATATAACAAGAATTAAGGTGACAAGCAAGAAAAGAAGAATGAAAATGTTGTTGCGGCTACATAGTATGAGTTCATTATTTTTTGTGATGAGGAGATGATGAATGTCGTATATAATGATACTTCTTGCTTTGTTGATAGTGGTTATGCACTACGTGTTACATCTCCCAGAGTGTTCTTGTCTTGATATACACTTGGTGACTTCGTCACATTAAAGATGGGGAATAACTCTTTGTCTTTCATTATTGGCATTGTCAATGTTGCATTGAAGAATGTCAATAAAGTTATCTTGATGCTCAAATATATGAGCTACACACCATACATGCACTTGAACCTTATTTCTGCAGACAAGCTTGATGACGAAGGATACTAAAACACATTTGGTGGCATGCAATGGAAGCTTACCCATGGTTCTGGTTGTTGCTCATGGCATGAAGTGTAGAAACAATCTTTACATCATGGATGCATTTGTTTCCCTTTATGTGGTACATGTAGCTCAAGATGTCAATTATATTGAGTTGTGACATCGAAGATTAGGCCATATGAATGAGAAGGGGTAATAGTGCTTGCAGATGTGAAGAAGGAAAGAATGGGGAGATGTATACATTGCTTGTCTGGGAAGCAAACAAGGGCATCCTTCAAGAGCTATCCAATTTCTAGAAGGTTGCAAGAATTGGAGCTTATTCAAACTAATGTATGTGGTCCATTTAAAGTAAGTTCTCTTGATGGTGCACTTTATTTTGTTACATTTATTGATGATTTTTCATGAAAATTTGGATATTTGTCTTGAAGAGGAAGGACCAAATTCTTGGAGTGGTCAAGGACTTCCATACGTTAGTGGAGAGATGATCTAGAAAGAAGATGAAGTGTATCCATAGTGATAATGGTGGTGAAACATTGGGCAATTTGATGAGTATTACAGATCTCATAGTATCGAGCGCCAGAAGACTTCATCTTAGATGCCACAATTGAATGTCATTGAAGAGAGAATGAACATGATCTTGATGGAGAGAGTTAGATGTATCCTATTTAATGTTAAATTGCCTAATTTCTTTTGTTGGGAAACTTTTTTACTGCAGTTCATATTAGTAATCTCTCTACACATGTACCCTTGGATGGTGATGTCCCCGATAGGGTCTAGCATGGGGATGATACTTCATACAATCATTTCCAGGTCTTTAGATGTTGCACATTTGTTCATGTTTCTAAGTATGAAAGATCCAAGTTGGACGCAAATATGAAGTAGTACATATTCTTGGGATATGGCCAAGATGAGATTGGCTATAGTTTGTCTGATACAGTTGAGAAGAATCCTGTGAGGAGCAGGGGTGCGATCTTCTCTGAAGACCAAACTATTAAGGACATCCAGAAAGCTGTTAAGAACTCTCCCTCGAGTAGCTATGAGCCAGATGATGTGGAGGCGATTACATTGCAGAGAGATCCACTTGTGGTGCCTGGTAATGCTTATGAGCAGATGTCAGACGCTTAATTGTATGTTAATGGTTTCAACCAAAGGAAGGGCGTTTCTTTGAGGAGATATTTTCCCCAGTGGTGAAGATGTCTTCTATCCGGACGGTTCTCAACTTGACACCTATCTTTGATTGGTTGGACATACGGACGTGAAGACGACGTTCCTCCGTGGTGATCTTGAGGAGGAAATTTTCATGTTGCAACCAAAGAGTTTTGCAGTCAAATGCAGAGAAGACCACATGTGCTAGCTAGAAAAAACTTATATGGCTTGAAGCAGGTGTCTAAGCAATGGTACAAGAAGTTTGAGTCATTAATGGGTAAGCATGGCTATTCAAAGGATACTTCGGAACATTGTATGCTCATAAAGAAATTCTCAAGTAAACATTGGGCGAGTTTTCTTGTTTGAAAAAGAAATTAAGCAAGCCCTTTTCTATGAAGGACTTGGGACAGGCAAGCCAAATTTTGGGCATAAAGATCACAAATGAATAGAAGACAATGTGGTTGTCTTTCACAAGAGAAGTACATTGAGAAGATACTTCAAAGATTTCACATGATAAAGGCAAAGCCATCAAGCACTCTTCTTAGAGCCCATTTCAAGTTGAGCTCCAAGCATAGCTCATAGAACGATGAAGGGAAGAAATATATGTAGAGAGTTCCCTATGCATAAGCCAAATTTACTCTTATGTATGCCATGGTTTGTATGAGATCATAAATGACTCGTGCAATTGGAGTTGTTGGTAGATTCATCTCAAATCTGGGGAAACAATATTGGGAAGCAATCTAGTGGATTGAAGTTATCTTCAAGGTATAGTCAGCTACTCTCTTTGCTTTGGAGTAGGGAAGCCTATTTTTCTTAGTTACACGGACTCCGACACGGTCCATATCTGGTTACTTAATGTCTTTGGCAGGTGGTGCAGTTTTGTGGCAATCTCGACTCCAGAATTGTGTGATTTTATCCACTACAGAGGTCGAACTCATTGTAGCTGCAGAGGCGTGTAAGGAGTGTTGTAGATGAAGAAGTTCATGCAGGAGCTTGAATTTTGTCAGGACAATTATGTGCTTTATTGTGACATCCAGAGTGACATTCACCTTGGAAATAATTCCACATGTCAAAGCACATTGATGTAAGGTATCATTGGATATGAAATTTTTTAGAAGAGAAGGAATTATTCTTGATAAAATCTACACAAATGACAATGGTGCAGACAAGATGGCCAAGTCATTGCTATTGGCAAAGCTTGAAGATTGACATTCCCTCGCTGGATTGGAGTGGACTCCTCCTCACAACTGATAAGAGTATGGATGGTGAGTTCCTTTCCATGGAGGAACTCAACCATCATGTTAGACTTTAGGATTCCATCTTCTGCAGATGGAACTTGTTGATTATTGATCTCATTCTCATGGGATGGAGGGGGAGATTTGTCGTGTTATGCACATTTATTTCCAACCCATTCGGAACATTAATGCAAAATGCCCAAAAGGGCATGGGTTCAAAATATTTGACAATTTCTGGGTTATAGCGAACAAAACCAATGCCTGGTTCAACCATTCCTTTTCTTAAAAAATAGAGGGTCGATGTTGTGTGCTCTTTCAGGAAGAGAAAGGGATACCATTTCCTCCTCCATTTCTTCGATAAGGACGTGAGTTGAAGCCACAGATCGATCCGAAGAGGCATCGTGTTGGACGTAGTTTTTTCTCTCCTCTCATTTTTGGTGTTTCCATGTTAAAATCCCTCGTGTTCTTCTGAGTTTGTAATTATGATTGTTAGCTTGTTATGTAATTTAGTCGTAGTTATTGTGCCATGAGGTCTTGTTAATATGTCAAGTTGTTCTGTAGACGTGCTTCCACATTTTTGTGGGATCGTTTATTCTCAAGTTAAAATTTGACAAACAAAATGGGGAATAGACCTATATATCTCCACGGATATGGATATGAAAGAAACCATCTTACTTAACCCCCAAATCCCGATCCATCTAATTTCTCTTCTTCATTTTCCTTTACTACTTGCCCCAACTTCCCTTCTTCCAAGGAACTGTAGTTACATGTGACCAAACAATGTCATATGTCAATTTGAAAGAGTAGCTAGCCATGTCTAGAAGCCTCCATATCTATCCCGAGGCCATTGCACCGTTCGAACATAAACCCATCTACCCTCTACCTTGGAAAGGCTACTTTTTTCATGTAATCTCATGTCGAAGATAGTCCCAAAGAAAAATCACAAACGTTATGCTGATGTGACTAACTACCATTTGGAAAAAGAGAGCGACAACCATCCAACGTATTAATTGAAAGCAATTTAAAAATTTGAACCGTAAAGCATCCCTCCAATTTTGTCCTCAAGAGCCCTCAATGAGTAGTTCTTTTCGAAAGACAGGGGAGCCTAGATAGTGTTGAGACACTGACCGGTATCAATTTCATGCGGATACCGATTGGTGGAGATCGAACATCAGATATTGATGTAGATGCACAATCTACCACCACAACAAAAGCACATGAAGGAGAGAGGGTAGTGATATATGACGATGGCCGGTTATCTCTCGTGACCACCAGATAAGAAAATCACTACGATGTACAACGAGCAAAACTCTCACCGTCCCTTGGCGCTCTCTCTCGCTCGCTCTCTTCTCTCACACTCTCGTTTTCTCTTGTGGTATTCCTTCTTATGGTATGGATTCAATGCCTCCATCTCCCTTTATATATGGCCAATTACAACCCCATAGTCATATTCCCAGTAGGACTGCAAATATAAATAACTCGACTACTATTATAATTGGGAGTCCCATCCCATTTGGATTCCTAATCCTAATGTAATCCTAACCCTAACAATCTCTCACTTGAATTGAATTCCATCACAATCTTTTCATCATCTTGAGTATGCACTGGGCCATCCTAGTCATATGCAGGTCTCTTTTGCAGAAACTCACTGCTATGGGTGACGTACCCGTCGCTGGGTGCCTTCAATGTGCCTCCTTTTGGGCACGCTTGCACAACTCAACATTGTGCCTCTTGACGCGGCACCATAAATCTCTCGTGACTAGAGATTGTGCCAGCATCCTCTGGTAAAGCGAGTCGCATTCACTTCTCCTTGTTGCGTACTTCTATAGTATAGTCGATAATCTGTCGCTCTCTCATCGTACTGCTCGTCCTGAGAATAACTGGAGCTTCATCACTTATCACGATGCTTCCCTCGAATCTATACACCTTGTTCAACGTACTCATCCCACGCATCACCATGCATGCTCCATTACTCGCTCTGAACCTCCCCCATTGGTGACTTGATGTCCTTTAACTCAATCGTTCCTAGTGAAATCAGATTTTTCTTGGTTGTAGGAATGTGTATAACACATGTTAGAGTTTGTAATTCTCCATCAAACATGTGAAATTGCACAGATCCACTTCCCTGGACTTGGTGAATCTCTCCACCTTCCACCTTGATCGTTCCATCATTTGCATGCATACCGAGTCCCTGGATGAGAACACATGATCTTAACATACCGAGTCCAGAAGCCATCTTGAATCAATCTTAATATTCCTAGAGCATGCTAGCAATCTCCCCCGCAGACTACGGTAGAATCCTCTTGATCAGATTCATAATCATTGATATTCTTCTTTCCTTTCTCCTTCTCACATCTCGGACAATTGGTTATGATCATCTTTATCACAATAGAAACATTTGATTGGGCATCGTGACAAGGATCGATCTCTGAATCATGTCTTCCTTGATCTTAAACATCTACCCTCAGTTGTCAATACATGACCTTTATCATTCGTTACCTCATCTGTCGACCTCTGTCGAGACTCGTTCATAAGTAGTGACACAACTATATCATCTAAAGTGATGGTATCCTCGCCATAGAGTAACATCGTCATAATATGATCATGCGAAGATGGAAGAGAACTCAACAAGATCAATGCATTATCCTCCTCCTTGATGAGAGATTCTCCTTTCACATTATTCTCCTCAACTATGAGCACTCTGTCGGAATCTTATTGAATTCATCCAAACACACCTCGAGCTTTGTCCATCGATGATCTTTAGACCATAGAGCTTCTTCGTCAATAATTGCTTTGTTAGAGATTTGAACTTGTATCATTCCTTGAGCTTCATCCAGACCTTTACTGGATCCTCCAGGTCGATGACTTCACAAAGAGCATTGTTTGTCAAGAACTGTACTGTTCATAAGATCCCTCATCTCCTTCCACTCTTCCTTTTTCAACTTATATGGTTATTTTCTTTATCCTGGAGATCTTTTGTAAATCCTTCTTATATGAGCATATTCTTCACATGTTTTTATAAGGTGAAGTCATTCTTCCTGTTAAAGAGATTCAAAAAGAATGATGTACCTCTTGATGTAATCTTTGCCATCCGATTTGCTATAGTACCTCCTTGCAGATCTAAAAAATCAAAGCAGAAGGCTCCCTATCCGAACCACCCACCTCATCCCAAGCATGCAAAAACCCTTATCTTGACTCCTGGATTACCTCAATCAGACTCAAAATGCTCCCGATCTCAACAGTTCATCGTAATCGCTGGTTCTTCACAGCCTCTGGAGAAGACGTATCTGTTGTGTCACATTATCTCCTTAATGCCGAACATCTAGCTAATCCACCACGTTGTATCCCTAAGTGTCATCATACTAGGCTCAAATACCAGTTGTTGGGATATGACTCGGTATCAACTCCATGCGGATACATGTTGGTGGGGATCAAACACCGAACGCGGATGCGCAATCCACCACCACAAGAGAAGCATGTGAAGGAGAGAGGGTATTTATATATAACAATGGTTGATCATCTCTCGTAACTACTGGAAAAGAAAATCACTAAGATGTATAACAAGTACAACTCTCACAATTTCCTCCCTCTCTCTCTTCTTCTCTCCCACTTTCTTTTTCTCTTGTGGTATTTCCTCTGCTATGACACGGAGGCAATGCCTCTACCCTCTCTATATGCAGCCCAATTTCAACCACATAGTCATATTCCCACCATAAATACAAATAGAATACAACTCAACTATTATTAGGATTAGGTGCCCCATCTCATTAGGATTTGTAATCCTAATATGACCCTAATCCTAAACGGATAGATGATTGGAAAAGAGTCCCTGAGAATTCCAGCTAGGCCAATGTAATTTCCAAAGACGCATGCAAACTTTTGTGTTACGACTGAAAAAAGAGGAGATAATGCACATAGATAATGTGTGTGGCAGTACATGAAAAACCCCTCCTCAATCGGCGAGAGAGACTCTTTTGTAACCTCCAAGTCAACCAAGAAAGTAGTACATTGTATGGGTTAAACATGGGTGAGTGGATCGTCTGCAGTACTGTAGACGATGTAGTAAAATCCTCGATCAGATCGAGTGGTTCGCAGAAATCTCAAATTTTGTGGTTCCATACCGTGGAAATTCGTGTGAATCGCTCGATCAAGATCGAGCGGCTCAAGCAGACCCCAGATTTTACTGCAGAATCTGCAGTACTGCAGATGATCTGCGCTCTAAACATGGATCCATGGCAAGATGCACACTGCATGAATGAAGGAGATTTTTTATACAAGTGTTATCATATTCTTACCCGTTTTAATTATAATGCAATATTATCATATTCTTATTACTGTTCAAATATAGATACGTCTGTAAATAGGTACTGACAGAAAAATAAAGATGTCTTAGCCTATGTTAAAACCATACACATATAATGTTAGATACATTTTAAGAACAACTTAAATATAATGATAATGTATCAGATGACTTGTATTTTTTTAGAAATATACCAAATGTATTAGGTGATAATAATTATATAAAAACGTTCCGAGATAATAAATAGCAATAAGATATATCTACATGCATCTGCATCCACGTATAAATTCGATTTTTTTTATTTTTTCTAAATTAAATAAATCCAGTATTTTTTTCCCAACTGATCTTAGATTTTTCTTTGGAAAAAATCCAACGTTAAAGTTCATTTTATTGATCTCTAGACTCTCTACTAGGGATGTAAACGGTTATGGATATATCCGTATCAGATCCATCACCGTATCCGTTTTATACAGATTTTGATATCCGCAAACATCCGTATCCGTATATCAGTTTTCGTATATAAATATAGTCATAGATTTATTTTTAACCATATATAACATAATTCTATACCTTATTTTACTATATTTATATGATATTTTTGATAAAAACACATTTGGTAAATTTATATCATGTGTTTTCCATCCAATTTATATATAGTTAAGTCGAATCTATGGAGTATTTCTAACATCTCTCATACACGATCAGTATTCGTTTTACATCCGTATCCGTTTTTTAAGGATACGATAAGATAGTTTTAATATCCGTCAATATTTGTATCCTCATTCGTATTCGTATTTAAAAACGGATAAGGATACGGTAATACCTATATCCGTATCCATATCCGTCCGTTTGCATCCCTACTCTCTACACATAGATGGTAGATAATATATATTTCGACGAAGGACGATAAAGATGGTAAACTAATTTAATTATTATATACTACAATAAAGGAGACTCGATCGATATATTTGAGTTCAAAAAGTGAAGGATGATGGTCCACGGCTTGATAGGGTCTACAGTGAGGCCCAGCCCGTTAAAAAGCGAGGCCCAATAGTATACGGTTCGGATCCAGATCGGATCTTATTCTGAGGATGATGTGGGCTTTTAATTCTACTGATATGGGTTTCGCTAAGGGCCCATTAGACAAACCTTAGGCCCTGTTTGGTAGGAGAATAAGCCCTGTAATAAGGGGCCAATTCTCCTCACGACACGGTTCCCAGTAGTACGACTATTCTCCATTATTCCATCTTATTTCACTCTTATTTCTATCTTTATCCCACCTTACCTACCTTTATTTCACCTTATTCTCCTTATTCCTCCAGCCGAACAGAGAATAGACCCTTATTCTCCTTATTCCCCATCCTTATTCTTGCTTATTCCCGAATCGAACGGGCCCCTAAGGGTGCGTTCGGTTCGAGAATAAGCAGAAATAAAGATGGGGAATAAGGAGAATAAGGGTCTATTCTTTGTTCGGCTGGAGGATAGGAATAAGGAGAATAAGGTGGAATACCGGTAGGTAAGGTGGGATAACGATAGGAATAAGATGAAATAAGATGGAAATAATAGGAATAGTCTTACAACTAGGAACCGTGTCGGGAGGAGAATGACCCCTTATTCCAGGGCATATTCTCCAACCAAACAGAGCTTAAAGCCGCGATTGTTAGGAAGGAATATATGAAGGAATGGGATCGTCATTTTCCATTCCATCGTTTGTGCGACATAATAATATAGGAATGCCGATTACAACGAAAACCCCATTCCATTATAAAGGTATCCGCGTAGTTATGTAGGCAGTCAAATACGGACACAACAAAAATAGGTATTAGCCTATAACTACATGTTTTAAATTACGGAGATAGATACATAAACGAATACGGATCGGATATGGATGTCAATAATGAATAGAGTTGTAATTTGGATAAAGATGCATTCAAATCCATTTGCATATTAAAGTTGGTATAAAAGATATTAAATTAAACAAATATAATAAATGTAGTTATTTAATAACAACAAATATAGTGATAAATAAGTTTATAACTAATTCGCATGATAATATATATAGCTTGCTTTTATGGACATCAAAGTGATGTGTGTATCCGTAAACATTATAAAATGGATACAGATACGGATGCTAATTTATTTCATAACAGATTTATTGATACCCGGTAAGATATTTATGGATGTCAAAATGATGCCCACATTCATATCCATTTTTACACGGATTGGAAACGAAAAAATAGTTTGTAAATAAATGTATCAAGAGAAAATCCATACTGAATATATTATTTGATAACAGAAACATGGTTAAATAAAATGTATATAAAATGTATGGTAACAGAGCGAATACGAATGTAGTCATGTATTTTTGTTGTTTAGCAGATATCCACACGAGTTATATATAACAAAAAAAATATTCAATAACAATTATATCATATATAATTAGAAGTAAATTTATAATTATATTTTCATGTCTAAACAAATATTGATGCAATAAATTAGAAAGTAAAGTGAAACATATCCCTATCCATTTTAAATGAATAGGCGTATAGATTTCAAAAACTCATGTAGATTGCATGTGAAAGCAGATCGGATATGGATGTATCCGAATCTATTTCTATATCAGTGTTCGTATAAAGCGATATACATGTGAACTAAAATATATTAGTATACAAATTTATTAAAATGTGTGTATATATAGTGATATTTATGGATATACCAGTAATATCATTATCGATTTTCATTTAAAAATTTATAAGACAGTGGATTAGTGTCAACAAGTATTTTGGGTGGTTGTCAACGAATCCATTTGGGTCCGAACTCAACAAGTTTTCATGACCAATTTTCTTTGATAACGGATCATGGACCTAAGCTTGGGACATTACAAATGGTATCAAAGCGGGTTTCCTCTTATAGTAGAAATGACTACCCGAAGGGACCTAAGCCGTGAGCGTACAGTCGCCACTGTCACTAGGAATAAGTGATGAGCCATGTCGCAACAAGGACGTTGTGAATATAAATGGAGGAAGTTGTAATACCCATGCCCCCAAATATAGTCCCACATCTAAAACTCACAAAGTGTGAGAGTGGATTATAAGTGGTGAGGATTACTACTTGACAACTTAGACGTAAGCATTTTGGGTGGTTGTCAACGGATCCATTTGGGTTTGAACCCAATAAGTTGTCAGGACAACTTTTCCTCGATAACGGGATGGGGACCTAAGCCCATGATGTTACAATTAAATAATGATTTAATTTTATCAGCAGGAAGATTAAAATTAGTTAACAAATTTACAAATACATTTGTAAATTAGTATTATTCTTATTAATATCATATTAAATAAGAAAAGAAACTCGATTTCTATTGAAACGTTGTATCAAGGAGCCCATTCTTTCTAACAGGGAATTAAGTTATTAAAGTAGTAATATTATCTGAAAATTTAGCTTATGTTTTAGCAACCTCCTTAAATATTTGAAGTTACGTGATGAAGATCATATTAGATGGAGCAGAAGCAAGTAGTTATTGCTTCATCCATTCAAATGAATTTATTGGAACTGAGAAGTAGAGATGTTAGCGGATCGGATTTGGGTGGGTATCAATATTTTCAATTCCGTATCCAATTATAAAATCACTATCCATACCCGTCCATTTATTGAACGGGTAATTTCTAACGGGTATCCACAAACCTGACAGATACCCATGTACCCAATAGGTACTCACATATTCAACATAATAAAGTTTTACATGATATTTTCAAATGTAGATTAAACGTAGGAAATATTAAAATAAATATAAATATAAATGTATATATATATATATATATATATATATTAAATGTTTAACTCTTTGGGTTGATAATCTTTATTTATTAAAGATACAAAAAGATAGTTAAATATGAATAAATGGATGGAAATAAGAAATGGGATTTTTACCCGACAGACGCTATAATCTTTTCTAATTATCTCTACGACCTTTGAAACATCCTAATTCCTCCCCTGATCTCGTAAACTTGCTCCGTCTTACCCAACAAACCCTGCCGTCAATTTTAACTATATTTGAGTCAATTACTTGGATTAGTCTTGAGTTAACCTAACCAATTTAGCATCCAACGGTTAAGATTAGCCAAAATAATAAAAAATAGAAAAAAAGCATGAAGCTTGGGAGGCACATGGAGCATCGACCGGGGGAGGGGGGGGGGGGTTTCCATCCCTGAGGGAGAGCAGGGAGCAGCATCCATCGCCGGAGGGGGGGAGCAGGGAGGAGCATCGGCGGCGAGGGGGGCTCCATCACCAGGGGGAGCAGGAAGCCGGGGCGCGGCTCGGGGGGGGGGGGGGGGGCGATGGCAGGTGGGGCTCCTGGGGTTGGGCGCGGCTCGGGGGGGGGGGGGAGGGGGGATGCGATGACGGGCGCGGCTCCTGGGGTTGGGCGCGGCTCTGGGGGGCGGGGGGGGGGGGGGGTGGTTCCCTGGCGGGGAGTTGGGGCTCCTGGGGTGCGGGGCTCCGGGGAGCGCGGCGGGGACGGCTTGAACAGGGGAGCAGCATCTGCGGCGAGGGGGTCTCCATCGCCGGGGGCAACAGGGAGCAGAGCGGGGGCGCGACTCTAGGGGGGCGACGGCAGGCGGGGGGGGGGGGGTGGGTGGGGTTGGGCGCGCCTCTGGGGGGCAGGGGTTGGGGCTTCAGGGGGCGCGGGGCTCCGGGGCTCCAGGGAGCTTGGGAGGGCGGGGAGGGGGGGGGGACGGCTTGAAAAGGGTTCCATCGGCCGGGGGAGGGGGGGATGGCTTGAAGGGGGTTCCATCGGCCGGGGGAGGGGGGGAGGGAGCAGGGAGCGGCGACGGCGAGGGGGTGGGCCTCCATCGACTGAGGGGGAGCAGGATGGCTGGGCAGTGGGGGCGAGGACGGGGAGGAGGGAAGGAGCAGGATGGCTGGGCACTCAAATGTAAATTTAATGAACAAATTGGGTATAATATAAAAGAACATAACGGAATCCGGTTAATTTAAACGACTAAATGAACGGGAGTTAACCACAGGGTATGTAGGGTAAGAGTTAGCAAGTTTACGGGGCGGGGGAGGAATTACGATGTTTCAAAGGTCATAGAGGTAATTGGAAAAGATTATAGGGTCTGCCGGGTAAAAATCCCATAAGAAATTTGAGTCGGATTTTTATATATGTAGATTTTTATATATGTAGATAGATATGTATTAGATATTAAGCAGATCTGATGAGTTTGACTAAAATACAACACACATATCTATATTTATATTTTTTTATTCGGGTTTAGCGCGTGTTCGGGTTTGTACCCACCAGTCAATCCCAAACCCATACCCATACCCGCATGGGTAGTATATTCAAAATCAAAATCCATTGAAAAATAAATGAAACGGATTTCGGGTCGTTAAATGAGGTGTGTTGGAATCAGAGTACCCAATAAATATACCCATATTCAACTTTCGTTGCTATTGAGGTATTTCCAATCACCTGCTAACTAAGCTTGACATTTTTTTGTCATCCACATCTATTTTTTTTCTTTCCTATATTCTTTACTACAAATTTCCACACCAACATCTGTTTTTTTAAACCCAATTCGATTCTTTTCCCATTTCATCCAATTGTTTGTTCAGTTTTTTTGCAAATCCATAATTATAGTCTATCTAAATACTGTCCACTTTTAACAACAATTTCTTTTACTAAACTCACAACTAGTACTATTTCAGATCACGATTTTAATCATCTGATCTTCATATAACGAACTTACTAACATAGATGCTAATCAACTTGCAAGAAAGATTCCTACTGTATTCTACGCTTGAATGTTATCCTTCAATCATTATTTTTTTGTCATGTAACATCCAAGTTGATTTTTTAATCTTAAATTGTATTTTATTCAATTCAAAATCTATGATTTAGTACCTAATTTCTACTTCAATCCAAATCCTCGTTCATAACCATATTATTTTTTGTCAAACCGCACAATCTAATTTGTGGAATATATTTACCTTTGTTCACATTCTTTTTTTTTCGACAAAAAATCACACTATCATTCATCTAAAATAAGAGACAACCGAAGATGCTGGCAGAAAAGGTACAATCAACCCACAGTACCCATAATTGGACTTCGAGTTAATTTCCACTAGAGTATTAACTTTGCAAAATATTCCTCATTATAGAAACGGTTTGAAAATAATTCTCACAATGGGCATATATCGGCAAATCGTTTGCCGCTTCGTGTTCCATACGCGGCAAACTGTTTGTTGTGCCACATGGACGGACGGTAGGGGGTCGGGAATTCAGATTTTGCCCTCCATGTGGCACGACAAACCGTTTGCCGCATGCGGAACACGAAGTGGAAACGGTTTGCCGATATACACCTACACTGGAAAATATTTTTGCGCTGTCCCCGTTTTGAGTATATTTTTTTCTCTCCTCCTTTTAATAGACTACCCTCGAACTTCAATGAAAAGCATAGCCAGACACACAGAGGAGCATTGTCCACACAACTACAAAACCAAAGAACAAACAAAATACATATCCTCTTGGTTTTCTAAGATGAGCATATATAAGGGCGACAAAAAACACAAGCAACAACCATGACCAGTAACCAGTCTTTCTGATCCGGTCCTCTAAATAGCTAAGAGGTTTAAGAGCCAGGATTGTGCTTTACCGGCAAGCTGACCTCCCTCCTCCAATGGTAACATAGGGGTGATGTGCTCGTAATCAGGCGGGGTCGACATCGCTGACAAAGATGGAGGGTACGAAATCATCAGGTAAATTTGAAACCAAAGGAAATTATTTGCTTCTAAATAAACTCCGTCGAGGTGTTTCGTGACCCTCAAAGGCCCTACGACATCTTTCTTTCTAGATTTGCCACCAAAGGGCCGCACACTTCGCCATCGACTGGCATTTTAAGGTATGGATACCATCAAATCTGTGAAAAAGTTGGGTTGACTAGGTAAATCTATGGATCTTTGCTACAAATTTTGATGGTATCGATACCTTAAAATGCCAGTCGACCAAAGCGACGCACAATTCGCCATCGACGTGATTCATACTCTCTGCATGTTTTTGCATAGTTGGCATCAATTTGCCCACTCAAGCCCTCGGTTAAGGAAGTCATCCTGTGTTTCGTATTTTTGATGCACATCCATCAAGAGGAACGGACCGAACCTGAGCGAACCTATATTTTTTAGGTTCGGTTCGTTTATTTAATCGAGCCTAAACTTGTGTTCAGGTTCGGTTCGTTTATTTTCGAACCGAATCCGAATCGAACCTCTTTTTAAACGAATCGAACCTAAGCGAATACCGAACTTAAGAATTCTCTAATAAGAGTGAGTGAAAAGAAGAGAAATGGAAATATATATGTGTATCTACAATTAGAATAAATATTCATTTAGTTTTTTCTTTATCTAACTCATCTTCATCTTTTGAAAAAATTAGATTAATAAGGATTCATCTCTTTGAAAAAAAGTATAATTATAATATATTTTACATTTATTCGGATGGGGATAAGGAATAAGAATAATGCAGAGATATTCGATAAGTAATGTCTGTACTTGTTCTGTTGATTTGAAGATAAAGAAGGAAAAAGTACTAGACACATAGATGATAGATGTTGTAAACACGGTATGACTATTTATTTTCGGATAGTTTATATTGAGATAAAACCTACTTATCCCGTAAATATCTACTTATCTCTAGACAAAATCCACTTACCCTGAGATGAAAACCACTTATCTCAAAATAAGTACACTTCTACAGATAAGGATTTGTAAATATGTATATGTGTATGTTTATCGAGCTTTTAACGAATCGAACCTGAGCGAACCTATGATTTTTAGGTTCGGTTCGTTTATTTAATCGAGCCTAAACATGTGTTCAGGTTCGGTTCGTTTATTTACGAACCGAATCTGAATCGAACTTTTAGCGAGCTGAACCTAAGCGAATATCGAACTTTGAGAATTTTCTTACACCCCTACTGGGAAGATGGAAACCCATGGGGTGGAAAGGCTTCTCCCAAAGGTTTAAATTGAAGGAGGAGAGAACTCACATGTTTGCTAGCCGATGATAGAAGTTTTTTTATCGAAGGGTCCTCTCCCGATTTTTTAGGGGTAGATAACCCCATCCCTATCTTGATTTAGTTGGAGCGGGTCCGAAACACGTTTAAGCGCGATAATATCAAGCCACAGACTTAGTGGCACTCGATTTTGAGACTTGTGAGTTTGTTGTTTGGGGATTAGAGTTTATTAGGAACTGCCACCCAGGAGTCTCTTTTGTTATGAGCAAAACTCTAAAGGTCAGAAAATCTAATTCGAAATGGTGGGGATTCATTTATCGAATCAAACAAAAAAATGAGTCCATCCCATTGTTCAACTTTTTGAATAAGACGTCCCTAATCGCTTTGGAACTTCTCCTTAATGGCCTTCCGGACCAACGAATCATTTTGGTTAGGATTTAAATGCATAAGTATTTGTTTATCTCAGAGCTAAGACTTCGTAATACGCATAGCCCAAAGGTTTCTTCTCCTGCTTAGATTGAAAGTAGTTTTTTTTTGTGAGCGTTGCATTATTAAATTTATTTAGGTTTATAATACCCAACCATCATTTTCCCTACGACAACAAATTTTGTCCCAAGCAAGCACGTCTTCTCCCTCTCTCTCTCTCTCTCTCTCTCTCCTCTCTCTCTCTCTCTCTCTCTCTTCTCTCTCTCTCTCTCTCTCTCTCTCTCCAAATTTCCATTCCAGAGAAAGTCGCGACGGATCATGTAATGCCGACTGATGATAAATTTTGGGATCTTTAAGGATGAGAGAGGGTGGAAAGCAAGACGTGTTAGGATTGAACTAGGAGAGTAACACATGCGCGAAACTAGAGAAGATTTGTTTTCCAACAACTTAGTTTTGACATAAATTTATCAACGAGAAGTTGCCAGCCCCTCGGGGATATACGTTTGATTGTCATAGGGAATCCTAGTTTAGTGATGGGAAAGCTTCCCTTGTGCCAATGAAACGATTTTTTATAAACCGATATTCATCAGTGTTGAGGTTAATACGGAAGAAGGAAGATTTGTGTATATTCATCTTGAGCCTTGAAATCGAGTAGAAAATTTGTAGAGTAGTTTCTAGTTTTTTTAGCTCTTTAACTTCGGATTTAACAAAGATGAGAAGATCATATGCAAAATTGTACATTTGTAATCTCAAGTTCTTGTCTTGAAATATGGAATCCATGAACAAGGCCAATGTTCCCTAGCTTTTTTAACATGAGATCCAACACATTCGTAGAGTTTTTGAATAGAAGAGGAGAGAGTGGACAGCCTGCCAACCCCATGGCGTTGTTTGAAACCAGAAGCGCTCGCGTTGATGTTTAGAGAGCTTGGTGGTGTGTAGGATGCCAATAATCCAATAGATGAATTTCGATGGACAACCCAATGCTTGTAGAGCTCTAATCATAAAGTCCCACCTAAGTATGTCAAAGGTTTTACATAAATCAATCTTAAGAACTGTACCTTTGGTACCGTCAATCGACCATCGATTCATAAATTCCAAGGTGATAAGGAGGCAATCATGTGCCGATATGTTTTTAAGAAAGGCAGATTGGGTTGTGGGAATGAGCTCATTCAGTTTGGGAGCCCATCTCAACGCTAGGATTTTTGAAATAATCCTCATTAGCAAGTTAATCAAGCTTATAGGTCTTTAGTTTGAGATATCTTCCCTATCACTACTATTACAGATATGGGAAATGTTGAAATTGTCTATATGCTTTAGATGTTGTAAATCCCCAACATTATTCCATAAATAGTCTAGCATATCAGTAAAGTCATTTCTGTTGGGTTTATTGCTGTCCAGCCCCAACTTGGGGGCCTCTTTGATATTTTCCCAACAAGTTGGGGGGCTTCCATTGGCACCCCTAAATTCCAGAACGACACCCCTTCCCATTCCAGCCATTTCCAGAAGCAGAACACAGCAAGGGTTTTGAACCCTCGTTTTGTTCCAGCCGCAAGAGAGAGGTTGAGAGAAAGAGGGAGGGCTTGGGCTCCTCCTCCCTTCTCCGTCGACTGAGGTGCAACGGACTGAGGTGCAACGGGCTGAGCAGTTGCTGGGCGAGCTCGAGAGGAGCAGCAACGAGGAGGTCATTGGGAACGACCTCAAGGAAGCCAAGCCTTCAATTTGGGTCTCCAGAGTCCACTGGGAAGCCACCTATCCATCTTGGTTTTGAGCACAATTGGTATTTTGGATACCTATAGATAGATAGTTTCTTATAGAAGAACTATTGGATTGTGCGTGTGGCTTGTATCTCGATTTTGTTGGGCAACAAAATCGAAAGAACATTTGGCTCATCTTGACCATAGTGGATTCGTTGTCGGTCTTGCCCCGTGGTTTTTCCTTACTCACATCGAGTAAGGGTTTCCATGTAAAAATCTTTGTCTTGTGTGATTGCTTGTCATTGTTGCCATTTGGTTCCCGAATGGGGAGCCCATATTTGTTGTGTGCCATCTTTGCTGCAGGAAAGGGATTTAGGGCCAGGTTGAGCAAAAATGGGCAAAGATGATGAGGGCACAATGATTAAGCTCACAAGCAGTAATTGGCAGATTTGGAAAGCCAAGATGGAAGACATCCTATATTGAAAAGACCTCCACGATCCCGTGGAGGGAGAGAGCGCCAAGCCGGAGAACATGTCTGCAAGTGAGTGGACAAAGTTGAACCTAAAGGCCATTAGAACCATTCGGAAGTGGCTTGACATGTCCAGATGAAGAGACAAATGCAAAGGAGTTGTGGGACAAGTTGTCCGAACTCTATGACCAGAAGGTCGCAACCAACAAGGCTTTTTGATTAGAAAGCTTGTGAACTTGAAATACAAGGACGGGACCAAAGTGGCGGAGCACTTGAATGATTTCCAAAGTATCATCAACCAGTCGACTTCCATGGGTTTGGCACTTGATGACGAGTTACATGCACTTTTGTTGTTAGGTTCGTTGCCAGGCAGTTGGGAGACTCTAGTAGTCACCATGAACAACTCTACGAAGGATAGCAAGTTGACCATTGCCATGGTCAAGGGTAGTCTCCTGAATGAGGAGATCAGGTGTCGCTCTCCGGGAGAGACATCCTCCTCTTCACATGTGTATGCTGTTGAGAGGAGAGGAAGATCCAACAACAGAGGGAAGTCACAGGAGAGACAGCAATCCAGAGATAAGTTCAAGGGTAGAGAAAAGTATCACCATTGCCAGAAGGCCGGTCAATGGAAGAGAGATTGCAGGATTTGAAAGAGAGAGCAAACTGAAGACAAGAAAAATCAGAAAAATGAAGATGGAAATTTAACAATAGTTGTGGCAAATGATAGTGCAGATGAGGTAGTTCTCACCATCCAGGATCAATGCTTGCATGCAGTGAGTGATTTGTAGTGGGTCATTGATACGGCTGCTTCCTATCATGTAACTCCACACAGGGAGTTCTTCACCGCCTACACTAGGGGTGATTATGGATGAGTCTTGATGGGTAACGAGAGTTACTATAAGATCGTGGCATGGGCAGCATCTCAATTCAGACTGATGTTGGGTGCTCATTGACTGTACAGAATGTGAGGCATGTTCCTGATGTGCGTCTTAGCCTTATATCTAGTTCACAACTAGATAGTGAAGGCTACCATCTGAAATTCGACGATAGCCAATGCAAGATTAGCCAGGGTTCCCTCATCATGGCTAGAGGCAGTTTGTGTCACACACTCAATATGACTAGAGTGAAGATCATGGATTGTAGTTTGCATGCTAGCGAAGCTGAGACTTTAGGTTTGTGGCACCGTCGATTTGGCCACATGAGCCAGAAGGGCTTGCAGCTTCTGAGAAAGAGAGAGTTGATCTCCTACCACAATGACATCACTTTGTCTCCTTGTGATGCATGTGAGGTTGGGAAGAGCAGGAGTGCACCATACAAAGTCAGATCCAAGGTGAAGGGAGATCTTCTACAGCTGGTTCACTCAGATGTTTGTGGTCCTATGGACACAGCCTCTTTGGGAGGCAACATGTATTTTGTCACCTTCATTGATGATGCATCAAGGAAGGTGTGGGTGTATGTACTGAGGATGAAAGATCAAGTTTTTGATTATTTCAAGAAGTTTCATGCCATGGTTGAGCGCGAGACAAGGAAATTGTTGAAGTGTCTACGCACGGACAAGGGGGGAGAATACACCTCCCTTAGCTTTCAGGACTACTGTGTAGAGCACGACATCGGGCATGAGAGGACAGAGCCAGGCACACCCCAACACAATGGCCTTGCTGAGCGGATGAACATGACCATTGTTGAGAGAGTTCGTTGTATGCTGAAGACAACGAAGTTGCCCAAGACCTTTTAGGCTGAGGCATTTCGCACCTCATGTTACTTGATCAACCGATCTCCATCAGTTCCTTTGAGCTTTCAGATTTCAGAGCGTGTTTGGACAGGAAAGGACCCCTCATATGCTCATTTGAGGGTGTTTGGATGCAAGGCTTATGCATTGGTACCAAAGGAGTAGAGGAAGAAGTTGGATGACAAGGCAGTGCCTTGTATCTTTCTTGTCTATGGAGATCAGGAGTTTGGATACCGTCTTTGAGATCCAAGAAAGAAGACTATCACCAGGCACAAGGATGTGATTTTTTATGAGAATCAGACATTGGCAAAGGACATCACTGAGACTTGTGACGGAGATGAGATCTCCATGAATGATGACAGTGATGAGGACACAGAGCCCTCTCCAGTACATGGTACAGGTGGAGAGGATGAGCAGCTAGAACAACACAAGCCAGATGCAGACCCTATTGATGCAGGTCTAGAGGACTTAGGGAAGGGGGAGAAGCCTCATCCACATGCAGACACAACAGAGCCTCAGGTCAGGATATCTGAGAGGACAAGTCAGCCATCATCCCGTTACTCCACTTCCAGGTATGTGATGCTTACAGATGCAGGTGAGCCATATACCTTTGAGGAGGCACAGATGCATAAGGACAAGGATCATTGGCGTAATGCAATGAATAAAGAGATATTATCTCTCATAAAGAATCACACTTATGATCTTATTAACCTTCCCAAAGGCAAGAGAGCCTTGAAGAACAAATAGGTTTACAAGCTAAAGTCTGATGACAGTGGCAAGACGATAAAGCACAAGGCCAGATTGGTAGTGAAAGAATTCATCCAGAAAGAAGGAGTGGACTATGATGAGATCTTCTCCCCAGTGGTGAAGATAAATTCTATGAGAGTGGTGCTAGGACTTGTTGCTAGCAAGGACCTTGAGCAGGAGCAGATGGATGTGAAGATGACATTTCTTCACGATGATTTGAAAGAAGAGATCTACATGGAGCAACCACATAGATTTCAAAAGAAATGAAAAGAGCACATGGTTTGCAGGTTAAGGAAGAGTCTCTATAGCTTGAAGCAAGCCTCGAGACAATGGTACTTGAAATTTGATGCTTTCATGGCAAAGCAAGGCTTCAAGAGGACTACAGTCGATCCACATGTATATGTTCATCATCTTCCCAATGACAGGTTCATCATTCTTTTGATCCATTTGGATGATATATTGATTGTAGGTCATGATTTCAACTTGATTGCAAATCTCAAGAGAGAACTCTCCAAAGAGTTTGAGATGAAAGATTTGGGCAAGGCAAGCCACATCCTTGGGATGCAGATTACAAGGGACAGGAAGAAGCGCATGTTGTGGTTGTCACAAGAGAGCTATGTTGAACACGTGTTGGAGCGGTTCAACATGAAGAATGCCAAGCCTGTCAGCACGCCTTTAGCCTCTCATTTCAAGCTAATCAAAGAGTCATGCCCTTCCACTTCTGAGGAGAAAACATAGATGACCAAGATCCCATACCAATCTGTAGTTGGGAGCCTCATGTATGCAATGGTTTGCACTAGACTCGACATAGCCCATGCAGTGGGCGTGGTGAGCAGATTCATGTCCAATCTAGGGAAGGACCATTGGGAGGTAGTGAAATGGATCTTGAGATACTTGAGAGGGATCTCAAGTATGTGTCTTGTGTTTCGGAGGTCAGATCCCAAGCTATGTGGCTACACTGACACAGATATGGCAGGAGACATGGACCAGAGAAAGTCTACCTCAAGGTATATTTTCATATTTGCAGGGGGAGCCATATCATGGCAATCCAAGCTACAGAAATGTATTGCTCTCTCGACTACCGAGGTAGAATCCATAGCAGCAGCAGAGGCTAGGAAAGAAGTGTTGTGGCTACAACACTTTCTTGATGAGTTTGGATTGAATGACAGTGAGCCAGTTGTGTTTTGTGATAGCCAGAGCGTTATGCTCGCACAAAACACATTGATGTAAGATACCATTGGTTGAGAGATGCAATTGAATAGAAGCAACTCATGTTGAAGAAGATTCACACTGATGAGAACCCCTCAAACATGTTTACCAAGGCAGTCACTTGTGACAAGCTTCAGCTATGTAGAGACCTGAGCGGTGTCACCTCTTCTTGATCTCCATCACTGGACCACACCTCCCCATTGAGGCTGGAGGGGGAGGTCGTTGGGTTTATTGTTGTCCAGCCCCAACTGGGGGGGAGGGCTCTTTGATATTTTCCCAGCAAGTTGGGGGACTTCCATTGGCTACCCCAAATTCTAGAACGACGCCCATTCCCATTCCAGCTGTTTCCAGAAGCAGAACGTAGCAAGGGTTTTGAACCATCATTTTGTTCTAGCCGCGAGAGAGAGGCCGAGAGAAAGAGGGAGGGCAGCTGGACTCCTCCTCCCTTCTCTGTCGACTGAGGTGCAGCGGGCTGAGCAGTTGTTGGGCGAGCTCGAGAGGAGCAACAACGAGGAGGTCGTTGGGAACGACCTCAAGGAAGCCAAGCCTTTGATTTGGGTCTCCATCCGGGAGCCCACAGGGAAGCCACCTATCCATCTTGGTTTTGAGCACAATTGGTATTTTGGATACCTATAGATAGTTAGGTTTTTGTAGAAGAACTATTGGATTGTGTGTGTGGCTTGTATCTTGATTTTGTTGGGCAACAAAACCGAAAGAACATTTGGCTCATCTTGACTATAGTGGATTCATTGTCGGTCTTGCCCCGTGATTTTTCCCTTACTCACATCGAGTAAGGGTTTCCACGTAAAAAGCTTTGTCTTGTGTGGTTGCTTGTGTGATTGCTTGTCATTGCTGCCATTTAGTTCCCGAGGGGGGAACCCATATTTGGTGTGTGCCATCTTTGCTACAGGAAAGGGATTTATGGTCATACCTATTATCCCCCAACAATTTCTAATTCAAAACTCGGAAGAATTGATTGTTGGGGAGACGGGGGAAGAAAAAGAGCGGCATGCGCAAAGGTTGGAGACCTTCCGCAATATTGCATTGCGGTGTGGGAGGAAATGTATCTGTAAGATCCGACGAGCAATGGAGGGGACAGAGTAGGAGGAGGGCGACGATAAGAAGGGCCGACGACATTACGTCAATGAGGGGAGGAACTGGAGAGGTGTGCTCAGAGGGGGGGGGGTGGCATTGAAATTTAGTCGTCCATTTCGTCTTTGATCTTAAATTTAAACAATCAAGGATCATATTGAGACAAATCATAAAGTTCAGATACCACATTATTACCTTTCAAAGGTATGGCATTGAAATCGAGTATATAGTTAAGGAATTTTTTTTCTGTAACTTACTTTTAAATATCTAAAATTGGATATTTAAAAAGATTAGTCTGAAGATAAAAACTGTATCTTATACTAAAATAAAGATAACATAAGAAAAGTTATCTTCTTTTACTTTCTTATGTCGAACACAGGAAAGAAATTAACGCCTTTCTTGAATTTACATTCCCAAGTGAACTAAACAATGAAATGGAAATGTTCATTCTTTTCCATCCTTTTTTAATCTCATTACTTAATTAATCACATTCTATTGTAATTCCATTCCTTTTAAAGAATCGAAACCTAACAAGGGATTCGAGCACCAATGGGGGAGCCGATTGTCTGCTGTAGCCCCTCCTGCAGCAGACTCTGCAGTAGGGGTTGGAGCGGATTTGCACGGTAGGGCCCCACAAAAAGTGCAAATCTCTGTGAACCGCTCGATCAAGATCGAGCAGCTCTAACCCCTACTGTAGAGTCTGCTACAGCAAGGGCTGCATCAGAGGATCCTCTCGCCCTGTTTGGATGCCAGGTTACTCCAGGGTAACCCGACATACCCCATGCTCTATCCATGCATTTCTTGACTAAAATTAGTTGTGCGGATCATACAATATCTTTGTTATAATATTTTTTAAACACGTTCAAATAAAAAATAACATAAAAACATATTATAATCATTCAAAAAAGTTAATATAACACAAGTGTCATATCAAACATCACATTTATCATTCCAACCCTCTCCAACGCACCCAACCATCCAAATAGCTACTATTCACATGAGGATACCTCAACCTAACTCAACCCAATTGCCAAACAAACCATAAGGGCTCGTTTGGTTCAAAGGTTGAGGTGGGTTGGGGTAACCTCATGTGAATAGTAGATGTTTGGATGGTTATGAAGGTTGGTAGATGACTAGAATAAAGAATGTGATGTGGTGTCACATTAATTTGTGATGAAATTCCAACCTAGACATGATCCAAGAATACAAGGGGTAAACCGGGTCACCCTTGAAGTAACCCTCTAATCAAACGACCCCTGAAGGAATCGTGAAAGGCTGTTCATTCGGAGCTGTACCATCTTTATCATATATTTTCACCTTATCTAGTAGTTGGCACTCAAATCATGTCACCGTATCTACAGCATCATTGTCCTAAAAAATTCCAAATGCCACCACACACCTTGCAGAGTGCCAGCAAGATATCAAAAAGATAATGCACCACCTTAGACATGATCCGCTGTAGAATAAACGCTCTCATTCACCAAACTACCTTTAAATACTTAACGAGAGAAGAAAAATTTTATCAAAATCGATATCTATTATCTAAAGATAAAATTACATTAGCTCCAAATAACATTCAAATAAAATCCAAAGATTAGATACTATCTGACAATCGTTTTCTTTTCCTTTCGACATCAAAGATATAGTAATCTACTCTAAAATAAACAACTATCAATACCAAGAACTAACAAAAGGTTCAAATGCCCACATTTTACAACCATCTTCCCAAGTCCTACTACAAGACTTCGTGTATTGCCTCCCCTTCTTCCCTATCTACAAAACAATTTGGTCTGCCAACTCCCTATTTGTAATTACAAAAAGAAAAGAAGAAAACAGAGTAGTTGAAAGAATTAAAAGAAAAAAAGCGGATTAATCTGAGTAACCTTGACTTTCTCATTCTTTACTCACTGACAAGTAACAAGAACTCTGCATTGAAGCTTGGATGGTTGTAAGAAGCGGCCGGAATCCGGCTACGCCGACCAAGGCAGCAGCCCAGTACTCGGATTCGCGAACTCCGCGAGGACCCAATTCCTCAACCCAGTGTCTTGAACCTCACAAAACCGGCTCGGCCAGTCCGGCGGCTCGACCGCCTTCGTGCCGAGACCTGGCGCGCGATCTTTCGACCCCACGTTCTCCTCATCCTGCCAATCTGCCACATATGTTGCCACCCTCCTGTAGAACTTCTCCTTGAACACATCCCAAACTTGATACTTGTAGTGGTTGATCACCATCAGTGACCTGTCCATGTTCACGTACTGAAACCGGTCCCTCAGATGGAAATGATGCACCACATTGATCAGGGATGGGCTCAGCGCCTCTGGCCGCACGATTGACTTGTGACGCTCCGGCGTGGCCATGCGGCATGTGTATCCCACCATAACGCCCTCTGCTGGAGCCGCCGTCATCCCCGACGGCCCGAAGCTGTAGCACGTCGTCCTCAGCTCCCCGACTAATGGGAAGTTGATCGAGTGGTTGGCAAGCACCTCATGTAAAGTGTTCACGGGCGAGGACGGCGACGTGGGCAGGTAGAGGAACTCGTCCACGTCGATGAACCCGACCCACTCGCACATGTAGCGCGCCCGCAGGGCACAGTGAGCGAACCCGGCTTCCTGGGTCTTGATCCATGGCCACTGGTGGCGCGTAACATTGAATCCCTCCGCATCGATGCGTTGGACAACCTCTTCCAGCTGATCATCGCTGCCGTTGTCGTATATGAACCACCTCTGCACGCCTATGCGGGCGTGGTACGTGATCCATTCCTTCAAGAACCTTGCCTGGTTGCGTACCATGGTGCATACGCACATCCGGTGTGGCCTCTGCTGCGGCGGCGGAGGTGGGTCGATGGGCACCGGGGAGGCGAGCGACGAGAACGTGACGCCACCACGTCCCTTCACTTTAACAGAAACCAACACGTTGCCAATTGGGTCATCACCAATTGCACGACGGAGGACGGAGAGAGGCGTGCGGCAGCGCACGATCTCCTGCGCGACCGACAGCGGCTCGGATGCAAGTATGAACCGGGGATTGGTGAATTGCCACCCAAAGACGCACTCATAGCGCGAGGCATCGGACAGGCGCTCGGGGCGGAGGTTGAGGCCCTTGACGAAGGCGACAGTGGAGTTGTCAGAGCGGTCGAGGAGCGCGGCGTAGGCGACGGAATCCCAGCGGTGCAATTGCGGGCTGAGCACGGGGGCATGAGGTCGGGCGCCGTCCCGGAGTGACACGTGGAGGCCGTGCGTGGGGAGGGGGCAGCGGATGAGGAGCATGGAGGGGGAGGAGTCGATGGAGAGGGGAGGGAGCTCGAAGGAGGCGGAGTAGTGGCAGAGGAGGGAGGAAGGGGTAAATATAGAGAAGCGAAGAGGGTAGTTTTGGAAGATGATAGTTTGGTCGGGGAAGGTGACGGCGTGGAGGAGACGCGTGTCGGGCCCCCGGTCGGCCACGGTGGGGAAGCTATCCGAGAAGGAGACGGCGTGGAGAGCCGTAGAGTGCTGCCACGTGACGAGGAGCACCGGGCGGAACCACACTGCGACAGAGAGGGTGGCGAATTTGCAGTAAAGTTAGAAATAATACGGAGAAAAAACTAAACAAAAAATGGAATTCTTAGAAATAGGAAATTTAAAGAAACTAATCTTAAGATAAACCTGCTCTTCTTTTTTCTAAATACCCATTTAATTAAAAATTTAAGAAAATGTCGGGCATTTTGCGGGCTATTTCAAACAGCAATTTGATTTGTTAAGAACATATTCAATCATTAACACAACTAAAAAACGATCAAGAAGAGAATCATGCATGATTACAAGTGGTACGATAATTTGCATATTAAGCATAAACAAGGAAACAAAATAACTAGATTTTTGATAAAATAATATCTCGAACAGCTCGCCATAAAGCTGCGATAAATCTCATAATATAGTAAATTTTCCATATCGAAATGGCCGACGAAACCAAATCCGAGGGCACGAAAAGGGTTTAATTAGAATACTAGTTTCTTTCAAGGGAACGACGGGAAAATTCTCACGATTTTGAGTGGGAAATGAGAGGAGAGATGGGCAAAGTTCGTGCCGAATTTACGTGACGTGAGCAGAGCGGTTATGGCCCTCCTTAATATAAAATTTTATATTAAAAATAGAATAGTTAATTTAGCATCTAATTTGCTCTTCAAATAAGCAAACCGAACAATTAAAGTAAACCACAAATTAAGAGGACAAAAACAGTAAAGAAATCCCGTTCGCTGCTCGATTTAAGATCTGCTTTAAGTACAAAAGGAGCCATGACAATGATGGAAGGTAATTCATGACTCTCTTTGCAATTTAATGCCGCTTTTGAGCTACACCAGACGGTCAATTAATACTCACACCGCGCTACCCAATTGATGGCGCAGTTGCATACTTCCGCATTTGTTTGACCATTTCGGAAGATTTAGCAGTCGATCAACCAAAAAATACTTCAATCTACGAGTTCGATCACTAAAACAAAGTGATTAATGCGGCAACTAAACCCGAGATCTGCTAGTTAAAAGCTGCAAATCACACTATCCATAAACGGAAACCGGCCGTGCTCGCACGAATCTCGAAGGCTCTCTGAGCACAACCACCGCTCGACCTAATCGGATACACAGATCTGATTATCGGGACTCACCTCTGAGGAACCGAAACGCGGCGATGGCGAGGACGCCGCCACAGAGGAGGATAACTGCGGCGAGGATCCACCAGAGGGAACGCGCGGAGGAGAAGGCTGGGGGTTTGGGCTTACGTACGTCGATCCGGAGAGCGGAAGGGGAGCGGCTACCGCCACCGCCGAGGCTCCCGCCCAGCTGCCGGCGGCGGTTGGGATCCTTCATGTGCGCCGCTGCGGGATCTCAACTCGGGGAGGCGGGGCAGTCGGCGGAGGAGCGGCGGCTGTAGTGGAGGAGCATAGAGAGAGGTGTGTATATGAGAGAGAGGGGTGAGATTAGAACTGAGGTGTTGGTCTGTGAAGCGTATAGAATACTATTCGCGGAAATATGAGGATAATATTTTTGATTTCCACAGTCCCTTTTTCTGCTTGGAGTGTAATCAATAGGAGGTGGTGGTGTCGGTAAGCGACGCCGTAAAAATTTAAAAAACAAGTTTTTTACCCCATAACTATCCAATTGCACTGTAACCCCTTTGGTTCGCAGGAATAAGGATGGGAAAAAAAGAGAATAAGGGTCTATTTTTTTTGGATATTTACATCCATAACCCTGAGTAGTTCCATAATTACACCAGGTACCCACGATAGTCACGAATTAATGAGAAACCCCGAATATTATTCCGTCTCACATCCATAACCTTCTGTTAGTTTTAGCCGTCAATCATAACCAAACCATCGAGTTAATCTAACCTGACATGAATCCAACGGTTATAAATAAATAAAAACTATTATGAAAAAGAACCCCCCTCCTCCAACGGGTCTCTCCCAACCGTCGACTATATCCCCTTCCTCATCCGGCGATTCCGACCCCCCGCCGACCAGCCGACCAGCTCTTCCTCCCCCTTCTTCCTCGGCAAGCGACACGCAGATCTGGAGGTAGGTTGCGGGCCGCGGAGGTTGTGCGTGGCGTGGGGTTGGGGGCGAGGTTGGGTCGGCGGATTGTTGAGAACTAGGGAAGGGGGGGTAGGTTGTGACCTGGGGGGATGGGGGCGGAAGGGAGGAGCTTCGTCAGGGGTGGGGGTTGGGTCTGGGTGTGGCCGTCGCGGGGGGGTTTGGGGGGGTGGGTCGGTGGTTTGGTTGCGACCTGGGTGTGGGCGTTGGGGGGGGGGGGGGGGGGGCGACCTGGGTGTGGGCATCTGGGGGTGGTTGGGTTGCGACCTGGGTGTGGTTGGATAACGACCTGGGTTGGGAGGAGCTTCGTCAGGGCGGGGAGGAGGGGGGCGGAGGGTCTGCGACCTGGAGGGAGGGGAGTCTTGGTGGAGAGGGGACCGGACATGAGGGGTTGGGGTGACGGAGGGTTTGCGACCTGGGTGCTGGGTGGGACGAGCTTCGTTGTGGGTTGCGACCTGGAGGAAGGGGAGCCTGGGTGGAGAGGGGACCGGGCAGGGGGGAGGAGCTTCATCGGGGGCGGGGGGTTGGGAGGTGGCGGAGGGTTTGCCACATGGGGGAGATGGACCTGGGTGGGGAGGGGACCGGACAGGAGGAGTTTCGTCGGAGGGGGGGATTGCGACCTGGGGGAGGTTGCTGAAGGGGAGGAGCTTCATCCGGGAGAGGAGGGGCCTTGACAGGAGGAGCTTCGTCGGGGGTGGGAGGGGGTTGCGACCTGGGGGGAGGACCTTCATCGGGGCGGGAGGGGGGCTGGCGGGGAGGACCTTCGTCGGGGCTGGAGGGGTCAAGCAGCGAGGATGGTTGACGGGAGAGGAGGAGATGGCAGAGGTTGGCCGCAGGGAGGAGGAGGTTTGCTGATGGCCAGGTTGGAGGAGGAAGAGACTTGGCCATTTTGTAAATAATAAGAAGTAAAGGATATACAGTGCAAAAAATTTAACGGATACTGTTATCATTAACGGAAAATTCGATGGAAGTTAACACGGGGTTTTGAATGTAAGAGTTAAGCACTATTGGAGGTCATGAGTGTAATTCGTGATTATAGGGGGGTCCTGGGGTAATTACCAAATTACTCAGGGTTATGGGTGTAAATATCCCTTTTTTTCGGCTGGAGGATAGGAATAAGGAGAATAAGGTGAAATAAAGGTAGGTAATGTGTCATAAAGATAAGAATAAGAGTGAAATAAGATGGAATAATGAGGAATAGTCGTACCACTGAGAATCGTATCGGGAGGAGAATTGATCCCTTATTCCAGGGTTTATTCTCCTACCAAATAGGTTATCCCACCTTAGATACCTTTATTTCACCTTATTCTCCTTATTTCTATCCTCCAGCCGAACAAAGAATAAACCCTCATTCTCCTTATTCCCCATCCTTATTCCTACTTATTCCCGAACCGAACGAGCCCTTATAATCTTTGTCATTACATCGTTTCTTCTATGATCTTACTCTGTTTAACACATATCTTGTAATCAGTGTTCGGGCCTAAGGGTCATTAAGCTTCCTCAATATGTAGTGTAATTCACAAGAATCCTAGTGCAATTACATGTATTACATGGGTTATGCTGTAATTTGACAAAAATTTAATTATCATTGTACAAATTAACCAATTGAGAGTTGTAACATTATTCTAAAATAATGTGCGTAAATTTTGAGATTTTTACAATATGACCCAAAAAACTCATGATTTTACATTATTACACACATATGTCCCTGTCTATGGGTTATAATTTAAAAGGTAGTTACATTACATGGATCGCAATATAATTAGAGTTGTGATGTAATTATAAAAACCATAATGATTGTAGTCTAAATAGATGCAATTTCAGCGGTGGAGTAAAGTCCCATAATTCTAGGGAAGGAAAGAGAAGAAAATGTCGGTCATTAAAATTATGTGATTGGTATGTGTTTTATCTCAAAATATCAAATAGAACAAAAAAACTTCATATGATATAATGACTTCAATCAATCAAATTGAACTGATTTTCTCTATTTTTACAACCACCTACAAAAAGTAGGGGTGCACATAGACCAAATAAAATCCCAAATCTGATCTAATCTTGATGCAACTGATTTGGTTTAGTTTTATCAATCTAATGTATCGGATCAGATATTGGAAATTTTCAAATCCGATCAGGTATATATTGGATCGGATCTTTATTGAAATCGGATACGTTGGAATCCGTTCAAGTATGGATTGGATCGGATCTTTACTGAAATTTGATGCGATACAATCCGTTTATCTGCTAGTACATACATACATACATACATACATACATACATACATACATACATACATACATACATACATACATACATACATACATACATACATACATACATACATACATACATACATACATACATACATACATACACACACACACATACAAACAAATAAACAACAAACTTGCATACATATTGTAACGTCCCGAGCCTAAGTCCCCGATCCGTTATCGAGGAAAACTGGTTCTGACGACTTGTTGGGTTCGAACCCAAATAAATCCGTTGACAACCACCCAAAATACTTAAGCCAAGTTGTCAAGTAATAATCCCCACCACTTATGACTCACTCTCACATTTTTTGAGTTTTAGACGTGGGGATTATGTTTCGGGGTATGGGTATTACAACCTTCCCCACTTATATTCGCAACGTCTTCGTTGCGACATAGCTCATCACTTAATCCCAGTGACAGCGGTGGTTGCACACTTCGGGCAACCATTTCCTCCTATATTTTTGTAGGGATGGCTCCACATGTCGGGTAGACCTTTCCACTATCAGAGAGAAATTGACTCTGATTTTATTTGTAACATTCCGGGCTTAGATCTCCAGTCCGTTATCAAGAAAAACTGGCCCTGACAACTTGTTGGGTTCGGGCTCAAATGAATCTATTGAATTCCCTATATGCACCCATTTTGAATTCCACATATATAATATCTATATGCACCCATTTTGAATTCCCTATATACAATATCTATATGCACCCATTTTGAATTCCCTATATGAACATAATCAATGCCATTCATCTCAGTCTTTTTCTTTTCAATCTTGGATAAAGTTCTGTCATTATTCTTTCTTCTCTCGTGAAAGCGATATGTTAGATCTCGAAAATAATAAAGTATGATTATAACTTGTAAAAGTATAAACCATGTTTAGCTATTCCCCTCTCAGTTCCATCTCTCTGTCTCATTTCACTCTTGAGCATCAATATTCCTCCTAAATAACAACTTAATACTCTAAATTTATCATGGACTTCACCAATATCCGATTACAGAGATCACGTTTTTTTATCTAACTTGTCTTTGTATATTTATTTGGTAACTTTTATTATTCTTATTTGAATCATTTGTTGGAAATTAATTGTAAAAACTAATACATCATTTATAAAAAAATGTAAATTTCAAATTCAATATAATCCTTTAGTTTGATTGCATGTTCTTTGTAAAGGATTAATGAAAAATTTCAGCTTTCATTGGATTGTGTCATGTTTTTTTAACATTTATTCGTATTATTGAGTTTTAAGTCATTATTCGAATGGCTAGGGCTAGTGTGGTATAAAATACAAACACGATAGAATAAACTATTGCATGGAAAAATGTAAGTGTAAAAGTCAGATCCAATCCGTAATCTGATTGATTGGATTGAAGTATTTGATGGATTTTGATTGGATTGAAAAAAAATTCATTATTTGAACAAGGATTAAGCTAAGAGTCAATCCAATCCGATCCGCGCGCACCCCTAATAAAAAGTATATTGTAAATGAACAGTTGAAGTTAAATGTTATAATTCTTTTGGATGATTTAGTTGTCTAGCATTAAAGTTCTCGTTTTAGAGTGATGTTAAATTCTCATTTTTTGTCATAAAATGTGACTATCTTTTCATTTGATCATATTAAAAAAAAGCCCATGTTGCATTAGAATTAACAACTTTATCTAATCGGAAATTTTGCTGAAATAGCAAAAAAAATCTATAATCAGTGTTATTGACATATTTCCTTTTCTCAACATAGCACAACAATCTTTATTATATTGAAGGAAAATCTTTACAACCTAAAATTTTCTCACAAGCAAGATACATCTTTAATATACATAGTGGGATCTTCTTTGCAGATAATGATGGAATAAAGTGGGTCATTTTTATTTCCATTTGTTTGAAAAATCTTGTTTGAGAGGATAAATGTAGTTAAGGATGAGTTATTAAGGATGGGTTATTCTTATTTTTCACATCTTTATTATTTTTAAGGATGTAAGATAAGTGAAGATGTTGCAGGTAAAAGTTATTATTAAATAAGTAGTAAAAAGAGCATAAGTAGTAATTTAAAAATCAACAAGAACCCCTCTTTTGGTCTGGTGGTGGAAGCGTTGGCTCTCGTTTTAAAGAACTAGGATTCAAATCCCCTTACTAGTAAAAAAATTAAAAATCAACAATAATATAACCCATTAAGAAATTCAAAATGCATGGACCTAATTTTAAATTAGTTTTAAAAGCTTTACATTTTATATTTCATTGTAATTAACTAGACAAAATGATATCAAACCATCCTCCTTGGATGGAGAACATCTTGTATTGCAAAGACCTCCATGATCTGGTGGAAGGAGAATCAGCCAAGTCCGAGGGCATGTCCGCAGGTGACTGGACGAATTTGAACATAAAAGTAGTCGGCACCATTCGGAAATGGCTGGACTTATCGGTATTCCACCATGTCGCAGAAGAGACAGATGCGAAGAAACTATGGGAGAAACTGGCAGAGCCTTATGAGCAGAAGACATGTTCTTGATTCGAAAGTTAGTGAATCTAAAGTACAAGGATGCGATGAAAGTTGATGATCACTTGAATGTGTTCCAAAGTCTCATCAATCAACTGAGTACCATGAACATGGTGCTAGATGACGAATTGCATGCGCTTCTTCTCCTGGGTTCCCTACCAGACAGCGGGGAAACTCTGGTGATTACCGTGAGCAACTCCTCTACGGACGACAAGTGATGAATACTCATTCATCACTCTTTATTCTTATATTTTAGCTACAAAAACTTTTGCAAATGCATGTATATGTTTGTAAATATAAATAATTGTCCAAAGGCATGCATTGTGTAAAAACTAATAATTAGCATGTTTTTGTGCAAAAATAAAAGAATAAAGATTAAAAAAAGAGGGAAATATTTAGAATAAATACTTAGCAACCTAATCCCAAGGGAGGGCTCAGCATGGGCCTGGCCGCATAAAAGCAAAGTAGAGAGAGATAGGGAGCTCATGTGTGTAAATATACTTGTAAACACAACAAAAATATTTTCCTCCAAAAATAGAATAAAATGGGCTTGTAGATATTTGTATATATTTGTAAATATAAAATCCAAATAAAAATAGAAAAATTAAAAAGAAAATAAAAATAAATCACTTGTATATATTCACCTTGTACATAGAACACTTACCTATATTTATTGAGCCTTGTAAATAAATAAATTAAATTCCCTAAAAATTTGTATATACTCCATCTTTTATATTGTAAATAAAATAAATAAAAACCATAAAAACAAAAATCAAATAAAAAGAACAAAATTAAAAACAAAAAAGAATAGTGTACATATACCATGTATATATATGTATATATCTATTTATTTCATCCTTGTATATAAATAATAACATTAAAATAAAAATATTCTTTTATTCCTAATTTTATGCTATAAATAAATAAAATATGAAATGGGAATAAAAATGTACAAAAATAACAAATTAAAAATCCATATTGTATATATACCTATATATAGCACCCTAGTGTAAATACCTTATTTTTATTTTGAAAAATTAATTAAAAATCACAAAAAATAGAAAAAATTAAAACAAACATTTTTCATATTTTGAGTTTTTTATAATTCGGTCATTTATTATTTCTTTTTGAATTTTCAAAACATTTCCACGTGGCCTATCCCCATTGGTCCACGGGGGACGTTGACCCCCCGGTCAACTCCCCCCTTTGGACCACAGACCCGCGGATCCTCTTCCCGGACCCATCTTCTCCCAATTATCCCTCCTTGACCCGATCACCATTCCGCCAAATCACGGGTCCTAATTACTCCCTAGTTATCCGGGAACCTCGCCCGACACCGTGCCTAGGGGTCCGTGCTTCACCAAGCCGGACCCGACCCTTTCTTCCCAGACCTCCCATCGTATAAAGTCCTAGCTCCGCCTCCCATTTCAGGCATCTTTGATCATTCGTTTTCCACCCAAGGACCTCCATCGCCTCCGCGAGAGTGACAGCTCGCTCCAGGCAGTGTTGCAGCGAGGAGGAGACGAGTCGACCATTGATCCGGCAGCTACGCGCCGCCGTGCGCCGCCTGGAGGTGACGCTCGAGCCTCGGACACCGACGGTCCTCGAGGCAAGGACCTGGAGCAAGCCCTGCTCCTCCACAGTCGATTGCGCCCATTAGGTAGCTCTCTTTCCCTCTCTATTTCTTTAATTTTGCATCTCGCCCAAATCGCTTCGTCTCCGTTCCGCTTTGATTCCGACCATCCTCGCCTTCGTTCCGACCATCGGAGTCGCCCATCATGATCGCCTTCTCTCCGCGCATCTTCTCCGCCCACTCATTCACCCTAGTTCGCAAAGGAACTGGGTATCGAGTTCCCTCGCCGCCGCTCCATCGGAGCTCGCACGCCCCGCCGCACCGACCACCTTCACCACCCCTAACCGGGTCGAGGCACTTTGCCCTCGACCCAGGAGCTTGTTGCACATCTTTGCAGGACCAAAGGAGCCCATCTGAGGGCTTCGACATCTAGGTGTAGCAGCTCGACCTCCGCCGGCGTGGCCTGAGCTCCCCGGAGCTCCGCTGCGTCATCGGAGGGTGCCATTAGACGCGGGAGGCCCTCACGACTCTTCTCCGATCAGTAGCAGCCCGCGAGGAGGCCTCCAGCACCCACACGAGTCCGGCGAACCTCACCGGCGTCCAGTTCATCGAGGACCTTCCAGAGCCGTCCGATTCCCCCTCCAGCTCCAGATTAGATCTCAGACGTCCACACCAGGAGCAGCAGGCACCGTCAGATCCTTGGAGGGTTGATCGCGACCGTCGATTCAGCGAGGTTTAGCCACGACGTTGTGCAGCCGTCTGATCACCTACGTGGCGACACCACCTCCGTTCGATTCGTGCTGAGTCCCTTCGCAGACCCACATCACACTCCAGCCGCCCGATCGTCCATGTGGAAGCGTCTCAGCCGCTCGATCGCGTCGAGGTTTTCCTTCGTTGTGCATCACGCCTTCTCTACCGTCAGATCCAGCACGTGGCGCGCATCTGGCCCTCGACATTTAATAAAGGGGTAATTGCTCTTAGGCCCCTCTAGTTCTTGCATTTACTATTTAGCACTGTAAATACGTTTTATAGTTCTTTTATTTTTGTAAATATTGCATAGAGGACCCTTCTGTTTATCCGATTCTCATTTATACCCCTGTGTGTTGTGGACACGTGCATCGACACGTGGTATTTGGTATATTTGCAGTTTTTACCCTGCGTTTTTGGCTTGTTACCGTTTATATTTTTACAAATAGGAATTGCACTTTGGTCCTCCCAGGCCTGAGTCACGCGCATCGTGCGTGGCCTCGGGGGCATTTTGCATTTATAGCCCCATAGTTTCCAGGCTTGTTATCCAAGGGGCCCAGGGTTTTATTTTATTTGCAGTTAGGTCCCTGTGCACTGTGGCTTGGTTTTCATTTTTAATAAAATAGCAAATTAACTCCAAAATTGATGAAAATTGGATACATGGCTCCTGCCATAGTGTAAACTTTTCTCTAATTTTTGGAGACATTTTTTATTATTTTTATTATTTTTAAAAATTCAAAAACACACTTTTTTGTTACCGTCTAACTTTAAAATTCACAAAAAATATTAAAACACCTCTAAAAATTACAAAAAATAAGTAGTGGTTGTTTTGCCTTGTTTGATTTTCTTCCAGTTTTGGTCATTTTTAGATATATAAAACTTATAAAAATTGAAAAACACTAAAAACCCTATAAAAATTCTAATAATTAATTAAAAAACCCAAAAATAATAATTCCAGTGCCTAAATTTTCTTTGTAGTTTCTACTATACAGGAAAATTACCTTCAGGTTTTAATAGGGCCATTTGGTATTATAAATTGGCCCTTGACACCTGACTGGACAGTACCTCTCTTTTCTTATCTTGTTTGATTTTTAGAAAATTCAATAAAAATCAGAAAATTACCAAAAATTAACCAAAAACAGCAAAAAATATAAAAAACATAAAAATACTTTTATTTGAATTTTTGGGGTGTATTTGGGTGATTACATAATTCACCCAAGTAGCTTGTTTATTTGCTTTTTTTCTTAATTCATTAAAAAATCCAAAAAATTATAAAAAGGCTAAAAATCCACCAAAAATACTTTTATTTTATTTTATTTCTTTTCAAGACTACTTCGTAGGCTGCAAGGCCATCACGTGCTCCTTGAGTCCGACCCTGGTCGCTTTACCAGGCTAATCTAATAGCCAGGACCGCTATCGTGTTTCTTTGATTTTTTATCTGATTTTGGTTGTCTGCACTTCTATTTTTCTTGATTGAGCTGAGATTCTTATTGATCCGGGTCGCAACGAACCGAGTGATATTTTTACCTGATCCGGATCAGTAGGATTTTGGCCCAATTAGAATGGCGCCGTTGCCGGGGAGCACGGCTTAGTAGTCATTTTAGTTTTTCTTTTCTTTTCTTTTCTTTTTCGCGGCTTTTCGCAGCTTTTTATTTTTCACTTATTTTTTTATTTTATTTTATTTTACTTTCTTTTATTTTTATTTTTGTTTGATTTTGTTTTTTGATTCTATTTGCCATTTTTGCACATATACCCCTATTTAGTTTTCTGCTTGTATTTGATTATTTGTATTTGGTTGATAACACTCTGTTTCTTTCTTGCGAGGGCCCGAGGACCAAGACGGCAACTCTCGAAAAGCCGGCGCAACCGCGGGATTCGGAGGCAGCTCCCTTCTGCACGGAGCCGCAGGAGAGCGTGAGAGAGTAGCTGAGTGGGAGAGGTTTAGTGTAGATTAGCTTAGATTTTATTTTTGCTATCTGAATTGTTGTAATAACACAGGGACACCCAGCTTGGACTTGGACGGTTTCTCGGGTCTGTTTCGCCGAGCACCGGTGTGCTTGGGGGACCCTTAGGTTTTTCGCGGCTTTTTCGCGGTTTTCGTTTTTCGTTGCCTTTTACGGTTTTTCGCTGTTTTTCTCGAGCCCCTAGCTGTAGGACTTTCTGTTTGACTGTGCCGTACTGAGTAGGATCCAAATACCTAATAGACTGCTCGTGCCTATAGATCGTTAATTGGACCTACTAAAAAAAAGTTAAAAAAATAGCTGACTCATTTCCTTCGAGCCTACGTGCCGCAGCCTGCCCTGCCAAGCGCTGCTCCTGAACCCGATTTGTCGGGAGGAGGAGGGGTAGACCAAGACCGGACTTTTGGATCGAAGGCTGGTGACCAGCTAGACGATTCTTTCGAGTAGAAGTTGCCTGCTTAGGACTCGGCTTTTTCCGCTGCACCATATAGGTAGTTTACTTTCTGTCTTTAAATTCTGTGCGGATCATATTGCATGTAGAGTGCTGGAGTCAGGTACGCCTTTCTTACTTTGCATGCATCATTGATTTCATCGCGCATTGGCTTTTTCGTCTTCTCCCCCTGTTTTTGACTTAATAACCAGGAGAACCGAAAAATTCGTTAGGCGTCTTTGTTTTTATTGAAAAAGACCTAAAAAGAAAAACCATAAAATTGGGACTGCTAAAACTACTGATCACTAAAAGACACTTGATTTAAAAAACTTGTCTTGGGGAGAGCAACCCCCTCATTGCTTGGTTTGATTGTGCGAGAGAGTGACCCGAACACTAGGTAGAGCCCTCCGGTACTATTCTCGACTGATTACCGACTCTTCTGTGCGGGACAGTCGGTTGGGAAGGTATCGGGTATCCCAGCAGGTCACGTAATCGCTCTGATATCTTGATTGTTCACCAAAATAAAATTTGACAAGATAAATTGACCGAGCCTTCACGGTCTTCAGCTCGCGTTGCGTTGGTGAACTTGGGGGTTTGCTTGTGATCATAGTTTCTCCAGATCTCATCCGCCTTACGCGCCACATCAAGATGATGGGCAGACGATCTCTTAGGCAGCCCCTGGCTGCACCGCTTTCGGGCGCGTCTACCCGTTCATCTAGGTTGGTTCGCGAGAGTCGAGACCCGCTCTCTGAACCCGAGTATGATTCCACCCTGTTCCCCCTCGACCCCCTTTCTTTCGGTTCCGAGAGAACAGTGCCAGAGGAGAGATTAGCAGATTTATTGGCACCTGAGTTTGTATCATTTGATTTTGCAGAACCATGGCCGGCAATTCTGATGATCGCTCTAGAGGTCCACAACCCGAGCATTTTGTTTTGGACCAGGGTGCGATCAACTCCACCCTGATCGCCTCCCGCGAGACCGTGCAGCAGCAGTTGAGGGATCAGGGAGCTTTCATGTTAGATATGAGGAGAGAGATGGAGCAGATGAGAGCAGAGCGAGAGCAGCGCAGAGACGGGCCGAGAGTTTCAGATGATGCATCCGCAGCAGCCGCAGCGGCAGCCGCCGCGGCAGGAGCAGGAGACCAGCCGAGACCGATGCGGGAGTTGCATAACTCCGGATCGACCCTGATGCATCACTGGGTTGTTTTGCCAGCCATCGTGGGGGACTTCAAGTTCCCCCCGAATACCTTGCAGCTCCTCCCCCGTTTCCATGGGCTCGCCACCGAGGAGCCCCATCTCCACCTCCAGGAGTTCCTTATGATTTGCAGTACTGTCCACGACCGTCAGGTGGACCAGGACACGATACAGATGATTGCCTTCCCCTTCTCTTTGGCAGACAGAGCAGCCACCTGGCTGAAACATCTGGGGAAGTTTGTCTACACTTGGGAGCAGCTCCGCACCGAGTACTTGCATAAGTACTATCCACTCGGGCGGACCAATGCCGCGAGAGCCCTGATCAACAACTTCTCCATGCTCCCCAATGAGCAATTCCATGAGGCATGGGAGAGGTTCAGAGAGCTGACTGATAGATTCCCGCACCACGACATTTCCAAGCCCGACCTCGTGCAGAGCTTTTTTAGCGGGCTGACACCAGAGCTTCAGGGCTTGGTGAACGCTTCTTGTGTTGGGTCTTACTTCGCCAAGGATCACGACCAGGTCTGGTCCATCTACGAGGAGATGGCCAAGAACTACATGGTGATGTCCCAGACCCGGTTGTATACTCAAGGCAGACCCCAGCAGCCACAGACCGTGCAGTACCAGAGGATAGCACGGGTCGACGCCGGTCCTTCCAGTTCGTCCGCGGTAGCAGCAGCATAGGCCGAGTCATCAACCGCGGACATGGGGATCATCAACGAGAAGCTGGACCGGATGGAGTTGATAGAGAAGAAGCAGTGCCAGGGCATCACTCAGATGGAGCAGATGGCACCGACTTTGAGCGACATGAAGACCCATCTCATGTGTCTCCAGGAGGCATAGACGGCTTCCCAGCCCCGTCTTCAGTCGCGAGGCGATACCGGCAGTAGCAGCAACTCGTCCCAGCTCTCCATCTCTCACCAGCAGCCTAGTCAGGTTCACCTTGTATAGGCGGAGCCGTACCAGCAACCACAGCCCACTTACCAGTCACCACCATCTCCAGACTTGCAGATGGTGGTATACCAGCCGGATCCGCCTCTGGCAGTGCTCCCGCCACCCCAGTACGATGCAGAGCCGTTGATGGATGTCAACGGGATTTGGTATGACCGCCCCCAGTCCGGTATCCGACGAGACCATCCCGGATTTCGTTGGGGGACCGGAGGTACCCAGCCCCAGCAGCAGCCATCAGGTCAGGGTGGCCAGTACGACCATCAAAGAGATCACCAGCCGCAGCAGCAACAGCCCCCAGTGTACCCACAGCCACAGCAACAGCAACAGTCGTCGTATGATCCTCGTCCCTATCAGCAGGGACAGTCTTGGAGGCGAGATCAGCCTCACTAGCAGCAGCAACAGCATCACCCGTACCCCTCTCAGCCTCACCAGCAGCAGTTCCAGCAGCCTCATCACTAGAGAGGCTACCCGTCGGGCTCCCATGAGATCCCCGTCTTGGATGATATAGCCCGCCTCCTCACAAATCAGCAGGCTACTTTTCGACGGGAGATGGACGAGTTCCGCCAGGAGATGCAGGACATTGTGAGAGGGAAGGCCGCCATCCCTGCCCAGATTGAGCCGAACCCCAACAACCTGAAGAGGAAATCTGAGCAGGTAGCTTGTACTGAGTATACCACTCCTAGTGATGCATTTGGTGATATGACTGGATATCTTTTTGATACTGATTTTGTCACACTTAGGAGCGGTAGGATGCCAGCAGGCGGCGCCTCATCTGAGCTACATCATGAGGAGACACCCAGAGCGCCAGGCAAGGAGGAGAGCAGTACTGAGGTTGCTAGAGATGATGACGGTGGTACTGATGCCACCAGGGATGCTGATTCCACCGGCGGTACTGAGGCCGCCGTTTCACCAGTTAGAGGAGGTGGTACTGAGGCCACCCCTGATGCCGAACCAGAGCGCGGTACTGAGGCCGCGAGTCTTCCAGTTGATCCAGCCGATGGTGATACTGAGGCCACCCATACTTTTGTTGAGAGACCTGTTGTTTTTCCTACTTCTGATGTATCTCGGATTTCTGTTGTGAATAAAGGAAAAGGTTTGGTTTTTTCTGGTCCCACTGTGGTGCATGATGTATGTGTGGATCCGACCGTCGAGCCGCCTAGACCCTTTCCTAGTCCTTCATCTGAGAAGGACCCCGTGATCCCCTTCCCTCGAGCCCTTCAGATGGGGAAGGGGAAGAAAAAAGAAAATCCAAAAAAGAGAGATCAGGAAGAGTTAAACCAGCAGATGATAGATCGGTTTCACATACAGCTGACTCTTCAGGAGGCTTTACAGCACATCCCCCTTCTTCAACGTTCACTGAGAGACATGACCACAGTCAGGAGGAAGAGGAGGAACCACCACTCAGAGATCCATGTGCCGACGAAAGCCACGTGTTTCGCGATCCCGAACCGTCTGCCGGCCAAGAGGCCAGATTCAGGAGCCCCTTATGTCAGATGCCACATTAGAGAGCAGAGGTTCGACCGTACTCTATTAGATAGCGGATCGTCGATCAACCTCCTTCCGGCAGCCCTTCTCGACCGCTTCGAGTTGGGCACTCTTAGACAGAGCAGGACAGTCCTTCAGTTTGCTGATCGATCTGTCAAGAGGCTGAAGGGGTTGTTGCGAGACGTTATCGTCACGATTCAGGGCCTGCAATTCCCGTGGACTTCGTAGTGTTGGACATGGAGATCCCAGACTCAGTGACCGATACCCTTATCATTCTCGGTCGCCTATTTTTGGCCACAGCCAAGACGGTGACTGACCATGATAGCGGGAAGGTATACTTTCGCGTCGAGGGCAAAAGTGTACAAATAGAGACGGTCGAGGACAGTAGAGCCAGAGACAGATCTTGCTCAGAGACCACTTCAGACACAGAGCAGATGGCAGATGCCGGGCTAGGCATCCACCAGGACTGTGACTTTGTGATCACAGACGATGAGGCAGTTTGGGCAGACCCAGCAGCACAGGCCATCCTCTCATTTTCAGATTCAGCTGATGTAGAGACGACAGCAGACGAGAGCCTGGAGAGCACATTCCTGGTCTAGGGTACTTCAGAGGCAGCAGAGCCGGTTCTCGACCATGACACGGATTTTTGTGATGATGGTGGTGCTGATGCCACCTTAGATGATACAGATCCCTCGGAGTCAGAGTTTGATTGGGCAGATTGTGAGGATTACATGCCAGACCTGATTTCCACTGAGCCTACAGCTGAGGAGGAGGTAGATGCCGAGCATAGCAGAGACAGTCCATCAGGGCAGCCTTCTCTAGTTTCTGAGATTGATAGAGAGTTTCAGTTCTTCCATGCATATTTGGCAGCGTTTACGCAGACTTTTCAGAGGCCAGATCCACCAGCACCCAGCTGTCCAGAGCTGAAGCCGCTCCCTACTTCGCTGAAGTACAGATTCCTTAAGGGTGAGCCTGAGATGTACCCAGTCATTATCTCTGTGATTTGACTGGAGAGCAAGAATCCCGTCTGATGGGGGTTCTTGAAAAGAACCGCAAGGCTGAGCGTAGCAGATCTCCTGGGGATAAGTCCGGCCTTGTGCTCCCACCATATCTATCTCGAGGATGAGGCGAAGCCGTCGCGTGAGTTCCAACGGCGGCTGAACCCGAATCTGAGAGAGGTTGTCATGAAGGAGATATTGAAATGGTGGAGCGCCGATTTTATCTACCCCATCTCCGACTCCAAGTGGGTCAGCCCTTTGCATGTGGTGCCCAAGAAGACGAGCATCACTACAGTGATTAGTGAGTCTGGAGAGGAGATTGCTACACGAGTACCCACTTCTTGGCGGGTCTGCGTTGACTATAGGAGACTCAACCAGGCCACCAAGAAGGATCATTTCCCCATGCCCTTTTTTGATCAGATCATTGAGAGACTGGCAGGGAAGAGCCACTACTGTTTTCTGGATGGGTACTCGGGCTACAACCAGGTGGCCATCGCTCCCGAGGACCAGGACAAGACCACCTTTACCTGTCCCTTCGGCACATACGCCTTCCGACGCATGCCATTTGGGCTATGCAATGCCCCTGCGACCTTTCAGAGATGCATGCTGTCGATCTTTTCGGACATGGTAGGAGAGTGCTTGGAGGTCTTCATGGATGATTTTTCGGTTTATGGCGACGGATTCGACTCCTGTCTTGACTGCCTAGACTGAGTCCTTCAGCGATGTATAGAGGTCCACCTTGTGCTATCTTGGGAGAAGAGTCACTTTATGGTGACTCAAGGGGTGGTGCTTGGCCATATCATCTCTAACAGGGGCATGGAGGTTGATCCGACCAAGGTTGATGCCATTAGAAAACTCGCACCGTCGTCCAATTTGTGACAGTTACGGTCATTCCTGGGGCACATCGGTTTCTACCGACGATTTATTCATGATTTCAGCAGGATTGCCCGGCCGTTGACTGACCTGCTGACGAAGGACACCGAGTTCCTTGTCGATGACAAGTGTCTTTCGTCCTTTGAGACTCTCAAGAAGTGTGTTATAGAGGCTCCTGTTCTCCAGCCGCCTGATTGGTCTCTCCCATTCGAGATCATGACGGACGCCTCCGATTTTGCCGTGGGGGTCGTGCTGGGACAGAGGAGGGATGGAGTCCCCTTTGCTATCCACTACGTTAGCCGCACATTGGATTCCGCGTAGCGGAATTATACAGTCATAGAGAAGGAGATGCTAGCCGTAGTGTTTGCCCTAGATAAGTTCAGATCATACATTATTGGATCTAGAGTGACCCTGTTTACCGATCACACCGCCATCCGATACCTCATGGCAAGGAAGGATGCCAAGGCCAGACTGACTAGATGGATCCTTCTACTCCAGGAGTTCGACATTGAGATCAAGGATTAGCCTGGAGTCAAGAATGTGGTGGCGGATCATCTCTCCCGTTTAGAGCAGCCTGGGGATTCTGAGCAGATTGATCCTATTTGTGAGACTTTCCTAGATGAGGCGATCCTTGCTATCGCCTCCCTCCCGTGGTATGCTGACATTGTGAACTTTCTTGTTGCTAAGAAAGTCCCACAAGGTTGGCCCAGGCAGAGGCTTGAGACCATCCTTGTGAAGGCCAAGTCCTACCACTGGGAGGATCCCATCCTTTACCACGAAGGAGGGGATAGCATCTGGCATAGGTGCATTCCTCAGGAGGAGCACCATAGCGTCCTCACGTACTGCCACAAGCTTGAGGCAGGAGGACATCATTCTGGGAGGAGAACGGCACAGAAAGTGCTCCAATCCGGCTTTTGGTGGCCTACCCTCTTCAAGGACTCTGATGAGTTCGTGAAGAGGTGTACTGACTGTCAGAGGATGGGCACTTGTGGACAGCGTGATATGATGCCGATGCAGCCCATTCACTTCTGTGAGGTTTTTGACGCATGGGACATCGATTTCATGGGCACATTCCCTAAGAGTCAGGGATTTGAGTACATTCTGCTAGCCGTTGATTATGTGAGTCGTTGGGTTGAGGCCATCCCCGCCCGAGCCGCTGATGCGAGGACAGTTTGCAGATTTTTGAGGAAGCACATCATCACGCGGTTCGGGGTACCTCGAGTATTGATTTCAGATGGGGGGTCTCATTTCATCAACGACCAGGTGAAGGCCCTTGCTAGCGAGTTCGGCATAGACCATCGAGTTGCCACTCCATACCATCCACCGACGAATGGTCTAGCCGAGGTGTCGAACAGGGAGATCAAGACTATTTTGCAGAAAGTCGTCCACCCTGACCGAAAGGATTGGTCACAGCTTTTGGACTCGGTCTTGTGGGCATATAGGACGTCTTTTAAGACACCATTGGGCACATCTCCCTTTCGCCTCGTATATGGCAAGCCGTGCCATTTACCTGTTGAGCTGAGACACATGTCACTTTGGGCAGTCACTGAGATACTTGTTGATCCAGATAGTGTAGGAGACCAGAGGAGGGCAGAGTTAGCAGCCTTGGAGGATCTTAGAGATACCGCCTTCTCAAACAGCCTGCAGTACAAGGAGAGAGTGAAGGAGTGTCATGATTCTCACATCAGCCACAAACATTTTGAGTCTAGACAGAGAGTATGGCTGTTTGATGCAAGGCTTTGTCTATTTCCAGGGAAGCTACAGAGCAAATGGAAGGGACCCTACTTGGTGAGAAAGGTACACGACAACGGTAGTATTGACATATCCGAGTTGTCTTCTGAGAGTACCTTTCGAGTGAACGGCCAGCGGCTCAAGCCATTTCTAGATCATGAGCCGCGGGTCGTTGATGTTGCCCCGATTCATTTTGCGTGAGATGTGGTCTCTTGACTCACATCTATTGCATCTCACGCCTGATTATCTCTGTTCTTCCGACCTGTATAGATCCAGATGTCCATATCATCACATTCTTTAGTCCCACATCCCGTTTGTCATCTTTGATTATGTTATACTTAGGGTGTACTTTACCCTAAGTATAGGGGGGATGTAGGACCTTTGAGTTTTTCTTTTGATTCTTTCTATCCCTGTTTTGCTGCCTATACTTAGGGATATTTCACCCTAAGTATAGGGGGGGTAGACCCTGTACATTCTCCACTCGGTTTTCCCTTTGTGTACAGCCTGCTATACTTAGGATTACTTGATCCTAAGTATAGGGGGAAAAGCCGAGAACCTCTTGATCTTCTATTCATTCATTCTTCTTTGTATATAGCCTTCCTTTTCACTTACCTATACTAAGCACGAGTTATGTCTTCTTCATCGCTCTTGACTCTGAGGACATCGTTCGAGCTAAGTATAGGGGGGGGTGTATATATTTCATATATACTTTAGCCATAACTCGTACTTTGTGTGAGTGTGTTAATAAATAAAATGGCTAAAAACCCTAAAAATCACAAAAATTAAAATTTTTCCTGTAAATAAACATTCTTTTATTGCACATACATAACTAAGTGTACAAATTATTTTTGTAAAAATGTTTTCAAAAACTTTTTGTGTAAAGTTTGTGTAAATATTTTCATATCAAAATTATGTATATAGTACAAAATTTTTCCAAAATGATTTGAAAATCAAAAGTTTGCAAAAATCTGGTGTAAATGTGTATAAATACTTTTGCAAAACTTGCATTTCATGCATTCATCCATTCATGATTTCAAAACATTTTTCAAAAATTTTGCATGTGTGTAAAAATTGTGTAAATAGCATCTTTGTATATATGTATATAGTTTTTCCGAATTATAGTTGACATTTAAACTAGCCTGGAATTAAATTGGGAAATGGAGCTTGATTAAGATCTTAATCCACCTAAATTCTAAGAGGAACCTTATAGGGCTTAGGGTTAAGGCTTTTCAGGTCCATGGTGACTTAATTCTTTGAGTCCACTAGTCTATGATCACATGTCATATCAATGAGCCTAAGTAGAGCACTTAACAACAACACATGACTCATAGGGACGATGGCTTTACTTGGACACAGCACTTAGCACCGAGCTCTCTACGGATGAGGTGGTGAGGAGGCAGTCTTCCTTGACTTGGGGTAGCATATGAGGGTAGTACTTCTAGGCGGAACCTCTCTTCTTCTTTTAGTGAAGGAAGTGCGTCTCAACTTGGTCTGGTTGCCATGAGGTCTAACGACAGGAGTTGTGGGTTGCAATAAAGCTTCAAAAGAGGGATAGTCTACTTGCTCAAGAGGAAAAAATCCTTGTATATATGCTGCACATGTATATGTTGTATAGATGCACTAAAAAAATGCAAAAAGAGAATAACTCCAAAAAAGTGGTGGGTCTGAGAGAAAATGATAATCCCACCGGAGTATGTATATAGTGCAAATAAGCCAAGCTTGAGATTCATGTCCCACCTTATGTAGTGATGACCGAAAATTTACCTCAATCAATCCGAGATAAAATAATCACTCAAAGGGTCGTTGCGATCCGAATCGAGAGATAAATCAGGTCGATCAAGAAAAAGTAAAACAGACCACCAAAATCAAGCAAAAATCAATCAAACACGATAGCGGTCCTGGCTATTAGATTAGCCTGGTATAGCGACCAGGGTCGGACTCAGGGAGCACGTGATGGCCTTGCGGCCTACGAAGTAGTCAAAAAGAAAGAAAAATAAAATCAAAGTATTTTTGGTGGATTTTAATTGTTTTTAAAATTTTTTGGATTTTTAATTAATTAAGAAAATGAGGAAAACAAAGAAACAAGCCAACACAACAATTTATTTAATGCATCAAAAATCAATCAAAAATTCAAATAAAAATATTTTTATGTATTTTATGATTTTTACTGTTTTTAGTGAATTTTTGGTATTTTTCTGATTTTTATTTAATTTTCTAAAAATCAAACAAGGCAAGAAACTGAAGGTGTTGTCCAGTCAGGAGTAAAAGGCCAATTTAAATTGTAAAAAGGGCTTAACACTCCTAGGGGTAATTTTCTTATAAACTAGAAAGTTTAAGGAAAATTTGGGCACTGGGTTTATTATTTTTGGATTTTTAGATTATTTATTAGAATATTCATGATGTTTTTAGTGTTTTGTAATTTTTATGAGTTTTATATAATGAAAAATGACCAAAATTGGTCAGAAAATCAAACAAGGCAAAAGACGCAATACCTAATTTTTTAAATAATTTTTAGATGAGTTTTAATATTTTTTTGTGAATTTGTCAATCAGACAGTAAAGAAAAAGGCTGTTTTTGAATTTTTAAAAATGTCAAATAAAAGCGACAATGTCCCCAAAAATTCTAGAAAATTTTACAACATGGCAGGAGCCATGTATCCAATTTTCATTGAATTTGGAGTTAATTTGCTATTTTATTAAAAATAAAAATCAAGCCTCAGTGCACAGGGACCTAACTGCAAATAATATAAAGTCCTGGGCCCCTTGGATGACAACCCTGAGAAGTGTAGGGGCAGGAGTGCAAATTGTCCCTCGGGCCATGCACGATGCACGAGACTCAGGCCTGGGGGGACCAATTTGTCATTCCTATTTCTAAAAATATTAATCTTAACATACCAAAATCGCAGGGCCAAAATTGCAAAAACACCAAATATTCACGTGTCGACGCACGTGTTCACAACTGGCAGGGGTATAAATGCAATTCAAATAAACAAGAGGGTCCAATATGCAATTTACCAAACGTAAATAAACTATCTAAAATATTTACAGGACTAAAGAGAAATAACTAAAAAGCTAAGGGCCTACAAAGAAATTACCCTTTATTAAATCTCGAGGGCCGGATGTGCGACGCGTGGCAGATCTGACGGGTGGAATGGCGCAACGCACAACGAAGGGAGCCCTTGGCGCGATCCGACGGCTGGGACGCTCCCACGTGGACGATCGAACGGCTGGGCTGCGACGTGGGTCTGCGAAGGGGCCTGGCTCGGATCGGACGGAGGAGGTGAAGCCACGTGCCGGATCTGACGGCTGCAACACGGCGTGGCTAAACCTCAGCCATCGGACGGTGGCGATCAAACCTCCAATGATCTGACGATAGTTGCTGCTCCGCGAATGAACGGACGCGATCTAATCTGGAGCGTCGAGGTCGATCAGACGTCTGGGGAGGATGGTGGAAGAACAGTTGGCCGGCGAGCTTCGCCGGCCCGATGCACGTGCTATGGTCCTCCCCTGCTGCTCCTGAAGTGCGGAAGAGTTCCGCCGTGAAGCTCCGCAACTGATGGCGGTCTCCGATGAGTCGGACAACCACTAGAACGGCCCCGCGACGGCGATGGTCTGGAGCTCCTGCGCCCAAGCTGTTGGCCTCCAGATGAGGCGCTCCTGACATTGTAACCTGCACAGGAAGCAAGGTGGGTCGAAGGCAAACTGCCTTGACCCGTCAAAGCGCGAGAATAGTGAAAGATGCGTCGCGATGGAGGCCCTCCGGCGAGCGGCGGAGGTGAAGGGTCGATATCCCTGCTACGGGGCGAGCCAAAGGGAATGGGTCGGTGGAGAAGGTGCGGAGGAGACTCGTGAAGGTGGTTGCGGTGTCGGATGAGCTGATGGGCAGACGGAGACGAAGGGCAGAGGCGACGGAGCTACTTCTACCAGAATCGAAAAAAATCCTATTCTATGCTAAACTAAAGGCTAAGAAGGCAACCTGGCGGTGGATGTCGACTGGGCTGGAGCTCAGGGAGCTCCTGGGTCATTGTCTGCAAGGGGTCGTCGTCTCCCCGAGGCTGAGCGCGCTCGCGGCGGTGCACGACGGCGAAAGCTTCCGGATCAGTGGCTCCCAGCTTCCCGGGCCTCGCTGCTACTCCCACTCGCTCCGCTGTCACTTAGGCAAGGTGGAGGAGGTCACAGGCGTCGAGGGGGAGGTCCAAATATGCGCAAATGGCGGGCGGAGCTCGGCTTTTATTCAGCCAGGGGTCCGGCTAGAAGTGATCGGGTAGGGCAGCTCGGAGTGCGGACCCCGAGGCGGGCACCCCGGCGAGGGTGTCGGATGTGTCGTGAGTGAAACGAACCAGGGGTTTGGGTGAGAAGCGATCGGGTCTGGACGCTAAAAATTCGAGAACTCGGGTCGGACATCCAGGACCCGTGTGAAGTGGTCCACAGGGGGGAGTTGACCGGGCAGTCAACAACCCCATGGACCAATGGGAAGCAGCCAGCTCATATTTATTTGGAAATTCGAAATAAAATAGAAAAAGACCGAATTAAAAAAAACTTAAAACATGAAATATTTTTGTTTTAATTTTTTCTATTTTTTGGTGATTTTTAATTAATTTTTCAAAATAAAATAAGGTATTTACACTATATAGCAATATATATGTATATATACAATACGTCTTTTTAATTTTTGATTTTTAATTTGTTATTTTTGTGCATTTTTATTCCTATTTTATATTTTATTTATTTATTGTATAAAATTAGGAATAAAAAGGTATTTTTATTTTATTTTTATTATTTATATACAATGGTGAAATAAATAGGTATATACATTTATGTACATGGTATATTTACAATATGATTTTTGTTTTTTCATTTTGTGCTTTTTATTTTGTTTTTGTTTTAATGGTTTTTATTTTATTTATTTACAACATAAAAAGTAGAATATTTACAAAATTTTTGGAGATTAATTTTATTTATTTACAAGGCTTAATAAATATAGATGAGTGGATTATATACAAGTGTTCTATTTTTATTTTTCTTTTTGATTTTTTCTATTTTTGTTTTAATTTTTATAATAAATATATACACTATATATACAAGTCATTTTATTCTATTTTTTAGAGGAAAATATTTTTATTTTATTTACAGGTATATTTACACACATGAGCCCCTATCTCCCTCTACTTTGGCTTTTATGCGGTCAGGCCCATGCTGAGCCCTCCCTTGGGATTAGTGATGAATACCCATTCATCACTCTTTATTCTTATATTTTAGCTACAAAAACCTATGCAAATGCATGTAGATACTTGTAAATAGGAATAATTAGCAAAAGCATGCATCTTGTAAAAACCTATAATTAGCATGTTTTTTGTGCAAAAATAAAAGAATAAAGATGAAAAAGAAAAAGAGGGAAATATTTAGAATAAATATTGAGCAACCTAACCCAAGGGAGGGCTCAGCATGGGCCTGACCGCATAAAAACCAAGTAGAGGGAGATAGGGGCTCATGTGTATAGATTTTTGTAAATAAATAAATTATATTTTCCTCACCCAAAAATATGCTTGTACATATTTTGTATATATTTAGAAACTATTAAAAACAAAATAAAAATCTAAAAATCAAAAATTCAAAAATGCCCTTTCACCATGTACATAGACCATGCCTCCTTATGTATTTAACCTTGTAAATAACCTTATTTATTTTCAAAACTTTTTGTAAATATTCTATGTTATATATTGTAAATAAAATAAATAAAAAGAAACAAAACAAAAATCAAATAAAAATAACAAAATTAAAATTACAAAAATATATTGTACATATGCCAAGTACATAGTTGTACATAACTTTTTATTTCCCCTATGGATATAAATAATAAAAATAAAATAAAAATATCCTTTTATTCCTCATTTTATTCTATAAATAAATAAAATATAAAATAGGAATAAAAATCTATAAAAATAACCAATTAAAAATCAAAATTAAAAACCCTATATTGTACATATACCTATATATAGCCCTATAATGTAAATACCTTATTTTTATTTTGAAAAATTAATTAAAAATCACCAAAAAATAGAAAAAATTAAAACAAAAATATTTTATGTTTTGAGTTTTTAATAATTCGGCCATTTCCTATTTTATTTCGAATTTCTAAATCATTTATGGCGTGGCCTCTCCTGATTGGTCCACGGGGGATGTTGACCGCCCGGTCAACTCCCCCCTGTGGACCACTTCCCTTGCGGATCTGATTCCCGACCTGATTTCTCAACCTTTTAGCGAGCAGATCCGATCTCCATCCACTCAAACCCAGGGCTCCGATTGCCAAGGGAAGATCCATGATCCCCGCGTGCACCTTCTTTTAGGGATCCGCTCCTTGGATTGCACGCCCGATCATCATCTTATCGGACCCCTGGATCATATAAAGCATCTCCTCCGGCGACCCATTCGATCATCTTTGGCTCTCCACCCTTCATCCCGTGACCTCCACAGCAGTCCCTGAGGTGACAGCTCTCGATTGCCCGTGTCGCAGCGAGGAGGGGGTGGCCGGACCATCGATTCGGCGACGTAGCGCCGCCGTGCTCCGCCCAGTGCAGGAGCTCGAGCCTCAGGACCGGACGACCTTCGAGGCCACGACCGGGAGCTACCCCAGCTCCAGCCCAGTCTACTTCGCCACCCAGGTAATCACTTAGCTTTCTTATTTCGCCTAATTTCGAGTTTGCCCCAAATCGTAGCTCCGCTGTATTCCGTTGATTCCGGCTATCTCGCATACTCTTTCGATCATCGGAACCCACGTTCACCATCGCCTTTCCCCCACGCACCTTCTCCGCCCCTTCGTTCAACCCAGCTCGCACAGGAGCTGGGGTTCGAGCTCCACCGTCCGTCGCTCGCCGGAGCTTGCTCACCCCGACGCACGGACCACCTCCACACCACCTAACCGGGTCGAGGCACTTTGCCCTCGACCCGCGAAGCTCCTGACCTATTTTGCAGGACCAGAGGAGGCCATCTGAGGCCTCCCGACACTCGGGCCAGAAGCTTCCCTCCGCCGACCTCGCCGGAGCCCCTCCAGGGCTCGGCTGGGCCATCGGAGGCCACCATCAGCTGGAGGACTTCATCGCGGACCTGTTCTGATATCCAGAGGCAGCTGAGGAGGACCACCGCACTCGCACGAGGCCGGCGAAGCTCGCCGGCCAACTGTTCTTCCAGGATCCTCGAGCACCGTCCGATCGCCCTCAGCGCTCCAGTTTTCATCGTGATCGTCCATCCATCGAGGAGCAGTCACAGCCCGATCATTCAGAGGGGCGATCTGGACCGTTAGCGCAGAGAGAGAGACACCAGCACCCGAGGCCGTCAGATCTTCCACGTGTCTCCTCCACTGACGTTGATCAGGCCCACGTGCGGAAGGAGAGAGGCGCCCGTCGTCCAGGACCGTCAGATCTGCTACGTGGCGCACATCCAGCCATCGACGTAATAAAGGGGTAATTTACCGTAGGCCCCCTCTTAGTTTATGTTTTTAGATTTAGTCCTGTAAATATTGTGTGCTTTTTATTTACGTTGGGATATTTGCACTTGGGACCTGGTACTTTAGTTTAATTGCAGTTATGCCCCTGTGAGTGTCTGTCACGTGCTTCGCCACGTTCTTTATTTGGTGTATTTGCAACATTAGTCCTGTAGTTCTGGTTGTTTGTTAATGAATGAAAACTTTTTGGTAATTGCATATTGATGAATCCACGATTCATCATCTCAATATCTTGATCTTAGCAAAATCCCCGAGTAAAATCCCAGAAAAATGTCCATAAAATCAATAAATTAACAAAATAAGTCTTGTAAATAAAATACACTAATTATTGTGTATAAGATTGTACAAAATGAATTACACATAAAAAAGCCGCAAAAATAAAGGAGTTTTATACCTGTAAATTGCCTAAAACTTCATGTATTTTTAATAATTTCATTTCAACTCCTTTTTACCTAATTCTTTCTCTAACTTGTTTATAAAAATGTATATAAAAATACAAAAATACAAAATAAATTTTACCTCAAATAAATGCTCCTAGATCCCAAAGAGAAAAAGCCGTAAAGTCCAACTTCCAAGCTAAATTCCCGCTCCGTATGAACTCCAAATTCACCAAACTCACTTTTAAAGTTCAAGTTAGAAAATTATCTATCCAACGGAAGTGGTTTCATTAAAATCAGAGCTCATTTGCAAAAGTTGGGTTTTGGGACCTAGATGTACATTATACATTATGTATATATTCATTCTTTAGTCAATTTTTATTTTATCTTTCTCAATTACTAAAAATACAAAAAAATATGATTGTGTTGTATTTTTATTATTGTATTTTACTGTATTTTTTCGTTGTAAATATCTCTTATTAAAAAGATAAAAAAATACATATTAGAAAAAGTAAAAAAATGTACATGGTGTTTTGTCTTCTTTTGTAAATTCTCCACTATTTCTCTTCTCTTTTTATTTTATTGTATTTAAAGTAGACAACTTTATTTACTTATTTATTTATTATTTAATTTCCATTCTCTACAATAACCACCAATTCAACTCCATTATTCCACCATTTTTTCCCAACTTCCCATTCAACTCCATTAATAAATCAACCTCCCATTCAACTCCACCACTTTAATAACCTCTCCTTCCATTCTCTTTATATACCTCTCATTCTCCTCAATTTTGCCTTTGATCCATCTTTATGTGAGGAGAGCCTAGTTCCCTGAGTTGAATCGGTGACAGCGACGCAACCGCGGTCGAGCGACGACGGCACTCTCTCCGGTGTGATCCGTTGGTTTTTTGGCCAACATCGCAGCCGCAACCGCGCGCTGCTCGAGCTCATCGCACGCCGGCGATTTGAGCGAAGACCGTGCTCACGAGAGCACTCCATAGGCATTCGTCTCCATCGTAGGTAAATTTTCCTTTCATTTTATCATCCTGTCATTTTTTTGCATTTTTTTAGCACATCATATCACCCCCTTCCTCCATTTGTTTCTACTCCATCTTATTACCATCTTAATTTTTTTTCTTTTTTTATCATGTTCAATCCCTGTCTAAAGAAAATTTAAAAAAAAATAAAAAAAAGTAAAAAAAAAACCCTTTTTGTTACAGCAGTAAAAACAAGTTCAAAAAAAAATTTAAAAAAATTTAAAAAAAACAACGGAGGGAGCAGCGGCCCCAGCCCACCGCCGCCGCCCCCCCATCTCCTCTTCCAATCGCCGCCAGCCGGCGGCCTCTACGCCGCCGCCCCCTCGCCGCGCAGCCAACAGCGGCCGCCTCCCATCGTGCGGCCACCCGCGCCCCTCCGCCGATCAGCCCTCCACCTTCCACCTCCGCCCAGCGCACGGCCGCGCCCCTCCGTCGCCCACCGCGGCCGCGCCCCCGCGCTCCGCCCCTCCACAGGCCGCCGCCCCTCCGTCGCCGCCGCCCCCTCCGCGCGCCGGCGCGCGCGCGGCGCCTCCGCCGTCTCCCTGTGCGTTGGGTTCTTCTCCACGGTCTCAAGGAAGAAGAAAGGTGTAATTTTTTTTAATGTAAAAATTGCAGTTTGTTTATTTCAAGTTTTAGTAATTGCAAATCAGTCCCTGTATATATTTGCTTTATAATTCTAGTTTTTCATTTTGCAAAGATACCCCTGCGTTTGACGTTAAATTTGGACATCAATCTTACACCTTTTTATTCCATGAAAAATACCATTGTGTTGAGCAACTTCTTGTCTACATTTTGAATATTTACTTGTATTTTTGTGAGATATGGGTAATTAACTAAAATTGTTCAACTAAAATTTTACATAGTTTACCCATTCCATGCTATTAAATTAATATCTCACAAACGGTTGCTCTAAAAATTCCACAAAAATTATATGGGATGCCTTGATATGTGATGTATTTAATGTCCAAATTTCATCCAAAATGGAGTTGTCTTGTGCCTTAAATAAATTGTAGAGTGAATTTAGTAATCGATTTTTATTTAAATCCACAAATATTTTTTTTGAGAAATTTCACCTCTACTGGATTGCTCATGAAAATATCTTTTTGGGATAATTCGCACTCGGATTAATTTTATAATGTGGATTTATTAGAAATTATTTACTCGCTGTCACTCTGATTTCACTAAAAAATTCACAAAAAAATTCATTTTTTGTCAGAAAATTCCAAAAAAATTACTGTAGCTTTCTTGCATCATGTTTTACTTCTAGTAATTTTTTCATAATTTTTGCTTTCTGTTTGTGTGATTAATTGCGAAAAAACCCATAAAAAGTGTGCATTTTTAGTTATTGCATTTTAACCCCTAAAATTCCAAAAAAATGTGTTTTGTGTTCCCTACTGGATTAAGACTTTAGAAAAAATATAATTTGGCTAATTTGGACTAATTTAACATTAAAATTAATTTGGCTAAGTTGTGTGATTTCTTAGTGTTCTTATTCAGTCGCATTTTGCATTTGCTTTGGTTTTTGCATAAAAAATCTAAAAAATACCACTTGGAAATCTAAAATCTTCATTTTCGAATTAATACCTCGGTTGTTCCTTTGCCTCCCTGTGTTCGACCCCGGACTTGCTCGGGATATAAATTAAAGCCGAGACACTCTTCACGGAGATCTTCTCTCGGTTCTGACCGAATCGCTAAGTACACGTACTACAACGAAGCCGAATTATTTATCGTATCTAGCGACTCGTCAGATGGCGCCGTTGCCGGGGAGGCAAACGGCTTAGGGATTAGTTTAAAAATTTGGATTTAGTTTTCCATTTACTCGGGTAGTCTGACCCCCGAACCCACTTGTAATTAATCCATTTCCTTTCAATTATTGTCTTCATATTCTTGTATATATTTTATTGTTTATCTCTCTAATATAAATCTCTTTTTCCTTGCGAGGGCCTGGTGGACTTGGAGTGCATCGGAGGTCGACGGACGCGACGCGAGCCGATTGTTGAAGCGCGAGGACAATTTATTTATTTTTGAGAGAATTTTTTTGTAAATTATTGTAATTATTTAGGTAGTTGCTCCTTTCTAGCGGCTCTTGTTTGAGAGCTCGCGCATGTAAAAAGACTTGGACTTTATTTGTGGTGTGTCGAGCCTGTTTCACTCTCCGGCGAGGGTGGGGCTTGACTTGAGTGGCGAAATTAAGGATTAGGCACACGGTAGTTTAGATTCAAATTTGTTTGTGCCCATCGTAATTTAGGCCACACATATCTTAGAAGATTCACATATCTTATAAGATTCATAATGAGACGCACATAGACACGTACTACTTAGCTCAAAATCAAATCAATTCTTCCCCGCTAATAGTATATTGTTTAGGTGCGGTTTTCTCGATCTGCATGCATTTAGTGTAATATTTACAAATTCTGTTCTGCATAACGCATGAAGAGTGCTGGGATTCACTGTAAGTATACCTCCTTCTGAGCATGCATCATAGTTTCTCGTTTGCATTCTGATTTCCGATTCCCATCTTGTTTTACAACTTAAGGTCAAAAGGAAATTGGGACTGAACGGTAGACGTGCTTGTGTGTTCACATAAAATTCAAGTGATAACCTAACTCTAAAATTGGGACTGAATTGAGCAGGTCGATCTAATTAATTGGAATAAAAAGAACCCTTGTTCTCGGGTGCATAAAGCCCTCATTGTTTGTTTTACCTGCAAGTGAGAGAGAGACGACCCTAGGATAGAGCCAAGTCTGGATTTCTTACTTACTACTGGTTCTTTATTTTTAGGCGATTAGCTACTTTTCAGTGGGGATTTACGGGTAGCCGGTAAACGGTCCGGACTTCCTTAGCAGAGTGGGAGGTTTAGAGGACGCATTAGTCCTCAAGGAACGGGTAGCCGTATTTTTACGGTCCGTACTTACTCCTATACTGGCTGAAAGTAGGTCAAACTAGTCGTAAGAACCGGGCCAGTCTGTAGGAAAATACGGGCACCTAACAGCTCGTTAATCTTTCCAAAGATTGTATTCTCACCAACTAAAATTGATCAGATAAATCGGCCGAACTCTTACGGCCATCACGTGTTGAGTTGGTGAAATTGGGGGTTTGAATTGCGTTTGAATTGTGTGAGTTCACTCCGCACATTTACGTGCACCGTAGAACTAGCGCCTCATTGATCATCGTGATCTAATCAGTTCTTTTGACATCGAAGATGACTGATTGGGGGGATATTTATTCGGACTTTGCGAATCTCTTGTTGAACCCTCCAAATAGTACGTCTTCAAAGGTCCAAGCGCAACTTGGACCAACCTGGACTCATGACCCTCTTGAGCCCAGGATCACTCACTCTCGGGATGGTTACCCTCAAACCATTCCATTTCTCTCTTCCCACCTCACCGAGGAAGACCATCACCTTGGTGAGAATATCGTGATTCATAAATCCTCTTCTAATAAAGAACACATTGCTGATTCAGGCCATATAGAAGACACGAGTAAAATGCCTCCAAAGAAGAAAGAAGAGGAAGAAGAGAACCATGAAGATCCGATGAGAAGTATACTAGCCCGATTGGCTGCATCTGAGCAGCAACAAGCATTATTGAGAGCTCAGTTGGGACAGTTAAATGTTGGGGTCCAACTACCAATGGATGCGGCATACAACCCCGGACAATATCAGATTCATAACTACTTGAGTCCGGCCGAACCCGAAGTTGATTTTGAATTGAAGCCGCATTTCCTGAACCTGCTGCCACATTTTGATGGGAATGCTTCTGAGGAGCCATATGCATTCCTAAGGGACTTTGAGCTCATCTGTGCTAACCTCAAACATAATAATGTTAGCCAGGATTATATTAGGCTCAAAGCCCTTCCATTTGCCTTGGGTGGAAAAGCCGATTACTGGGTAAAGAATCTTGGGATCATCGTCACCACTTATGCCCAGTTCAAGGACCTATTCCTAAAGAAGTTCTACCCGTTGAGTAGAACTAACATGATGAGGACGCGAATTACGAGTTTTTCCCAATTACCCAATGAAGCCTTCTGTGATGCTTGGGAAAGATTCAAGGACATCCTGCAAAAGTGTCCTTGTCATAGACTAGATGACAACATCTTGGTCCAATCCTTCTTCACTGGTCTCAACCCTGAGATGCAGGGTTTAGTGAGCGCTGCCTGTGGAGGCAGCTATACATCACGAGGAGCGGATACCGTCTGGAGGGTATTCGAGCAGATGGCTGAAACTAGCCGCTCACAAATGGCCAGCAGGGCCTATACACCATCCCCCAGCTCACTCTCACTTGGAGGGGGGAAACCAGCTGGAGTCGATCTCTCTTAGGATGTGATCCCTAGCATGGGACTTTTGGCTGACAAGCTTACTGTAGTCGAGAGGATCGACAGGAGGATTGATGAGTTAGACCGGAGCGTCTCCAAACTTCCAAAACAGATGGAGGAGTTGACTGAGAAGGTATCTAAGATAAAGATACCTGCCGTAACTACACCCGCTGCTCCCATTTACCGAGTTCACCATACTCAGGAGCAGTTGGTGTCAGGGCAACCCCAGCCGTGGGAGCAGGACCAATCCTACACCCACTCTTTCCAGCAGCCACCTCCAGTAGCAGAGACAGTCCAGGAGGAGCCTCCACCAGTTTGGGAGGTGAATGGGATATGGTATACTCAGGACCCTACCAGGCAGGGAAGTACGGGAGACCGACAGACCTATCAGCGTCCCCCGACCTTTCACAACACCGCATTCACCTCCGCACCACCTCCTTCACAGCAGAGCCCTGGATTCCATCCACCCCAGCAGCAGAGGCAGCAGTACCAGCAGTATGGCCGACAGGGCCATTACCAGACGGGCCAGCAGGGCCCGCAACCCTAGCAGCAGCAGCAGAGGCAGTACACTGGCCAGCAGGGCCAGTCTTCCCGTTCTTCTTCTCAATCTTATCCACTTCCTTCATCGTCTAGTCCCATGGATATTCAGCAGCAGATACTCGACGAGCTACGTTCCTACAGGAACGAGGTTCAGGACTTACGGGTGGATGTCAACCGCCTGTCCAGATGGCGAGACGAGCAGACTGCACCCTCTACCTCGATCCCAGCCCAAATTCAGGCTAACCCCAATAGCCTGAACCGTTCTAGTTCTCAGCAGCACTTTGGTCAGGTATACTATTCAGCATCTCCTAAATCTGAACATGAGATTCTTTCGTGTGACGAGGCTAACCACATGTCACTCAGGAGCGGAAGGACCGTGGTCGTACCTGACCGGGCGAGGGACACGAGGAGGGGCATCTCTGGAGCTCTACCTGAGGAGTCTTTAGAGGACGAGGAGGAGAGGCATCATATCTCAGAGCCCCATCAGCATCATTCGAGGATTTCTACTCAGGGAGCCGAGAGGAGGAGGAGAGCACGTACGCAGCATCGTCAGCATGGATATTCTTCTGAGTCTACGGAGGACCTTGCATCTCCGGTTGTGGCAGATACCATTCCAGCTTCTATTCCACAACCTTTAGTAGATAGTTTTGATTTCGATTCCATGTTGCATCAAAAAGATTCTTGTATGAAGAACTCTGTTTCCGTTAAGTCAAAGAATGATCTTTCAGTTCATGATTCAGATTCTTCATCCTCTGTTTCCTTAGCTTCAATCCCTTTCCCCCGTGCTCTTACGGCAGGAAAGCGCATCAAAAAGATTCAGAAAGATGACCCCGATATGGCACGATTTTGTAAAGAAAATATCACTGTGAAGGTGCCATTTGATGAATATGTGGCTAACCATCCTGCCTTCCAAAAATACCTTAAGGTGAGATGCACACCTAGAAGGGTTAGCAGGAAGAAAGATAACCGAAATATAAAGACACATGTCTTATCAGTAGCCACAACCTATTGTCTCAAGAATCAGACTTTGCCAAAGAAAAAGAGAGACATGGGTGCTCACTATGTGGAGAGTCGTATTGACGACATTGCGTTTGCACGCACACTCTTAGATAACGGTTCTTCGATCAACTTACTCCCCTTAGCATTATATCAGAAATTGGAGTTGGGACCACTTCGCAAATCTAGAGCTTTACTCCAATTCGCAGATCGTTCAATGAAGAGACCTAAGGGAGAAGTGAAGAACGTCGTTATCTCGATTGAGGGGCAGAACTATCAGGTGGACTTCACAGTCTTGGACATGGAGACCCCCAATCATTGGAGAGAATCTCAGATCATTCTCGGGCGACCCTTCCCTAGGACCGCAGGCGCAGCTTTCGATTATGGTACGGGAATGATGAAGTTCCGTTCTCCATGCGGAGAAGTGAACCTTGAGATGAAGCAAACCAAGTGTCAGCGACCCGATTCAGAGAGTAGCACAGAGTACTCATCTTCAGAGGCAGACTGCGGTTTGATTAGCACAGTTGGGATTTGGGGACAGATTCCTTCAGGACAGAGCAAGACCCTTTCATCTGGAGAGGATATAGTGCATGATGCAGTTTGCCAGGTGTTGTCTGATCTTGCTAGAGATGCATCAACCTATTCTCATGATGACTTAGAGATCCATCCGGATCTGTCAGTTCCATCCTCTTCGGAACAATCATGGGACATAGATGACGAGTCGGACGTGGCTTTTGCCGATTGTTTGGATACTTTTGACGATCCGACTCCCGATACTTCTGATTTGGTGGCGAGTACTACTCAGCTTAGCCCACCTTCATGCAGCACGGAACCAGATTCAGATTCAGTTCAGCCAGATCTGCTTGATGATACCACATTGCCAGAACTGAAATCACTACCTCCTACACTCAAGTACGCCTTTCTTGCGGGACCCAAAGAGAGATATCCTGTCATCATTAGCTCAGACTTGACTTTAGAGCAGGAGTCTAGGTTGTTAGAAGTCTTAGAGAGGAACCGCAAAGCAATAGGCTGGACAGTGTCAGATCTCGTGGGCATCAACCCCGCTCTCTGCTCGCACCACATTTTTACTGAGGATAATGTGAGACCTTCCCGTGAGTTTCAGAGGAGACTTAACCCCAATCTACGGGAAGTGGTGAAGAATGAAATTGAGAAATGGTGCAAGGCAGGGTTCATATACCCTATTTCTGACTCCAAGTGGGTGGCCCCACTTCATGTTGTCCCGAAGAAGTCGGGAATTCAGATGGTCACCAACGAGGAGGGGGTAGAGATCGCGACACGTGTACCCACGTCGTGGCGCGTCTGTGTCGACTACAGACACCTGAATGCTGTGACCAAGAAAGATCACTTTCCCTTGCCTTTTATTGATCAGATCTTGGAGAGACTTGCAGGGAAAGAGTTCTTCTGTTTTCTTGACGGGTACTCAGGCTATAACCAGGTGGCCATAGCCCCTGAGGACCAGGAAAAGACCACATTCACATGTCCATTCGGCACTTATGCTTTCAGGCGCATGCCATTCGGGCTCTGCAATGCCCCGGGCACATTTCAACGGTGCATGATAGCCATATTTGCCGAGATGGTGGGAGATTTCCTGGAAGTGTTCATGGATGACTTCTCGGTCCATGGTGATTCTTTTGATACATGTTTAGCGCACTTGGACCGAGTCCTTACGAGGTGTAGAGAGGTGAATCTGGTACTCTCCTGGGAGAAGAGTCACTTTATGGTGACGGAGGGTATCGTGTTGGGGCATGTCATCTCCAAAAGGGGAATGGAGGTTGACCCTGCCAAGGTGGAGGTGATCAAGAAACTCGATCCACCTACCAACGTGAAGTCAGTGCGGTCATTTTTAGGGCATGTTGGATTCTATAGGAGATTCATTCAGGATTTTTCAAAGATAGCCCGCCCACTGACTGAGCTCTTAGGGAAAGACATAGAGTTCGTTGTAGATCACAGGTGTCTGGAGGCCTTTGAGCTCTTGAAGAGGAAGATTTGTACCTCGCCTATCCTACAAGCTCCTGACTGGTCTCTCCCCTTTGAGATCATGACTGACGCTTCAGATTTCGCTATAGGAGCTGTGTTAGGACAACGGCGAGAGGGGATTCCGTTTGCGATTCACTATGCGAGCAGAGTTTTAGATCCTACACAGAAAAATTATACAGTGACTGAAAAGGAAATGCTCGCGGTAGTATGGGCCCTCGAGAAGTTCAGATCATATATTTTGGGCTCTAAGGTGACAATTTATACTGATCACACAGCCATTCGATACTTAATGGAAAATAAGGACGCGAAGGCGCGTCTTCTTAGGTGGATTTTACTCCTCCAGGAATTTGATTTGGAGATTAAAGATAAACCTGGAGTGAAGAATGTCGTGGCTGATCACCTTTCTCGGATTGAACTTAAGGATTCTCCTGATCATGAGCGGATTAGAGAAACCTTCCCAGATGAGTCAATTTGTGTTATTGACTCCCTCCCGTGGTATGCCAACATGGTGAACTATCTTGTCTCCAAGCAGGTTCCCCATGGTTGGACTAGGAGCAGCATTGATCGACTGAAGTCGGATTCGAGGAGATACCACTGGGACGATCCTTTCCTTTTCTTCGAAGGACCGGATTGTATTTGGAGAAGGTGTATTCCTCAGGAGGAATACCATAGTGTCCTCACATATTGTCATTCACTTGAGGCTGGAGGACACCATTCGGGAAAGAGAACCGCTCACAAAGTACTTCAATGTGGATTGTATTGGCCGACCTTGTTTAGAGATGCCATTGATTTTGTGCGGTCGTGCCCGATTTGTCAAAGGATGGGAGGGACAGTTGGACAGAGAGATGAGATGCCCATGCAACCGATGATTATTTGTGATGTTTTTGATGCATGGGGCATAGATTTTATGGGTCCCTTTCCCAACAGCCAAGGACATGAGTACATTTTGTTGGCGGTTGACTATCTATCTAGGTGGGTGGAGGCTATCCCAACCCGAACCGCAGACAGCAAGACTGTTTGTAAGTTTGTGAGAGATCATATTATTGCTAGGTTCGGGGTGCCAAAAGTTTTGATATCTGATGGGGGTAGCCACTTTGTGAATCGAGATATGAGATCTTTAGCTAAGGACTATGGATTTGAGCATAGAGTTACTAGTCCTTACCACCCATAGTCCAACGGCATGGCAGAAGTTTCGAACAGAGAGGTGAAGAGTATTTTGCAGAAATTGGTTCGTCCCGATAGGAAGAACTGGTCTCAACTCTTGGACCAAGTTCTATGGGCCTATAGGACAGCCTACAAGACACCATTGGGTACTTCACCATTTAGAATGATCTATGGCAAGCCATGCCATTTGCCCGCAGAATTGATTCATAAATCCGAATGGGCAATTAAGAAGATTAATTGGAGTGGTCACCTAGGGAAGCTTTGCCGAGACTTGAACTTGAACGAACTCGTGGAAATCCGAAACAGGGCATATGACAACAGTTTGATTTATAAGGACAAAGTAAAGAGATGGCATGATCAGCACATTAGGTGCAAAGACTTTGTCCCTGGACAAAAGGTATGGTTGTTCAATGCCAGGTTGAAGATGTTCCATGGGAAGCTCAAATCTAAATGGACGGGTCCCTTTGTGGTTAAGAAAGTGCACGAGAATGGAAGTGTAGAGATAGCTGATCTCACAGATGGTGCACAATCTCATGTGGTGAATGGACAACTGTTGAAGCATTTTGTTGATTCCAAAGAGCAGTTAGTCCAAGTCGAGGTCATCAACTTCATACAGAGTGAGCACAGAGCAGATACATCTTATTACTCTTCATGAAGATGCAGCATCAAGATTCAACATCTTAGAAGATTCAATCACTCTTGTGCATATTCTCTCTTCTTTGTATATTCTCGAGATCACGTCGGTTCTCACACTTACTCTTGTCCTATACTTAGGCTGACCAAAGCCTAAGTATAGGGGGGACCGATGCCCGCCATGTGTATTTACTCATCATTTCTCCTCTTGACCTCGTCCGCCCCATTTTTGCTCTTCTTCTACACTTAGGCTGTCCAGAGCCTAAGTATAGGGGGGCGGATCGACTTCTATACTTTCTATTATTTTAGCTTTCCTACGCTTAGTACGAGCTATGTCTTTTTGTCACATAGTGCCATGAGGACATAGCACAAGCTAAGTATAGGGGGGCATGTATATATTACATATATACTTTACCCATAGCTCGTACTTTCACGTATTTTTCAATATATTATACAATAATTATGGGGTGGGTTAAAAAAAACAAACAAAAGTAAAAAAAAAAACTTTTTCCAAAAAAAAAACTTTAAAATCCTCTTAAAAAAAACTTTTTCCAAAAAAAAAAGTCTTTCTTATTTACCTATCTTTTTCAAAAAAAAAAACCTTGAAAAAAAAAGAAGCAAAACTTTTCTAAAAAAAAAAAAACTTCTTTGCCTTTGTTTTTCAAAAAAAAAAAAAACAAACAAACAAAAACAAAAACTAAAAAAACACTAACTAATAAGTTGGTTTAATCCTTGACACAATTCACTTTCACACACGACTAGTGATGTTCAAGAACACTTGGTTTATGAGGTCTTGAGATTTTGAGTTAACCAGCCTTACTCATTAGGGTCCTTGACTTAATTATTCACATTTCCCTAGTTTGAAAGATTTGTGTGCAATATTGCATGCTTAGTCTCTACCTTAAGAATATGATCTGCACCTCACATACACGACTGCAGTTATGATGAGATGAGTTGAAATTTCACTTGAGGAACTGGGATGAGGGATTTGAGTTTGGACTTGATTTAATGATGCTCGAGGATGGGATAAAATCAATGAAGGCTTCATGAAACCTGAGTGTCAGCACATTTAGCCAGTATGAGAACATGGTTCTTGTACTATCTCTTGATATTTACCTATGTGCCAGGGTGTGATAAAATAAAAAAAATGTTGATCAGTGTGCGCCAACTTTTGGTAAAAGCAGTGGAGCTAGCCACAAATACTACAAAGCAATGAAATGTCAAAGAGAAGCTCTCATTCCACAAAGTCAATTATCAAAAGAGCTTCCACCAAAGGCGAGCGCTCCCAACCATTTCAAAGTGTCCACTTGGACCACCGCTATTAGGACCAGGAGTCGGGCTTGCACCAAAAAAGGGCTCTGCATCGTAAATGCTACAAGTCTGGGTGTAGAAGGTACGATAGGTACTCAAAAAAGGCACACCCCGGTGTACTCCCAGGAAAACAAGTGCAGACGACTCCAACTTCTCTTGACGGACGCACTGATCAACACCAAAAAAAATTGCGTTGCGTAATAAGGCACTAGAGAGGATCCTTGTTCCAATGAGAGGGAGAGAAGAAATGACACAATCCTATGCCCTCCATCAACTGGCCTTCCATCTACACTTTTAAGTCTGACAACTAAAGAGACGGTGGATTGGATGCAAGAAATGGTTTATTCCCTAGTGTTGAGGATCGGGTCCTTAGGAGAGTCTCTTGGACTGGAACCTTAGGTGACGTTGTGACTCTACTCTTGTAACTGCAGTCAACACTTAAAGTCATATCCCTTATATATACGTATACAAAGAGAGTCTGATGATTAGGGAAATTGGGTACCTTTTGACTAGAGCTTGGTTCAGCTTAGAATTTTAGGATCTCTAAAACCGAGAGTTCTTGAACGGATCAAGTCTTGTATTCACATGCACAGTCAGGGGTTAACCCAACTTATTCATTCTTTATTTGCTCGAGGACTAGCAAAGTTTAAGTATAGGGGGGTGATGAATCCACGATTCATCATCTCAATATCTTGATCTTAGCAAAATCCCCGAGTAAAATCCCAGAAAAATGTCCATAAAATCAATAAATTAACAAAATAAGTCTTGTAAATAAAATACACTAATTATTGTGTATAAGATTGTACAAAATGAATTACACATAAAAAAGCCGCAAAAATAAAGGAGTTTTATACCTGTAAATTGCCTAAAACTTCATGTATTTTTAATAATTTCATTTCAACTCCTTTTTACCTAATTCTTTCTCTAACTTGTTTATAAAAATGTATATAAAAATACAAAAATACAAAATAAATTTTACCTCAAATAAATGCTCCTAGATCCCAAAGAGAAAAAGCCGTAAAGTCCAACTTCCAAGCTAAATTCCCGCTCCGTATGAACTCCAAATTCACCAAACTCACTTTTAAAGTTCAAGTTAGAAAATTATCTATCCAACGGAAGTGGTTTCATTAAAATCGGAGCTCATTTGCAAAAGTTGGGTTTTGGGACCTAGATGTACATTGTACATTATGTATATATTCATTCTTTAGTCAATTTTTATTTTATCTTTCTCAATTACTAAAAATACAAAAAAATTATGATTGTGTTGTATTTTTATTATTGTATTTTACTGTATTTTTTCGTTGTAAATATCTCTTATTAAAAAGATAAAAAAATACATATTAGAAAAAGTAAAAAAATGTACATGGTGTTTTGTCTTCTTTTGTAAATTCTCCACTATTTCTCTTCTCTTTTTATTTTATTGTATTTAAAGTAGACAACTTTATTTACTTATTTATTTATTATTTAATTTCCATTCTCTACAATAACCACCAATTCAACTCCATTATTCCACCATTTTTTCCCAACTTCCCATTCAACTCCATTAATAAATCAACCTCCCATTCAACTCCACCACTTTAATAACCTCTCCTTCCATTCTCTTTATATACCTCTCATTCTCCTCAATTTTGCCTTTGATCCATCTTTATGTGAGGAGAGCCTAGTTCCCTGAGTTGAATCGGTGACAGCGACGCAACCGCGGTCGAGCGACGACGGCACTCTCTCCGGTGTGATCCGTTGGTTTTTTGGCCAACATCGCAGCCGCAACCGCGCGCTGCTCGAGCTCATCGCACGCCGGCGATTTGAGCGAAGACCGTGCTCACGAGAGCACTCCATAGGCATTCGTCTCCATCGTAGGTAAATTTTCCTTTCATTTTATCATCCTGTCATTTTTTTGCATTTTTTTAGCACATCATATCACCCCCTTCCTCCATTTGTTTCTACTCCATCTTATTACCATCTTAATTTTTTTTTCTTTTTTTATCATGTTCAATCCCTGTCTAAAGAAAATTTAAAAAAAAATAAAAAAAAGTAAAAGAAAAACCCTTTTTGTTACAGCAGTAAAAACAAGTTCAAAAAAAAATTTAAAAAATTAAAAAAAAACAACGGAGGGAGCAGCGGCCCCAGCCCACCGCCGCCGCCCCCCATCTCCTTCTCCAATCGCCGCCAGCCGGCGGCCTCTACGCCGCCGCCCCCTCGCCGCGCAGCCAACAGCGGCCGCCTCCCACCGCGCGGCCACCCGCGCCCCTCCGCCGATCAGCCCTCCACCTTCCACCTCCGCCCAGCGCACGGCCGCGCCCCTCCGTCGCCCACCGCGGCCGCGCCCCCGCGCTCCGCCCCTCCACAGGCCGCCGCCCCTCTGTCGCCGCCGCCCCCTCCGCACGCCGGCGCGCGCGCGGCGCCTCCGCCGTCTCCCTGTGCGTTGGGTTCTTCTCCACGGTCTCAAGGAAGAAGAAAGGTGTAATTTTTTTAATGTAAAAATTGCAGTTTGTTTATTTCAAGTTTTAGTAATTGCAAATCAGTCCCTGTATATTTGCTTTATAATTCTAGTTTTTCATTTTGCAAAGATACCCCTGCGTTTGACGTTAAATTTGGACATCAATCTTACACCTTTTTATTCCATGAAAAATACCATTGTGTTGAGCAACTTCTTGTCTACATTTTGAATATTTACTTGTATTTTTGTGAGATATGGGTAATTAACTAAAATTGTTCAACTGAAATTTTACATAGTTTACCCATTCCATGCTATTAAATTAATATCTCACAAACGGTTGCTCTAAAAATTCCACAAAAATTATATGGGATGCCTTGATATGTGATGTATTTAATGTCCAAATTTCATCCAAAATGGAGTTGTCTTGTGCCTTAAATAAATTGTAGAGTGAATTTAGTAATCGATTTTTATTTAAATCCACAAATATTTTTTTTGAGAAATTTCACCTCTACTGGATTGCTCATGAAAATATCTTTTTGGGATAATTCGCACTCGGATTAATTTTATAATGTGGATTTATTAGAAATTATTTACTCGCTGTCACTCTGATTTCACTAAAAAATTCACAAAAAAATTCATTTTTTGTCAGAAAATTCCAAAAAAATTACTGTAGCTTTCTTGCATCATGTTTTACTTCCAGTAATTTTTTCATAATTTTTGCTTTCTGTTTGTGTGATTAATTGCGAAAAAACCTATAAAAAGTGTGCATTTTTAGTTATTGCATTTTAACCCCTAAAATTCCAAAAAAATGTGTTTTGTGTTCCCTACTAGATTAAGACTTTAGAAAAAATATAATTTGGCTAATTTGGACTAATTTAACATTAAAATTAATTTGGCTAAGTTGTGTGATTTCTTAGTGTTCTTATTCAGTTGCATTTTGCATTTGCTTTGGTTTTTGCATAAAAAATCTAAAAAATACCACTTGGAAATCTAAAATCTTCATTTTCGAATTAATACCTAGGTTGTTCCTTTGCCTCCCTGTGTTCGACCCCGGACTTGCCCGGGATATAAATTAAAGCCGAGACACTCTTCACGGAGATCTTCTCTCGGTTCTGACCGAATCGCTAAGTACACGTACTACAACGAAGCCGAATTATTTATCGTATCTAGCGACTCGTCAGATTCATCACATATATGCCCCTGTGAGTGTTTTATTTGCACATGTGCGTCTATTAGTGGGTTATTTGCAACATAGCCCCTGGACTTTTTGGTACGAGTTACCAAAAGGTCCTAGGACTTGTTTTTCTTACCAAAAGGTCCCTGAGTGCCCCAGGCACGCGTCGCGCGCGTGACTTGCTGGGAAAATTGCACCTGGACCCCCAGAACTTCGGGTATTTGCACTTTCGTCCCTGTGCACAGTGCCCCCTTTTGATTTTTGAATAAAATATCAAATCACCTCCAAATTCGATGAAAATTTGACACATGGCTCCTGCCATGTTGTAGGATTTTTGAGAATTTTTGAGGACATTTTTGATTTTATTTGTTATTTTTAAAAATTCAAAAACCTCTATTTTAGCTACTGTCTAGAATTAAAAATCTCAAAAAAAATATAAAAACCCCCTCAAAAATTCCACAAAAATTAGGTACTGTTTCTTTTGTGTTTCTTGATTTTCTAGCCAATTTTGGCTATTTTTCATTGAGTAAAAATCCTAAAAATTCAAAAACACTTAAAAACTCATAAAAATTCTAGTAAATAATCTAAAAACCCAAAAACAATAATCTTGGTGCTCAAATTTTCCTAGTTTTCTCTAGTATACAGGAAAATTACCTCCAGGTCCCTCTGAGATCCTTAGATATTTTATCTTTGGATTTTGGGCCTGGCTGGACAGTACCTTGTCTTTTTAGTACTGTTTGATTTTTAGGAAATAAAATACACCTTATAAAAATCCCAAAAATTCACCAAAAACACTAGAAAACCTAAAAAACATAAAAAAATTTTGTTTGAATTTTTGTTTGATTTTTGATGCTTTAAATAAATTGTGAAAGTGTGCTTGTCTTTGTTTTCTTTTGTTTTCTCAATATATTAAAAATCCAAAAAAAATATATAAAATTATTAAAAACCACTAAAAACATTTTGCCTTCATTTTACTTTATTTTTACTACTTCGTAGGCCTTTGGCCAACCCGTGCTCCTTGTGTTCGACCCTGGGTGCTATACCAGGTTAATCTCATAGTTGGACCGCTCTTCTTTGTTTTGATTGATCTTCGATTTATTTAGCGGTCTGATTTTTCTTGATTAAGTGACTCTGAGTGATTGAGGTCGCAACGACCTATTTAGTACCTTTACCTCGTTCGCTCGGGTCGCTTATCAGAATGGCGCCGTTGCCGGGGAGCACGGCTTAGTAGTTCTTTTCGTTTTACTTTCGTTTTTGTTTTCGCGGCTTTTCGCGGCTCTTCGGAGCTCGCGGCTTTTCGCGGATTTTGTATCTATTTTCTTTTTGTTTTATTTTGATTTTCTTTTATTTCTATTTTTGTTTTATTTTGTGTGTGTATTTCATTTTCCATTTTTGCACATATACCCTCACTGTTATTTCCATTTCCTTTTCCTTATTATTTGATTATTTTTGCCGGTCTGACCACTCTTCTCTTTTTCTTGCGAGGGCCCGAGGACCGCGGAGGCGACTTTCGAGGAGCCGGTGCAGCCGAGGAACTTGGAGGCGGCTTCCTTCTGTACGAAGCCGCAGGAGAGAGCGAGAGAGAGAGTTGAGTGGGTGAGGTTAGATTAGGACTTTATTTTTATTCTATTATTATTGTAATAATATAGGGACACTTGGACTGTTTGGACTTGGACTTCTACCGTAGCGGGTCTGTTTCGCCGAGCACCGGTGTGCTCGGGGGACCCTTTAGGACTTGCGCGGTTTTTCGCGGTTTTCTTCGCAGCTTTATTTTTCTTTCTTACTGTCTTTTCCGGTTTTTCGCGATTTTTGCTCAAGCCCCTAGACTTAGGATTTTCTGGTGAATGTGCCGTAATTAGTAGGATCCACACACTTAATTGCATATCTGTTCCTATAGATCGTAATTGGACCTACTTAAAATCAATAATAAAAATAACCGACTCGCTAGCCTCCGTAGCCTACGTGCCGTAGCCCGTCCTGTAAAGCGCTTTCTCCTACCCCCGATTTGTCGGACAGAGGAGGGACGGGCCAAGACCGGACTCTTTGGCTTGGAGGTCGGTGACCGGTTAGACGGTTCTTCGCTAGAAGTTGCTCGTCTAGGACTCGGCTTTACCGCTGCATCATTTAGGTTAGTTTTATTTCTGTCTTTTATTTTATGCGCGGATCATATTGCATGTAGAGAGCTGGAGCAAGGTACGCATTTCTGACTTTGCATGCATCATTGATTTCTCGTGCATCGGCTTTTTCGACTTCTCCCCCCTGTTTTTGACTTAATAATCAGGAGAACCGAAAAATTCGTTAGGCGATTTGTTTGCTTTGAAAAATATTAAAAAAAAGTGAAACCATAAAATTGGGACTGCTAAAATTATTGACCTTAAAACTCGCTCACCCTAAAAATTTTGTCTTGGGGAGAGCAACCCCCTCATTGCTTGGTTTGTATGCGCGAGAGAGTGACCCGCACCCTAGGTAGAGCCCCCCGGTGCTAAACCCGACTGATTACCGACTCTTCCGTGCGGGCCAGTCGGTTGGGTTAGCATCGGATATCCCAACAGGTCACGTAAGCGCTCTGATATTCTGTTTGTTCACCAAAATAAAATCGACAAGATAATTTGACCGAACTTTCACGGTCTTCAGCTCGCGTTGTGTTGGTGAACCGGGGGTTTGTTTTCAGATCATAATTTTTCCAGATCTCATCCGCCCTACTCGCTAGATCAAGATGATGGGTAGACGGTCTCTTAGGCAGCCTCTGGTTGCACCGCTTTCGGGCGCGTCTACCTCATCATCTAGGTTGGCTCGCGAGAGCTCAGACCCGCTCTCCGAGCCCGAGTACGACTCCACCCTGTTCCCCCTCGATCCCCTTTCTGATCTACCTGAGAGACACGAGCCCGAGGAGAGATTGATACATTTGACAGCACCTGAGTTGGGCTCGTTTGATTTTGCAGACGTCGACATGGCCGGAGCCGACAGTTCAGACGATCACTCCCGTCAGCCAGAGCATATTGTACTAGACCAGGGAGCGATCAACTCCACCCTGATCGCATCACTCGATACAGTCCAGCAGCAGCTCCGCGATCAGGGGGCATTTATGATTGAGATGAGGAGAGAGTTGGAGAGGCTCAGAGCAGAGCGAGACCAGCAGAGCGAGCCCGAGGAGCCCGATGATGCACAGACACGAGCCGCCGCGGCCGCCGCCGCAGCGGCAGCAGCCGCGGGAGGAGCAGGACCACCTAGACCGATGCGGGAGTTGCACAACCCCGGATCTACACTGATGCACCATTGGGTGGTGGTACCGGCTATCGTGGGGGACTTCAAGTTCCCCCCGAACACCCTGCAGATGCTTCCGCGTTTTCACGGACTCGCCACTGAGGAGCCCCACCTTCACCTCCAGGAGTTCCTGATGATTTGCAGCACTGTCCACGACCGCCATGTGGACCAGGACACGATCCGGATGATAGCCTTCCCGTTTTCACTGGCAGATAGAGCAGCCACCTGGCTGAAGCACCTTGGGAGGTTTGTCTATACCTGGGAGCAGCTCCGCACCGAGTACTTGAACAAGTACTATCCACTCGGGCGGACGAATGCAGCGAGGGCCCTGATCAGCAACTTCTCCATGTTCCCCAACGAGCAGTTTCACGAGGCTTGGGAGAGGTTCCGAGAGCTTCTGGACAGATGCCCGCACCATGACATCACGAAGCCGAACCTTGTGCAGAGCTTCTTCAGCGGGTTGTCACCAGAGCTACAGGGCCTGGTGAATGCTTCTTGTGGCAGGTCCTACTTCGCCAAGGACCACGACCAGGTCTGGGCCATTTTTGAGGAGATGGCAGAGAACTATATGGTGATGTCCCAGACCCGGCTCTACACTCAGAAGACCCAGCCACACCAGCCAGGACCCGTGCAGTACCAGCGGATAGCACGGGTAGATGCAGGTCCATCCAGTTCGTCCGCAGCCGCAGCAGCACAGGCAGAGTCATCAGCTGCGGACATGGGTATCATCAGCGAGAAGTTGGACCGCATGGAGCTGATCGAGAAGAAGCAGTGCCAGAGTATCACGCAGATGGAGCAGATGGCACAGGTCTTGAGCGACATGAAGACACAGCTCATGTGTCTCCAGGAGGCACAGACGGCTTCTCAGCCCCGTCTTCAGTCGCGAGGCGACGCCGGCAGCAGCAGCAGCTCGTCCCAGCGCTCCAGCACCCCAGTGCAGCCTAGACAGGTTCACCTTGTACAGGCGGAGCCGTACCAGCAGCCGCAGCCCACCTACCAGTCCCCACCATCTCCAGAGATGCAGATGGTGGTCTACCAGCCGGACCAGCCTCTGGAAGTACTCCCGCCAGCCCCCTTCGATGCCGAGCCGTTGATGGATGTCAACGGTATTTGGTACGACCGCCCCCAGCCTGAGATCCGACGAGACCATCCCGGATTCAGGTGGGGGAGTGGCGGTGCCCAGCCCCAGCAGCAGCCGTCAGGACAGGGAGGGCAGTACTCCCATCAGAGAGACCAGCACCAGCCGCAGCAGCAGCCCCCAGCGTATCAGCAGCAGTCATCCTACGGTCCGCGTCCCTATCAGCAGCAGGGACAATCATGGAGACGTGAGCAGCAGGCTCACCAGGGATACCAGCAGCACCCTCCATCCTACCCCTCTTACCCACCACAGCAGTTCCAGCAGCCTCACCCACAGAGAGGCCACCCGTCGGGCTCCCACGAGAGCCCCGCTTTGGATGACATCGCCCGCCTCCTCACGGACCAGTAGGCTACATTTCGACGGGAGATGGACGAGTTCCGCCAGGAGATGCGGGACCTGGTGAGAGGGAAGGCCGCCATACCAGCCCAGATAGAGCCGAACCCGAATAGCCTCAAGCGAAAATCTGAGCAGGTAGTACATACTGAGTTAGCCACTCCTAGCGATCCATTTGATGATACTTCGTCGGATCTATTTGATGCTGATTTTGTCACACTTAGGAGCGGTAGGACCCCAGCAGGCGGCGGCGCCTCATCTGAGCTTCATCCCGAGGCGCCACAGGAGGAGGAGGAGAGCGGTACTGAGGCCGCTCCAGACGATGACGGTGGTACTGAGGCCACCAAGGATGCTGATCCCACCGGCGGTACTGAGGCCGCCGCTTCACCAGATCTAGGAGGTGGTACTGATGCCACCCATTCAGCCGAGCCAGCCAGCGGTACTGATGCCGCACGACGTCTACCAGCAGCAGTAGCAGAGCAGCCAGCCCGTGGTGGTACTGAGGCCACTGGTGTTTGTACAGACAGTGATGTTGTTTTTCCTCGTGTTCATGTATCTCGGAACTCTGCTATGAATAAAGGAAAAGGTTTACTTTCTTCTGGTCCCACTGTGGTGCATGATGTATGTGTGGATCCGGTCCTTGAACCGTCTAGACCTTTTCCTAGTCCTTCATCTGAGAAGGACCCAGTGATCCCCTTCCCTAGAGCCCTTCAGATGGGGAAGGGGAAGAAAAAAGAAAATCCCAAAAAGAGAGAGCTTGAGGAGTTCAGTCAGAGCATGATCGATCGATTCCACATCCAGCTGACCCTCCAGGAGGCTTTGCAGCACATGCCCCTTCTCCAGCGATCTTTGAGAGAGAGGACTACAGTCAGGAGGAGAAGGAGGAACCACACTTCAGAGATCCATGTGCTGACCAAAGCCACGTGCTTTGCGATCCAGAACCGACTGCCAGCCAAGAGGCCAGATTCAGGGGCCCCGTATGTCAGATGCCAGATCAGTGAGCAGAGGTTCGACCGTACTCTTCTAGATAGCGGATCGTCGATCAACCTTCTTCCGGCAGCCCTTCTCGACCGCTTCGAGTTGGGCACTCTTCGACAGAGCAAGACAGTCCTTCAGTTCGCTGATCGATCTGTCAAGAGGCCGAAGGGGTTATTACGAGACGTTATCGTCACGATTCAGGGCCTGCAATTCCCCGTGGACTTCGTAGTATTGGACATGGAGATCCCTGAGTCAGTGGCCGATACCCCCATCATCCTTGGTCGTCCGTTCTTGGCCACAGCCAAGGCGGTGACTGATCATGATAGCGGGAAGGTGTACTTTCGCGTCCAGGGCGAGAGTATACAAATAGAGACGGTCGAGGACTATAGAGCCAGATTCAGATCCCGCTCAGATGCGAGTACAGACTCAGAGCAGCTGACAGACGCAGAGCCAGACATCCACCAGGACTGTGATTTTGTGATCACAGATGATGAGGCAGCTTGGGCAGATCTTGAGACACAGACCACCCTCTCACTTTCAGATACAGCTGATGCAGAGATGATAGCAGAGGAGAGTCTGGAGAGCACAGACCTGGTTCAGGATACTATTGAGGCAGCAGAGCCGGTCCTCGATCGCAGCACGATGATTAGTGATGGTGGTGCTGAGGCCACCTTACTTTCCGGTGGTACTGATGCCACCGATTCTGATACAGATCCCTCGGATTCAGAGTCTGATTGGGCCGATTGTTATGATCAGATGCCAGACCTGAGTCCATCTGAGCCTATTGATGAGGAGGAGGTAGATGCAGAGCCGAGCAGAGACAGTGCAGTTGAGCCGCCTTCTCCCGATTCAGTTTGCGAGAGTACGCTTTCACTTTCCCAGGAAGATTTGGCCGACCTTGCAGCTTTCACTCAGTTTCTTCCGCAGCCAGATTTGCCGGCACCCAGCATTCCAGAGCTGAAGCCGCTCCCTACTTCGCTGAAGTATCGATTCCTTGCGGGCGAGCCAGAGATGTACCCAGTCATCATCTCCGCCGAGTTGACTGGAGAGCAGGAATCCCGTTTGATGGGGGTTCTTGAAAAGAACCGCAAGGCGATCGGATGGAGCGTAGCAGATCTCCATGGGATTAGTCCATCAGTGTGCTCCCACCATATCTATCTCGAGGAAGGGGCGAAGCCGTCGCGTGAGTTCCAGCGGCGTCTTAATCCCAACCTGAGAGAGGTTGTGATGAAGGAAATATCAAAATGGTGGGGTGCAGGTTTTATTTATCCCATTTCCGACTCCAAGTGGGTCAGCCCCTTGCATGTGGTGCCCAAGAAGACGGGCATCACGACTGTGATCGGTGCGTCGGGAGAGGAGATTGCTACACGAGTACCCACCTCTTGGAGGGTTTGTGTTGACTACAGGAGACTCAACCAAGCCACCAAGAAGGACCATTTTCCCCTGCCTTTTATTGACCAGATCATTGAGAGACTGGCAGGGAAGAGCCATTATTGCTTCCTGGATGGGTACTCGGGCTACAACCAAGTGGCCATCGCTCCTGAGGATCAGGAGAAGACCACCTTTACCTGTCCCTTCGGCACATACGCTTTTCGATGCATGCCATTTGGGCTATGCAATGCCCCTGCGACTTTTCAGAGGTGCATGCTGTCGATCTTCTCGGACATGGTAGGGGAGTGCTTAGAGGTCTTCATGGATGATTTCTCGATCTACGGCGACGGATTTGATTCTTGTCTTGACTGCCTAGATCGAGTACTTCAGCGATGTATTGAGTATCACTTGGTGCTATCTTGGGAGAAGAGTCACTTCATGGTGACTCAAGGGACGGTGCTTGGCCACATCATTTCCAACAGGGGCATGGAGGTTGATCCGGCCAAGGTTGATGTCATTAGGAAACTCGCACCGCCGTCCAATCTGAGGCAGTTACGGTCATTTCTGGGGCACGTTGGATTTTATAGGAGATTCATTCAGGATTTCAGCAGGATTGCCCGGCCGTTGACCGACCTCTTGACGAAAGACACCGAGTTCCTTGTCGATGACAAGTGTCTTTCGTCGTTTGCTACTCTCCAGCAGTGTGTGATTGAGGCTCCTGTCCTCCAGCCGCCTGATTGGTCTCTCCCATTCGAGATCATGACGGACGCCTCCGATTTTGCCGTAGGGGCAGTGCTGGGACAGAGGAGGGATGGAGTGCCATTTGCTATACACTATGCTAGCCGCACATTGGATTCCGCCCAGCGGAATTACACGGTCACAGAGAAGGAGATGCTAGCAGTAGTGTTTGCCCTGGATAAGTTCAGATCATATATCATCGGATCTAGAGTGACTTTGTTTACAGATCACACCGCCATCAAGTACCTCATGGCAAAGAAGGATGCCAAGGCCAGACTGACTAGATGGATCCTTCTACTCCAGGAGTTCGACATTGAGATTAAGGATAAGCCTGGAGTCAAGAATGTGGTGGCGGACCACCTCTCCCGATTAGAGCAGCCTGAGGAGACTGAGCAGACTGATCCTATCCGAGATACCTTCCCAGATGAGGTGATCCTTGCTATCGCCTCACTCCCATGGTACGCCGATATTGTGAACTTTCTCGTTGTTGGGAAAGTCCCAAAAGATTGGCCCAGACAGAGACTTGAGACCTTCCTAGCGAAGGCCAAGTCCTACCATTGGGAGGATCCCATCCTTTACCACGAAGGAGGGGATAGCGTCTGGCGTCGGTGTATTCCTCAGGAGGAACACCATAGCGTCCTCACTTACTGCCACAAGCTTGAGGCAGGAGGACATCATTCTGGGAGGAGAACGGCACAGAAGGTGCTCCAATCCGGCTTGTGGTGGCCTACCCTCTTCAAGGAAGGTACACGACAATGGTAGCATAGATATATCTGAGTTGTCTTCTGAGAGTACCTTCCGAGTGAACGGCAAGCGGCTCAAACCATTTCTAGATCATGAGCCGCGGGTCGTTGATATTGCCCCTATTCATTTTGCGTGAGATGTGGTCTTTGACTCACATCTAATGCATCTCACGCCTGAGCTTTACTGATCTTCCGCTGTATATAGATCCAGATGTCCATATCATCACATTCTTTTGTCCCACATCCCTTTCTTCATCTTGTGATTATGCTATACTTAGGGTGCACTTTACCCTAAGTATAGGGGGGATGTGAGACCTTTCGGGTATTTCTTTTGTTTCTGTCTACCCCTGTTTTGCTGCCTATACTTAGGGATATCTCACCCTAAGTATAGGGGGGGCAGACCCTGTACATTCTGCACTCAGGTTTTCCTTTAGTATACAGCCTGCTATACTTAGGAGTACTTGATCCTAAGTATAGGGGGAAGACCTGAGTCCCTCTTGACTTTTCATTTCCCTTTTGTATAGCCTTTCTTTTCACTTCCCTATACATAGCACGAGTTATGTCTTCTTCATCGCTCTTGACTCTGAGGACATCGTTCGAGCTAAGTATAGGGGGGTGTGTATATATTTCATATATACTTTAGCCATAACTCGTACTTTGTGTGAGTGTGTTAATAAATAAAAATGGCTAAAAACCACAAAAATTAAAAATTTTCATGTACATAATCTTCTTTTATTTGCACATACATAGCTAGTGTATAAATTATTTTTGTAAAAAGGATTCCAAAAATCTTTTGTGTGTAAAGCTTGTGTAAATATTTTTGTATCAAAATTATGTATATAGTACAAAATTTTTCCAAAATGTTTTGAAAATCAAAAGTTTGAAAAAATCTTGTGTAAATGTGTGTAAATATCTTTTTGCAAAACTTGCACTTCATGCATCATCCATTCATGATTTCAAAACATTTTTCAAAAATTTTGCATGATTGTAAAATATTGTGTAAATAAGCATCTTTTTGTACATATACATATAGTTTTTCTTGGATGATAGTTGACATTTAAACTAGCCTGGAATCAAATTGAGAAATGGAGCTTGATTAAGATCTTAATCCACCTAATTTCTAAGAGGAACCTTATAGGGCTTAGGTTTAAGGCTTTTCAGGTCCATGGTGACTTAATTCTTTGAGTCCACTAGGCTATGATCACATGTCATCTCAATGAGCCTAAGTAGAGCACTTAACAACAACACATGACTCATTAGATTATGGCTTTACTTGGACAACCGCACTATGCACCGAGCTCTCTACGGATGAGGTGGTGAGGAGGCAGTCTTCCTTGACTTGGGGTAGCATATGAGGGTAGTACTTCTAGGCGGAACCTCTCTTCTTCTTATAGTGAAGGAAGTGCGTCTCAACTTGGTCTGGTTGCCATGAGGTCTAACGACGGGAGTTGTGGGTTGCAATAAAGCTTCAAAAGAGGGATAGTCTACTGGCTCAAGAGGAAAAACTCCTTGTATATATGCTGCACATGTATATGTTGTATAGATGCACTCGAAAAAAAAATGTGCAAAAAGAAAAGAACTCCAAAAAAGTGGTGGGTCTGAGGGAAAATGATAATCCCACCGGAGTATGTATATAAGTGCAATAAGCAAAGCTTGGTTTCATGATCCACCTGTTGTAGCTTGCAGCAGGGAGACTTGGCTACACTGGTCAAGCTCCCAAGGGTACTTGGCTACACTGGCCTTGACCCATTCTCTTCTTCCCCCTCTTCTTGAGCCAGTTGTACTTGAACTTAGAAGGGAATATCCCGCTCCTCGAGGAAAGAGTGGCCAGATTGAGGTCATAGAGTTACCTTGTTAGGGCGGGTTGTCAAGTTGCCATTTCCGAGGTGGAGAGCTTAGACCTCACTTTCACAGGACAAGAAAAGATTCGTGGTCTTCAGGGTTTGTGATTGGTGACTTGTTCTGATCTGGAGCATTGAGGAGTCTTGGTTATAGATTAGTGGAACTTAGAGGCTGTTAGGTTTTAAGCTTAAGCCTAAATAAGGTTCCGACACATTAATAATCCAAAGATCTGATTGAGCTCCATACCTCAATTTAATGAAGGGAAGTTTAATAATCAACCTTGATCCATGTACATCCTCTTTTTCTTTTTCTTTCTTTCTTTTTCACTTCTTTTTCAAATAAGTGTTTGCTAAGGGACTAGCAAAGTATAGTATAGGGGGGTGATGAATACCCATTCATCACTCTTTATTCTTATATTTTAGCTACAAAAACCTATGCAAATGCATGTAGATACTTGTAAATAGGAATAATTAGCAAAAGCATGCATCTTGTAAAAACCTATAATTAGCATGTTTTTTGTGCAAAAATAAAAGAATAAAGATGAAAAAGAAAAAGAGGGAAATATTTAGAATAAATATTGAGCAACCTAACCCAAGGGAGGGCTCAGCATGGGCCTGACCGCATAAAAACCAAGTAGAGGGAGATAGGGGCTCATGTGTATAGATTTTTGTAAATAAATAAATTATATTTTCCTCACCCAAAAATATGCTTGTACATATTTTTTATATATTTAGAAACTATTAAAAACAAAATAAAAATCTAAAAATCAAAAATTCAAAAATGCCCTTTCACCATGTACATAGACCATGCCTCCTTATGTATTTAACCTTGTAAATAACCTTATTTATTTTCAAAACTTTTTGTAAATATTCTATGTTATATATTGTAAATAAAATAAATAAAAAGAAACAAAACAAAAATCAAATAAAAATAACAAAATTAAAATTACAAAAATATATTGTACATATGCCAAGTACATAGTTGTACATAACTTTTTATTTCCCCTATGTATATAAATAATAAAAATAAAATAAAAATATCCTTTTATTCCTCATTTTATTCTATAAATAAATAAAATATAAAATAGGAATAAAAATGTATAAAAATAACCAATTAAAAATCAAAATTAAAAACCCTATATTGTACATATACCTATATATAGCCCTATTATGTAAATACCTTATTTTTATTTTGAAAAATTAATTAAAAATCACCAAAAAATAGAAAAAATTTAAACAAAAATATTTTATGTTTTGAGTTTTAATAATTCGGCCATTTCCTATTTTATTTCGAATTTCTAAATCATTTGTGGCGTGGCCTCTCCTGATTGGTCCACGGGGGATGTTGACCGCCCGGTCAACTCCCCCCTGTGAACCACTTCCCTTGCGGATCTGATTCCCGACCCGATTTCTCAACCTTTTAGCGAGCAGATCCGATCTCCATCCACTCAAACCCAGGGCTCCGATTGCCAAGGGAAGATCCATGATCCCCGCGTGCACCTTCTTTTAGGGATCCGCTCCTTGGATTGCGCGCCCGATCATCATCTTATCGGACCCCTGGATCATATAAAGCATCTCCTCCGGCGACCCATTCGATCATCTTTGGCTCTCCACCCTTCATCCCGTGACCTCCACAGCAGTCCCTGAGGTGACAGCTCTCGATTGCCCGTGTCGTAGCGAGGAGGGGGTGGCCGGACCATCGATCCAGCGACGTAGCGCCGCCGTGCTCCGCCCAGTGCAGGAGCTCGAGCCTCAGGACCGGACGACCTTCGAGGCCACGACCGGGAGCTACCCCAGCTCCAGCCCAGTCTACTTCGCCACCCAGGTAATCACTTAGCTTTCCTATTTCGCCTAATTTCGAGTTTGCCCCAAATCGTAGCTCCGCTGTATTCCGTTGATTCCGGCTATCTCGCATACTCTTTCGATCATCGGAACCCACGTTCACCATCGCCTTTCCCCCACGCACCTTCTCCGCCCCTTCGTTCAACCCAGCTCGCACAGGAGCTGGGGTTCGAGCTCCACCGTCCGTCGCTCGCCGGAGCTTGCTCACCCCGACGCACGGACCACCTCCACACCACCTAACCGGGTCGAGGCACTTTGCCCTCGACCCACGAAGCTCCTAACCTATTTTGCAGGACCAGAGGAGGCCATCTGAGGCCTCCCGACACTCGGGCCAGAAGCTTCCCTCCGCCGACCTCGCCGGAGCCCCTCCAGGGCTCGGCTGGGCCATCGGAGGCCACCACCAGCTGGAGGACTTCATCGCGGACCTGTTCCGATATCCAGAGGCAGCTGAGGAGGACCACCGCACTCGCACGAGGCCGGCGAAGCTCGCCGGCCAACTGTTCTTCCAGGATCCTCGAGCACCGTCCGATCGCCCTCAGCGCTCCAGTTTTCATCGTGACCGTCCATCCATCGAGGAGCAGTCACCGCCCGATCATTCAGAGGGGCGATCTGGACCGTTAGCGCAGAGAGAGAGACACCAGCACCCGAGGCCGTCAGATCTTCCACGTGTCTCCTCCACTGACGTCGATCAGGCCCACGTGCGGAAGGAGAGAGGCGCCCGTCGTCTAGGACCGTCAGATCTGCTACGTGGCGCACATCCAGCCGTCGACGTAATAAAGGGGTAATTTACCGTAGGCCCCCTCTTAGTTTATGTTTTTAGATTTAGTCCTGTAAATATTGTGTGCTTTTTATTTACGTTGGGATATTTGCACTTGGGACCTGGTACTTTAGTTTAATTGCAGTTACGCCCCTGTGAGTGTCTGCTACGTGCTTCGCCACGTGCTTTATTTGGTGTATTTGCAACATTAGTCCTGTAGTTCTGGTTGTTTGTTAATGAATGAAAACTTTTTGGTAATTGCATATATGCCCCTGTGAGTGTTTTATTTGCACATGTGCGTCTATTAGTGGGTTATTTGCAACATAGCCCCTGGACTTTTTGGTACGAGTTACCAAAAGGTCCTAGGACTTGTTTTTCTTACCAAAAGGTCCCTGAGTGCCCCAGGCACGCGTCGCGCGCGTGACTTGCTGGGAAAATTGCACCTGGACCCCCAGAACTTCGGGTATTTGCACTTTCGTCCCTGTGCACAGTGCCCCCTTTTGATTTTTGAATAAAATATCAAATCACCTCCAAATTCGATGAAAATTTGACACATGGCTCCTGCCATGTTGTAGGATTTTTGAGAATTTTTGAGGACATTTTTGATTTTATTTGTTATTTTTAAAAATTCAAAAACCTCTATTTTAGCTACTGTCTAGAATTAAAAATCTCAAAAAAAATATAAAAACCCCCTCAAAAATTCCACAAAAATTACTGTTTCTTTTGTGTTTCTTGATTTTCGAGCCAATTTTGGCTATTTTTCATTGAGTAAAAATCCTAAAAATTCAAAAACACTTAAAAACTCATAAAAATTCTAGTAAATAATCTAAAAACCCAAAAACAATAATCTTGGTGCTCAAATTTTCCTAGTTTTCTCTAGTATACAGGAAAATTACCTCCAGGTCCCTCTGAGATCCTTAGATATTTTATCTTTGGATTTTGGGCCTGGCTGGACAGTACCTTGTCTTTTTAGTACTGTTTGATTTTTAGGAAATAAAATACACCTTATAAAAATCCCAAAAATTCACCAAAAACACTAGAAAACCTAAAAAACATAAAAACATTTTTGTTTGAATTTTTGTTTGATTTTTGATGCTTTAAATAAATTGTGAAAGTGTGCTTGTCTTTGTTTTCTTTTGTTTTCTCAATATATTAAAAATCCAAAAAAAAAAATATATAAAATTATTAAAAACCACTAAAAACATTTTTCCTTCATTTTACTTTATTTTTACTACTTCGTAGGCCTTTGGCCAACCCGTGCTCCTTGTGTTCGACCCTGGGTGCTATACCAGGTTAATCTCATAGCTGGACCGCTCTTCTTTGTTTTGATTGATCTTCGATTTATTTAGCGGTCTGATTTTTCTTGATTAAGTGACTCTGAGTGATTGAGGTCGCAACGACCTATTTAGTACCTTTACCTCATTCGCTCGGGTCGCTTATCAATTAGGTCGCTCAATATTTATTCTAAATATTTCCTCTTTTTCTTTTTAATCTTTATTCTTTTATTTTTGCACAAAAACATGCTAATTATTACTTTTTACACCATGCATGCTTTTGGTAATTATTTATATTTACAAATATATACATGCATTTGCAAAGGTTTTTGTAGCTAAAATATAAGAATAAAGAGTGATGAATGAGTATTCATCACCCCCTATACTTAACTTTGCTAGTCCCTTAGCAAACACTTATTGAAAAAGAAGTGGAAAGGAAGAAAGAAAAAGAGAAGAATGTACATGGATCAAGGTTGGATATTAAACTTTCCTTCATTAAATTGAATTATGGAGCTTAATTAGATCTTTGGATTATTAATGTGTCGGAACCTTATTTGGACTTAAGCTTAAAACTAAACAGCCTCTAAGTTCCACTAATCTCTAATCAAGACTCCTCAATGCTCCAGATCAGAACAAGTCATCAAACACAAACCCTGAAGACCATGAATCTTTCCTTGTCTTGTGAATGTGAGGTATAAGCTCTCCACCTCAGAAATGGCAACTTGACAACCCTCCCCAACAAGGTAACTCTATGACCTTAGTCTGGCCACTCTTTCCTCAAGGAGCGGGGTATTCCCTTCTAAGTTCAAGTTCAACCGGCTCAAGAAGAGGAGGAAGAAGAGAATGGACCATGGCCAGTGTAGCCATGTATCCTTGGGAGCTTGACCAGTGTAGCCAATTCTCCCTGTTGCAAGCTACATAAGGTGGATCATGAATCTCAAGCTTTGCTTATTGCACTCTATATACATACTCCGGTGGGATTATCATTTTCTCTCAGACCCACCACTTTTTTGGAGTTATTTTCTTTTTTTTTTTGCATTTTTTTTCAAGTGCATCTATACATCATATACATGTGCAACATATATACAAGGAGTTTTTCCTCTTGAGTCAGTAGACTATCCCTCTTTTGAAGCTTTATTACAACCCACAACTCCTGTCGTTAGACCTCATGGCAACCAGACCAAGTTGAGACGCACTTCCTTCACTAAAAGAAGAAGAGAGGTTCCGCCTAGAAGTACTACCCTCATATGCTACCCCAAGTCAAGGAAGACTGCCTCCTCACCACCTCATCCGTAGAGAGCTCGGTGCTAAGTGCTGGTGTCCAAGTAAAGCCATTGTCCATATGAGTCATGTGTCGTTGTTAAGTGCTCTACTTAGGCTCATTGAGATGACATGTGATCATAGCCTAGTGGACTTAAAGAATTAAGTCACCATGGACCTGAAAAGCCTTAAACCTAAGCCCTATAAGGTTCCTCTTATAAATTAGGTGGATTAAGATCTTAATCAAGCTCCATTTCCCAATTTAGTTCTAGGCTAGTTTAAAGGTCAACTATCATCCAGAAAAACTATATACATATGTACAAAAGATGCTATTTACACAAATTTTTACAAACATGCAAAATTTTTGAAAAATGTTTTGAAATCATGAATGGATGAATGCATGAAGTGCAAGTTTTGCAAAAGTATTTACACACATTTACACAAGATTTTTGCAAACTTTTGATTTTCAAAACATTTTGGAAAAATTTTGTACTATATACATAATTTTGATAAGAAAATATTTACACAAGCTTTACACAAAAGATTTTTGAAATCATTTTTACAAAAATAATTTGTACACTAGCTATGTATGTGCAAATAAAAGAATGATTATGTACATGAAAATTTTTAATTTTTGTGATTTTTAGGGTTTTTAGCCATTTTATTTATTTACACACTCACACAAAGTACGAGTTATGGCTAAAGTATATATGAAATATATACACCCCCCCTATACTTAGCTCGAACGATGTCCTCGGAGTTAAGAGCGATGAAGAAGACATAACTCGTGCTAGGTATAGATAAGTGAAAAGGAAGGCTATATACAAAGACGAATGAATAGAATATCAAGTCAAGAAGACTCTCGGCTTTTCCCCCTATACTTAGGATCAAGTGATCCTAAGTATAGCAGGCTGTATACTAAGGGAAAACCGAGTGGAGAATGTACAGGGTCTACCCCCCCTATACTTAGGGAAAAATATCCCTAAGTATAGGCAGTAAAACAGGGGTAGCAAGACACGAAGAAAATACGAATATATACAAGAAGGAGGACATCACTCCCCCTATACTTAAGGTGAAGAACCTTAAGTATAGGCAACAACAGAAGTGATGGAACAGAACGAAGAACAACCCGATGTTTTCACCCCCTATACTTAGGATGAGCAATATCCTAAGTATAGCAAAGATAATCCTAAGCGAGACCTGGGGTGAAAACAAGAACGGAAGAAAGAAAGATCAAAGCAAGACAAAACACGTATATACAAAAGAGTAAAATGTTGAGGTGCCTCTCAACAAGCGCTAGATTTTACACCCCTAGCTGGGCGCAAAGGCTAGGATAATGCAGTGTCGAGATTCAGTACAGCATCGGTAAGGCGAATGTCGTACTATTGTCGCAGTCTCGGTATGAGAACAACGACTAACTCAATAGTGTAAACAAAGACACCCAGGTATGCAATCAAGCGGGTGTCTGCTACCGGCCAGTGATATGGAAAGAAGTGATCGGGATCCGGTAGCACAAAAGAAATCAGCGGCTCTGGGTCAGATGGGAGTGAGAGTATAGAGCCGAAGAAATCAAACGTGGAGAAGGATGGATCAGTAATAGAGTCCTCCACGTCAATCAGTGTCTCAAACATGTGTGGGTAATCAAGATCAGGAGACTCTCTAAGCAGACTGATATCCGATGCATGAAATAGAATCAGATCAGGCAAATCATCGAATATCTCGAGAATGGGCTCATCCTCGCGAGGGTCGTCGAGGTGAGAAGAGTCAGAATCAGAAGGATCTAAAGATTCGGTTTCATGTTCCGCCAGATCGGAAACACTCTCAGCAGGAGAAATCGAGTACTCATCGAGTGTGGCATCCTCCCGCAGATAACCCTCGGGGAGAGATGCAAGATCAGAAGTGACAGAAGGAGGATAACGATCTAGATGGGCATCGGCACTGCTATCAAGTATCCACTCGGTGTACCAGGCTGCATCATCATCGGAAGTGTAGGTCTCGGCAATCTGGAAGTAGGAGAAGGTACTAGTCAACACCGCGGAAGCTGACAAAGTGTCTGTGTCTGATCCTCGCTCTGCGGCTATGCTGGCTGCCAACTGGTCCTCAAAGGTGTCTATCTCATCAGAGTGGAGGACAAAAGACTCGAAGACGGGACTCTCCGTGTCTGTACTCTCAAAGTGGTGTCCCTCATCGAGCTGTGGCTGCTGGGCTGAGTCCTGGTAGCTGTCTGCGTCGAAGAAGTAACTCTGCAGAAAGGAAGCTGACTCCTCCGGGACTGGAATCTGAAGTGTATGAATCAATGGCTGCAAAAGCGGGGGCTCCTCCGGTTCCTGGAGTATCAGAAGGTCTGATATCCAAGACTTGTCAACTGGAAATTCTAGGGCTGACTCGAACTCTAGCTGGAAAACCAACGGGAACTCAAGTAGACTCTGGGTCCGAACCTCTGATGTCACAGTCATGTCCTCTGTCAGTGGTGCTGCATCATCCAAGTCCTTGGTCTGGTGTGTAGACACTGTCTCATCCTGTAAAGCGACACACCACACTGATACTGCATCGCCCGCATGTGTTGTCCCGACTACGACATCTCGTGAAGAAGATCTCTGTGAAAGTAAACTCGAGATGGTGTCCAGTAAGTGAATGTCGGAACTGCGGTGTGACCCGCCACATGTGGTAATCACCAGTGCTATCTGCTCTGCGGTCATCCCCCGTATGGAGATCTCAATCAAGTCTGTCAGTGGAAGTCCATGATCTAGAAATCTCCTCAAGAGGTCAAGAAACCTCGGCCATGCCTCGTGCAATGGCTCCTGGGGGTCAACTGAAAAGTCGGTGATCAACGACCGCATAAACTCTGCTCTACGCGAGGGGAAGTATCTCTGTAAGAACTCTTGGCGTAGCTCTCCCCACATCTCGAATGTCCTCCCCAATCGGCGATACCATCTCATGGCTCTGTCGTGAAGCGTGAAGGGGAAGGTCCTCATCATCAGCTCCTCTACAGTAATATCTGAATATCTCTGTGCTCTACAAAACTCCTCGAATGCAGACAGGTGAAAATACGGCTCCTCGTGCGCCTCTCCTGAAAATGTCGGCAGTCGCTGAATGTAATCCAAACCAAGACGAATGGACCTAGTGTAGAAGCTGGCTCAGCTCCCTGTGCTATATGCTCCTCCATCCTTCTGGAATAGGATGTATCTGCTGATCTCCACTGCTCTCTCTGGTCACCAACGGAGTGCGCTCTCAACTCAGCAACAACATCGTCCGGGTCTCACATCTGCTCTATCTGGTATCCTCGGACGTCTCGCGCAGCATGCCCAGAGTAGTGAGATGAAAGGGAGGGAGGGAGCGAGAGGTTGGTCGGACATCCGACCTCCCTAGAAGGTGGACTGGACTGATGGTCAGATAGCGAAGAAAAAGTCGCAAGAGTCGGCTCACAGTGAGGGGGATCCATCATCCAGGGGTAAAGGAGAAGAAGAGAAGAAGAGTGAAGGGAGGGAGGGTGGGGAACAAATGGATAGAAGGGAGGATCGAAGGGATCTGGAAATCAAACAAGATGAACAAGCAAACCCCTAATTCACCTATGCACATTGGGTTAAATTTGCTATTTTATTTAAATCAAACAAAGGCTCACAGTTCCTAGGGACCTAAATGCAAGAAAAATTATTTTTGGGTGCCAAACAATAATAATGCAAGAAAACCGAGGGCCCTTTGTGCAAAAAGTCCACAATTCACGCACGGGGCAAGAGCTGAAGACCGAAGGGACTGGTCAATTATCTTGTCGATTTTATTTTAGGTGATCATCCAGTCTATCAGAGCGATTACATGAGGTAGTAGGAATCCGATATCTCTCAACCGATTGTCCCGTACCAAAGAGCCGGTAATCAGTCGAGAAAAATCGGATGGCTCTATCCTAAGGTGAGGATCACTCTCTCGCTCATCCAAACCAAACAAGGAGGGGGTTACTCTCCCCAAGACAGATTTTCAATGAAGTGTCTTTTAGGTCAAGTGTGATTAGCAGTCCCGATTTTATTGTTTTTGTTTTTAGATCTTTTTCAAATAAAAAGAAAACACCTAACAAATTTTTCGGTTCTCCTGATTATTAAGTCAAAAACAGAGGGAGAAGACGAAAAAGCCGATGCGCGATGAAATCAATGATGCATGCAAAGATAGAAATGCATACATGTCTCCAGCACTCTACATGCAATATGATCCGCGCATAATGTAAAGACAGAAAGAAACTACCTATATGGTGCAGCGGTGAAAACCGAGTCCTAAGCAGGCAATTTCTACTTGAAGAACCGTCTAACTGGTCACAGGTCCTTCAAGCCAAAGGGTCCGGTCTCGGTCTACCCCTCCTCCTCCCGACACATCGGGTTCAGGAGCAGCGCTTGGCAGGACAGGCTACGGCACGTAGGCTACGAAGGGAGTGAATCAATTATTTTTATTAATGATCAATTAGTAGGTCCAATAAACGCTCTATAGGAACATGCAAGCAATTAAGTGTGGGGATCCTACTAATTACGGCACAGTCAAGTAGAAAATCCTAAATCTAGGGGCTCGAGAAAATCGCGTAAAACCGTAAAAGGCAGCTAAGAAAAACAAAACCGTGAAAAACCGCGAAAAATCCTAAGGGTCCCCCGAGCACACCGGTGCTCGGCGAAACAGACCCGCTACAAAATCCAAGTCCAAAGTGTCTGTCCCTGCGTTATTACAATACAAATAAAATGTGCTGAAAGAAACCTAAGCTACTCTCACTCAGCTCCTCTCTCGCTCTCTCCTGCGGCTCCGTGCAGAAGGGAGCTGCCTCCAAGTCCCGCGGTTGCGCCGGCTTCTCGAAAGCTGCCGCCTCGGTCCTCGGGCCCTCGCAAGAAAGGAACAAAGTGTCAAACCAAGAAGAATATAATCAAATATGAACAAGTAATAAAAACAAGGGTATATGTGCAAAAATGCCAAATAAAATAAACAAACAAAATCAAGCAAAGCAAAAATAAAGAAAAATAAAAGAAAAGAAAATAAAACAAGAATAAAAGAAAAACAAAAAGCTGCAGACTCAGAAAGAGCCGCGGAAAGCTGCAAAAAAGAAAATGAAAAAGAAAATGAAAAATAAGAAGAAAAACTACTAAGCCGTGCTCCCCGGCAACGACGCCATTCTGATGACCCAAAAATTTACCTCAATCAATCCAGGATAAAATAATCACTCAAAGGGTCGTTGCGACCCGGATCGAGAGATAAATCAGGTCGATCAAGAAAAAGTAAAACAGACCACCAAAATCAAAGAAAAATCAATCAAACACGATAGCGGTCCTGGCTATTAGATTAGCCTGGTATAGTGACCAGGGTCGGACTCAAGGAGCACGTGATGACCTTGCGGCCTACGAAGTAGTCAAAAAGAAAGAAAAATAAAATCAAAGTATTTTTGGTGGATTTTAATTGTTTTTAAAATTTTTTGGATTTTTAATTAATTAAGAAAATGAGGAAAACAAAGAAACAAGCCAACCCAACAATTTATTTAATGCATCAAAAATCAATCAAAAATTCAAATAAAAATGTTTTTATGTATTTTATGATTTTTACTATTTTTAGTGAATTTTTGGTATTTTTTTGATTTTTATTTAATTTTCTAAAAATCAAACAAGGCAAGAAACTGAAGGTGTTGTCCAGTCAGGAGTAAAAGGCCAATTTAAATTGTAAAAAGGGCCTTAACACTCCTGAGGGTAATTTTCCTATAAACTAGAAAGTTTAAGGAAAATTTGGGCACTGGGTTTATTATTTTCGGATTTTTAGATTATTTATTAGAATTTTTATGAGGTTTTCAGTTTTTTGTAATTTTTGTGAGTTTTATATAATGAAAAATGACCAAAATTGGTCAGAAAATCAAACAAGACAAAAGACACAATACCTAATTTTTTTATAATTTTGAGATGAGTTTTAATATTTTTTTTGTGATTTTTTCAATCAGACAGTAAAGAAAAAGGCTGTTTTTGAGCTTTTAAAAATGTCAAATAAAAGCGAAAATGTCCCCAAAAATTCTAGAAAATTTTACAACATGGCAAGAGCCATGTGTCCAATTTTCATTGAATTTGGAGTTAATTTGCTATTTTATTAAAAATAAAAATCAAGCCTTAGTGCACAGGGACCTAACTGCAAATAATATAAAGTCCTAGGCCCCTTGGATGACAACCCTGAGAAGTGTAGGGGCAGGAGTGCAAATTGTCCCCCGGGCCATGCACGATGCACGTGAGTCAGGCCTGGGGGGACCAATTTGTCATTCCTATTTCTAAAAATATTAATCTTAACACACCAAAATCGCATGGCCAAAATTGCAAAAACACCAAATATTCACGTGTCGACGCACGTGTTCACAACTGGCAGGGGTATAAATGCAATTCAAATAAACAGGAGGGTCCAATATGCAATTTACCAAACGTAAATAACTATCTAAAATATTTATAGGACTAAAGACAAATAACTGAAAAGCTAAGGGCCTACAAAGAAATTACCCTTTATTAAATCTCGAGGGCCGGATGTGAGACGCGTGGCAGATCTGACGGGTGGAATGGCGCAACGCACAACGAAGGGAACCCTCGGCGCGATCCGACGGCTGGGACGCTCCCACGTGGACGATCGAACGACTGGGCTGCGACGTGGGTCTGCGAAGGGGCTTGGCTCGGATCGGACGGAGGAGGTGAAGCCACGTGCTGGATCTGACGGCGGCTGCAACACAACGTGGCTAAACCTCTGCCATCGGACGGTGGCGATCAAACCTCCAATGATCTGACGATAGCTGCTGCTCCGCGAATGAACGAACGCGATAGCGTCGAGGTCGATCGGACGTCTGGGGAGGATGGTGGAAGAACAGTTGGCCGGCGAGCTTCGCCGGCCCGATGCACGTGCTATGGTCCTCCCCTGCTGCTCCTGAAGTGCGGAAGAGTTCCGCCGTGAAGCTCCGCAGCTGATGGCGGTCTCCGATGAGTCGAACAACCACCAGAACGGCCCCGCGACGGCGGTGGCCTGGAGCTCCTGCGCCCAAGCTGTTGGCCTCCAGATGAGGCGCTCCTGACGTTGTAACCTGCACAGGAATCAAGGTGGGTCGAAGGCAAACTGCCTCGACCCGTCAAAGCGTGAGAACAGTGAAAGATGCGTCGCGATGGAGGCCCTCCGGCGAGCGGCGGAGGTTTAGGGCCGATATCCCTGCTCCGGGGCGAGCCAGGGGGAATGGGTCGGTGGAGAAGGTGCGGAGGAGACTCGTGAAGGTGGTGGCGGTGTCGGATGAACTGATGGGTAGACAGGGACGAAGGGCAGAGGCGGCAGAGCTACTTCTACCAGAATCGAAAAAATCCTAATCTACGCTAAACTAAAGGCTAAGAAGGCTACCCGGCGGAGGATGTCGACTGGACTGGAGCTCGGGGAGCTCCTGGGTCATTGCCTACAAGGGGTCATCGTCTCCCCGAGGCTGAGCGCGCTCGCGGCGGCGCACGGCGACGAAAGTTGCCGGATCAGTGGCTCCTGGCTTCCCGGGCCTCGCTGCTACTCCCACTCGCTCCGCTGTCACTCAGGCAAGGTGGAGGAGGTCACATGCGTCGAGGGGGAGGTCCAAAGATGTGCAAATGGCGGGCGGAGCTTGGCTTTTATTCAGCCAGGGGTCCGGTTAGAAGTGATCGGGTAGGGCACCTCGGAGCGCGGACTCCGAGGCGGGCACCCCGACGAGGGTGTCAGATGTGTCGTGAGTGAAACGGACCCGGGGTTTGGGTGAGAAGCGATCGGGTCTGGATGCTAAAAATTCGAGAACTCGGGTCGAGCATCCAGGACTCGTGTGAAGTGGTCCACAGGGGGAGAGTTGACCGGGCGGTCAACAACCCCGTGGACCAATGGGAAGCAGCCAGCTCATATTTATTTGGAAATTCGAAATAAAATAGAAAACAGTCGAATTAAAAAAAACTTAAAACATGAAATATTTTTGTTTTAATTTTTTCTATTTTTTGGTGATTTTTAATTAATTTTACAAAATAAAATAAGGTATTTACACTATATAGCTATATATAGGTATATATACAATATGCCTTTTTAATTTTTGATTTTTAATTTGTTATTTTTGTGCATTTTTATTCCTATTTTATATTTTATTTATTTATTTTATAAAATTAGGAATAAAAGGGTATTTTTATTTTATTTTTATTATTTATATACAATAGTGAAATAAATAGGTATATACATTTATGTACATGGTATATTTACAATATGATTTTTGGTTTTTAATTTTGTGCTTTTTATTTTGTTTTTGTTTTAATGGTTTTTATTTTATTTATTGACAACATAAAAAGTAGAATATTTACAAAATTTTTGGAGATTAATTTTATTTATTTACAAGGCTAAATAAATATAGATGAGTGGACTATATACAAGTGTTCTATTTTTATTTTTCTTTTTGATTTTTTCTATTTTTGTTATGATTTTTATAATAAATATATACACAATATATACAAGTCATTTTATTTAATTTTTAGAGGAAAATATTTTTATTTTATTTACAGGTATATTTACACATGAGCCCCTATCTCCCTCTACTTTGGCTTTTATGCGGTCAGGCCCATGCTGAGCCCTCCCTTGGGATTAGGTCGCTCAATATTTATTCTAAATATTTCCTATTTTTCTTTTTAATCTTTATTCTTTTATTTTTGCACAAAAACATGCTAATTATTACTTTTTACACCATGCATGCTTTTGGTAATTATTTATATTTTCAAATATATACATGCATTTGCAAAGGTTTTTGTAGCTAAAATATAAGAATAAAGAGTGATGAATGAGTATTCCTCATGTAGCTTGTAGCAGGGAGACTTGGCTACACTGGTTGAGCTCCCAAGGATACATGGCTACACTGGCCATGGTCCATTCTCTTCTTCCCCCTCTTCTTGAGCCGGTTGAACTTGAACTTAGAAGGGAATACCTCGCTCCTCGAGGAAAGAGTGGCCAGATTGGGGTCATAGAGTTACCTTGTTGAGGAGGGTTGTCAAGTTGCCATCTCTGAGGTGGAGAGCTTATACTTCACATCCACAGTACAAGGAAAGATTCATGGTCTTCAGGGTTAGTGTTTGATGACTTGTTCTGATCTGGATTGTTGAGGAGTCTTGATTATAGATTGGTGGAACTTAGAGGCTGTTGAGTTTTAAGCTTAAGTCCAAATGAGGTTCCGACACATTAATAATCCAAAGATCTGATCGAGCTCCATAATTCAATTTAATGAAGGCAAGTTTAATATTCAACCTTGATCCATGTGCATTCTCCTCCTTTTCTTTTTCTTTCTCTTTTTCACTTCTTTTTCACATAAGTGTTTGCTAAGGGACTAGCAAAGTTAAGTATAGGGGGGTGATGAATACTCATTCATCACTCTTTATTCTTATGTTTTAGCTACAAAAACCTTTGCAAATGCATGTATATGTTTGTAAATATAAATAATTGTCCAAAGGCATGCATTATGTCAAAACTAATAATTAGCATGTTTTTGTGCAAAAATAAAAGAATAAAGATTAAAAAGAAAAAGAGGGAAATATTTAGAATAAATATTGAGCAACCTAATCCCAAGGGAGGGCTCAGCATGGGCCTGACCGCATAAAAGCAAAGTAGAGAGAGATAGGGAGCTCATGTGTGTAAATATACCTGTAAATACAACAAAAATATTTTCCTCCAAAAATAGAATAAAATGGGCTTGTAGATATTTGTATATGTTTGTAAATGTAAAATCCAAATAAAAATAGAAAAATTAAAAAGAAAATAAAAATAAATCACTTGTATATATTCACTTTGTACATAGAACACTTACCTATATTTATTGAGCCTTGTTAATAAATAAATTAAATTCCCTAAAAATTTGTATATACTCCATCTTTTATGTTGTAAATAAAATAAATAAAAACCATAAAAACAAAAATCAAATAAAAAGAACAAAATTAAAAACCAAAAAGAATAGTGTACATATACCATGTATATATACGTATATATCTATTTATTTCACCCTTGTATATAAATAATAAAATTAAAATAAAAATATTCTTTTATTCCTAATTTTATGCTATAAATAAATAAAATATGAAATGGGAATAAAAATGTACAAAAATAACTAATTAAAAATCAAAAATTAAAAATCCATATTGTATTTATACCTATATATAGCACCCTAGTGTAAATACCTTATTTTATTTTGATAAATTAATTAAAAATCACAAAAAAATAGAAAAATTAAAACAAACATTTTTCATATTTTGAGTTTTTTTATAATTCGGTCATTTATTATTTCTTTTTGAATTTTCAAAACATTTCCACGTGGCCTGTCCCCATTGGTCCACGGGGGACGTTAACCCCCCGGTCAACTCCACCCTTTGGACCACAGACCCGCGGATCCTCTTCCCGAACCCATCTTCTCCCAATTATCCCTCATTGACCCGATCACCATTCTGCCAAATCACGGGTCCTAATTACTCCCCAGTTATCCGGGAACCTCGCCCGACACCGTGCCTAGGGGTCCGTGCTTCACCAAGCCGGACCCGACCCTTTCTTCCCAGACCTCCCATCGTATAAAGTCCTAGCTCCGCCTCCCATCTCAGGCATCTTTGATCATTCGTTTTCCATCCAAGGACCTCCATCGCCTCCGCGAGAGTGACAGCTCGCTCCAGGCAGTGTTGCAGCGAGGAGGAGACGAGTCGACCATCGATCTGGCAGCTACGCACCGCCGTGCGCTGCCTGGAGGTGACGCTCGAGCCTCGGACACCGACGGTCCTCGAGGCAAGGACCTGGAGCAAGCCCTGCTCCTCCACAGTCGATTGCGCCCATTAGGTAGCTCTCTTTCCCTCTCTATTTCTTTAATTTTGCATCTCGCCCAAATCGCTCCGTCTCCGTTCTGCTTTGATTCCGACCATCCTCGCCTTCGTTCCGACCATCAGAGTCGCCCATCACGATCGCCTTCTCTCCGCGCATCTTCTCCGCCCACTCATTCACCCCAGTTCGCAAAGGAACTGGGTATCGAGTTCCCTCGCCGCCGCTCCGCCGGAGCTCGCACGCCCCGCCGCACCGACCACCTTCACCACCCCTAACCGGGTCGAGGCACTTTGCCCTCGACCCAGGAGCTTGTTGCACATCTTTGCAGGTCCAAAGGATCCCATCTGAGGGCTTCGACATCCAGATGTAGCAGCTCGACCTCCGCCGGCGTGGCCTGAGCTCCCCGGAGCTCCGCTGCGTCATCGGAGGGTGCCATTAGACGCGGGAGGCCCTCACGACTCTTCTCCGATCAGTAGCAGCCCACGAGGAGGCCTTCAGCACCCACACGAGTCCGGCGAACCTCACCGACGTCCAGTTCATCGAGGACCTTCCAGAGCCGTCTGATTCCCCCTCCAGCTCCAGATTAGATCTCAGACGTCCACACCAGGAGCAGCAGGCACCGTCAGATCCTTGGAGGGTTGATCGCGACCGTCGATTCAGCGAGGTTTAGCCACAACATTGTGCAGCCGTCCGATCACCTACGTGGCGACACCACCTCCGTTCGATTCGTGCTGAGTCCCTTCGCAGACCCACATCACACTCCAGCCGCCCGATCGTCCACGTGGAAGCGTCTCAGCCGCTCGATCGCGTCGAGGGTTTCCTTCGTTGTGCGTCACGCCTTCTCTACAGTCAGATCCAGCACGTGGCGCGCATCTGGCCCTCGACATTTAATAAAGGGGTAATTGCTCTTAGGCCCCTCTAGTTCTTGCATTTACTATTTAGCACTGTAAATACGTTTTATAGTTCTTTTATTTTGTAAATATTGCATAGAGGACCCTTCTGTTTATCCGATTCTCATTTATACCCCTGTGTGTTGTGGACACGTGCATCGACGCGTGGTATTTGGTATATTTGCAGTTTTTACCCTGCGTTTTTGGCTTGTTACCGTTTATATTTTTACAAATAGGAATTGCACTTTGGTCCTCCCAGGCCCGAGTCACGCGCATCGTGCGTGGCCTCGGGGGCATTTTGCATTTCTAGCCCCATAGTTTCCAGGCTTGTTATCCAGGGCCCCGGGTTTTATTTTATTTGCAGTTAGGTCCCTGTGCACTGTGGCTTGGTTTTCATTTTTAATAAAATAGCAAATTAACTCCAAAATTGATGAAAATTGGACACATGGCTCCTGCCATAGTGTAAAATTTTCTCTAATTTTTGGAGACATTTTTTATTATTTTTATTATTTTTAAAAATTCAAAAACACACTTTTTTGTTACTGTCTAACTTTAAAATTCACAAAAAATATTAAAACACCTCTAAAAATTACAAAAAATAGGTAGTGGTTGTTTTGCCTTGTTTGATTTTTTGACCAGTTTTGGTCATTTGTAGATATATAAAACTTATAAAAATTGAAAAACACTAAAAACCTATAAAAATTCTAATAATTAATTGAAAAACCCAAAAATAATAATTCTGGTGCCTAAATTTTCTTTGTAGTTTCTACTATACAGGAAAATTACCTTCAGGTGTTAATAGGACCATTTTGTATTTTAAATTGGCCCTTGACACCTGACTGGACAGTACCTCTCTTTTCTTGTCTTGTTTGATTTTTAGAAAATTCAATAAAAATCAGAAAATTACCAAAAATCAACCAAAAATAGTAAAAAATATAAAAAACATAAAATCTTTTATTTGAATTTTTGGGTGTATTTTGAGTGATTAAATAATTCACCCAAGTTGCTTGTTTATTTGCTTTCTTATTTTCTTAATTCATTAAAAAATCCAAAAAATTATAAAAAGACTAAAAATCCACCAAAAATACTTTTATTTTATTTTATTTCTTTTCTAGATTACTTCGTAGGCCGCAAGGCCATCACGTACTCCCTGAGTCCGACCCTGGTCGCTATACCAAGCTAATCTAATAGCCAGGACCGCTATCGTGTTTCTTTTATTTTTTATCTGATTTTGGTGGTCTGCACTTTATTTTTCTTGATTGAGCCGAGATTCTTATCGATCTGGGTTGCAACGATCCGAGTGATATTTTTACCTGATCCGGATCAGTAAGATTTTGGCCCAATCAGCAAGTTGACCATACCTATGGTCAAGAGCAAACTTATGAATGAAGAAATCAGATGACGATCATTCGGACAATCCTCTTCTTCACATGTATACACAGTTGAGAGAAGAGGTGGGTACAACAACAGGGGAAAATCACAAGAGAGATAGAAATCTAGGGAGAAGTCCAAGGACAGAGGAACGCGCCATCATTGCAACAAGCCTGGTCACTGGAAGAGTGATTATAGAGTATGGAAAAGAGAGCAAGGAGAAGCTAAAAAGAATCAGAAGAAAGATGAAGACGAGAACGTTGCTGCAGCAGTGGTTGATGACAATGAGGATCAGTTGATTCTCACTATTCAAGAGCACTGTCTACATGCAAGGGATGATTCTGAGTGGGTCGTCGATACGGCCGCCTCCTACCACGTAACTCCACACAGGGAGTTATTCACTTCTTATACACAGAGGGATTTTGGGAGATTCAAGATGGGTAACAATAGTTACTCTAAGATCGTTGGCACAAGCACCATCTCAGTTCAGACTGATATTGGATGTGCAATGACTCTACAGGATGTTAGGCACGTTCTCGACCTGCGGTTTACCCTCATATTTGATTCTCAACTAGACAGGGAGGGCTATCGTCTGAAGTTTGGCAACAGCAGATGCAAGATCAGTCAAGGGTCTCTTATCATGGCCAGAGGCAGGTTGTGTTTCACGCTCAGCAAGACTCGAGTGAATGTCATGGATGGCAACCTACATGCTAGTGAGGCTGACACGTCGGATCTCTGGCATCGTCGGCTCGGACACATGAGCCAAAATGGCTTACAACTTTTGAGCGGAAAGGACTGATACCATGTCACACTGACATAACGCTGTCACCTTGTGATTCATGTGAGACTAGAAAGAACAAGAGTGCACCTTTCAAGACCTTATCAAAGGTAAAGGAATACTTTCCGTAGTTTATTCACTCTGATGTGTGTGGTCCCATGGATACAACGTATTTGGGAGGAAACAAGTATTTTCTAACCTTCATTGATGATGCATCAAGGAAGATGCAGGTTTATATGTTGAGGATGAAGGATCGAGTCTTTAATTGCTTCAGGAAATTTCATGCCATGGTGGAGCACGAGACATGCAAAGTATTGAAGTGTCTATGCACGAACAATGGAGGGGAGTACACCCCTCACGTTTTCTAAAGCTACTATGTAGAGCACAGGATCAGGTATGAAAAGACAGAGTCCGACACACCCCAACACAATGGTGTCGCTGAACGGATGAATAGGACCATTGTGGAGAGAGTTCGATGCATGATAAAGACAACAAAGCTTCCCAAGATTTTTTGGGTTGCGGCAGTTCAAGCCGTCTGCTACTTGATTAATCAATCTCCATTTGTTCCCTTGAATTTTCAGATCTCTGAGCACATTTGGTCTGGGAAAGATCCCTCATATGCTCACATGAGGGTGTTCGGATGCAAAACTTATGCATTTGTACCAAAGGAACATATGAAGAAGCTTGATGACAAGGCAGTGCCCTGCATTTTTGTTGGCTATGGAGATCAGAAGTTTGGATACCGACTTTGGGATCCAAAGAAAAAGACCATCACCAGGAATAGAAATATGATTTTCTATGAGAACCAGACTTCGGCTGAGAATGATAGTGGTGATGGTGACTCATATGGGATTGCTATGGATGATGACATCAATAAGGACTCGGATCCTTCTCTATTACTAGGTACAAATGGAGAAGATGCACAGATAGAATAGCATGAGCCAGATGCAGACCCCAATGTTGTAGGTCCAGGGGATCCTGAGCAGGGGGGCAACATCATCAAGAAGCAGATGTAGTAGAGCCTCAGGTCAAGAGATCTGGGAGGGTACATCAGTCATCATCTCACTATCCTACTTCCCAGTACGTAATGCTGACTGATCATGATGAGCCATGTACTTTTGAGGAGGCACAAGAGCATAAGGAGAGAGATCATTGGCAAATTGCAATAAATGAAGAGGTGCAGGAAAAATCATACCTATGATCTTATTGAGCTTCCTGCAGGCAAGAGAGCATTGAAGAACAAATAAGCCTACAAGCTGAAAATAGATGATTGTGGCAAGCAAATAAAGTACAATGCCAGATTGGTTGTGAAAGGATCCAACTAGACAGAGGGTGTGGACTATACTGAGATCTTCTCACCAGTTGTGAAGATGAATTCTGTAAGAGTGGTGCTAGGTCTTGTTGCAAGCCTAGACCTTGAGCTAGAGCAGATGGACGTGAAAACAGTTTTCTTCACGGTGATCTAAATGAAGAGATCTACATGGAGCAGCTATAGGGATACCAGGAGAAGGGGAAAGAGCATATGGTTTGCAAGTTGAGGAAGAATCTCTATGGCTTGAAGCAAGCTCCTAGACAGTGGTACTTGAAGTTTGATGCCTTCATTATGAAGCAGAACTTCAAGAGGACTATAACAGATCCATGTGTGTACGTTCGACGTCTTCCCAATGGCATGTTCACTATCCTATTAATCTATGTGGATGACATGCTGATAGTTGGTCATGATCCTGGGTTGATCGCAAAGCTCAAAAGGGAACTCTCCAGGGAATTTGAGATAAAGGATTTGGGTAAGGCAAGCGGCTTACTTGGGATGCAGATCACTCGCGTTAGGAAGAAGCACAGATTGTTATTGTCACAAGAGAAGTATGTTGAACACATTCTGGAGCGGTTCAACATGAAGAATGTGAAGCCTGTCAGCACGCCCTTTACCTCTCATTTCAAGTTGACGAAAGAGACATGTCCGTCTACTTTTGAGGAGAAAGCTGAGATAATTAAGATTCTTTACCAGACCGCAGTTGGCAGCCTTATGTACGCCATGGTTTGCACTAGACCCGACATTGCTCATACCATGTGTGTAGTGAGCAGATTAATGTTGAATCCAGAGAAGGATCAATGGGAAGTTGTAAAGTGGATCCTGAGATACTTGAGAGGGACCTCAAGTATGTGTCTGATGTTTGGGAGGTCAGATCCCAAACTCTGTGGCTACACAGATGCTGTTATGGCAGGAGACGTGGATCAGAGGAAATCGACTTCCGGTTACATTTTCACCTTTGCATGGGGAGTGATTTCGTGATGGTCCAAGTTGCAGAAATGTATTGCACTCTCAATGACTGAAGCCGAGTACATTATAACAGCAGAAGCAGGAAAAGAAGTGTTGTGGTTACAACGATTCCTTGGTGAACTTGGATGCAAAGACAATGAGCCGATTGTCTTCTGTGATAGCTAGAACACCATTGTTCTGAGCAAGAGAACGATGCACCGTGATCGCACAAAGAATATAGACATGTGGTATCATTGGCTTAGAGATACTATTGACAAGAAGCATCTCATTCCGAAGAAGGTCCACACAGATGAAAATCCATCAGATATGCTGACGAAGACCGTGACTCATGACAAACTGCAGCTCTGTAGAGAGCTGAGCGGTGTCACCTCTCAGTGATCATCTTCTTGAAGACACCTCCCCCTTGGGGACAGAGGGGGAGGTTGTTGGGAACATTATCCATTCCCAATAATTAAAAGAAAAAGAAAAAGGCTGATTATCCCTTTTGGGGACTCCTACTTCATGTAGGAGTAAGATTGGAGAGAGAAGGCAAGAGTAGTATAAATAAGACCTCATGCATGGCATTGGAGATCATACCAACCAAAGCATCTCTCCCTCTCTTCTCTCTTAGTTCTCTCTCCCCAAGCAAGGAGAGAAGTAGCCCACACAAGACGTGAGGAGCAAGTTCGCGCAAGGCGTGAAGAGTTAGCCCGTAGGGACGCGAAGAGAAGTCGCATCCGCAAGGAGCGTCTGCGCCAGCTGCACGAGGAACAACCGCTAGGGAGGTCCATTTCGAGGAGGGGCATCACGTGACGAGGAGAAGCAACAGTATCGTGTTCTCCAAGTACATGGTGATAATTATCTGATTTATTCATGTAACTTAGCCTCAGTTTTATTGGACAATAAAACTGAGAAGACATTGTACCCTCTCATTTTTCTGGCCTAGTGAATTTTGTTACGGGTTGTCGTGCCCCGTGGATTTTCCCCTCCCTCACATCGAGGAGGGTTTTCCCCATGTAAAATTTCTCGCCTCTTTGTGATTGTTTGATTATTGTGCTTCGATTATCTTGATTCCTGTGTGGGGAACGTTCTGCTGCTAGTCATCCTTTGCAGGACAGGTTAAGGGAACCTCTTGATTTTCCAATAGGTTGTGCTTAGGATTCTCTGTATTATATTCCTCTTTTCTCCTTTGTTTTATAGGAGTGGATTACTCCAGAATATATTTTTTTGTTTCTTTTGTATTATATTAATCCTTATATACATAAACCTCTGGCTAATGGAATGAAAAAAATAAGAATAAGAAAATGATGTCTTGAGCGAAAGAAAGTATCTTTTACATTCTTTGAACTCCCATTCTCTTCGTAATCCCCACCCCTCTTCTTCATCCTCTCCATTCCTACTTACTTTCATTTTCTCTACCTTATTCTTTACTTTCATTTTATCTGCCTTATTCTCTCCCTCTTCTCTGCCACTATGTAATCACATTCTCTCTCTATCCCTTATACTCGCTCTCTTTCTCTCTTGTCTTCCTTTTTCTTTCCTCTTTTCTTTAAGGAGGCATTCAGTTCGGGAATAAACATGAATAAGGATAGGGAATAAGAAGAATAATGATCTATTCTTTTTTCGACTGGAAAGATATGAGTAAGGAGAATAAGGTAGAATAAAGGTAGGTAAGGTGGAATAAAGATAGGAATAATGGTGGAATAAGGTGAAATAACGAGAAGAGCCGTACTCTTAGGAACCACATCGAACAGGAATTGAACCCTTATTCCAGTACTTTTCCTCCAAACGAACAAGACCTAAGGCTCTGTTCAGATCCAGGATATTGTCCCATTATTTCAAGGTAAAAAAGGACTTTCTTTAGCGATAACCTGTCCCGGGAAAAGATGTGACATTGTGATACATCATCGAATATATCTTCATGGACAATATGTATATATTATCTCTCAAACAAGCAGAAATATGTATGATGGATAAATCTAACTTATCTTTTATCTTACCATATTCTTTATTCCTTATATAAAAATCAACTTATATTCATATTTAGAAAATAATAAAGTTCACTCAACTTAGAAATAAAGAATTACACGTCATTAATAGTACGAGGATGCACCATACTTTATACAATTGTAGGGGATCTTTTGATTAAGAACATCACGATCGAAAACAACTAATAAAGACCCCAAGACTAACATAAAAAACATAAAATGAAATATATAATCGAAATAACAGTCACAACCTTCCCGTTCTCTCTCTCCACTTAATTTCCTCCTATATATATTCTCTTCCTTCTTTTTTCTCGATTTATTCCCTCTCCTCTTCTTTTATCCATTATCAAAGATCTATTTCTATTGATAACGGATTCACCATGTAGATTGAATCACAAAGAAAAAACCAAAGTTGATAAATGAATCCTTCATAATATTTATTTACAACCATTCACAAAAAGTCCAATAGTGGGAAAATCAATCAAAGATGCACGGAGCTTTTTTATGTGGAAAACCCTCAACATGAGGAGAAAATCTACAGTGTTGATATTAACTTAGAATCAAGAACCATAATCAAATCAATCTTCTGTGAGGGGCTTACACTAAACCGACCTTTTGTACGATACTACAAATCACCAGACAATGGAGAATACTGTAAAAGAGAAATATCAGCAAGCCAATAGCTCTACTACGAAATTGTATGGAAGAATGATGGCGAATATCAACTTTAGAGATTGCTCCATCCAAACTTTGTTGGGGTATCCATAAAACTATTTTCTCCTCTCTCTCTTTCATTTCTTTTTTACAGAACTTGTGTTGGGATGTGTTGGCATGCAGCTTATTTTTTCTAATTATTTTTTGTATTTATAGTTTATTGATGACTTCTTCATCTATCAAAAATCTCTCAAATCAATTAACAAATCAAAAGAATCTCACTGATCCGAAAGGAATTAGGAGAATCTCATCAATCAATAAAGAATGAGAAGAATCTCATCAATTAATCAATTGGTCGTTAGATTCACCAAGTAATCTCCTATTTATCAATTGAAAATCAAATATTTGTTGTAAATTCAAATCTCCATCATGACAATGGTTGGTCCAAATTATGATAAGTTTCCATAAGGAGGAGAACCTGCCCAAAGCACGCTCCGTTCCATCTCCCTTTATCTCTCTCATACTTCTTATATCAATCTTCTTAAGCTCTTTCCACCATTGTAATGTCCTAACATAGTCCTAATATATCTTAGATTTATCATCTTATTGTCGATTTATTATTTCTCTAGCTTAAGTATTTCATTTACAATAATTAATAATTAACCTTATTTGATAATTAACCTAATGTAAATAATTAACTCTAATTACTGTGAGTAATTGTATCATGTTATCTATATTTCATGTGTTTTGTATTTATTAAAAATAAAAAATAATTTAATATTATATATATCTAATTTAATATTAAACATAAATTAAAAATCCAAAAAAATAAAAAATAATAAAATAAGTAATTTTATTGCTTTAAAATTACTTATAAAATATTTCTATGTATATATGATGTATTCTCTCTTTGAGTTCTAAATAATAGTTATATATCTTATCAAGATCTACAACGTTCATGTTTAATATTTTATGTGATTTAACTTCTAACTATTTTATTTAGATTTATCCTCTAATTAATTATTTCTTTATTTTTTGGTTGGGCCACGTGGTGCTTTTTGATCATACCACATGGCCAACCCTTCAATTCTTTCTGCCTAAACTCATGGGTCGTCTGATCTTCTTGATCAGATGACCAAGTTTTAATCGATACCTACCTCTTCAGTAGCTACTTGATCATTTGATCCAGCTGCCTTGATTCATCTGGACACACCTTGTTCTCCTCCATCAGATCTTCATCCAACGGTCGAAAGACCGTCATCAACCTCCGCCTCTCGCCTTCTAAGTGTTGCGAAGCGAGGCAGCCTCCTAATTCCTCCCCATTTTCATAATGTCTCCAACTTTCATGCTGACCAACTTCCATCGTCGTCCTCTTTCTTTAACCTCCCACCTTCATGCCAACTTCCCAACTTACATTAACCCTAACTCCTTCATCTATTCCCAAGGGTTGAAACCACCATGAAAACCACCTGGCAACTTCCTACTTAAAAACTCTATCGCCGCCAACTGCTCCATCTATATGCGAAACCCCCTAGCCCTAAGCCTCCTTTGTGATAGAGAGTAGCCCCTTTTGTGAGCGACGATGGGGGAATTCGTTGGTGAGATCCAATGGTTGATTCCCTTGTTGCAGCCATTGCTAGAGCTGCTCAAGCTCGGATCTTGTAGCCCCAAGTTTTGACGCGAAGACCTAGAGTAACAAGCTCCACGCAAGGCTCGTTCCCCTTCCCTCTTCGTCTCCATTGTCTTCTTCTTCTTCTTCTCAGGTAAGGATCCCATTTTCTCTCCTTAGTCTTTTTACTATTTTATTCATATGCATGCAAGCTTCAATTATTCAATCTGAGATCATACATAGCTTCGCATCATCATGCTTATTTTCATGCAATCTTCGAATCCATCTCCATCTTCACCCATAGCCCAATTCACCCCAATCTTTTCTCTCCTTTGTACAAGAGTAAATCTCACCAGAGGCTCCATTTCTCTCACTCTCTTAGCTCCCATTTCACTTCACATCTTCACCCAAAGATTTGCAAAGAATCGTGATTTTGCTCTAAACTTGAAGGTACTTGAATGTATGGAGTTCTGTCAGAGCTAAGTTGCAGGTCTCCATCTCCGATGACAAGGGCTCGATAAGTTGTTCTAGATGCTCCATCTTGAGCTGAGGTTCCAGCCTTCTTCGAGTAGGATCTAGCTTACTTCCCGACCTTCAATAGCCACAGAAGATCTTAGAGGAGGAGGAGGAGCAGGTTCATTGGAGTGCAATCCAAGCACCGTCGCTCACGGTAGAGCTATCCATAGGCGAAGGAGCAAGAACCGTCGTCATCGACCCGAAGCACCACTTCAGACACTATGGCTCGGAGTACCCGAGCCAGATCCGACTCCTCGCGTCACACCACGTGTATCCGAACCTCCTGAGTTATTCGACCCTAGACCCACGTGACTCAAGTCACGTGGTTGGAAAAATTGCAGCGCATGGATTTAGATCTTCCCTATTTGCATTTCAGTCCAGTGCATGCTTAGCACACGACGGGTTGGAAAATTTGCAGGCACGCCCCTTCGCCTTTTTGATATTGCATATAAGTCCTCGTCAGGGGTTATTTACATTGTTGCCGTAGCAAATTTATTTACTTGCATCTTAGTCCCTATTTTGACCAAATTGTGAAATTTTTATTAAGTTTTTCTTGCATTTATGCTCCTATATTGATTGTTGAATAATTTTTGAACCACAAATTCAAATTCAAGGAAGTTGATTTCATTTTAAAGGTCTTTTTATTCTCTTTTATATAATGTAGTTTATTTCTTGACTTGATCTTTATTTCATGCATTAAAAGTCAAAGAATGCAAATCATTTTTTAGCTTATTAATGTTTCTTAAAATCGATCTTCATATTATTTATTGCTAAATTAAATATCTTGATTTTCATTAAATTATTTTTATCTGATTAGAAAGTTTAAAAAATATCTGATAATTATTTCTTGATGAGATAATTAGTTTTTAAAGTATTGAGATATTAGTCGCATTATGTGTTTAAAAAGAGACATATTGACTTGGTTGATTAATTAGATCAATTATTGAACTGATTCAATCTCATTGATTCAAACTACTTAACCAATTAATCAGGAGTAGATCTTGTTATTCTGTGTTGCTATTCACTTGTCTTGTTGTGTGTGCATGAGCATCATTTTGTCACTTACTATATTTGCATTGAAAATCAAATAAAGGAATCCATTACATTATTTGCATTTTCTTGATCTAGATTCAGTGATTGATCACTTAATTAAATGTTTAAAATCAAGGTTAAATTAGTTACTTGATTGTGTCATTGTGTTCGACCCTGGACTTATAAAGGATAAATTAAATCAAGTCCTCTTCACAGAGATCTAATTGACTTGATTCTGATTGAGAGCTAGTTGGTTATATTACAACAAGTAATAATTATCATTACCAATTAGAGATTTATCAAGTCTCAGACTCCCAAATTTAATGCTTGTAAAGTATCAGAGTTGGTTATAAGAGGAGGGATTTTTAACTTGTGTTTAAGCATTTTAAATGATCGTGAATGGGACCATATGGGCCTGAACCCGACAATATGAACCAATATTCTCCGATAACAGCTTAGGTCTAGACCTATGACGTTATAAATGATATCATAAAGGTTTCCTTATATAGTGGAAAGGGCTTGTAACATACTCAAGTCTAAATCCTCGAACTATTATTCATGAATAAAATTGAGTGTGACAACTTAGCTGGGTTCAGACTTAAGTGGACTCATTAACAACCATCCAAAATATTTAAGCCCTCAAGTAGTAATTAACATCACTCTTATGACCCAGTTTCAGGTGTTGCAAACTCCTCATTTATATTCGCAACATCTTTGTTTCGACATGGGATGCACTTATTCCCAAGCGAGTTGCATGCTTCGGGCAGTCGTTTCCTCTTATTACTTTTTGGGGTTCTTCCAACACTCGAAGTCCTTTCCTTATTAGAGGGAACCTATATCATCTACAACGTCCCAGCCTAAGGTCCTGGACTATTATCAAGAAAAACTGATCCTAATGACTTGTTGGGCTCAAATCCAGTTCGGCAAAATCCAACAAATTGTTAAGATCAATTTCTTCAATAGCGGTCAATGGATCTAAGTATGTGACATTAAAAATGATATCAGAGAAAGTTGCCAGCATGTTATAAAAGTGGTGGGGGTTACTTTTTGACTACTTAAGATTAAATATTTTAGGCGGTTGTCAATGGATCTAGTTGTGCTCGAACCCGACAAGTTATCCAGTTAGTCTTCCTAAATACTGATCCAAGATTTCATGTCCCGGATATTACAAATATATCAGAGTGTGTTTCTCTAACAGTGGAAAGAGTTACATAAGTGGAAAGAATTGCATGAGAGGTGGAGTCACTCATGCAAAAAGACAGGAGAAAAAGTCTAAAGCGTGCACTCACCACTATAGTTGGGAATAATTGATGCGTTATATTGCAATGAAAACATTACGATAATGAGTCATGGAGATTGTAACCATGGAAGGCCGTATCCCGATATATCGGCGATATATCGCCGATACGATATCGACACGATATCGATATCGAAATCGATATATCGATATGTCCGATTTCAGGCATTTTCTTCAGAAAGATTCCTAGATATAGCGATATATCGGCGATATATCGGCGATATATCGCCGATATATCGATATCGACACGATATCGAAACGATATCGATATCGATATGTCCTTCCATGATTGTAACACTCCATTCCATACATTTTACCATATCTAATAAGCACAAATAGTGACTATTGAATTTGAGAATGGGGATTACTATGTGACAGTTTGAGCTAAAGAATCTTGGGTGGATGTCAACATGCCCAATTTTGTCTAAGCTTAATAAGTTGTTCGAGTCAATTTTCCTTGATAGCAATTGGGGAAGCTGAGCCATAATGTTATAATGTTATTGGAGAGATGAAATCACCTCTAGAAAGTGATATGAGAAAAAGACTATTGGCAGCGTGCAACTACCACAAAAAAAACACCCTCAAAATGGTCTTCGTATATTACTTACAAAGTGTGAAAGTGTGTTATAAAAAGAAAGAGTTTGCTACTTGTTAACCTTGTGCATTTTGGATGGTGAGTTAAAGGGTCCAATTAACTCCAATTTAAGAAGTTGTCAAGACTAAATTTCCTTGATAACAACTCAAGTCTGTGTCGAAATATTGTGACCTTTTTCCCATACGTTAGATTGTCAATTATTCCCTCCTCTACCTTACCTCTTAATTCTTCTTCCTCCTCTATTCTGCCTCCATTCCAAGCTCCTTTTTTAATACACAATAACCTTCTCATTTTTTCAATTTTATTCTCCATTGAATAGACGGAAAGAGAAGGAAAATAGAATATATAAATGCAATTTTCACTGACGTTTCCAACTTTTAGCAAATCCTGTTTTTACAAATCACTAGCATGAAATTTCTAAGCAGCGGTAACCGTAATCGAACATTGATTGGTCGAGCCAAATCTATGTATCTCTCAGGTGCAACCTGCGGTAACCAGACCACTTGAAATCCAGATCCATACAACGACCAACCACCACGTCTGGACCGTCAGATGGGTGGACCCCCCGGTTGTCTGCGATCAATGATGGGGTCGAGCCTGGACCATCCAAAACGGTGGACTATTTTGACCAATATCCACTTTCGCAGTTTTAATTTACCCGTTCTTAAACTGACCACTCAATATATAAAACAGCTTGTCACAACTTGTCGCGGATCTTGAGAGGCAATGCATCCCCGCCATTGGATCAGGAACACATGTGGATATTTACTTAGATACCCGTGTAAATATTTTGATCATAGAAACACCTCGTGCTTTCGTATTTAACACAATTACTCAGCAAGCTTAACATCTTTTGCACGAATGCTCATAGATGATGTTGACCAGGGTGTATTAGAGTGGTCGGGGATGCAAAAAGAACATGGGAAAGAAGGATGCTACGGCACGATGGAGTTCGTGGATCTAGACTGCCTCCAGGTCTGCGAACCACCTAGCAAAGAGTCCCAGAAGCTAGAAGCCGGAGGACGAAGGGAGACGAAGGGGTGAGAGAGCAGTGGTTGTAAGGGCATTAAGTAGCTTAATGTTCATGGGATTAGAAAAGTGGAAAGTTTGAGAAGAGATAGCTAGCTTCTTATCCCACTGACAGAGCTGACAGTGGCTTCGTGAAGCCATGTCTTTTGTAGTAAAGTGCGAGAATATTTGCTCTTTAGAGCAAATAAGTCGACCACCAGGTGAATGCCCTTAGGGTTCGTTCGGTTGTAGGGTTGGACAGGATTGGGTTGGGTTGGGGTACCCCTGTGAATAGTAAACTGTAAGGAGGATTGGGAGGGTTGGAAGGAGGGGTACCCGGGGTACCTCAACACAACCCTGCCCAACCCTGCAATCAAACGAATTCTGCAACCGCCAACGGGAAGATGGAGTGGGGGCAAAGATGTGATGTGGTGAAGAAGTTTAAAAAATATATATTTTTCTTTAGATTAAAATTAAGCACACACATACATGCTATGTGAAAGTGCAGTCCCTGAATAATTGCTACGGAGACTCGGAGGATTTTAGTTAAGAAGGACATGCATTTGCCGAGATGACGTTAAAATGTGGAGTTTATCTTGGGAGTTGAACTTGTTATGGGATAGTGACCATTGGAAATGGGAATTCTTGTGTGGAAAGACCTCGACTAGAACTTGTGGCAGAGAATCGAGGGTTGACCTCCATGAGTTAGCAATTGGTGTTTACTGTGAGAGCCGAAAACTGTGAGAGTATGAGAGCAGTGATTCTGGACCTCTAGAGTATTAGAGCAGTGATTCTGGACCTCTAGATTATGTTATCTCTCTCCTGATTGATTAGAGAAGGAGAGAGAAGAGCAGAATTTAGTGATCCAGGTTCACTGCTCTCATGCTCTCACAGTTTTTGACTCTCACAGGATCACCCCCTCTCTCTCTATATATATACATAGGGCTGATCTTGTGAGAGTCAAAAACTGTGAGAGCATAAGAGCAATAATTCTGGACCACTAGATTCTGTCATCTCTCTCCTGATTGTTTGGATGAGGAGAAAGAAGAGCAGAATCTAGTGGTCTAAATTCACTGCTCTCGCGCTCTCATAGTTTTTGGCTCTCACAAGATCAATCCTCTATATATATGTGCTAGTTTACATTTAGTAGTTTTATCCTACTTGGGAGGTAAGGTGTCATGGTTATCCATATTAGGGAAAATAGGTAAGTTCTAGATGGGGTTGATTTTGGATCAAAGTCCACGCGACAGTGAGATGCTTGATGGCTTTAAGTTAATTTTGCGGGTTGAGAGCATTGGTACATCAGACACAAATGTGGGTTTTTTTCGAGTAAATTCAAATATCGAGGTATTTTCTTCTTCTTTTTTTTGGGTAGGGGGAGGGCAGTACCGTTCGATTACACCAGTCAGGCTTGGGATCCAGATTTAAGATTATTAAATGAGGCCAACAAATCCTTAATGATACTCTCCAAAAGTTGGAGTCGATGGGTTTGGGTCAGAGATCTAGAAGCAATGGGCAAGAGATCCAAAGGTTGCAAGCTCGGATAAGTTTTGCAGTTATGGTTTTGTGGGTTTTCCTATGAATTGCAATCTCTGATCCAAAGTCGCTCTGCCTTTCTCGGCCTCCACACGTATTGCAACAAGGGCGACATGTAGCAGCCATGGCAGCACCATCTCTGCATCCGCCAGCCTTGGCTACCATTAGGTAAGCTTTCATCGTAACCAATGACATTCCTTTCCCCCTCAACCATATAAGAAGCAGAAGCTTCTATGATTCCCCATCCATTCATCTCCATGCACATTACATCCCTCTGCTCGCCCTTGTCATTACTGGACCACAATGATGCGTCGCACGCTTCAATGACCAGCTATACGTCGTCATCTTTGCCATCACAGTAAGCTAACTGTTTGACAGGTTCTCCTCCTTGTGGAAACCGAATCCATATATAGAACATTGGTAGTCCTATTTGGAAAAGGAAAAATTAAGTTTTAATTGAAGAAGAAGATGAATTACCTTTTAAGAATAGTTTTCATATTTTCCTAATCCTATTGGAAGTAGGAGTCCATATTTCTTTATTTTCTCATCTCCATGGAGTATAAATAGAGGGTATGACTCGTGGCACAAGCTCTCCTAGCACAAGAAAGAAATAAGAGTGAGAGAGAGAGAGAGGAAGAAGAAAGAAGGTTCGTGGTTGCCGTAAAGTTTGGAGGGAGTAATCTTTGGAGTAATTTTTCTCCAACATTCTTCCTTACAGTTTGACGACAGATTTATTTTGGTGATATTTCTCTTTTCTACCATTCTCCATTGTTTGGTGATTTGTAGCACCGTATAGAGGGCTGACCTTTTGTAAATCTATCACGGGGAATTATTTCGATTATATTGCTTGATTTTGGGTTGCGATCAACCCCATGATTTTTCTTCTCATGTTGAGGGTTTCCAAATTAAAAATTCTCTGTGCACTTGTTATTGCTTTTGTTCTTGTATTTGTAGTTATTCGCTTGCTATTCGGATTGTTCGTGGCTCTTCCACCATTTGATCTACAGTTAATCCATCAAGTGATTGTTTCGGTAATGTTTCCGCAATATCAATGGGATTGATTGTTCTAAACAAGTGGTATCAGAGCATGTTTAATGGTGGATTACAAGATGAAGTTTGGTTCATGTCGGATGTTAGTCTTAATTGCACTAATTACAATTTATGGAAGAACGAGATGAAGGATATTTTATATGTGAAGGCTATGCATCTTCTTGTGTTTTCCATACAGAAATCTGAAGCCAAAACTGATGAGGAATGGAAATTTGAACATGAGTAGGTTTATGGCTTCATAAGATTGTTTGTTGATGAAAATGTCTACAACCACATCCAAGATGAAAGCCATGCTAGAAGCTTGTGATTGAAGTTGGAAAATCTTTATGCGTCCAAGACGAGAAGTAGCAAATTATTTCTTTTCAAAAGATTGGTGAACTTAAGGTTCAAGGAGGGCAGTTATATGTTAGTTTTTCTGAATGAATTCCAAGGAATTACAAGTCAACTGACGAGTATGGGAATAAAGTTTGAAGATGGGATGTTGAGAATAGTATTGTTTGCTACTTTAACAGATTCTTGGGAGACTTTAGGAGTGTTACTAACTCTGCAGTTAACCAAATTGTTTATTTGGAGGTTGTCAAGTCTGGCATTCTCAATGAGAAGATACAAAGAAAAACCCAAAGAAGCTATTCACATTAAGAGAATCTTGTTATAGAGAACAGGAAGAGGAACATAATCAAGAATGATAAGGGAAAGGATAACATCAAGAGCAAGCCCAAGTTCAAATATCAAAACATGGAATGCCATTATTACAAGAAGAAAAGGCACATCAAGAAATATTTCTTTCAATTCAAGAGAGATATCAGGAGTGGTGGTTACAATCAAGAAAAGAAAAATGACAACGTTGTTGCAGCTGCGCAACATGAGGTTCTTATTGTCTGTGATGGTGAAATCACACAGGATGGTACTTCTTGGCTAGTTGATAGTGGTTCTGCTTTACATGTTACATCTCAGAAAGAATTTTTCTCTTCATATACAGATGGTGATTTTGGCACATTAAAGATGGGGAATGGATCTTTGTCCCTTGTTGTTGGCATTGGCAATATTGCATTGAAGAATGCCAATGGAGAAGTGTTGACGCTCAAAGATGTAAGGCATGCACCAAACATGCACTTAAATCTCATTTATGCATGCAAGCTTGATGATGAAGGATATGTCAACACTTTTTGTGGCAGGCAATAGAAACTTACCCCGAAATCCTTGGTTGTTGCTCGTGGCAAGAAGTATAGTAATAATTTTTACATCATAAATGCATCCATTTCCCATTATGTTGCACATGTGACTAGAGATGTAAAATCCATTGAGTTACGGCATCGACGATTGGGGCACATGAGCGAGAAGGGGCTGCAGTGTTTGGTGAGGAAGAATATATTGTCAGATGTCAAGAAAAAGAAGTTGGAGAGATGCACACACTGTTTAGCTGGGAAGCAGACGAGAGTCTCCTTCAAGAGCCATCCACCTTCTAAGAAGATGTGGCCATTAGAGCTTGTTCATACATATGTTTGTGGTTCGTTAAAGTAAGTTCTCTTAGTGGCTTACTTTATTTTGTTACATTTATTGATGAATTTTCTAGTAAAGTTTGGGTCTATGTCTTGAAGAGGAAGGATCAAGTTCTTGGTACTTGTAAGGATTTTCATGCACTAGTGGAGCGATAATATGGAAAGAAGCTGAAGTGCAACTGCAACGACAACGATGGTGAGTACAATGGACCATTTTATGAGTATTGCAGGTCTCATGGTATTAGGCACCAGAAGACTCCACCCAAGATGCCTCAGCTGATAGCGTACCAAAGAGAATGAACACGACCCTAATAGAGAGAGACAGATGTATCCTTTATGAGGCTAACTTGCTTAACTCCTTTTGATGTGAAGCACTTTTACCGTAGTTCACGTTATTAATCTTTCTCCATATGTACCCTTGGATGGTGATGTTCCTGACAGAGTTTGATAGGGAAAGAATGTCTCCTACAACCATTTGCGGGTCTCTGGATGTCGCGTATTTATGCATGTCCCAAGGATGAAAGCTCCAAGTTTGATGTAAAGATAAAATAGTGCATCTACTTGGGATATGACCAAGATGAGCTTGGCGACAAGTTGTATGATCCAGTAGATCAGAAGCTGGTGAGGAGCAATGATGTGACCTTCTCTGAAGATCAAACCATTGAGGACATCCATAAGACTGCTAAGGGCTCTCCTTCAAGCAGCTATCATCCAGATGATGTGGAGCCAGTCCCTTTGTAGAGGGCTCCACATGTGGTTCTAAATGATGTATATGAGCAGGTGTCAGATGCAGGACATGGGGAGGATGTACCATAGATCTCCATTCCTGATGATGATGATGATGCAAATGATGGTGGGCAGGATGATGAGAGCTCTTCTTCTTCTGAGACTCTCCCACCACAGAGACCCGTGAGGGAGAGGCAACCCTCCACTAGATATTCTACACGTGAGTACATTTTATTGACAGATAGTGGTTAGCATGAATGCTATGAAGAAGTCTTGCAAGATGCAAATAAGGAGAAATGGGTAGAAGCTATGAAACAAGAGCTAGAGTCCCTTCATGAAAATCATACCTTTGAGCTTGTCAAGTTGCCCAAAAGCAAGCGGGCATTGAGAAATGGGTTTATATAGTGAAACATGATGAATACTCTACAAATGCAAGTTACAAAGCTAGCTTGGCTGTGAAGGTTTTAACCAAAGGAAGAGAGTTAACTTTAAGGAGATCTTTTCTCCTGTGGTGAATATCTCTTCTATCAGGGTAGTTCTTAGCTTGGCTGCTAACCTTGACCTGTAGGTTGAATAGATGGACGTGAAGACGCTTTCCTCCACGGTGACCATGAGGAGAAAATTTACATGTTGCAACCAAAGGGCTTCGCAATCAAAGGCAATGAAGATTGTATTATGAAGATTGTATTTGCAGATTGAAGAAGAGTCTATATGGATTGAAGCAAGTGCCCAAGCAGTGGTACAAGAAGTTTGACTCAATCATGGGGGAGCATGGTTACTCAAAAACTACTTCAGATCATCATATCTTTTGAAGAAATTCTCAGGTGAGATTTCATCTATCTGTTGTTGTATGTTGATAACATGCTGATTGTAGGCAATAATGAAGGGATAATTTCTAGCTTGAAGAAGAAGTTGAGCAAGTCCTTTGCTATGATGAACTTGGGGCATGCAAGTCAGATACTAGGCATGAAGATCATTCGAGACAGGGGAGCAAGGAAACTTCAACTTTCTCAAGAGAAGTACATGAGAAGGTACTTCAAAGAGTCTTTATGGATAAAGCCAAGCCCACTAGCACACCTTTGAGAGCACATTTCAAACTAAGCTCCAAGGAATGTCCAAAGACAAATGAAGAGAAGAAAGATATCGAGAAGATTCCCTATGCATCCGGCATAGGTAGTCTTATGTATGCCATGGTTTGTACAAGGCCTAATATTATTCATGAAGTTGGAGTTGTCCGTAGATTCATCTCAAATCTAGAGAAACAACATTGGGAAGCAGTCAAGTGGATCTTGAGATATCTTCAAGGCACTAGTAGTTACTCTCTTTGCTTTGGAGTAGAGAAGCCTATACTTTTTGGTTATACAGATATATGCATGACATGTGACATTGACGACAAAAATCCATATCTGGATACTTGATGTCCTTCGCTGGTGGCGTAGTTTCTTGGCAGTCCAGGCTTCAGAAGTGTGCGGCGCTACCAACTACAGAGGTTGAATTCATTGCAGTTATAGAGGCATGAAAGGAGTTGCTTTGGAAAAAGAAGTTTATTCAGGAACTTGGTTTTCATCAGGACAAGTACGTGTTATACTGTGATAGTCAGAGTACTATTCACATTGGCAAGAACTCTACATTCCATGCAAGATCTAAGCACACCACTTCAGATATCATTGAATACCTGATGTGTTAGAATCAAAGCAACTTATACTTGATAAGATCTATACAGATGACAACGGTGATAATATGATGATGAAGACTTTTCTGCTTGGAAAGTTTAAGAGATGTTGTTCCCTCACAGATGTAGATCAATTCCCACATCGTCGGTGGGGGGGATTTGTTGGATGGGTTCCCCTCCTTGTGGGAACCTAATACATATATAGGACATCAGTAGTCCTATTTGTAAAAGGAAAAATCAAGTTCTAATTGGAGAAGAAGATTGATTACCTTTTAGGAATAGGAATCATTTTCTCCTAATCCTATTGGAAGTAGGAGTCCATATTTCCTTATTTTATCATCTCCATGGAGTATAAATAGATGGTATGAGGTGCACACCAGGATTATCCCAACAGAAGCTCTCCTAACACAAGAAAGAAATAAGAGAGAGATGAAGAAGAAAGAAGGTTTGTGGTTGCTGTGAAGTTTGGAGGGAGTAATATTTGGAGCAACTCTTCTCCAACATTCTTCCCTACATTTTGACGACGGATTTATCATTTGGTGATATTTCTCCTCTCTAGTATTCTCCATTGTGTGATGATTTGTAGCATCATATAGAGGACCGACCTTTTGTAAGCCCCACACAGGAGATTATTTCGATTATAGTGTTTGATTTTGATTGTGATCAACCTCGTGATTTTTCTCTCACATTGATGGTTTTTTACACGTTAAAAATTTCCCGTGCACTTGTGATTGCTTTTGTTCTTGCATTTGTAGTTATTTGCTTGCTATTCGCATTGTTCGTGGTTCTTCTACCGTTTGATTTGCTTGATATTCAAATGTGTTTCGATAATGCTTCCGCAATATCCGTGAGATTGATTGTTCCCAACACTAACCAGGAGAGGGAGGTCATTAGGGTTTGTTATTGCTTTCTATGCTCACTATTTATGTGCAACTGCTTTGGAATGGTCGCCTCTCATTATAGCTCAGTTTCCTCCCAGGTGCCTCAGTGACAAGGGTGTTGGACATGCGAGCCCATGGCGAGCCATTATGCAATAAATGTTATTGCAAATATCATTCCCTGATCTGAAATGAAGAATAACTAATTTGCATAATAGGTCCCTTAGTACAATTAGGGTTATGTACCATGGCCATATTGATGATCATACAGCTATTGATTCATTGATTGAATCATAGAGGCTGATGCTTGGATGAATATCTAAGGAGTTAGATAGAGGACTCATCAAGCATCATCAAATGATTGTCAAGTGATGATCTCCAGCCTGAGTAGGAGATGGCAATCCTTTCTCATTAGGCTGATGTCTGACCGACCTCTTGATGCAGGTCCTCTGCATGGGAATATTGATTCAGAGGTGTCAGATTAGTTGAGTCAATGGGTTGACTTAACGAGATCGAGATAACCAAAGACCTATGTTGAATACTGTCACAACATAGGCACACATCCTCTGACCAGAGACAGATGTGTTACTGTATGTCTAAGTGTGTACATTTGGCAGACCAATAGGTTGATGACCTAACCAAGGTCTATACACCAGCGAGCTGGTATGCATGTAAGGACATATGAGTAATACGATCTCTCAAAGGGATCATACATGTTCACTTATGAACCGGGAGACTGATGAATCCCTGATTCATTAACCCTTGATTGGTTGACAAACCCAAAAGTAGGGGGAGATAAGGAAAGAAAACCCTAAAAATAAATTAATACACACTCCATGTATTTCTCACTATTTATCAAATAAATACAAAACTTTAATGATTTTTTAATTAATTTATATGTTCATATTTTTCACCTAACTCTTTTCCTAATTTTTTCTAAAAAATGTATATAAAAATATAAATATAAATTAAAATTATTACCCTATACATATACCACGAAATCCTACTTATAAATTGTCAAAATTTCAACTTCCGAACATCATAACTTCTTCGTACAAACTCCAATTTCACTCTACTCATCTTTAAAGTTCATAAAATAATATTCTCTAATTAATAAAGATAGTTTATCAAATTCGGAGTCCGTTTGCAAAAAGTCGATTTTGGGACCAATTGACAACGGGGTTTCTGGGCTATTTATTTTATGTAGAACACATTATTTGTAGTTTTCTTAATTTTATAATTTCTAATTATTTTCATGATCTTGTATTTTTACCTTAATTTATTTTAGAATTTTTGGAGCTTATTTATTATTTTAATAAAATCAAAACCCCTAAAATATAGGTAAAAATGAACTGGATAGATAATACCTGTATTTATTAATATATGTAAATTAATTTATGAAAATCCCTAAAAATTCACACAACTCTTATCTATTGTTCTAATAATTAATAAAATATAAAATTAATTTTTAATTACTTATTTATTAAATTGAAAATCCAAGACCTATTTATATATACATATTTATTAATATAATATTTATATTTCTAATAATATTTATTATTTATAAAAAGTAATTATTCCATAAATTAGATAATTAATTTATTTACATTTCTTGTATTTATACCTATTTAAAATAAACCTATTTACTATTTAATATCGAATTTATAAAGAGTTTTCTATATCTTCCCAACCAGGTGCTGACACTTGTCAGCACATGGTTCATCTTCTTCAAAGAAGGCTGAACTACCATTCTGTTCCAACGCCTCATCTTCACTGAATTTTCCCGCGTGTACCATAACTTCTTCACGTGATTTTAACCCTTGATCTTCTTCACCTAATAACCACCCTACTCGCCTACCCTTAGATCCAACTTGGAGCTCACGAAATCGTTCTATAAAAACCCTCCAAGTTCGCCATTTTCCAACTAACTTTCCAACCACCTGCAGCTCCAGCTCCAGTGGCCGATTCCATACCTTCTCCACCTCGCTCCGCCTCGCATCGATGGTGACAGCACCTGCAAGCAACTCCGCGTGGAAGAAGAAGCATCAGAGGAGGTTCCAAGGCTCTTGGCAGCCTTGCATCGCCGCCACAACGCCACGTTCAGCTCCGGCGAAGGTCGTCCGTCGAGCAAGTTACCAGAGGTAAATACACCTCTTCTCCTAGACCTATTCATCCACCTTTCTCCAATTTCATCTCGATTGTCGTGTCCATATTAGAGTGGTTAAGATCGTCATTAGATCAATTAACCTTTCCTCTTAAACATCAGATCGTAGGGACCATTTGAACAAACTTCAAATCAATTCAAATCATGATTTCATTTCATCGCCATTCTCACGCAATTCACATTTATTCTGGAAATCACTTTTCGATCTTGCAAAACCCTAATCATTTGGCCGATTCCTTGAGAATCGAGCACATAAACGTCTTATTTGCAAATCTATCTAGCATGAGGAGCAAAAATCAAGGCATTTGGAGGTCTCCTCTTCACAGAAATCGTCCTCAAAGAAGGTGCGCCAGTCTTCATCAATATCCAGGATCAACGAGACTGCCGCCTCCTTCGAGAGACCACCGCCGCTCGGAGTCATCTCCGACCACCTACCACCGCGGGCGAGCTCGAGGGGTGGAGGAGCCACCCCTCTGGCCCCGCCAGAGAGCCAAAGTCACCGTCATCTGATCGTGAGAAATCGGAGAAGACGCCCACATCGCCAGCGTGCAGAACAACTTCAAGAACTTGAAGAACGCCAGGTCGCACAGCCTTGCAACACGTGGCGCACCCAGAAGCGTCGTATCTGCACCGATACGTTCTAATCTCGGCCGTCGAAAGCAAAGCGGTAGAAAAATTACAAAGTAAATCCAAAGACTTCCAGAATTTCATTCCCGCTCCAAAAGGTTTCCAGTAATTACATTTAGGTCCCTCCGCAGGAACCTAAATGTAAAACTCTTTATTTTCTTTTCAAAACAGTCCCTGTAAGGACCAATTTGCAACAATTTTTGATACTTTTCCTGCGCTTATACCCCTAGGCTAGGGATTATTTTTAGACCCATTTTGACCTTATTTTCGTAGATTTTCTTAGGGTAGCTACACAACTACCTCCACGAGTCTTCATTAATTTTTTCATGTGTTTTTATCGCGTTTTAATTCGTTGCAATTCGACTCCATTTTATTTTGGTTTTGTGTGTAGTTCGAGCCCGTTGCTCGGCTTTTAACCTAATATACCGTATCATCTACCTATATTCCACTTATTATATAATCAATAAATTTTGTGAAAAATATCATTTTGAAAAATAAACAAAAATTGGAAAAGATTAAAATAAAATAAAAAAATTAAAAATCAAAAATCAAATAAAACTGGTAGCTTTTCTTTGTTTGCTTTTTGAAGAGATAAAAAATAATGACAAAAATTATTTCTCGTAAAAATCAAAATAATCTATTCTGCCTCCTTGAGTTCAACCCAGGCACACTTACCTGGATAAAAAATAGTGTAGGTTTTTCTTAGAAAATCGAATTTGTTTGATCGGAGCTAGGATCCTTTTTGCGGCTTTCTACATCGACAACTGTATCTTCTAAAATCCGTAAACCGATCGTAGCCCTCGTTATCAAAATGGCACCATTTTACTTATTTACAAGGATTTTATAAATAATAAATAAATATAAATGGATTTTAAATTAACCCCATATACTTAAACTTTGCTAGTCCCTTAGCAAACGCTTATTTTGAAAAAGTAAGTGAAAAAGAAAGAAAGTTAGAATGAATTTATTTTCCTAAACCAATTCATGAGAACAGACAACGGACAGAGCTCGATCGGGCCTGAAACAAGCATTTTGTCGGAACCTTAACTAGGATTAGGATTTTATCCTCAACAGTCCTCAAGTTCCACAAATCCTTACTCAAGATCACTTCATCAGCTAGTTCAGACTCACTTATTCATATCGCAAACTCTATCATCCTTGAAGTCAACTTGTACTGTGTGTGTATTGATTTAGCTCTTCCTGCTTAGAGAAACGAAGAAACCGTCCATCCTGGCTATACACTTCTATGGCTTCCTAATCCCTCTATTCTTTCCTCAGGGAGGGGGGTATTCCCTTCTAAGGTCAGTTCTGCTATGTCCACAATCGAGTATAGAGAGAAAGTAGAAGAATGAGAAAAGAAGTGGAGTGCGACCAGTGTAGACGCATCTCCTTGTGAAGCTCAACCGGTGTAGATGAGTCTCCACTAAGATGTGCATGCATTTTTGGTGGAAGCTTGGACCATTGTGGTCTTATTTGGTGGCTTCTTCTTTGATTTAACTTTGTAATTTGCTTGCACTGCATTCATCTTTTTGTGCCTCGACGGATATAGCATCTTTTCATTCCGTCCCTTTTTGAGGTCTTAGAAAAATTGTGTTAGCAGATCCTTCCCTCATCCGAAGCGACTATCGCAACCCCAATCTCTCCCGTCTTTAGACGTCAATGCCGCAAAGACAAGGATAGAAACACACTACCAAGATGTACTGCCCTTCGTATCTCCATGCGAGTTGAGCTAAGTACGGAGTGCATGTGTTCAAGATTGGTTCACTGGTGTAGAGTTGTACGGATGGCACCAAATGGTCTACTTAAGCAATATGACTTGATTTCCCGAATATGGTCTTATGGAACCCAAAGATTTTAAGTCAAAAGACCTGAAGAGTCTAAATTCCAGATCCTAACTAGGCTCCTTACAACGAAAGTTAAAAGCCGTAATCAAGCTCCATCCTTTAGACTAGACTCAAAACTTAGTTCTAGAAATCAAACTTATTCTGAAAAATGCGAATGCAAATGCAACCATATTTTTGTGAAGTATATTTTCTGAATTTTACTCATTTTTATGGATTTTAAGGCTTTTGTAATTTTTATGACTTTTAGGACTTTGTATTTTTTTATGGATTTTCTAGTTTTTATAAACAAATTTTTGTACATGGATTTTACAAGATATATTTTATTTGAGTTAAATATCTAATGTATTTTGCATATTTTATCTACAAAGGATTTTACAAGGATTAAATAATTTCTACACATGTTTTAATAAAAAGGATTTTCAATAAGTGTTATACAAATTTTAAATACAAATTTTAAATATATATTTTTATTACAAGTTTTAAATTACAAGTTTTAAACATATTTTACTTATTTATAAGGATTTTATAAATAATAAATAAATATAAATGGATTTTAAATTAACCCTTACCCACTTTTTATGGATTTTATAGATATAGAAAATACATAAAAGTACGAGTTATGGACGAAAGTATATATACAATATATACGCACCCCCTATACTTAGCTTGTGCTATGTCCTCATAGCGTCAAAAGAGAAAAAGGAGGACATAACTCGTGCTAAGTAAAAGTGGGTGAAAAAGAATAAAGAGTACAAGTCAGTCAACCCCCCCATACTTACGATCAGGTCATCGTAAGTATAACGGGAGAGCAAAAACGGGGTGACTGATTAAAAAGAATATACAACAAAAGATCAAAAGGAAAAGAATACGAAATCATCAAAATCACTCGGTCCCCCCTATACTTAGGATAAGGCATCCTAAGTATAGAAAAGAGTGTAGCCAAAAATCGGAGACCAGTGATTTGTGAAAAAGAAAGGATATACAAAAGAATCAGAACAAAATATAAAACGTGAATCAGCAGACAATCTGTCCCCCTATACTTAGGATATGGTATCCTAAGCATAGAAGACGAGCAAAAACTGGGGACGATTGTGGTCTATGAGGAATATACAAGTGTTGCGGATCTCCAGAATCGAATGGCTCAAAAGCATTTATACAGGATGAGATGAAATGAAAAGATGATCACGAATCCTGTACAAAATAGATCACTTCAACCAGGATCATACTGAATTTTCTGCTTTTTATGTGCGTACCGATCGTTGGCTGAAAAAGTAGAGCCTCCTCTGTAAGTGCACTCTGTACATGGCAAAGTTTTCTTTTCTGAAATATGCATCTCTGGAGTCGGACTACAGAAGGTGTTTATATGTGTAAGCGTCACACCATCTGACTCTCTACGCTGAATAGACTGTATGATCTGTGAAATGTAATCAATTGACTCTCGTGCTGTAATATGTGTACTCTCAATCTGCGGCACTGAGATGTCTACTGCAAGTAACTGCTCATCTGAATCTGATATGAAATCTGTCTCTGTATGTGAACAATCATCTGAATAACTAGGTACCAGGTGATCTACCCTATCCTCGTGTAGGATATCATGGGTATCAAAATAAACGCTTTCAAGATCAGGAAACTGTGTCTCATCTATGTGCTGGCAATCTTCTACAAGACTGGTGTCCTCTGAAGTCAATGACAGTACTGATCTGGGACTGCTACATCCTCTTTCCATCTCAATGTGTATCTCTCCATTGTCTGTGCGGAATGATACTCTCCCAGCACCATAATCAAAGAGTGCTCTTGCTGTCTGCAAGAAGGGCCTCCCGAGAATTATTGGAGCAAGGTGTAACTGTGTAGAGCATGTCATGTCTAGGACGGTAAAATCCACTAGAAACTGCAAGCCCTGAACAATCACGATAATGTTCCTCAGCACACCTCTAGGTGTCTTCACAGATCGATCTGCAAACTGAAGTATTGCTCGTGATTTGTAGAGAGGACCTAGCTTGAGTGTATCAAGCAAAGAGGATGGAAGTAAAGTGATTGAGGAACAATTATCTAAGAGAGTTCGATGGAATGTTGTGTCTTCAATCTGACAATTGACAAAGTGAGATCCAGAATCTTTCTTCTTCTTGGGTACCTTGTTTCGAATCGCACACGAAGTTGCCTTGGTCAGTATATGCTTCTCAACTCTTGATCTTTTTTTCCTACGTGTAGTGCATTTGTTCCTCAACTGATTCTTGAGTGTAGGAAAATGATCCAAGGCATCGTGAAGTGGAATCTTCAAAAAGATGTGATCTTTAAGTAAACGCTCGGTCTCTGGAGTCACAATATTCTTTTTGTTGTTTTTCTTTCCTTTTCCAAACAAAGCATCGGGAAAAGGAACAAAGTCAGGAGTCAGAAAATCAGAATTTTTATTCATATTGGAATCAACTTGTACATCGAGAGTTTCAGAATTATGTATAAAACTCTCTAAGACAGGGAAGATATATTTTTCTCGGGATTATCTGCCTGATCTGGCGTGATGTCATCGTCTGATTCTCCAGTGTCCATATCTATTGAATCGGCATCGCTCCCTTCTCTTGAGTCTGCAAAGTGGTCCTCATCATCGTGCTTGTTCTCCTCCTTAGCATCAGATTCTTGCGGCTCACGGATTTGCTCCTGCTCCTCTAGTTCCCTCTCCTCTACTCCAGCAGGTGCTTGTGGTGATCTACCGCTCCTAAGACAAATGAAGTTAGATAAAAATTCAGGAAACAAGATCTTACCTGCAGTATATACCTGGTCTGGATGCCTCCTCTTGTTTTTCGGGTTCATTTGAGGCTGGGCTGGAAGAGTGGTCTTCGGTGCGGTTAACTCGTCCAGACGACGGTTAACCTGCTCCATCTCAGTCTTGTGCGCAATCTGGAGTGTACTCAGCATATCCATGATCTGATTGAGTGCCTGGGCCTGTGAAGACATCTCTGGTTTGGTGTGGTGGCCCTGACTTGTTCCTCTCTCTTGCCTTGGCGAGTATTGCTGAGAGGTAGAAGGCTGAGAGTATCTCTGCGGTGTGGAGGAAGACTGTTGCGGCTGCTGATAAGGATAAGTCTGTGAATGCTGAGCAGGATACTGATATGATTGTGGTCTCTGATGATAAACGTTCAGGCGAGTCTGCTGCTGCGTGAAAGTCTGACGGTGTTGGAAGTGTGGACGTCTATGCTGCGGATGACCGTACGACTGCTGCTGATGATGCGGTATACTCGATTGATGAATTAGAATATATCAAATCCCATTAATCTCAAGAGTGGGCTGCGGCTCTACCTCCATCTCTACAGTGCTGGTGATCTGGCTGGGATTGGCATGAGACTGATCCTCATGACAATCAATCTGCGGAGTCTCTGGCTCGCTCTGCACATAGTGAATTTGATGGGTGGGTGGAGCGGGTGCGATCCTCCGTGCTGGTTGTGCGGTCGAAGAAGAGTGGCTCTGCTGATACTGAAGTTGGAGCTCAGAAACCTTCTTTGAAAGATCACTCAGCTGCTGAGGTAGAGATGAGAGTTTCTCTAACTCTCGCAGCGGCTGTAAGTCATGGACTTGCTTCTGAATCACGTCCACCAATGTTAACTTCTCGCTAATGTATCACATGTTGGTGTTTGATTCAGAGTCTGAAATGTGAGCCACCTTCTGCTGCTCTCGGTGATGTGGTGGCTGTGGGGCTTTCTGAAATGCCCGAATAGAGTCAACGACTCTCGAGTTCTCAGCCATCCCTTCAAAGATGGCCCAGACTGACTCGGCGTCCTTATTCAAATAACTGCCTCTACATGCGGCACTCACGAGCCCCTGGATATCCGGCTGGAGTCCTCCAAAGTAATTATGCACTAGCACCTTCATCAGTATCCCATGATGCGGGCATCTCTCCGTAAGGTCCTTGAATCTATCCCATGCCTCATGGAAAGATGCATGCGGAAGCTGTGTGAAGTTGGAGATCTGGCTCCTCATCATGTTCGTCCTTCCCAGAGGAAAATATTTACGCAGGAAAGTAGACTTCAGATCGTCCCATGTAGAGATTTCCCGTCCCAAGTGACTCAGCCAGTAAAGAGCCTTATCGGCTAAGGCAAAGAGAAAGGCTTTGAGGCGTACAACCTCCTGCATAACTCCTGGATAGCAAGCCGTACCGCAAATCATCTCGAATTGTTGTAAAAAGGTAAACGGCTCCTCTGCGAAATTCCCGTAGAACTTGGGAAGCAAAGAAATGAAGGACGGTCTCAACTTGTATGGCCCTTGATTCGGCGGTAGCCGAATCCAGTGATGGAGCGTTCTGGCGCCCGGGTCATACTCATCCCATAAAGTAGCGGGAACCACTGCAGGTGGTATTTGGTTCCCGACCCCTGCTCGCAGCACGGCTATTTCAGCCTGCAACTCATTCTGAGTTCTGAATTGTTCTCGAATCTGTATGTTCATCTGCTGTAGTGTCTCGAGAATCCTTGTCGTGATATCTGCGGAGTCTGGTCTTCCTTCATGATGCTCCTCAGCTAGTGGCCTCTCATCTGCCGGTCCTTGGCCGCGAGCCATCTATCGTCTGTGAAAGAAAAGCTCTCGTATGAACTCAACGAAAAATCGACAGGAAATCTAGATGTATTGAGGCAAGGGTCTGCCTCAATATTCTGGCCAGGAGATGAAGGAGTCTGGGTCTGACTCTCCTCGAGATCAGATGGGACCAGCTTGGGAAGAGAGTCATCCCAAGCCTGTGAAGATGTACGCTCGACGGAGGACGGTCGAAAGCTCACAGAGTCTGAGCAGAAAAGACGTCGAGACGTCATCTTCGATGTCAAGAGAAATATAGGGAGAGCACGATTTTCGATTCAAATAAGAGGGATAAATGCGAAAGCCGCGGTAACTCACGCCCTACAAGCAAACACAAAGCAAACCCCGTTTTCACCAACACAACCCGGTGAAGACTGTAAGGGTTCGATCTTTTATCTTATCGGTTTTAGGGTTGTAATTAGCAAACAAGTATCGGTTATCGCGCGCTGAGCGAGCTGATAGGTGCCCGATAGTTTCTCCGAAATACTGGCCCGAGTCCTTACAGAAGATCACTCGCACTCAGCCAATATGTGAGTAAGTATGGACCATTTCCGGCTACCCGTGTTACTTGAGGACAGAGCCTTACGCAGTGTCCTCTAAACCTCCCACTCTGCTAAGTAAACCCGGACCGTTTCCGGCTACCCGAGCGTACCCACTGAGGAACAATGATCAGGTGTATGGACTAAGTAGTATTTCGCAGGAAATACGGGGTTTTGACTCTAACATTAAGGGTCATCTCTCGCTCGCGCACTCTGAGAAGATGTGCGGGGGTTACTCTCCCAATTCAGATGAATCGTTACGGTTTTTAAGTCATATAGATTTAGCAGTCCTGATTTTATTTTGGGATTTTATAATTTTTTTTGGATTTTTTTCAAACAAACGTCTACTTTTTTTTATTAAAATCCTAAAAGCATGCACCTAGGTTGCAAGTCCCAAAACTAACTACGTAGGCACATTCAGTTAGAATAAAAACACCTAAGCAAGCATCTATCGAAAAAGCCGCGGAAAAACCGATAAGGCGAGAAAACCGTGGTGGGTGCCCTGATCCCCCGAATACACGGTATCCGGCAAATCAGACCCCGAAAAGAAAAGGACCATGTTCTACTATAGTTCAGTACAGTCTCTCTCTCTCTCTTTTACAAAAATTACAATAATCAAACTCTGTCCTCCGGAGCCGACTCGTAAAGAAGGAGCCGACCTCTACTCTTTCAACTAACTCGGTTTCCTAAGAAACCGGCTGATCCTACAGGCCCTGCAAAACTTTATTAGCCGTACGAAAAGCCGTACGAAAATGATCGAGAAAAGAGTCGAGAAAAAGCCGTACAAAAAATCGAAGAGAAAAAAACTACGAAAACAAAATAAAAAGAAGAGAAAAAAATAAAATCACAAAAAAAAACGTAAAAAATCAAAATACTCTAACACCTCCCCGGCAACGACGCCATTTTGATAACGAGGGCTACGATCCTTTTTGCGGCTTTCTACATCGACAACTGTATCTTCTAAAAGTCGTAAACCGATCGTAGCCCTCGTTATCAGAGACATGAGCTCACTCATGAGGTATTGGGACTGACCAAATTCCATGCATGGTCGTCATGTCTTGGAAGCATGACATGAATTTGAAGGTAAGATATATGCTTTGAGAAAGCATATGATCTGTACCAAATCCCAAAGACCAAGATTGAGAAACTTAGTGATCAAACCCTGAAGATGACAGTGTAAAAGTGATCTATATCTTCAGGATGATTATAGGTCTTCCAGTATGCAAGATGTGCAGGTATTGGGAATACTTGAGGGTGATTTGATCATAAACGATTGTATAACCATGACGCTTTCATTCCGAGGGAGTGATGACACAGGTCTGGATTTTAGTGACTCTTCTCAGCAGAGAAGTAACCTAATCTTAGTCCGTGTATTGGATATTGATCTGAATGAGATTCAGATGCAATGAGAAGATTAGGTTTACAGCCTTGATTAAAATCAAGCATCTATGAGAGATCCATGGGATCTGGATTTGAGATGTGATCTCAATATCCAAGTCACTATACATGGAACAATACAATCGCCCTGTCCTTATCTCCAAGTATCTGAGGAGAAATAGCATTATTCTTGAAGGGTTCAAGAGTAATTCCATAGATCTAAGCATTGAGAAATTGATAATTAAATGTGATTTAATTATCTAATGTGTGTGGAAATTATCCAATATAATTGAATATGATTTAATTATTATGGATAAGAATAATGTGGATAGTAATATCTAATTATTCATAATATATTATAAATGAGATTTATAATGTATTAGAGAGAGCTAATTAGAATTTATATTTGTTGATTAATTATTAATGTGTATGGATAAACATTGTTTAATTAGTTGAAAATGTAAATTATATTTTATTTTGGGTTGTGAATGTGATTCACAATTTTCCAATGGCAAGATTGCAATATTATCAAAATTAATTATAAATTATTTTTGGAGAATAAATCTCAACAAAAGTTGTTGAATCAAATAATAGATAATTTCATGGAGATATGCAATCTCATGAGATTTCATGAGATTGCCCCACTTGGAAATAAGTGGACGGCTACCAAGTCCTACTTGGGATTGGTGGTCGTCCACTATATTCCAATGGGAGATGAGATCTCCATGGAATTTGTCTCCTTGTTTGATTGGTTTAATTTTAGGATTGATGTATATTTGATTTGTCAAATATATTTGATCTAAATTAAATCATAAGTTGTTCGTTTTTGCCAACAACAATCTTGGCCATTGAATTGACATAAATCAATCTCATCCATTGATTTTATATGTCCCATGGATTGAGATCCATGGATCCTAAAAACCTATAAATAGAGAGGCATACCATGCTCTCTAGTACATGCTTTTGGAAGCACACCTCTCTCTCTCTCTCTCTCTCTCTCTCTCTCTCTCTTTCTCTCCCCACACGCCATCCCTCTCTCCCTCTTCTTGGTGGTCGTCCACCAAACTCTAAGGGAGATAGCCGTCATCGCCTATGCCGTCGCTTCGACGTTCTTCGGTTCTCCATCTTCTTGGAGTGCTACTCTCGCAAAGAAGATATTCGATCTCGTACGACGAGATCAGGAGTTCCCCGTGCTTGGATAAACTCGTTGGATTGCGAGGATCACGCGACTCATCTCCGCGCTCGCAAGTTACTTCTCCGACGATCGGACTTGAGACAGGAGGTCTCTTTTCGTAGGGACTTGATCAACCACGCTTCAAGAGGTATTGCATTATACTTGTTGTGGTCATAGATGAAACGATCTGAGAATTGTTCTTGGATCATGTGGTTTCATCGCATGAAATTTTTTTAAATTCTGCTGCACCGAATAACTAGTACGACTAGTCGTTCCTCGTTGTATTCGATACGACGCTTACGCTTCCGTGATGCGCTTGAGGATTATTCCATATCCTTCAAAGAGACCACTGTAGAAAAAGGCCTGGAGCACATATTGAGGAGGTTCGCTCGAGCCTTGGAGGGCTCCTGCCAAGGTACAAAGAGATCTACGAGCTCGAAGTTCCCGTGCAACAACTCCCCCGCATCACCACCCAGTCATGCTCCACCAGCGTCTTCCTAACTCTCTCGTTTCCACACCTCCGCACCTACATATTTCTCTACCGCTATTTCCTCCCATTCATCTTCGATGATACACCACTCTATCACAGCAACCAACAGCTGAGCCAACCATGTCCGGAGCCTGTCCCTCCTCCTCAGCAAGGACCACCACCTTGCCTTCTTCACCAGACGGCGCGGAGACCTCATGGAGTCGGGAGCACCTCTACTGTGAGCTCCCAACAGACAATAGTTCGCAGCAGCCCTGTAATTTTCGTTGGAGTAATCGATCCAAGCCTCAGGTATGGCTCTAAGAGCCGTAAGGGCCTCAGCCACCTACCAATCGACCTTGCTACAGCGGCTTGATGGAGTGGAACTTCGGCAATGGCATGGACACCAACCACTAGGTGGCATCCTTCTTGTTACCCGTTCTTTCTTTGCTCAGAATAGCTTAGTTTCAGTAACTTGGCGTCAATTAGCTTTCTTTAAAGTAATTTTTGAAAGAATTGAAATCCAAATCTCTATTGAGTTCTGTATGCGTTTTTCAGTGCTAAGAACAGTGTTGTTTTTTGTAGTTGTTAAGTTAATCAGAGTATATTGTTTGTGTAGTTCTTAAGTTAATTTGTGTCTAATGAAGTTTTGTTTGTTCCATCTGAGTTTTTTGCTTTTCTTGCGACGATGAAGGCTTGTAGGACTTGGGTGTGTTTGGATAGTTGATTTAAGTGGGTTAAACTGGTTGCAGGTAACCTATTTTTGGGTTTTGGTGTTTGGATAGACGGTTAAACTGGGGGTGAGTTATAAGTGGGTTTATTGTGATATGATTGTATTGGAGTTTGAAAAAGTGAGTAGTTATTGTGATGTAATTGTATTGGAGTTTGAAAAAGTGAGTAGAAGTGAAGTTGTTTATAATTTTTATATGATATTATGGTATAATATATTATTTTTTGATGGAATAGATGAAATTAAATTAATTTATTTAATATTTTAAAAAAGGAAAAATGTGGGACCCACATGGAAAGAGAAAGAATGGGGTAAGGGGGGGTTTACCCCATACCCGAACGGCACCTTAGTCTTTCAACATTTACTCTGTTGAGTCTTGGGTCGTTTAAGTACTGAAGTGGCAAAGAGATGATGCTGGATATTGGACGTTGGTGACGAATTAACTGAAGTATTAGGGTAAGCACTAGAGATTGCATTTTGCTCTGATGAGCACAGTAGGGTGTGAGCGTGAATAGATCACCTGCTTAAGAATGGAGGCTTAATCATAATCTGTTTTTTTCGTTGTCTGTAATCTGGTTGAGTTTTGGTCTAATATGCTGCATATTTAGTTTGCCCTCTTTACAGTTGGTGCTTTGTCTCTTTTAACATTTAGTTCTTGTCTAGTTGAATGAACTAAAGTATACATGATTAACATGTTGCTGATTAAAATTGTGTTTTTAATCTCTCTTACTCGAATTCTGGAGAGCGTGCAATGAACTGATATGTGAATTTTTCAAAAGTGAGATCTAATTGCCATTTCAGGAGTTATGATTTCCCTTGCTGTGATTTTTAAAATCTTTGAGATTGGAAATGATCAACTGTAGCACTTCAGCAATCAGAGTTTGGGATTAAGTAGCTCTGTAGTAGAGCTATTCGCTCACTGAAATTTCAGTGCCATTTTGAGACAGTTTGATCTACAGATCTGAGTTGGTTTGAGCTGGGTTTTGTTTCTCTAATTGAATTGGGGGATTAGAATTGAAAGCTGCGTAGCAAAGAGGACAAGTTTTCACCTGTTTTACAACCCCCTTGAGTCTGATTTGCGTGATTAGTTATACTGATGATTGAGTGCATCTGTGGTTCAGATTCCCTCTTGCTTAGGATGTGCTCTGTTTTGGGAGAGGCCGGCTGTAAAGATAGGATGCGGTGTGAACCGCTCGATCCGGCTGTAAAGGTAAGGTGCGGTATGAACCGCTCGATCAAGATCGAGCGGTTCACACGATAAGAGCTGAAAAAACTCTGATTTTGTGTGAACCGCTCGATCGTGATCAAACGGTTCACGTCACACCCTCTTTTACATTGCAGAACTGCAGAGGAACTGGTCCTGGAAAATCAACCACTACTCACGTGCATTCTCCCTTATTTTTATAACCATGTGTATGTTAACTCCTACCTTAGAAATGAATGCAAGTCTCTTAAATCGGATTAATTATCTCGTGTGTGTGTGTGTCCCTAAGAAATGACCCAGCTTATTCTATCCTAAGTCAGTAAATTTAATGCTGTACTCTAATATTTCGAGGTTGCACCAACTTTCTAGTCAACTTAATTTCATTAATTAAACCATCGATTTGTCGATAAATTTTTGATTTCATTTCGTAACTTGGATTAAAATTTCTTCTCGTTTAGTTCGGATTACTTGCCATCCTTTCTTACAGGTGGCCGCGCACGACTCTGAGTGCGGTGATCTCGAGGCGCTCTTTTTTCACTGATTCACCTCAAGCCGGGAAGGAGGAAGGAGGACGAGGAGTCCCACACTTAGATTAATTTTTAATTAATTTTTAATTTTAATTTCGGATTAGAGTTAACTCCTTTTTTGTAATAATTTTATTAGGATTCTGTTTTGTATTTACTTTCATTTAAATTTTGCTTGGCATATCTGCTTGATCCGAGTTTTAAAATTTTTAAAATTTGCAAAGTTAAAAATTAAAAAGAAAAGGAGTTATTTGAGAATTTTTAGATTAGCTTACAATTTTCAGCTTGCATCATCACATGTAGACTGTTGGAGGAAGGCATGCGACTTTATCCTTAGCATGCAACATTTCAGTGCTTTCCAACTCTGAGGTCTTAATCATAACAACAACACCATTCTCTATGCTTGAATTATTTTGACTCAAAGCAAGTGGATTAGAAACTCTAAAATCGATTTTTGGTATTGCTCGACAATCTAGGATAAAATCGATTAAAAATCCTTGTTTCCAAATTAACTTGAACTAGGGTGCATACCCGTGCTTTGCACGGGTAAAAAATACATTACTGAATGGAGCAAAATGACTATTTTTATGAGAAGCTTAACCGTCCAAAGATTGATCGATGTTATGATATAACTAAATGAAAGTCAATTAAGTTATGCAGAATTCTGAGGAGCTCATCCTATCGAAACCCTTGAAAAAAGGCAACAACAAATGAAGAAACTGGAACTCTAATTGATGGCCATCTTTACGTTGGTGATTGTCACTCCCTCTATTTCAAGGGAGGAGTTTCTGGTATAACTCATTTTTATAGAGCAGATAGTATGTCCTCCAATACCAAAACACAAGTATTTGCTCTAAGCCACCATCATGTCGTCGCCGTGGATGGTAGGGCTTCAAGATGGCAACGCCGATGATCAAGATGGGATGGTGGTTTCTCAGAGAAGGGGGAAAGTGTATACATGTATTCGGCAAGAAGATGGGGAGGCCAAGTGGGAAAACTTAGCGGAAGTGAGGGCAGAGGGGTGGCGTGGGGAGAGGGCATCATTGAGGGTAGGGATGCAAGTCAACAACGACAGAGGAGGAGGATGTAAAGAGAAATTTTTAGTGACAAATTAATGGAAGGTCGGTGTCCCCCATTCTGCTTCCTCCATCCGAACTACGATTCAATATGTAACTAAGAGAAGTCAGCATTTAATAAACCCAATCAAAATAATCCAAATTTAAAGAGTACTATACTGATATTATTTTTAAATGTGGAGTACAAAAGATATCTGATAATATGAGTATACCGATGAAATTGAATGTAGAACGAAAAGGCATAGGAATATCGTGTTAGATTAAAGTGAATAGGAATCCTGACATGAACACCCCTTGCACTACCTAAATTACAACATCAAATCCAAAAAAAATCAAGATTTTTGTGCGGGACAATGGGAGAAAGCATCGCAAGAACGCACAGCAGAAGATGATGTCTGAAACAACTGGTACTGGACTGGTACGAGCTCATGTGCAGCAACCGGTGAGAAATGCGGATACACAATTAAGATTTTGGCACCATTAGCCTTGGCCCTACAAAGATGGCAAAAGGTTTCAACTTTTAATCCAAAATACTAAGATTTGATGCATAAAGGACATCAGATAGCATCGGTACGTGATCGCATATGCAATAACCTTTTGGCACCCTTCTGAAACCTAGAAAAGTTATGCCCCTGTCCTATCCTGATTTTTGACATGGTAAATAGCCATATATATACTGGTTATTTTAGTTATTAATTTGCATGGTAGCTCAAGCGATTGCTTTTAGATGAATTATCTTCAGATAAACTGAGAAAGCATTCGTGTGCTTGAGGTTTGTCCTCATGCACGGAATAAATCAAAGCCATTGTTAGAGGTATCCTTCTTCCTCTTATTAATGTGGTATAAGCGTCATCATAACATCACTGTGTATGTGTTCCTTGTAGTAAAGATTGCCAACAAAGTTGCAAGCAGTCGGAGGCTGCATCATGAACTCAGGGATGCCAAGCTCCGTGGCAACGTCGAGTGTCATGTCATCAAGGAATCGGAGATTATGCATCTGGCGGGTGGCACATCGAAGGAATAGCTGTTGGGCTTGGTGAGAAGGCTATGGAAAGGGACGAAGCATGAGATCATGATGGACTTGTAGAAGGTGGGGATGTCTTGGGTTACGTTGGCATCTTCTAACATGAGAAGGTCGTCGGGCTTGACCTTAAAGCAGAAGTCGGGGAGTCCGTCGAGGAAGGAAGGCCCCTGGAACTTAAGGAGGCTCGTGTGGCTGTACTTCATGTTGACTAAGCCTTTGGAGAGGAGCGCGATCGACAGCTTCAACATGGGGGTGATGTGGTCCTGCGTGGGGGAAGGGATCACATCTCAAAATAATCGAGGGATTGAGCGAGGGGAAGGGTGACAACCTAGGTTTGCTAAGAAATAGCTAGGGAGAACGACGTCAGAGCGGGGACTCCTGCAAGGGGAACCAACCGGAGGAGGCTTAGAGGTAGTTGTTGGTTGATCGAGAGCGTGGACGATGACACCCGAGTGGAGGGGGAGCCAAGGGTAGCGATGCGTAGAGCCTTTGGGATATGAGAGGAGCAGAGGGAGGCAACATGCAATGGAGTAATTCCACAATCAAGGTGAGGGCAAAATTGGAATGACGAAGGGGGCGACATGAGCAAAATCGGAATTTTTTGCAGAAATTTTAATGTGGGCACGTGACCTGCCGGGCTTTCATATATGTATAGATTTGCACTTGTGTATGTACAAATGATTGCTTATTCTTACACAACAAACACCTAGGATCACTTAGAGCACAAATCTCCACCACAACATTTAAGTGTAGGAAGTGACACTGAGGGAAGGATCAAGTGTAAACATTGTACGCAACAACTGATTAATACGATAAAAGAGCCAATATACCAGCCAATTTGGGCTTCACAAGTGTGAGTGTCAAAAAGTGATTGCTTTGTGTCTTGTTTTGATCCTATCTTAGGAGGTGTATGTGCGGGAGGAGATCACTCAATCTTCCTCTCATGTCACCTTTGGACTCTACTCCTAGAATGAAGAACCTAAACTCTTCTCTACCCCCCCCCCCTCCCTTTATAGATCGCACCACTACACCTTCTATTCCTTCTACCCCTTCTTCCATTCAATCTTCCTTCTCATCTATTGACCTCTCATCTTCCACATCAAGTATGACGAGAGACGAGCAAGTCGAGAACTATTTGTTGGAAAGAATGATGCACAATCTCGAGGTTGTAAATGACAAACAATTAAGGACCGAATCAAGAACGGGCATCGAGTAAGAACAACCTAGGCCCATGGAAGAATGCCATGATCCGTCACAACATATCTTATGCCTTGAATTCGACTCCCGAAGGAAGAAAGAAATTTGTTCATAAAGCCCTCCGTTGACTCCCTCCTCCCTAACTTTCGAGGAGAAAATGCAGAAGACCCTACCAACACATTCATGACTTTCTAGCAGTCTCTGATAACGTCATATTCAGAATGTGAACCATGATTGTGTCCTCCTTAAAAGATAAAGCAAGACCATGGCTTGTCGGTTATGTGACGACTATCACTACTTGGAACAAATTGGAACCAATGGCTTATCAGTTATGGGACGACAAGCTATCACAATTTGGAACCAATTGAAAGGGACATTCTTAAACAACACTTCCTAATCAGAAAAGCAAAATTTATTCCTACACAATCTCTTCTTTAACCGTGCACCACAGTGAGATGTTCCATGAGGCATGGGAAAGACACACTGAGTTATTGCGTAGATGTCCTCATCATGGATTAGAAAAGTGGAAATTAATACAATTTTTTTATGAGGGCATGAATGACAAACACAAGGTTTCGATTGATGATACTTGTGGAGGAGGGTATCCCATGAAAGATGAGGCATTTGTTTGGACCTTCTACGAGAAGATGGCAGACACATCCATGAACAAGGCCTCTTTGGACCAATACTGCCACCATAAGCAACATTAGGGGTGCACATGGATCGGATTGGATCGGATTTTGGCTTAATCTGTGTCCAATCCATACTCAACGGATTTTGTATTTTTCCAATCCAATCCAATCCATTAAGCATGCAAATCCAATCCAATCCAATCCATCGGATCACGGATTGGATCGGATTGGATCGGATTTTTAATGCTCGCCTACTATCACATCATAGGCTATGATTACGTTTGTAGCAATTAGACCTCGACATTTGAGTCATGGTTCTAAAATTGAGAGTATTAAAGAAAATGATAGTTATTTTTTGGAAAACAAAAAAGATATGTTTGTTATTGATTTAGTATGAACAATAATTGTATAACTAAATATAAATAACGTACCTATAATTTGTAGAAATTATAGAAGTATCACGTTGACTTTTAATAAGCGGCTATATAGTAGTGGAGCGAGACGCATGTTTTCTTTACGGAGTCCATAATCGTCTCCGTGAAAGAAAGTCGCTAGTGGGATAATCAGAATTAGCCACGAAGGGCCTTCAATGATCGGACGGGATGGCTGACTTAACGCGTGTGAGGTGAGCTGGTTGGTCTGCTGAAGCAGAGTTGGGCTGGTTGAGTAGCTTAGACGGGAGACTGGATGCTGGTAGGTTGGGAATGTCGGACTGAGAAGATGATATATACGAAGAAATTAGTATACAATCCACGAGGTCTAATGTGCTCTGGAGAAGCATGGCCAAATTCATCTCCTGAACTCCTACTACTAAGCTCTTTGACTTCTTGACCCTCGAAACCATAAGAAGTTTATATTGGTCTAGCCAGTCTGTTTGTCAAGTCTAACCTCGCCTTTTCTAGCACCTGTCTACTAAACCAGGACTCTCAAAATCATAGGAGTTAAGGAAGGGGAAAGAGTCCAAGAAAAGACACTGCTTGACCCTCGAGAAGGATGTCGATTGACCCCTAGCTTCTTTTTCAAAGGCTCCTCGAAGGGGCAATTCCACCCTCTATAAGTCGCGAGGAGTAGGGAAGAGATTTTTTTGAAGAAGGGCGTCGAGCTATTTTTCCGCGCCCCATGCATGCTCGTCACCGCAGTAGAGTTTCACCGCCAAGTTCGGGATGGATTGGTGGGGTTCCTCTACGCCTAGGACGCCTGAATCTCGAACCATGAACGAAGAAAGGCATGAGAGAAATATTGGCTGAGGTGAGGGAAGTTGTTCGGTCAATGTCACCACTGCGAGTATGAGGTGTGTATGGCATCTCATCACTTGCGCTACCTCCATGGCTGCAGCTGGGCAAGAAGTCGAAAGATGAGCCCAGAAGTCCTGAGTTCAGCGCTCTCGAATCAGCGCTCATCATTCAAAATCATAGTTGTCAGGCATGGACTTTAGCCTACATAAAGGCAATTATCGACTGCCCATTTATTTATCTAGTACAGCTCCATTTCAGAACTTGAACTATATATTCGGGAGCTGGAACTTGTCTACGCAAGCGAGGATAGGCCTTGGACCTCGTGGTTTGCAGATATATAGTAGTAGCCGACGTGGGAAGCTAGAGCGAAATGGGAGAAGCTCGTGGGTTGTGGGAGAACCATTTCTGCTTGCGCCCAAATATTCAATCAAGCTCTGCCTGCCTTAGTTGCGGCGACTGATAGCTGATTGGGCTTTCACTGCGCTTTGCTTTCGTCACACGGGTCGGCTTCGCCCATTCCTCAGATGAGGAAGAAAGAGTATCTAGATCCGCATCTACTGCCTCTATGATATGAGTCTTACAATCTATGTATAAAATCCATATATAAACATATATAAAATAGGATAAACAGAAGTAAAATAAAAATTATGAAGACAATAAATTATTACTCTGAAAGGAGAGCAAAGTCTCAGTTGCATCTTAGGGAGTCCAGGTTACCATTTCAAGCCCACCCCTTTTTTCAATGGGCATTTACCAGATTACATACGAGGAAAGTACCGTTTTCAGGGAATAAAAGTAATATTTCTCTTCGCAACTCTGATCAAGAGGAAAGGGGTCAACCACGTTAATTGGCCACGGTCTTCTTTCCCATTATATATGACAGATCGAGACAAATATCTCATTTTTCAATTTCTGGTTATTTAATAAGTCTAGTGAGAAATGAATCGATTAATGTTTCCCTTGAGGCTATATGATCACGGAATCATTCGTCACTGTCAGCTGGTTGGAAGAGTGTACTAAGTCCTAGCTAGTACCCTTGCAACTACGAACGTCAAGGGGCTAAGCCTCTTAACTCGACTAGGCTTCGCTTTTCGGCTACACCCTCTCTCTGCTTCGCTCCTACTCTATCTTACTGGTGACGGATGAGATATTCTCTTTGCCCTTTTATATAGTTAGAGAAAGCGTGTATTACGAGAAGTATTACAACCGAATCCGTATTACGAAGATCTCGAAGCTCTTCCCCAGCACTAGACCTTGCTTACCTTCCCGACCTTCCTACCGCCTCCCCATCAACCTGACTGCTCTTCGGCTTGACCCTTGTACCAGAGCCCCCGCGCGGGAATGTCACCAGACCAGCCTTCCCTTTCTCATCATGGTCCGTGGAACCGGCTTCATCTTCTCTTCCCGAGTCACTTTACCTTTCGGGCCTTTTCGGAAGAAGAGAGAGTGAGCTCAGGATTCTATATATTCCGTGGAAACTCGCTATTATAATGAAATTCACTCACATCGGCTAGCCTTATCAAAATACCAGACTAGGGGTCTGATTGTTTATCAGGTCATGTCGTTCGTAAGTAGGGCAAGTTGACCCCATCCTCTTTACATCATCCCATATCCCCTCGGTACCAGTCTCGTAAATGATAGACCTCGCAGTGAGGTAGGATATTCTAAAGTGATCGATGTTTTGAAAGAACATCAAGGTGCTATAGGTTGGACCATGGCAGCCCTAAAGGGCATCAGTCCTTCGAATTCTTTTGTTTATAGTCCAATATATCCGTCAATTATCAGACCTTTCCTTGCCCCTGGGTTGAAGGGCTCCTCCCCGTTTTTGTAATTCCCTAAGCATCAGGCTCAAAAACGAGACCAGCCTCTGATAGGTATGGAAGAGAAAAGGATGTGGGAATGAGGAATAAGAGCTCCTACGAGACCGATGCATCGAATGCTTGGGAATAGAAGAGGCTGAGAGTCAGAAGACGTGAGAGGCTGAGATAACTGCTTTGACCTCTTCCCCGACATCCCAATCTTCTTAGTCTAGGTGTGTCCGCTACTAGGCTAAGAAGCGAGCTTTAAAGTGAGGCTGAGGGTACTCATGTCACTTTCCCTTCCGTGATTCATTCTCCGCTATTATTTAAATCATCAATCCCAAAACCCACTCTCCAACATTGACCTTCGGACTAATCGCGCCCGTCCCACGGCGCAGAGGTGACTTTTTAGAAGGCCTCGAATCCTTTGTTGTGACATGTTGTCTCCCTGCCGGTGGGGAATCCGCTCCCGGGTCGGTGACCGGATCCACCGAACAAATCAAGCCAGGCCGCCCCAAAGACTCCACACGCCAAAAGGGCCACCAGCTTTCCCCCAAAAAAGGGGTTTGCCTTTGTTTCCAGTGCTAGCCTCTCACAGCAACTACCGCGGATCTTCTTCAAGTCTCAGACACACTTTTGCTTCCTGAGATGCTTCCGCCATTGGACCATTTGTATCTATATGCATCAGGATCCTGATTCATGGATCTACCGGTTCGAGAAATAAGAGGATCAAACCATTTCTTCTGGGAAAAGTATGGCTTCTTGCTGTTTAGCTCGACTTCCTTCATATCGCGTTAACCGGCTCGCAACGTCACTATAGGCGACCTTCCGGGGTCTTTGGCTACATAGTCGCTAGGACGGAACTCTCTCCCTAAAGCGGATGTGAGGCTTCCGTTTAGTAAGCAAAATGAGATGTCGACCGTTACTGAGATTCTAGGATTCCCGCCTTGTTCTCAATACCTCGCAAATAAACTCGGTCATCCTTCGGTATCTAATAACCTTGCTTCTGCTCGCCGCTGGCGCACCTCTCCTAACTATTGCCCATTTCTTCTGGAATCCTTTTTCTCTGGGAGTTTTCATCCCCCATATATAATAGTGAATTTTCTGTGTATATATTTAAGAACTCATTTTAGACTCAATAATTGAAAACAGGTCCTCAAACGGTGTATTGAGGTCAATCTCCTTTTAATGGCGTCTCCCTAGCCTTGCGAGCCGAAAGGGCTTTTGACTACCAGGTGAGGATGGAAGGTGACAGAGGTTTCGTTGCAAAAGCCATGTAGAGAGGCTAAGACCCACTTCGTCGCCACTGGGCTCTTTACACCTATAAAGCGCCGCCCTGTTGTGGGCCCTGTGTGTGAGTTTGTGTATATCAAATAAGAACTACAACCAACCTGCAATTGACCTGCTTGATTACGCTGTGCGAGAAGGAGGGTTATGCACGAGGGAGGTTTGGGGCGAGGACCATGCGCGATGGCACGATGTTGGAAAGAGGCGCCTAAGGTGCTTGGCCGCAGCGTGAGGGAGGTCTGAGAGAGCCGAGACGAGGTCTGGATGCTGTGCACGATGGAGGTTTGGTTGCGCATACATGAGGGAGATCTGGTAGCATATGCGCGGTTGGGGACAAGGGTGGCAACCAGCTGAGATATGTACTTTCGAGGGAGGAGAGGTGTGACGTCCAGGTGGGTGTTTCGTTTGAAAGGGGCCCAAAGGGGGTTTTGAGTTTAGGTATGCTTTTTTAAGAAAGATGTTTTCTTTGAAAAAATGGAAAGACATGAAGGACAGTGCGGGTAACTATTACTTTTTTTAAACCAACTGATGGGGTGGGCTAAGGGGGTTTCCAACAAGTACGATTGAGTGTAAACTATAAATGTGTGTAGCTTGGATATTTACACATAGCTTTCAAATAAAATTAAATATATGACATGCTCTAATAACAACAAATGAATTTTTATATATTATATATTTATTTATTAACGGATTAACGGATTGGATCGGATCGGATTTTGACAATAATTCAATCCAATCCATAAATGAACGGATTTGTAAAAGTTCAATCCGATCCGATCCATTAGACTTATAAATCCAAACCGATCCAATCCAATGACAACGGATTGGATCGGATTACGAATTTTATCCGATCCATGTGCACCCCTAAGCAACATATCAAAAAGGTTGAGGAAGATCAAAGCCACTGGCCACTCCTCCTATCTTGGACTAATTTCCCGATGTTTAGATAAACTTGAACTCATGCATAACTAGTTGGACAACATGGGGAAAGATATGGTGCATGAAATCACTCATAACTTGATCAAGATTCTAGACATTCCTCAAGAGCAAAAATCTGACTTGAGCATGCCTATTGGGTGGCTGAACCAGTTCAAGAGGTTCAAACCACCAATTGTAGATGCACCCAAGTCAATGATCCAGGTTGGTGCTGAGAATAAAGCAGAGTTCGCTATAATATATGAGGTAGTAGCTAGATGTGTGGTAACAATAGTCGCAATGGGAGCAGAGTTCTGCAGAATCTTTATCAAGCATGTGATATAAGTCCCCTAACCATCGATGAACACCTTGAAGGTCCGAGACCAAAGCACGTAATTCGTTGTGCTCTTAAATTTGATAGAAGTTCCATGTACCATCATAGAAGACGTAGTGTACAGAGATGTGCACTCGTTAGGAATCGATGCCATCACAGTCTGATAGATAGTTCAAGAGGTAGAGTTATTCATTCAATCACGCATGTAGGTAACTAGGAGCAAAATTTCCAATGCCCGATAGGGGATGGAATCATTTTAGTAGCAATAAATGAGCTTAGAATCACCCCGGAAGCAGAAAACGAGGGCTGGAATTGCCCTGACAATAGCCAATGCAGACTAAAATTGCCCTGGAATCAACCGTTGTAGGTGCTACCTCCATTGGGGTGGCCTGACACTTGCTGGGTAGTGGCATGGATGTGGCCATGGGGTCTGAATGGCACCGTTAGATGTGATAGCCCAACAGTGGCCTTGGACCTTGAGGCGCACCAGCAGTGGTATTGTCACGATTATCTCCCCTAGGATTCGGGTACTTGGCAAATCGATTCCATGCACATCTATTTTTCACATTCGAAATGCATAAAATATTATAAAAGCATGAGAAAATAGCACAAAAGGCTGGAATTAAAATTTTCTTTCCATTCACTTCAATCTATAATTCATTTCATTACAAACAAAAATATTACATGTATGCATTAAAAAGTTCATTCATACATACATGGTATATCACATGTCTCTCAAATGCTACAAGTAAAATAAGAACAATAAAGCTACAAGTATTGTACCAATAAAAAACGTGTAGCTGCATACAAAAAGTTGCTCCAAGCAAACAACAACCGCTCACTATTGTGGCTTCTTCTGAGAATCTACAGATCCACACATAGGTATCTTATGAGCAAAGTTTTTCAGTACGCTATAAAATTATAACAAGCAAGGCAAAATTAAAAGAATGCAAAAGAAACAACTGGATAAGTTGTCCTCATAAGAAAATACAACTCCAATCATTTTCATTAGATACAAGTAACCCAATCTTCATGGATAGTCTATGGTCTTGGTCCGCATGAGACTCACACTATGAATCCAAGGTGAGAAGAAGGCCTTAGGATTGACGTGTCTTCGTAGGCATGCGGTGCGGTATAATGCATCCTAACTAAGTTCCCAACACGTCCACTTAGTTCCACTTCACAAACTGTAGTCATGACTCCCAATTTAGATTCCAACCCATCAATCATCGCGAACCGTCTAAGTCCACTAGCCACGTATAAGAGTCCATGGTGGCGTAGGGCACAAATTAGGGCACAGATTACCAAGACCATTTATACCATAGTTGAAGTCACCACAACCATTCCAATCCTCTTTATGCACATGAGATTCATATTTTATTCCCAACTTCATTAACCACATTTCTCGGAATTCTCCTCTTAGTGTTCCTACCTATAATACTCACCGATGTGGCCTACACCAGCCAGTACATGAGTGTTAACTCTAAGTAAACAAATGAAATAATAGACCACCAACCATGACTACTTGGCACACACTCAATGTACTTGGTTAAATGCACATGCATACCGAGGCTGAACACCGCTAGATTAGCACCTTAGTGTGCCAGGCAACATGTTCTCCAACTATCGTAGCTACATAGTAATGGTTGGGATCGTGGCCATCTAAGCTTCTACCCGGGGCTCCAAGGGTGCATGCCCCTCCCTTGGTGGCAACTACTCTACTACTCGATCATCATGAAATCTCACCCATATGATAATAATTATCATGAATACAACACATGTTTTCTTTCTACTTAGAAAATATCTCTATCCTTTACATGTTCATGCTTCCAATTTCTAGTTCATAACTAGTGGATATTAAATACCTATTTTGATTCATTACCAAGGAACTATGGATGTCTATGTCCATAGGGCATTTCACTTCAACAATGAAGTAACCAATATATATGGTTCCTCTATGCACCCCAATTGTGTAACATTGGGGAAAAGAGTCATAAAAGTTCGTATATTAGAATCTCAAATATGACAGTTGAAATATGAAAAAGCTAGAGGTGCACATGGATCGGATTGGTTCGGATTTTAGGTTAATCTGTGTCCAATTCAATCTTAACGAATTTTTATTTTTTAAAATCCAATTTAATCCAAAAAATATCTAAATCCAATCTGATCCATTCCATTGGATTACGAATTGGATCGAATTTTTACACTTACATTTTTCCCGTTCAATAGTCTAATCTTGCACATTTATACTTTACAACATATTAGTCCTCGAACTTTTGAATAATGACTTAAAAATTGAGAATATGAATAGATGTAAAGAAAAGAAAAGAAAAATTGCATAATTAAATGAAAGTTGAAGAATTTAATTAACCTATTATAAAAAGTTGAAAGCCGCATAATTAAACTAAAGGATTATGTTAACTTTGAAATTTAAGATTTTTAATAAATAAACTATTAGTTTATTTTTTGCAATTGATTTCCAACAAATGATTCAAATAAAAATAATACAAATTACCAAATAAAGTTAAAAATACAAGTTAGATAAGTATAAAATGTGATGTATGTGATCGGATATTGATGAAGTCCATGCTTAACTTAGAATGCTGGGTTATGCCAAAGCCCAACCACTCGCAAGAACATCCTTCAAGGCTATTTAATATATCATAAAAAAGAGAATCATAGAAAGTTGATATCCGATTGAGTATGCAAGACCAAACTAACTTAAATATAGTCCATCAGTAAGGTATTACGTCTCTCATTTAAAATGGTCTTGAATGGAATTTATTTGGAAGATTATATCTATAGTTAAAATATGCAAATTCTATAAAAAAATACCAATAAAAAATATATATCAAATTAAAAAATGAAAGGGATTGAAAATAATTCTTATTTCTTCTTAGATGAGGTGTGACACATTTGATTATATATTTGATATAATTTTATTCCTAAAATAAGATTGCAAGTTAGAGAAAGTAAAATGTAATAAGCAAAAGGGTAAAAAATGTCTAACAAATGTACCATGCAACTATCCCAAATCTATATTTTTTAACGAAGATCAAAAGAGTGGCAACATACGGAGGTCAAATGGTATCGTGCTGAGGGGATTACATTGTTTGAGATGGGCGGTGTTATCGTGAGGAGGGGGGTAGTGGTATTATGCCATAGGGGAATAATATTGTGCAGGATGAAGGCATCGTCAAAATAGACAGAGAGGAAATTGGTAGGAATATTTACGGTCAACAGTGAAATGAGAGAGAGAGGGATCTGGGAGGGGAATAAGTGAACATAGACTATAATTTTACAAGTTATAGTCATACTTTATTACTTTGGAGATCTATCATTTTCTTTCTAAGAGAGAAGAAAGGGTAATATGAAGAGAGACTTGTATCCAAGACTGATATGGAAAAAATAACATGAATGACATTGATTATATCCTTACATAGAATTCGAAATATGTGTAAATAGATTATATATATATATATTTGTGTGTGTATACGTAGGTGCATATGCATGTATGTATATTTGTATGCATGTATTTGTGTGTGTGTATATATATCTACATACGTGTGCATGTGTTAACGGATTAACAGATTGGATCAGATCGGATTTTGATAAAGATCCGATCTAATCCATACTTTAACGGATTTCAAGAACTCTAATCTAATCCGATCCATTAGAATGATAAAAACCAAATCAATCCAATCTAATAGCATCGGATTGGATCAGATTACAGGTTTTCTTTGATCCGTGTACACCTCTAAAAAAAGCACTATGTAAAAGAAAGATACTTTACGACTCGTATTTTCTAAAGCTTTATCCATCCCAAGATGTCCAACATATAAAGTGCACGAAGTCAACTTCTAAATCGGTCAACATCCCACCCCCTACTCATCATCATTACTCGGTCATCTTACGGATTCTCTTGTCTAAAGTGAAACACATATCATGCAAGATGATAATATCTCATCGGAGGAATGGAGAGATCATGGGAAATGAGTTGATGATGATTAGGAAACTCACAATTCCATGCTTGGTCTTCTTTGAAAGAACATTTATCTTCGATGCAGTCAAATATTTATTTTACTAGGGTAAGTCCAAAGGTTGAACTCAAGGAGGTAATATGAAGGTTCGAGATTAATTCTCAAATAATTCAAAAAATTTAGATTTTAAAAAGAAGAATATTTTTTAGTTCTCTTTATTTTGTAATTTTTATAGGTTTTAGATATAAAATATATAATTAATTTAAATAAATATAATGCATGAATTTTCACAAATATTTTAATGCAAGAAAAATAATGTTATGCAATATTGGAGATTAAATAAATAAATGCATTTTTATGACTTTTAAATGCAGGAATATGATGCAAAATGATGATGCAGGTAAAAGCAAGCCAGATAATTTAATTCAAGGGTTTCTATCAGTTGTGCCCCTCCGAGATATCGCAATATCAGTTATGCCCCTATCTTTTTGGTAATATCAGTTGTGCCCCGGACTTCTTGCCAATATTTCACTTGTGCCCCTCAGAGGGGCATAACTGATAAAAATCTTTTATCAGTTATGCCCCTCTGAGGGGCACAAGTGAAATATTGGCAAGAAGTCGGGGGCACAACTGATATTACCAAAAAGATAGGGGCATAACTGATATTGCGATATCTCGGAGGGGCACAACTGATAAAATCAATGAGCACTCGCCCTTTAATTATCTTCAGAGAATGTTCAATTAATATTAAATTAAGTATTAATTTAATTCCCCCACTTTCATAATTTATCAATGAATAACCAAGCTCTCAAATGGCAAATAATTCCCTTAATTTTATTGATGCTTTAAAATATCTCAAAATATAAAGCACAGTGTTCTATGTGAAAGATAATTAAGTAAGCTTTAAATCAACATAAAGAATGCCAAAATCAGACTCCAAATGTTCAAGAAATAAATAGATCCAACTCATGAGCATAAATAAAATAAAAATAAACAAAAGGTTCACAATTTAGACCTTCCTAGGGCATGTTTGTAGTTCTTCAAACCCAAAGTGGCTTTTGTATAAATTGTCCTAGGCGTAGGTATCCATGTGACTTCCAACAAGGGATAGGGAACATGTGAAAATATCCCCGCACGCACGTGAAGAGGTGCGTAACACCTTTTTCTTTGGGCAGTGGAGTGGATCCGACCTCTACGTGGCGTGCTGAGGCGTGCTGGGATGTCACCCGAGGTGCAAGGCTCGATTCTGATGCTCCTAATAGATCTGAGGTGTTCGCTTTTGATCAAATGGTGGTGGCTCAAGAACTAGCTGACATCTTGGATGAAAGGTGGCTCCGATCAAATGAATACTGCTGCTCAGAGATGCGGAAGGTGGTGATCGAATTAGGGTTCCAATCCAAGGGGGCATGTACTTTGGTGGTTCTTCATTATCCCCTTTGGAGTTCTTCTCTTCGTCGATCTTGTAGAGGGAAGGGGAGGATGTTTCTACTATTGTTGGCCAACACACTGCCAACATTGCGAGCGAGGGAGGTTCGTGTGGAGTACCCACTTGGTGATCCGTTGTGTGCCTGCAACAAAGATGAAGACTCAAGCTGCAAGACTCAGTCATTGAGCCTCGTGAAGAAAGTCGGTGGCAATGCTCTTGAGTGCGATGGTGGAAGGCGAGGCTCTAGACACGAGTTGGCTAGAAGTTGGCTTGGGTGTCTAAGAAGATGAGGAATGGGGCTCCTATGGAGATGGAGGATGGATATGATGTCTCCACTTACGGATTCGAAGGAGGTGGATGGGGATTCTGAAGGAAGATGAAAAATTATAGGGGGATTAATTATTGGGTGGTTGTCGACGACTGTTCTCTATCTGAGTTGGGTTGAGAGCGAAGGGGGAAGAAGTATATGCATGGGGAAAAGGATTGGCAGAGGAAAAGAACAAGGAAATAAACGAAGAAGAATGACAAAGGAAGAGACAAGGGTATACCTGGATGGGAGTGATGTTCGTATGTAAGTGGAGGAGCAAATGGGGCATCCTTCCGATGATCACCTCAACCCCAACATGCATGAAGCTAGGTCGAGTTTAGTATGAATCACGACAACAAGGTGTTTGGAGGCAACCTTGGATCTCACCCTTAGATGAGGTCTTCTCCAGCGAAGTGGGTTCGCTGTCACCAACCCACTCTCGCAGCTCTCTCTTTCTCGCTCGTTTAGGAATGAACGATGGTGAGTGAAGATGGAAGATGATCAGAGAGGGGGCTAAATAAGAGACAGTCAGAGATGGGTTTGGTTCATGATCATGGGCCATTGGTTTCGAGGCGAGGGGTCTCGAGATAGAGGAGTAGATTGGGCTCTCTATTCATTGGAGAAGATATCAGAGGGAATGAGGGATGATGTTTGCCGGTTAGAGTCGTGGGGTAGATGTGTGAACGTAGAAGAGATAATCAGAGAGTTATTTAGAGACGTAGGAGGTTGGGGGAACTCCAGGCGATGATGGGTTCCATCAGAATAGGATGAAGGTTTCGAGGGGTAAAAGGGTTCCAAGTGATTCAACGATGTCCAGTGCGTAATCGAGTGGGAACTGAAGATGAGATAGAGGTGGTTAGAGAGAATGATGTTAGCGAGGATAGAGACGTTGGTCAGAGCTAGAGAGATCAACGATGGATGGAGGTAGGAGGTTGGAGGTTAGGAATGAAGAGTAGTAGCCGTTGGATCAAGTGCTATCCAATGATCAGGAGAAGCCACGTACGAATCACATGAGGGAGGAGTGAGGTGAGGTGGAAATAACCATGGCCATTGGATCCAACTTTATCCAATGACCTGGATAAGGGGCACAAGAGGACAAGCACGAATGACTAGTGGAATGAGGTGGACCAATCGCATACTGCCATGCGGATATTGACCTTGACCAGACATTAAGATGCAAAGAAAAATAAATTAAAATACTAAATGAACTCAAATACTAAAATGACCAAAACGAAAAATGCAGCCCTAAATACACTCTACAATGCAAATGGACTCAACTATGCAAGATATGCATTTCTTGGTGATGTTTTGTGTTTATAAAATACCAATTTTTTTTAGTTTTGTCAGTTTTATTTTGTTTTTGCAGATAAATAATGTACAAAAAAATTAAATATGATGTGAAATAATGTAATGGACTCAAATGTAATTTATTTTTTTTGGATTTTTATGAGTTAATAAAAGGTCAGAATAAATTAGAGAGGTGGAATATTTATAGGTGAATTGGTCAGTAGACTCAAGTTAGAATTTATCCTTTTGTATTGCTTTTCTTTTTTTATTTTGATTTTTATGTACTTAGTCAAAACACGAAATGAAATAAAGAAATAAAAAAGAAGAGAGTCAAATATGTACATGAAATAATAGGTCAAATATCAGTAAATTTGTACAGTGTACAGTTAGGCCCCAAAATCCAAATTTCATAAATGAACTCCGATTATTTTTAATTTGATCTTGATTTGTAGATAATTAAATGTAGATTAATTCAAAAGTGATTAGAGTGAAATTGGACATTGTATGAGAGATATCAGTTTTTACGTCTTTTTGTCCCGGAATTAGGATTTGTGTTTACTTCAAATATATACAAGTTAAGTTAGTGATTTTTTTTATTTTTCATTGATTAATATTAGTGATATGTACATAGTGGAGACAGTTCCATGTCAATCTGAGTTAAGATAAATGAATTAAAAAAGGGTGAAGTTAGGTGAAAATTTATAAATGAATATGAAAGCATAATGCAATACTAATTTATGCAAATTATTTACAATTGCATGAATATTAATTATGAGATATAAACATATGTACGAACCTAATTTCTCGAGATGAATCTCTATTTTCAGCTAATTACAATGACATTCATCACGTCTCAACTCCAAGCTCGACAAACATCAAAGCATAGGAAACACGATAGGACACAACTCCAGTTCATTTCAGAAAAAGAGAAATGATTCATATCTTAAAAATTGATGCATAAAACTTCGGTTCATCTTCTTTCATTCAAGCCCCGAACAAATAAGAGTTAACATCGAAACAACCTTACAGTATAGCATCTAATAACCCATTCAACACTTCGATTCATTTCCTATACAGAGTTAATCATAATTTAACAGAGACCAACTTGAATTAAGGATTAAAAGCTTCTTCTACTACTACTACTACTACTACTACTATTAGTTACTCAAAAGAGCCTATGATCACTACTCTACTTAGTGATGTTTGCATCAGTATTAGTATATAACATTCAACATCTAGAGCTAAACTTTGGAAAAAAACATTAGCTATGGTTATTCCTAAGAGGACAAAAGGTGACACTACCTCTCTTAGCACACGAGCTCCAGCTACTGGTCATCTCAGACCTCATCTTGGTGGATTTCGAGGGCTCCAAACTTCTTCGAGGGCTTCAGGTGTTGCCCTCAACTCAGTGAGGAGAGTTAGCTACAAACTCAACCTCACTAGGGAGGTGAGCTCCAGGAGGTGACATTGGCTTGAACTCGTCAGGTTCCTCAAGTGCAAGCTCAAGTGGCTGAAGTGGTGGCAAGTCAAGTGGTGCAAATGGGAGGTATGGTGGACACACTAGGTGTGGTGGAATGGTGAAGAAGTGGTAATGATACATTTAGTTGTGGAGATGGGGAAATGGAACTTGATGAAGCATAGTGATGGAGTATGAGGTGCATGGCAGGTTGAGGAGTTCCTACCGCGGGATGAAAAACTATATGTTCTCCAAGTACTCTGGCAGGAGCTCTCCAAGGCTCGGTCCAGACGCTTTGATCGCTTCCTCAACATTATGCTCTACCCTAGGTCGTGTCACTCGATGCTCTGGGAACGAAGGAAGAAGAAATCAATCAAAGGGGGCCTCTGCTACAGAGGTAGTAACATCATATATACATATATATATATGGGTAAAATGTGGCTGCTCCCACCCCCATTTTCCCTCAATTTTTTTATTTTTTGGAAAATAAAAATTTGTATATTCATCATTATATCCCTCTAACATTCTATTAAAATTTCGTCAGAAACAGAGACTCCTACGGCCTCCATCCAAACATGATCGATTTAAAAAATCCTGTGACCGTTAAAAAAATGACGTCCGGATGGAGGGCCTAGGAGTCTCTGTTTCTGACGAAATTTTAATAGAATGTTAGAGGGATATAGCGATGAATATAAGAATTTTTATTTTTCAAAAAAATAAAAAAATAGAAAAAAATAGGGGTGAGAGTAGCCCCGTTGGTTGCTCCCAGGGAGCAGCCACATTTTCCCCTATATATGTATATGGTGCACTTGAATTGAGGTGGCACCTTTCCTTGATTAAGGAAAGGTTTGATCTTAGGCCGTGGGATGAAGAGTGTACGAAGGAGATTGAAACCACTATGTGGTTTTCGTGCCAACTAACATTCCTATAATGTTGGATGGTTAAATTAATGCTAAATAAAATTATTACACGTCACTAAACATTCTATATTTAGCAAATAAGCAATTTTAAGAACACAACATTACATGAACATTTGGTTGAATAAAAACACCGCATTTTGAAATAATCTGTTATGATAATACAAAATATTGTGTAATTTTACATCTTCATGTCATATTTTACAACATATAATCTACCGCTTATTCAGAAAAAAATCCTAAATACGGTGACATTTTGTGTTTATTCCATTGAATTTTGCACATATTAAGTAAAAAAAAATACATTCGGTTACGTAATAAAATACGAAATTGATAAAGACATTGGAAACTCTCCTATACGCATATACAAAATGAGAAAATTAGATATAAGGAAATGGGAATATGAATTACATTATATATCTATAATTTACACAATATAAGATGGAAATTACAAATATGAATTATATTTTACAATGATATCATGATAACTTGAGAACAATAATTACAAACTTTAAATCTAGTTTACCACCAATTAACATATTTTACGTATACATTATATATTTTACTAAAGGCTACTATATTCTGTTAATGTATATTTCAATTAATATATGTACGTTACGTATATGAATGTATATTTATTTTCTCATATTCTTGATATCAGATATAAATACAATTTTATAGTAATATATTACAAAGGAACAAATTATTTTACAAGAATTGATGGTATTTCACTGAGATATTATGACATTTTACATTAACTAATTGACAAATTTGCCACTATTTTACGTTACTGGTTTATTTTTTTTACAAAAGAATGTTATAATTTACAGCTTCGTCTTATATTCTACAATTTGATATTTCTCATGGTCTGATATTCTCGATTCTACAAATAAAATGAGATGATATACATGGTAACTGCTCTCATGTTGATAATAGTATTATATAACATTTTAAAGATTTTCTCTTTGTAATTTTTGATACTTTCAGAAAAAAACATAAGCAGTGATAAATATACAATGTCTGTTTTACGGATTTGAAAATTTATATTAGTGATTTTTTATATAACAGTAAAAAATCTATAGAGAATGAAATTGCAGATTCTATGAATAATTTCTTGCGAGAAACACATTTCTGATTCAAAGAATCAAAAAAACAACGCAAAAATGAATCTTTTAAATTTAAATTGTGCAGAAATATTGATGAAAACATATACTGGAAATTGTAAGACATTAAACTAAGAAGAAGAATAAACATAATGTGTAGATGAAGATAAAATACTAACCTATTTAAACGTAGAGATGATAAAGCAGAAATGAATTTCAAAAGCAAACAATAGCTAACAATGGTTGAAGAGCAAAGGAAAAAAAGGGAACTAAAGTTTTCGAGTAATAATTAATTACCAAATTAATGATTACTCATTAATTAAGTTAAATCAATTTGTAATTTAAAATTTCAAACTCTTTCTATTTTTAGTCAAAACCGGAAACAAGCTCCTGTTTAATTTCAAACAATACGATATTGCCAATAAATCAAAATTAGAGGTCTATGAATTAATGAAATCGAATTTAAGGAAAGTAAAATATGAAGTATATTCATATAATAATGTTACAAAAAACATAATTTGAAATAATGCAAGAAGAGGGTTACCGCATACTGGCGACGACGGCAAAGCAGGCGATCTTCTAGCGACTCAGTTCAGGAGAGAGTCTCCACTCGAGAAATCGCTTTCTAAGGAGAAAAGAACGACATCAAGCGACGATGAAGGAGATGCAATCGAACATGGTAGAACCCACGAGGGAACGTGATGACGACTCAGATCAGTACAGTGGGGGGACAATGATGGAACTCCAGATCCATCGGCCGAAGCAACAAATCAAAAGTAAGTACATTTTCAAATTAATATGACTATTTAAACAATTTTAGACAAATTATATCTCTGGTAAATGGTATGAACAGAAGGAACACAACTACTAGTTAGCAAAATAAAGGAAATTGATGTTGAGAAGGATGCTCTGAAGCTTGATGATGATTTTGGGAGTATGAAGAATTATGTTTATTTAAATAAAAAAATGTCATTTTTATTTGTATGAATAAAATCATTGATCATTGCAAGCACAAAAATGTTTTTTTCTCTTCTTTTAGGCAAAGGGTATGTACAACACAGATGCTACATTGAACATTTTGTTCAGTTCATTGATAACCATAGACCCACGCCCAAGCAACAAGCACTATTGTCAAAGACGGCTTTTGGGAAGATAATTAACATTAGCCATGTTGAAATACAAAGAAAAAACCTTCAATGGTTGGTTGAACAATACCAAGGAAGGAGAAATTTCAGATTTGGGAATAAGGTAGTGAGTTTCAGTGATGAAGAAGTTGGAGCAATTTTGGGCCTGCCAAGCTCTGGTTTCTCAATAACAGTGAGAGGAAGACACCTTCAATGGAAATCTTTTATATCTTACAAAATATTTGAAGAAGGAATGATTTTCAATAGAAAGAAGTTGAACAACATTCTTGAGGACTATTACAATAGAGATGATGACAACTCGGTCTCTATTTATGTTACATGCTTGATACTTTTGATGTTTGCCACATTCCTTTTCCCAGACAGTTCTTATTCTTTTCTGAAAGATTTGTTACACTATGTAGAATCACTTGAAGATACACGATACTTTAACTGGTCTGGTGTTGTAGGAAGGATGATACTATTCAACATGGATGACGTAGTAAGTAGAGTCCAGAAGAGAAGAGCAGGTTCATCAAGGGTAACACTTGGTTACCTTATAGGATGTGTTGCCTGCTTATATGTGAGTACTTCGAAAATATTTTTTATTCTATGATCAAAAAAAATATTAATAAAACAAATGTATCAGGTATGGATGATGGAGTACTGCTGCAAAGACCTTGTGGTCAGCAGAGATCTTAGGCCACGAATAAGGAAGTGGGCTGGACCAATCAAAGGAGTTTTCAGAGCAATGGTTTCAATAAGTTGTGATCAAGTAAGCCTTGTTAAGATGATTAATAATATACTGAATGTCTCGTAATTTCATTTTTTTCATTACTAAATGATCTTGTTTATATAGATATTGCCTGCTTTACAACTTCAAAAAAATGAAATCGTAAAGATAGGAGCAGACGAGTATGTTTTTCCGTTTGAGAAGTTTACAATGGATGGTTTTGCGGTGAGAAGACCAGAAATTTTGATCATAAACCCAATCCCAGTACCACAGGATGTTTTAAAAAAGAAAGGAAAGCAACAGCTAGAAGAATTGTGTGTCCAAAAAACAGATGCTTGTGTTTCAGATGCAGACGTTGTAAAAAAAAGAAACAAAAAAGATGTATGTGTGATGCATTTTCCATTGAGATAGAGAATCTGAAGGAGAAAATTAAAGCAATAAGTGAAACATATAGGAAAAAAGAAGAAGAACATATCAGAATAAATTCAGATTTGAAGAAAGAGAATGATAAGTTGACATCTGAGATTACGGAGCTGAAGGAAAAACTAAAAGTGATTCCTGAAGATGATATAATTGATCTTGGTCATAATGCATTGCAATCAGAAGAAACGTTGGAGAATAAATCTGGAAATATAGATGAAGGTGACATTGATGACAATGACCAACACATGGATGCACCAACACGCAATGAATCTGATGTCAACGTAGGAGATTTGGAACCTAGTGACTCAGATATCGCTGAAAAACTTCAGAATTTAATTTCTGAAATCTGTGATGAAGATCCACTGTATCAATCTCAAGATACCACAAAAAAGATTCACCTGTCAACAGTGACATTCCTTCTTTTGATCTGAACATTGATGACAATTCAAAATCTGAAAATGTGCACACACAACCTACTACAAAGATAAGAAAAAGGGAAAAAGTCACTGTTCAACAAAGCTCAATAATAAAAAGATTGAAACAAAGAAGAGAAGCGAAAATTTTTTTACAAGAAGCAGAGAAGGAAGGGAAAGAAGAAATTGAAAAACAAGAGGATGACACAGCCAGTGAGGTAAGCCATATAATATAAAACAACTTCTTTTGTACAGTGAATACAAATGTCGTATAATGTATATTTTCAATACTGCTCACACAACTCTTTATATTCTATATGATTATGATACTAATTGTTTCTAACATTGTCTATAATTGATTGAATAAGAATCAGTATCTATGCGATCTCGTAACCGATTTCATTGGTTACAAAAAAGTAGCAGAACCGACAAAGAAAACCGTTCAAGAATTTCTTCGTGATCCTGCAGACAAGTAAATAATTTAACACAAATTTCAGCATTTATATGTAAAAATATTTAACTTTAGATATATAATATTAATTAAATAAAATTCCTCAGATTGAATGCAGCATACTTTACTCCGGGAAATCGGAGTTGTAAAGGAAGAGATATTCATAACTTTTTGTACGAAAGAATGGTCGAGGATACGGTACGTATATTTATAATATTTACATTTTTATATTTGTTTATGCCTAAATTATTTTTGATATTGTAGATAATCGACATGTTTATGGACATGCTGCACCATAAATACATCACAACTAATGGTCATGTCCCATTTGTATTCACACCGATATTTCAAATGGTGAAATTATGATTACTGATATAATTAATATCAAATATCTTTAATCAGCATAACTTAGTATTCTTACTTGTATTTTTCCAGCAATATTTTGTGAATCTGGTGGTTAATGCTACGGAAAGTGAATTTGATAAGCTCGAGGAGCTATACAAAGAAGTATGTCTCATGCCGGAGTTGGAGAAAATCTTCACTGTTATCCACACAAGAAACCATTGGCACCTTCTTGTTACTGATTTTAAAGCAAGAAAGTTCCTTTCATACAATTCTATGAAAGGAACAAAATTCCATAAAAAGGATATATTGAAATGGGTATAACATAATTAAAATTTATATTTTATTAACTTTTTTAATTCAGTGTTAATGATATTCTTTTTTAATTACATATCAGCATGGCTGGATTTCGGAGTACTTTATGGACAGCATTCCAGATGATTACCTTGCAGGTTGGGAGATCATGTACGTGCAAGATTTCCCGCAGCAACCTTCACAGAGTCTGGATTGTGGGATTTACGTGATGAAGATGATAGAGTACCTATGTGAAGGAAGGGCGTTGGACTTCAGCTACGATGATATTGACAGATTCAGATCTGAAATAGCTTCGTTGTTGTTAACGTGTGGTCACATAGAGAACTCGGCGACATAGTGATAAAGATAGAAGACATATAGTAAACACAGATCTTAGAGTTTTTGCATTTTAAGTTAGAACTATGTACTGTTGAAATATCTTAAATTGTGTATGTTTCCACAATTTCTGTTTAAAACTTCTTTGGAACCAAATATTTTATTTAAATATGACGAGTAATCTATGTTTGCATTGACTATATGTTACATGTTGTAGTCAATATATACATGTTTGACAGGAAGACAGAAGATATATTATAATACTCGATAACTAAAGGACTTTCTGGTTATGTTAGAGTTTTCCAATTGACATCCCGATGATTACAATTTGTTTGTTATTACTCATGCTGATATAGACTTGTATATGCAGATAGGATCAATATAGTGTCAAAACTAATGTAGCTAATAGTAGAATAATGAAAATGCTTGTAAACTATAGTAACAATACGTAAAATATTATTACTATATGTAAAATAGTGTATCTATTTATAAAAATTATAAGATATATTATAATACTCGATAATTAAACGACATTCTGGTTGTGTTATAGTTTTCCAATGATCGAAAATCTTCTTCTACTTAAAGATACACATCCCGATGAATACTAACTGTTTCTTATTACTCATGCTGATTTAGACTTGTATTTGCAGATAGCTTCACAATTCTGATTCAAATAATGTTGCTATCTGTAAAAAAATGAAACTTTTTGTAAATTATGGTAACAATTCGTAAAGTATGTTAACAATTCTTAATATATTACATAGAGATGTAAAATATCAAATACAATTGTAAACTACTGCGTATATTTGAAACTTATATATCTGGAGTATAAAATAGCAAGCTACTGGATTTCATTAGCAGATATTAGCAGATATGTACAGAGAGAATTCATACAACCGGGTATTTTAATGCAATTGTTCGGTTTGTTGGTAAGAAAAATAAATAATATAATAATGACATGGGTTACGGAAATGTGTAAACTTTATAATCAAAGCTCTGAAATTCTCTAGATACATCTGAACTGAAACAATATAAATAACACATTGTTTGAATTCTACAAAAACTGAACATAGAACAATAAGCAAAAAAATACATAAAAATAAAAATCTAAGTCTGATAAGCATCCAAACGTCAAAGCTCATTTGCAGCCAAGAATCTTTCAGAAAATTGCAAACCTGCAAAAACAAACATAATGAAAGGAATATAATAAGCAACATTAAAATGATTTATATGAGATGTATAAAATGTTACAACAAAATATAAAAATTATACTCTTACTTTATAAGAATTTGATCAAATCATTTTAATTTCGTTCATCTTCATCTGCACAATAAAACTCAAGGATTAATGAACATAAAAAAACATATCAATAAACAACGAATGTTAAATATTTACCATGATTCGCAGATTTGTTATTAGGACAATTTCTAGAATCGTGTCCAACGTTGTATTTGAGACAAGATTTGCATTGTCGACCTCTGTTTCTTCTCATTTCAGATTCCGATCTAATACGATTGCCAATGCCCTTAGGTCTACCATCGCGACCACTTCCTTTCGTTCTAGCAACATTAGGTTCTTTAACAGCTGGTTCAGTAATCATATCTGGAACATTTATATTGTTCACTGTTGTAGAGCTCGAAGAAGGTTTGTTACTTATCATACGATCAATATTGCTACATAAATCACTTAATTTTTCTTTAGCAAATAAAAATATATGCTCATCCTGTTCAACCGAAGCTGAAATAATATGCGAACACAATTGATTAAGCTGAGACGACCTTTCTTGGTGTGCAACTTTCACATAAATAGGATAATTTCCTGATTTTTTAATGGTTCTTGTCCACATTTTCAATATATATTCCTCATTCAAAAGTTCCACATTCTGTATCTTCAAGACTGCAAGTATGTGCCTACATGGATATCCAAAGAATTTCATATTCTTGCATTCACAAACAAGAAAGTCGCTTTCCGTTGACGAAGAAACACATAATTCTTCGTCAGATTTCCCAATATATGACACAAAATATTGACAGTAATCCAGAGAGTTCAGATGAGCTCGAACATTAAGTTCCTTCACTTCGTTCAATTCAAAACGAAATTTGAAAAATATGAACTTGGTGTATATACGAACCATTTGTACCTCCGTCTTCCATTTGAAGTTTGATTTTGGAGTATAAACTTCACCAATGTTATCCATGTCATTCTCTCTTTCCCTACATCGTTGAATTGCACTTTGAAATCTACAGACAAATTCAAGCAAGGAGTTCTGTTTAGTGATGTGGTGTTGCAAAAATGCATTCATACTTTCACTCCTCTGTGTACTGCGCTGACCAGCCCAAAAATAATCCTTAAGATATAAACTAATCCATTTAAATCTGATACTATACTTCTCATTCAACCAGACATTAGATGATAAATCATACTGATCAATTATCTTGCACCAGCTTTGCTCAAATTCGCTTATAGTTATACTTTTCCATACAACAATGGAAAACACAGATAAAACTTCATTTATATCTTTAATCTTTCCAAGCTTACTTTTAAGCTTGGGCATTATATGCCAAGTGCAGAATTTATGAACAGTATGTGGAAAGTATATCCTAACAGCTGCACAGATTGCCGGATCTTCATCTGTGATTATAGAAATTGGATGTTTGCTCATTACTTCTAGAAATCTCTCAAATAACCACGATAATGACTCGGTTGTCTCCCTACTCATGAACGAATTTGCAAAGAAGATTGTGTAACCGTGATGGTTAACACCACAGAAAGAACCAAATACCAGATTGTATTCATTGGTCCTATATGTTGTGTCGAACGATATTGTATCTCCGAATAATTTGTAATCCTCAATGGAGGCACTATCAATCCATATACACTGAGTAAGCCTGTTATCATCATCGGTTGTGTAAGCATAGTAAAATTCAGGGGTATTGGCCTTACAACTTTCAAAATGTTCAATTAGAAGGTGCACATCCATCCCAATACGTTGTTTTTTCTCCTTTCTGTTCAAGTTGTAAATATCTCGAACAATACTACCAACTTGACCACTGGAAATGTTTATGAAAGCTGACTGCTTCGATACAGGTATGTTTACATCATTCATTAACTTCACAAGCATTTTTGTGGATTTTGAAAAACGTCTATTTGGTCTGAGGTATCTGCGTTTAGATGGAGAAACAAGATTGTGATTGTGCTCAGGTTCAAAATTCGATACAAACCGATCATTGAGATCAGACCTATATGAGACTGACATGAAAGCTTTGCACCCAGTCCTTGATATGCCAACACGGCGCTCCTCCTTATAAAAAATACATTCATCGCTCTCGTCACTTCTTGCATTGTCCACTGACATTGTTTTATCTGTATTTTTAGAGAACCCCTCTTTCCAGCAAACAAAAGATTTAAAAATAATTATCCGTTCCTTGGAAATCTTATCTTTACCAACTCTAGAGCTTGCTTTCCTAACATTGAATCCAATCTCAGTTGCATATGCCTCATAAAATTTATATGCATCTTGAATAGATAGAAATATTTGGCCTATATGAGGTGTGATACCATTGACAGGGACACTGATAGAGCAGTTATCTGAAATTCATTCGAAATATGATTGAAAGAATTAGTTATAATTAATTTACAATATCATATAAATGTAAAATAATGACAGAAATTGTAAAATGATGCACGTATATGTAATTTATCGGATAATGGACTGGTATTGGCACCATTTGGGAGATATTACATCGTATCCCATACTGTAAAATGATGTTAAAATTGTCAATTGTAGTTCTATAATGTAAAATAATGAACTATATCACCAAATATACATAATTTACGTAATTTGAAATTTTTTATTTGCAACAACATATACATGAACAAGAACTGTAGTGCTTTGAAACATCTGTGTAATTAAGCATACCTGGTTGATGCAAATTATCATCAGTTCGTGCCTCCACTCCAATAACTTCACCCTCTCCGTCAGATAGCTGGACAAAATAAATATAATAATGTCACATATTAAAATATAAAAGCACAAAATATTAACGCATATTTCAACCAAAATTAAAATATTTCTCGTGATTTGCATACATAACACTATTAAAGGGAAATGAAAGCCGTACATTACCTGTGCATTATCTCTATAAAATTCGGGATCTGCTATTTCGTCGATCTCCATTGAATTTCAGTGAGATGTGTCGAGAAATTCTGAATAGTAGATCAATGAAAGGTTAAGGATGAAAACATATTTTGGGAAGAAAGAGAATTCAATTCGAACATAACCAATGCGCGAGAAAATTGGAATTCAATTGATTTCCACCATATCTGTCGTCATTAAGAGAATACGATAAATTTCTATAAATAGAAATTCATTAATAGAGTCGTAGTGGTTTCGACTCTCTAAAGGTGGTTTTTACTGGGTCCGTCGATTGCAATCTGACGGGTATAAAGAGATGTCGCACTATGTTTGGAATGAGGCTCCACCTCAATTCAAGTTTTTCCTATATATATATATACGTATATGGGGTTGATGGGGCTGCCCCTTGGTGGCAGCCAACATACTGCCCCCTCCCATTTTTAGGCAAATTTTTTTATTTTTTTGAAAAATATCGTCATGTATATTCATCCATATATCCCTCCTATATGTCATTCGAATTTCGTCAGAAACAGAGACTCCTATAGCCTCCATCCAGACACGGTCGATTTAAAAAGTCCTGTGACCGTTAAAAAAATGGCGTCTGGATGGAGGCCGTAGGAGTCTCTATTTCTGATGAAATTCGAATGACATATAGGAGGAATATATGGATGAATATACATGATGTTATTTTTCTATAAAAAATAAAAAAATTTACGAAAAATGGAGTGGGGGCAGCCCCCTTTTGTTCTTCAAAATTTTTATTTTTTTGAAATTTTTTCGTGAATATTCATCACTATATCCCTATATTATGTCATAAAAATTTCGTGTGAAATAGAGACTCCTACGGCCTCCATCAAGACAGTCATTTTTTTAACGGTCTCAGGATTTTTTAAATCAGCTCTGTCTGGATAAGGTCATAGGAGTCTCTGTTTTGCATGATATTTGAATGACAAAATATATGGATATAATAATAAATTTACATAATTTTTATTTTAAAAAAAAATAAAAAAACATGCGAAAAATGGGGCAGGGGAGCTAAGTTAGCTCCCCCTAGGAGGCAGCCCCATTTTCCTCATATATATATATATATATATATATATATATATATATATGGGAGCTGGGAGCCTACACCCAGGGGTGTAGGTAATTACCTACACCCGGCCTTTTTTCTCATTATTTTTTGATTTTTTTGAAGGAAACCTTTAGGGGATTTTCTTAATATATTGTGGGGAACATGTGTTTCAAATTTCATGCAAAACAAATACTCCTAATATGTTCATCTAGAATGGGTCAATTTCAGCAATTCTGAGACCGTTAAAATTTGATAGTCTTGATGGAGATGATAGAAGTCTTGAATTAAGTTGAATTTGGAATGATGCCATGGTGATATATAGGGATCTAATTCCTCAAAAGTTTCATTTCAAAAAAATCAAAAAATATTGAAAAAAAGCCGGGTGCAGGTAATTACCTACACCCCTGGGTGTAGGATCCCTTTTCTATATATATATATATATATATATATATATATATATAGAGAGAGAGAGAGAGAGAGAGAGAGAAAATCGAATGAGTGCCAACAAAACCCTAACAACCTCTCCATCACTCAAGATGGCTTGCCGTCATGGTGAGGGAGAGGACATGGAGCATCTCGTGCCGCAGCTCGTGGGTACATCATGGTCCAGCTGCAAGGGTTGCCACATGCCGGCCTTGCTGCAATACACATGGAGGGCAAGAGAGGTGGAGCAGCTCTGGCTTAGTATGGCGGTGAAGGGGCTGCAGCCATGCTCCTCTTCATCACTCAGTCGATAGAAGACGACGATCAACCACCTTTCTTCTCTTCGGTGATACTGTTGGGTAGAGAGGCGATGGGTGAAGGCATATATGGGCGAGATCCACATAGCCATTCGGATAAGGTCAAGAGATTAAGGCGCAGATGCAGATCTGAACATCTGATACTTGGTCTTACTCAAGCTCCTTGACTGGGAGAATGGATTAGGAATCCAATAAGCGGATCCTCCCGAGAAGACTTGTGTAGAATTCCGGGTCCATGTGCTCAACGCACACAACTAAAGGTGGATTCTGGTTTAGGAGCCAAGCACTCGGGTCTGGGTCAGTTGAAGGAACCCAATCGGGTTTGACTGAAAGAGGTAGGTGCGACTCCGCATGCTTTCCTTATGCGACTCACATATGGGAAGTAAAGCACAACCAACCAGAATAAAAAGGAATTGGCCCAAAACTAGGGTAATGGACAAAATCAAAAAATGCCCAATTGGGCCATGCCACCAACCTGATTTAAGACAAAAAAATATTACTTGCATCTAAAGGATGTATAGTTTATCATATCATATATGTACAAGATTTTTGTTAGGAGAGAAAAACTTAATAAAGAAGTGTCTTTGCAAAAGGCATGTATAGATCAAGTTTAAATCATTAGTTGTAACAAGTATAAGATTAATTAGATTTTCCTTATATTAAGATGATGAGATGGAGTCTCATCAACAGTCAACAAATACCCCCACAAAAACGATAGAGTCAATTTAAGAAACAAAACTATTGCCAATCGAAAGAATGGTACTTAGTAACAGTCATGGTGCAAAAATGTATTTATTTCTTCTATGTGTCAAAAAAGAACTACAAAATCATCGACAGACTGATGCCCTTTCTATTCCTATACTAATTCATCCTATCCCGCTACAAACCATTATGATAGAAGAGTAACATAGGTACTTTATCACTTTTATGAATTCTCTCGCATCCATACTTCGCTAGTGTGATTTCTTCTGGATCGCTAAACAAAATATTATGTTCAACAAATAGATAACATAAATCATCACATGCTATAAGCAATCAATCCACAAATTTAGAACAACCCCAAGGGACATGCATTTTAACGTGGAAATCCCACTAGGTAAAATCATGACCAGAGCCACCTGACTCGGGATTTCCCGATTGACTAAGTCTGTCGATTCTTCTACTTTCCCGAGTTATTTCTCCTCAGATAACTCAATAGTTTAAAAGTGCTTGGGATCACGCACCAAAGTCTTTCCTGCAACTTTGATCAAACACCAATTGTACACCTTAGATCAAACACCACATGTTACAGTACAGTAACTAACTAAAGATTACAACAAATAAAGCTAATGAGGATAAGAAAATATATGATATGATAAATATTTGAATTGCAAACCGAGTGTGTAGACAACTAGCTCTCAAGATGTGATCTTGAAGTAGATCGTGAGAAAGATGACCTCAAATAGAGCTTTGAGAAAGAGAAATATTTCCTCTTGGAATACATGTTCTCAACAATGGATCTAGGATCCTATTTATAGTGGTTGGGGACCACCTCTCAACAATATAGCCGTTGGAAGCAAATCTGGAAAGAAATCATCAATATTTGATACGCATGATCAATCATACAAGGAAGATGATTGACCATATCAAGTTGGTCAATCATGTAGATCAAGGTGATTGATGACACGTAAATCCGAGCGACTAAGGCAATCAGGTATCTCTACGATGGTCGTCGCGACCTCAATCACTCAGACGTGTCGATCAAGAAAAATAGGCCACCAAATAGATGAAAATCAATCAAAATACAAAATAGCGGTCTTGCTATTAATTTAACCTGGTATATCGACCAGGGTCGAACACAAGGAGCACGGATTGGCCTTGCGGCCTACGAAGTAGTCAAAAAGGAAATAAAATAAAAGAAGAAAATATTTTTTTGGTGGTTTTTAATTATTTTATATTTTTTGGATTTTTAGTGAATTAAGAAAATAATAAAAGCTAAGGAACTACACACTTCAACAAATTATTAAATACACTAAAAATCAACCAAAAATTCAAACAAAATATTTTTATGTGTTTTATAATTTTTAGTGTTTTTGGTGAATTTTTGGGATTTTTCTGATATTTATTTAATTTTCTAAAAATAAAACAGTAACTGCAAATAGAGGTACTGTCCAGCCGAGCTAAAAGGACCTAGATAAAATATCTAGAAGCCTTAAATTAGCTGGGAGGTAATTTTCCTGTGAAGAGAATAAAACAAGAAAAATTTAGGCACCTAGATTATTATTTTTGGATTTTTAATTTATTTACTAGAATTTTTATAAGATTTTGAGTGTTTTTCAATTTTTAGGGGTTTTCAGTAATGAAAAATAGCCAAAATTGGCTAGAAAATCAAGCAAGCATAAACAAACAGTAGACATTTTTTGTAATTTTTAAATGAGTTTTAATATTTTTTTGGGGTTTTAAAGTTAGACAGTGACAAAAATAGAGGTTTTTGAATTTTTAAAATATCAAATCAACTCAGAAATGTCTCCAAAAATCCTCGAAAATTTTACACTATGGCAGGAGCCATGTATCCAATTTTCGTTGGATTTGGAGTAGTTTTGCTATTTTATTCAAAAATAAAGAGGGGGCACTGTGCACAGGGACCTACGTGCAAATACCTGAAGTTCTGGGGGGTCTGGTGCAAATAACCCAGGTAAACACGTGCGTTGCACGCGCCTGAGGCACTCAGGGACCCAAATGTAATAAAAGTAAGTTCCGAGGGCTATTTGGTAACAGGTACCAAAAGCCTAGGGGCTTATCTGCAAATAACCCAAATATTAACACACATGCTCAAATGTCTCACGCATAGGGGTATAAATGCAAATACACAAAAACTTTCATTCATTCATTAACATTCAGAACTACAGGGTAGATAATGTAAAAAGCCCAGAAGATCACGTGTCGATGCACGTGTCACGCCATACACAGGGGCATATCAGCAAATAAAACCAAGCACGAGGGTCTCTATGCAAATATCCAAAAACTTAAACAACTACACTAACTAATTACAGGACTAAATGCGAAATAAAATAGACAGGAGGGCCTAAGGGTAAATTACCCTTTATTAATGGAGCCGCTGGATGGATGCCACGTGTAGCATCTGACGGTGCTGGGCGACTGGGGCTCCAAAGCTACGCTCCTCGAGGTGATCTGACGGCAGGGGCTAGGCCACGTGGTGCATCGGACGGTGGTTGCTCTCTGTGGCTAACCCTCGCTCATCGGACGGTCCAGATCTCCTCTCCAAGGATCGGACGGTGGCTGCTCCTCCGGGAATGGATGGTCGAGATGCAAACTGGAGGTCGAGGCTGATCTGACGGCTGCTGACGATCCTCGAAGAACAGGTGGCCGGCGAACTTTGCCGGCCCCGTGCGCTCGCTCCGAGGCTCCTCGCGGGGCGCTGATGATCGGAAAAGGAGCGGCGTGGGCCTCCGCATCGGATGGGGGTCTCCGATGACCTGGCCGAGCTCTGAGGAGCTCCGGTGAGGTCGGCGGAGCTGTAGCTGCTGGACCCAATAGTCCAAACCCTCAGGTGGGCTTGGTTGAACCTGCAAAACAGACCAAACAGCTCGCGGGTCGAGGGCAAACTGCCTCGACCCGGTTAGGCAGGGTGAAGGTGGTCGGAGGTGCGATATGGGCGAGCTCCGGCGAGGGGGGTAGACGGAGGAGCTCGAATCCCAGCTCCTGTGCGAGCTGGGTTGGATGGGGATATGGAGAAGGTGCGCGGGAGGAAGGTGATGGCTATGGCGAAGCCCGATGATCGATTGGGGGTCGGACGTGGACGGAATCGACAGGGGATGGCGGAGCAACGATTTGGGGGAAACGGGAAATTAAAGAAAAGGAAAGATCTACGGGGATACCTGGGTGGACGGTGAGACTGGGGATGAGCTTGCGCAGCTCTGGGTCGTCGCCTCGAGGAGCGTCTCCCTCCGAGGCTCGAGCTCTTGCTGGTGGCGGAGCAAGGCGGCGAAGCTTTGCCGGATCAGTGGTCTCGCTCCCTCTCCTCGCTTCGACACCACGGGGGACAAGCTGTCACTCTCGCCTACGCAATGGAGCTCACGGGAGGTGGAATCGAGTGGCCAAAGATGAGCTTTGAGGTGGCGGAGCTGAGAATGTATATGGTGGAGGGTCCGGGAAGACAGGCGCGGGTAGGGCGATCGAGCGCGCGGATCCCGAGATAGAGGCTCCGGCGAGGGTCTCGGGTGTGTCGTGAAGGAGTCGGTCCCGGGGTTTAGGTTATAGGGTATCGGGTTTATGCGCTAAAATGGGTAGAAGTCGGGTCGGGCGCCTAAATCCGTGGGAAGTGGTCCTGGGGGGGGTAGTTGACCGGGCGGTCAACAATCCCGGGACCAGTAGGAAGCGGCCACGTGGCTGGTTTTTGAAAATGAAATTAAGCATAGAAAATGGCCGAATTAAGGGAAAGTCAAAATATGAAATATTTTTGTTTTATTTTTTTCTATTTTTTTGTGATTTTTAATTAATTTTTAGAAGTAAAAATAGGGTATGTACATAGTAGGTTCATATATAGGTATATATACAATATATAGTTTTTAATTTTTGATTTTTAATTGTTGTTTTTATACAACTTTATTCCTATTTTATATTTTATTTATGTATATCATAAAATGAGGAATAAAAAGACATTTTTATTTCATTTTTATTATTTATATACATATGTGAAATAAATACATATATACATTTATATACAAGGTATATTTATAATATATTTTTATGTTTTTAATTTTGTTATTTTTATTTTGTTTTTGTTTTAATTGTTTTTATTTTATTTATTTAAACTATATAATATAGAATATTTACAAAAATTTTGGAACTTAATTTTATTTATTTATAAGACTAAATAAATATAAAGGTGGGTGGTCTATGTACACATGGTGATGTTTTTGTCTTCTTTTTTATTTTTGTATTTTTATCTTGTTTATTTTATATTTAGAAATATTTACAAATATTTACAAGCATATTTTAAGCTATTTTTGTGAGGAAAATACTTTTATTTATTTACATAGATATTTACACACATTAGCCCCTATCTCCCTCTACTTTGGCTTTTATGCGGTCAGGCCCATGCTGAGCCCTCCCTTGGGTTAGGTTGCTCAATATTTATTCTAAATATTTCCCTCTTTTTCTTTTTAATCTTTATTCTTTTATTTTTGCACAAAAACATGCTAATTATAGGTTTTTACACAATACATGCTTTTGGTAATTATTTGTATTTACAACTATATACATGTATTTGCAAAGGTTTTTGTAGCTAAAATATAAGAATAAAGAGTGATGAATGGGTATTCAGCACCCCCCTATACTTAACTTTGCTAGTCCCTTAGCAAACACTTATTTGAAAAAGAAGTGAAACAGAAATAAAGAAAAAGAAAAAGAGAATGTACACGGATCAAGGTTGATTATTAAACTTGCCTTCATTAAATTAAGGTATGGAGCTCGATCAGATCTTTGGATTATTAATGTGTCGGAACCTTATTTGGACTCAAGTCTAAAACTCAACAGCCTCTAAGTTCCACTATTCTATAACCAAGACTCCTCAATGCTCCAGATCAGAACAAGTCATCAATCACAAACCCTGAAGACCATGAATCTTTTCTTGTCCTGTGAATGTGAGGTCTAAGCTCTCCACCTCAGAAATGGCAACTTGACAACCCTCCCTAACAAGGTAACTCTATGACCTCAATCTGGCCACTCTTTCCTCGAGGAGCGGGGTATTCCTTTCTAAGTTCAAGTTCAACCGGCTCAAGAAGAGGAGGAAGAATAGAATGGGTCAAGGCCAGTGTAGCCAAGTACCCTTGGGAGCTTGACCAGTGTAGCCAAGTCTCCCTGCCACAAGCTACATCAGGTGGATCATGATACTCAAGCTTTGCTTATTGCACTCTATAACATACTCCGGTGGGATTATCATTTTCTCTCAGACCCACCACTTTTTTGGAGTTATTTTCTTTTTGCATTTTTTTCAAGTGCATCTATACAACATATACATGTGCAGCATATATACAAGGAGTTTTTCCTCTTGAGCCAGTAGACTATCCCTCTTTTGAAGCTTTATTGCAACCCACAACTCCTGTCGTTAGACCTCATGGCAACCAGACCAAGTTGAGACGCACTTCCTTCACTATAAGAAGAAGAGAGGTTCCACCTAGAAGTACTACCCTCATATGCTACCCCAAGTCAAGGAAGACTGCCTCCTCACCACCTCATCCGTAGAGAGCTCGGTGCATAGTGATGGTGTCCAAGTAAAGCCATAATCTATATGAGTCATGTGTTGTTGTTAAGTGCTCTACTTAGGCTCATTGAGATGACATGTGATAATAGCCTAGTGGACTCAAAGAATTAAGTCACCATGGACCTGAAAAGCCTTAAACCTAAGCCCTATAAGGTTCCTCTTAGAAGTTAGGTGGATTAAGATCTTAATCAAGCTCCATTTCTCAATTTGATTCCAGGCTAGTTTAAATGTCAACTATCATCCAAAAAAACTATATACATATATACAAAAGATGCTATTTACACAAATTTTACAATCATGCAAAATTTTTGAAAAATGTTTTGAAATCATGAATGGATGATGCATGAAGTGCAAGTTTTGCAAAAATATATTTACACAAATTTACACAAGATTTTTGCAAACTTTTAATTTTCAAAACATTTTGGAAAAATTTTGTACTATATACATAATTTTGATACGAAAATATTTACACAAGCTTTACACAAAAGATTTTTTTGAAATCATTTTTACAAAAATAATTTGTACACTAGCTATTTATGTGCAAATAAAAGAAGTTTATGTACATGAAAAATTTTTAATTTTTGTGATTTTTAGCCATTTTATATATTAACACACTCACACAAAGTACGAGTTATGGCTAAAGTATATATGAAATATATACACCCCCCTATACTTAGCTCGAACGATGTCCTCAGAGTCAAGAGCGATGAAGAAGACATAACTCGTGCTAGGTATAGGGAAGTGAAAAGAAAGGCTATATACAAAGACGAAGATAAAAAAAAAGTCAAGAGGGTCTCGGGTCTTTCCCCTATACTTAGGATCAAGTGATCCTAAGTATAGCAGGCTGTATACTAAGGGAAAACCGAGTGGAGAATGTACAGGGTCTACCCCCCCTATACTTAGGGTGAAATATCCCTAAGTATAGGCAGCAAAACAGGGGTAGACAGAAACAAAAGAAATACCCAAAGGTCCTACATCCCCCCTATACTTAGGGTAAAGTGCACCCTAAGTATAGCATAATCACAAGATGAAGAAAGGGATGTGGGACTAAAGAATGTAGTGATATAGACATCTGGGTCTATACAAGGCGGAGGATCAGTGAAAATCAGGCGTGAGATGCCTTAGATGTGAGTCAAAGACCACATCTCACGCAAAATGAATAGGGGCAAGATCAGCGACCCGCGGCTCATGATCTAGAAATGGCTTGAGCCGCTGGCCGTTCACTCGAAAGGTACTCTCAGAAGACAACTCAGATATATCAATGTTACCGTTGTCGTGTACCTTTCTGACCAAGTAGGGTCCCTTCCATTTGCTCTGTAGCTTCCCTGAAAATAATCGTAGCCTCGCATCAAACAACCATACTCTCTGTACAATCTCAAAATGCTTGTGGCTGATGTGAGAATCATGCCACTCCTTCACTTTCTCCTTATAATGTAGGCTGTTTGAGAAAGCTGTATCTCTCAACTCCTCCAGGGCCGCTAACTCTGCCCTCCTCTGATCTCCCATACCATCTGGATCCATAAGAATATCAGTAACTGCCCATAGTGACCTCTGCCTCAACTCAACAGGCAAATGGCACGGCTTGCCATAAACAAGGAGAAAGGGAGATGTGCCCAATGGTGTCTTGAAAGACATCCTATATGCCCACAAGACCGAATCCAAAAGCTGTGACCAATCCTTTCGGTCAGGGCGGACGACTTTCTACAGTATAGTCTTGATCTCCCTATTCGACACCTCGGCTAGACCATTCGTCTGTGGATGGTAAGGTGTAGCAACACGATGGTCTATACCGAACTCGCTAGCAAGGGCCTTCACCTGGTCGTTGATGAAATGAGACCCCCCATCAGAAATCAGAACTCGTGGAACCCCGAACCGCGTGATAATGTGCTTCCTCAAAAATCTGCATACTGTCCTCGCATCAGCGGCTCAGGCGGGGATAGCCTCAACCCAACGACTAACATAATCCACGGCCAACAGAATGTACTCAAATCCCTGACTCTTAGGGAATGGACCCATGAAATCGATGCCCCATGCGTCAAAAACCTCACAGAAGTGAATGGGCTGCATTGGCATCATATCACGCTGTCCACAAGTGCCCATCCTCTGACAGTCAGTACACCTCTTCACGAACTCATCAGAGTCCTTGAAGAGGGTAGGCCACCACAAGCCGGATTGGAGCACTTTCTGTGCCGTTTTCCTCCCAGAATGATGTCCTCCTGCCTCAAGCTTGTGGCAGTAAGTGAGGACGCTATGGTGTTCCTCCTGAGGAATACACCGACGCCAGACGCTATCCCCTCCTTCGTGGTAAAGGATGGGATCCTCCCAGTGGTAGGACTTGGCCTTCGCAAGGAAGGTCCCAAGCCTTTGCCTGGGCCAATCTTGTGGGACTTTCCCAACAACGAGAAAGTTCACAATATCGACATACCACGGGAGTGAGGCGATAGCAAGGATCGCCTCATCTGGGAAGGTCTCACAAATGGGATCTATCTGCTCAGACTCCTCAGGCTGCTCTATACGGGAGAGGTGATCCGCCACCACATTCTTGACTCCAGGCTTATCCTTGATCTCAATGTCAAACTCCTGGAGTAGAAGGAGCCATCTAGTAAGTCTGGCCTTGGCATCCTTCTTTGCCATGAGGTACTTGATGGCGGTGTGATCTGTGTACAAGGTCACTCTAGATTCAATGATATAAGATCGAAACTTATCTAGGGCGAACACTACGGCTAGCATCTCCTTCTCTGTGCCGTGTAATTCCTCGGCGCGGAATCCAATGTGCGGCTAGCGTAGTGAATAGCAAATGGAACTCCATCCCTCCTCTGTCCTAGCACGGCCCCTACGGCAAAATCGGAGGCATCCATCATGATCTCGAATGGGAGAGACCAATCAGGCAGCTGGAGAACAGAATCCTCAATCACACACTGCTGGAGAGTCGCAAAGGACGAAAGACACTTGTCATCGACAAGGAACTCGGTGTATTTCGTCAAGAGGTCAGTCAACGGCCGGGCAATCCTGCTGAAATCATGAATGAATCTCCGATAAAAACCAACGTGCCCCAGGAATGACCGTAGCTGCCTCAAGTTGGACGGCGGTGCGAGTTTTCTAATGACATCCACCTTGGCCGGATCAACCTCCATGCCCCTGTTGGAGATGATATGGCCAAGCACCGTCCCTTGAGTCACCATGAAGTGACTCTTCTCCCAAGATAGAACCAAATGGTACTCAATACATCACTGGAGTACTCGGTCTAGGCAGTCAAGACAGGAGTCGAATCCGTCGCCGTAGATCGAGAAATTGTCCATGAAGACCTCCAAACACTCCCCTACCATGTCCGAAAAGATCGACAGCATGCACCTCTGAAAAGTCGCAGGGGCATTGCATAGCCCAAATGGCATGCATTGAAAGGCATATGTACCAAAGGGACAGGTAAAGGTGGTCTTCTCCTGATCCTCAGGAGCGATGGCCACCTGGTTGTAGCCCGAGTACCCATCCAGGAAGCAATAATGGCTCTTCCCTGCCAGTCTCTCAATCATCTGGTCAATAAAAGGCAGGGGGAAATGGTCCTTCTTGGTGGCCTGGTTGAGTCTCCTGTAGTCAACACAGACCCTCCAAGAGGTGGGTACTCGTGTAGCAATCTCCTCTCCCGACTTACTGATCACAGTCGTGATGCCCGTCTTCTTGGGCACCACATGCAAGGGGCTGGCCCACTTGGAGTCGGAAATGGGATAAATAAAATCTGCACTCCACCATTTTGATATTTCCTTCATCACGACCTCTCTCAGGTTGGGGTTCAGTCGCCGCTGGAACTCACGCGACGGCTTCGCCCCCTCCTCGAGGTAAATATGGTGGGAGCACACTGATGGACTAATCCCATGGAGATCTGCTACGCTCCATCCGATTGCCTTGCGGTTCTTTTCAAGAACTCCCATCAAACGGGATTCTTGTTCTCCAGTCAGATCGGCGGAGATGATGACTGGGTACATCTCAGGTTCGCCCGCAAGGAACCGATACTTCAGCGAAGTAGGGAGCGGCTTCAGCTCTGGACAGCTGGGTGCTGGCAAATCTGGCTTCGGAAGAAGATGTGTGAATGCTGCTAAGTCTGCCAAATCTTCCTGGGAGAAAGAATACGAACTCTCGCAAACTGGATCTGGAGGAGGCTGCTCAACTGTGCTGTCTCTGATCTGCTCTGCCTCTACCTCCTCCTCATCTGTAGGCTCAGGTGGACTCAGGTCTGGCATCTGGTCATCACAATCTGCCCAATCAGACTCTGAATCCGAGGGATCTGCATTAAACAAGGTGGCATCAGTACCATCATCACACAAGGTGGCCTCAGTACCACCATCACTAGAAACCGTGTCGCGGTCGAGAACCAGCTCTGCTGCCTTTGTAGTATCCTGGACCAGGGCTGTGCTCTCCAAGCTCTCCTCTGCTGTCATCTCTGTATCAGTGGTGTCTGGAAATGAGAGTATGGCCTGTGCTGAAGGGTCTGCCCATGCTGCCTCATCATCTATGATCACAAAATCACAGTCCTGGTGGATGTCTAGCCCGACGTCTGTCAGCTGCTCTGTATCTGTGCTGGTCTCTGAGCATGCTCTCTCTCTGGCTCTGTAGTCCTCGACCGTCTCTATTTGTACACTCTCGCCCTCGACGCGAAAGTATACCTTCCTGCTATCATGATCAGTCACCGCCTTGGCTGTGGCCAAGAACGGACGACCGAGGATGATGGGGGTATCGGCCACTGAATCAGGGATCTCCATGTCCAACACTACGAAGTCCACGGGGAATTGCAGGCCCTGAATAGTGACGATAACGTCTCGCAACAACCCCTTCGGCCTCTTGACAGATCGATCAGCAAACTGATGGACTGTCCTGCTCTGTCTAAGAGTGCCCAACTCGAAGTGGTCGAGAAGGGCTGTCAGAAGGAGGTTGATAGACGATCCGCTATCCAATAGAGTCTGGTCGAACCTCTGCTCACTAATCTGACATCTGACATATGGGACTCCTGAATCTGGCCTCTTGGCCGGCAGACGGTTCTGGATCGCGAAGCACGTGGCTTTCGTCAGCACATGTATCTCTGAATGATGGTTCCTCCTCCTCCTCCTGGCTGTGGTCCTATCTCTCAACGATCGCTGAAGAAGGGGGATGTGTTGCAAAGCCTCCTGAAGGGTCAGCTGTATGTGAAATCTGTCGATCATGCTCTGTCTGAACTCCTCCCGCTCTCTCTTTTTTGGGTCTTTTTCTCTTTTCTTCCCCTTCCCCATCAGAAGGGCTCTAGTGAAGGGGATTACAGGGTCCTTCTCAGATGAAGGACTAGGAACAGGTCTAGACGGCTCGACGGCCGGATCCGCACATACATCAATCACCACAGTGGGACCAGAAGAAACTAAACCTTTTCCTTTATTCACAACAGTGTTCTGAGGTACATGAGAATGAGGAAAAACAACTGCTCTCTCTACATGATCACCGGTGGCCTCAGTACCACCACGGGCTGGCTCTCCTGGATGTCTCACGGCCTCAGTACCGCGTGCTGGCTCGGCTCTCCTGGTGGCGTCAGTACCACCTCCTCGAACTGGTGAAGCGGCAGCCTCAGTACCGCCGGTGGAATCAAAATCCTTGGTGGCATCAATACCACCATCATCATCCTGTGTGGCCTCAGTACCGCTCTCCTCCTCCTCATCTGACGCTCTGGATGGATCCTCGTGTCGTCGCTCAAACGAGGCGCCGCCTGCTGGTGCTCTACCGCTCTTAAGTGTAACAAAATCAGCATCAAACAGATCTGAAGACATATCATCAAATGGATCACTAGGAGTGGCATGCTCAGTGAAAACTACCTGCTCCGACTTCCTCTTCAGGCTATTCGGATTCGGCTCTATCTGTGCAGGGATGGAGACCTTCCCTCTCACAATGTCCCGCATCTCCTGGCGGAACTCGTCCATCTCCCGTCTGAAGGTAGCCTGCTGATCCATGAGGAGGCGGGCTATGTCATCCAAGGTAGGGCTCTCGTATGGTGAACCATGAGAGCCCGACGGGTAGCCTCTCTGGTGCTGAGGCTGCTGGAACTAGTGCTGCTGGTGAGAGGGGTAAGAAGGAGGGTGATGCTGCTGGTGTGGCTGGTGAGCCTGCTGCTCACATCTCCAAGACTGTCCCTGTTGCTGATAGGGACGAGGAACGAAGGACGACTACTGGTGTGGCTGGTAGGCTGGGGGATGCTGCTGCTGGTGATCCCTCTGCTGGCTATACTGCCCTCCCTGACCGGATGACTGCTGCTGGGGCTGGGTACCTCCACTCCCCCACATGAATCCGGGATGGTCTCGTCGGATCTTAGGCTGAGGGCGGTCATACCAAATCTCGTTGACATCCATCAACGGCTCTGCATCGAACTGGGCTGGCGGGAGTACTGCCAGAGGCTAATCCGGCTGGTATACCACCATCTGCATGTCTGGAGATGGTGGGGACTGGTACGAGGGCTGCTGCTGCTGGTACGGCTCCTCCTGTACAAGGTGAACCTGTCTAGGCTGCTGAAAGGAGCTAGAGCGCTGGGACGAGCTGCTGCTGTCGCCGATATCGCCTCGCGACTAAAGACGGGGCTGAGAAGCCGCCTGTGCCTCCTGGAGACACATGAGCTGGGTCTTCATGTCGCTCAGAGTCTGTGCCATCTGCTCCATCTGCGTGATGCCCTGACACTGCTTCTTCTCAATCAGCTCCATCCGATCCAACTTCTCGCTAATGATGCCCATATCTGCAGCGGACGACTCTGCCTGTGCTGCTGCAACTGCGGATGAACTGGATGGACCGGCGTCGACCCATGCTATCCTCTGGTACTGCATGGGTCCTGGCTGCTGCTGGGGTCTCCCCTGAGTGTATAACCGGGTCTGGGACATCACCATATAGTTCTCGGCCATCTCCTCATAGATGGCCCAGACCTGGTCGTGATCCTTGGCGAAATAGGACCCGCCACAAGAAGCATTCACCAAGCCCTGGAGCTCTGGTGTCAGCCCGCTAAAGAAGCTCTGCACAAGGTTCGGCTTCGAGATATCATGGTGCGGGCATCGGTTAGTAAGCTCACGAAACCTCTCCCATGCCTCATGGAATTGCTCGTTGGGGAGCATAAAGAAGTTGCTGATCAGGGCCCTCGCTGCATTGGTCCGCCCGAGTGGATAGTACTTGTTCAAGTACTCGGTGCGGAGCTGCTCCCAGGTGTAAACAAACCTCCCCAAATGCTTCAGCCAGGTGGCTGCTCTGTCAGCTAGGGAAAAGGGGAATGCGATCATCCTGATCGTGTCCTGGTCCACCTGACGGTCGTGGACAGTGCTGCAAATCATCAGAAACTCCTGGAGGTGGAGATGGGGATCCTCAGTAGCGAGCCCGTGGAAATGAGGGAGTAGCTGCAAGGTGTTCGGGGGGAACTTGAAGTCCCCCCACGATGGCTGGAAGTACGACCCAGTGGTGAGTCAGCGTCGATCCGGGGTTGTGCAACTCCCGCATCGGTCTCGGTGGTCCTCCTGCCGCGGCTGCGGCGACTGCTGCATCTGCATCCTCTGGGATCCTCGGTCCCTCTCTGCGCTGCTCGCGCTCTGCTCGCATCTGCTCCATCTCTCTCCTCATGTCGAGCATGAATGCTCCCTGATCCCTCAACTACTACTGGACGGTCTCTAACGAGGCGATCAGGGTGGAGTTGATCGCTCCCTGATCCAATACGAAGTGCTCAGGCTGACGGGAGCGATCCTCAGAACTGCCGGCCATGGCGTCTGCAAAATCAAACGAGCCAAACTCAGGTGCTGTCAAATCTTTGAGTCTCTCAAGCTCATATCTCTCAGAACCGAAAGAAAGGGGTCGAGGGGGAACATGGCGGAATCATACTCGGGCTCGGAGAACTGGTCTCGGCTCTCGCGGGCCAACCTAGATGATTGGGTAGACGTGCCCGAAAGCGGTGCAGCCAGAGGCTGCCTAAGAGAGCGTCTACCCATCATCGTGATCTGACGAGTAGGGCGGATGAGATCTGGAAAAACTATGATGAGCAACCAAACCCTCTGTTCACCAACACAACACGAGCTGAAGACCGTAAAGGCTCGGTCAAATTATCTTGTCCAATTTTTATTAGGTGAACAATCAATCTATCAGAGCGCTTACGTAACCTGTCGGGATACCCGATACTACTCCAATCGACTGGCCCGCACGGAAGAGTCGGTAGTCAGCTGGAAATAGCACCGGAGGGCTCTACATAGGTGCGGGTCACTCTCTCGCGCAAGCAAACCAAACAATGAGGGGTTGCTCTCCCCAAGACAAGTTTTTAAGTGAGGTGTCTTTTAGGGTCAATAGTTTTAGCAGTCCCAATTTTATGGTTTTTTCTTTTTAATTTTTTTAATAAAAACAAATGCCTAACGAATTTTTCGGTTCTCCTGGTTATTTAATCCAAAACAGGGGGGAGAAGACGAAAAAGCCGATGCGCGATGAAATCAATGATGCATGCTGAGAAAGAAATGCGTACCTTGCCTCCAGCACTCTACATGCAAGTGATCCGCGCAGAATTTAAAGACAGAAAATAAACTACCTAAATGATGCAGCGGTGAAAACCGAGTCCTAGATGAGCAAGTCGACTCGTAGAACCGTCTAACTGGTCACCGACCTCCAAGCCAAAGGTCCGGTCTTGGCCCACCCCTCCTCTGCCCGACAAATCGGGGTAGGAGAAAGCGCTTTACGGGTAAGCTGCGGCACGTAGGCTACGAAGGAGATGAGTCAGTTATTTTTATTAATTGATTATTAGTAGGTCCAATTAAGCGCACTATAGGAACATGCAGATAATTAGGTGTGGGGACCCTACTAATTACGGCACAAGCAAGTAGAAAATCCTAAGTCTAGAGGCTCGATGCAAAACCGCGTAAACACCGGAAAAGGCAGCTAAAAAGAAAAGAAAACAAAACCGCGAAAAAGCCGCGAAAAACACCTAAGGGTCCCCCGAGCACACCGGTGCTCGACGAAACAGACCCGCTAATCCAATCAAGTCCAAAGAGTCTCTGAGTACCTGTATTATTACAATAATAATCAAAATAAAAGAAAAAATAAAACCTAACTAAATCTCTCCCACTCAACTCTCTCTCGCTCTCCTGCGGCTCCGTACAGAAGGGAGCCGCCTCCAAGTTCCTCGGTTGCGTCGGCTTCTCGAAATCGGCCGCCTCGGTCCTCGGGCCCTCACAAGAAACAGAGACAAGTGGTCAGACCAAAATAATCAAATAATAATAATAAGAAAAATAAATGAAAATAAAATGAGGGTATATATGCAAAAATGCAAAATAAAATAAACACTCAAAAACAAATAAAAGCAAAAATAAAATAAAATAAAACAAAATAACGCAAAAATCAAATATAAATAAAAAGCCGCGAAAAGTCGCGGGCTCTGAAAGAGCCACGAAAAGCCGCGAAATCAAAAACGAAAATAAAATGAAAACTACTAAGCCGTGCTCTCCGGCAATGACGCCATTCTGATGACACGTAAATCCGAGCGACTAAGGTAATCAGGTATCTCTACGATGGTCGTCGCGACCTCAATCACTCAGACGTGTCGATCAAGAAAAATAGACCACCAAATAGATGAAAATCAATCAAAATACGAAATAGCGGTCTTGCTATTAATTTAACTTGGTATAGCGACCAGGGTCGAACACAAGGAGCACGGATTGGCCTTGCGGCCTACGAAGTAGTCAAAAAGGAAATAAAATAAAAGAAGAAAATATTTTTTGGTGGTTTTTAATTATTTTATATTTTTTAGATTTTTAGTGAATTAAGAAAATAATAAAAGCTAAGGAACTACACACTTCAACAAATTATTAAATACAGTAAAAATCAACCAAAAATTCAAACAAAAATATTTTTATGTGTTTTATAATTTTTAGTGTTTTTGGTGAATTTTTGGGATTTTTTTGATATTTATTTAATTTCCTAAAAATAAAACAGTAACTGCAAATAGAGGTACTGTCCAGCCGAGCTAAAAGGACCTAGATAAAATGCCTAGAAGCCCCAAATTAGCTGGGAGGTAATTTTCCTGTGAAGAGAATAAGACAAGGAAAATTTAGGCACCTAGATTATTATTTTTGGATTTTTAATTTATTTACTAGAATTTTTATAAGATTTTGAGTGTTTTTCAATTTTTAGGGGTTTTCAGTAATGAAAAATAGCCAATTGCTTAGAAAATCAAGCAAGCATAAACAAACAGTAGACAATTTTTTTGTAATTTTTAAATGAGTTTTAATATTTTTTTGGGGTTTTTAAAGTTAGACAGTGACAAAAATAGAGGTTTTTGAATTTTTAAAAATATCAAATCAACTCAGAAATGTCTCCAAAAATCCTCGAAAATTTTACACTATGGCAGGAGCCATGTATCCCATTTTCGTTGGATTTGGAGTAGTTTTGCTATTTTATTCAAAAATAAAGAGGGGCACTGTGCACAGGGACCTACGTGCAAATACCCGAAGTTCTGGGGGGTCTGGTGCAAATAACCCAGGTAAACACGTGCGTTGCACGCGCCTGAGGCACTCAGGGACCCAAATGTAATAAAAATAAGTTCCGAGGGCTATTTGGTAACAGGTACCAAAAGCCCAGGGGCTTATCTGCAAATAACCAAATATTAACACACATGCTCAAATGTCTCACGCACAGGGGTATAAATGCAAATACACAAAAACTTTCATTCATTCATTAACATTCAGAACTATAGGGTAGATAATGTAAAAAGCCCAGAAGATCACGTGTCGATGCATGTGTCACGCCATACACAGGGGCATATCAACAAATAAAACCAAGCACGAGGGTCTCTATGCAAATATCCAAAAACTTAAACAACTACACTAACTAATTACAGGACTAAATACGAAATAAAATAGACAGGAGGGCCTAAGGGTAAATTACCCTTTATTAACGGAGCCGCTGGATGGATGCCACGTGTAGCATCTGACGGTGCTGGGCGACTGGGGCTCCAAAGCTACGCTCCTCGAGGTGATCTGACGGCTGGGGCTAGGCCACGTGGTGCATCGGACGGTGGTTGCTCTCTGTGGCTAACCCTCGCTCATCGGACGGTCCAGATTTCCTCTCCAAGGATCGGACGGTGGCTGCTCCTCCGGGAATGGATGGTCGAGATACAAACTGGAGGTCGAGGCTGATCGGACGGCTGCTGACGATCCTCGAAGAACAGGTGGCCGGCGAACTTCGCCGGCCCCGTGCGCTCGCTCCGAGGCTCCTCGCGGGGCGCTGATAATCAGAAAAGGAGCGGCGTGGGCCTCCGCGTCGGATGGGGGTCTCCGATGACCTGACCGAGCTCTGAGGAGCTCCGGCGAGGTCAGCGGAGCTGTAGCTGCTGGACCCAATAGTCCAAACCCTCAGGAGGGCTTGGTTGAACCTGCAAAACAGACCAAACAGCTCGCGGGTCGAGGGCAAACTGCCTCGACCCGGTTAGGCGGGGTGAAGGTGGTCGGAGGTGCGATATGGGTGAGCTCCGGCGAGGGGGATAGATGGAGGAGCTTGAATCCCAGCTCCTGTGCGAGCTGGGTTGGACGAGGATATAGAGAAGGTGCGCGGGAGGAAGGCGATGGATATGGCGAAGCCCGATGATCGATTGGGGGTCGGACGTGGACGGAATAGACGGGGGACGGTGGAGCAACGATTTGGGGGAAACGGGAAATTAAAGAAAAGGAAAGATCTACGGGGATACCTGGGTGGACGGTGAGACTGGGGATGAGCTTGCGCATCTTTGGGTCGTCGCCTCGAGGAGCGTCTCCCTCCGAGGCTCGAGCTCCTGCTGGTGGCGGAGCAAGGCGGCGAAGCTTCGCCGGATCAGTGGTCTCGCTCCCTCTCCTCGCTTCGACACCACGGGGGACAAGCTGTCACTCTCGCCTACGCAATGGAGCTGACAGGAGGTGGAATCGAGTGGCCAAAGATGAGCTTTGAGGTGGCGGAGCTGAGAATATATATGGTGGAGGGTCCGGGAAGACAGGCGCGGGTAGGGCGATCGAGCGCGCGGATCCCGAGATAGAGGCTCCGGCGAGGGTCTCGGGTGTGTCGTGAAGGAGTCAGACCCGGGGTTTAGGTTATAGGGTATCGGGTTTAGGCGCTAAAATGGGTAGAAGTCGGGTCGGGCGCCTAAATCCGTGGAAGTGGTCCTGGGGGGGGGGGGGGGGGGGGTAGTTGACCGAGCAGTCAACAATCCCAGGACCAGTAGGAAGCGGCCACGTGGCTGGTTTTTGAAAATGAAATTAAGCATAGAAAATGGCCGAATTAAGGGAAAGTCAAAATATGAGATATATTTATTTTATTTTTTTTCTATTTTTTGTGATTTTTAATTATTTTTTAGAAGTAAAAATATTGTATGTACATAGTAGGTTCATATATAGGTATATATACAAAATATAGTTTTTAATTTTTGATTTTTAATTGTTGTTTTTATACAACTTTATTCCTATTTTATATTTTATTTATGTATATCATAAAATGAGGAATAAAAGACATTTTTATTTCATTTTTATTATTTATATACATATGTGAAATAAATACATATATACATTTATATACAAGGTATATTTACAATATATTTTTATGTTTTTAATTTTGTTATTTTTATTTTGTTTTTATTTTAATTGTTTTTATTTTATTTATTTACACTATATAATATAGAATATTTACAAAAAATTTGGAACTTAATTTTATTTATTTATAAGACTAAATAAATATAAAGGTGGGTGGTCTATGTACACATGGTGATGTTTTTGTCTTCTTTTGATTTTTGTATTTTTATCTTGTTTTTTTATATTTAGAAATATTTACAAATATTTACAAGCATATTTTAAGCTATTTTTGTGAGGAAAATACTTTTATTTATTTACATAGATATTTACACACATGAGCCCATATCTCCCTCTACTTTGGCTTTTATGCGGTCAGGCCCATGCTGAGCCCTCCCTTGGGTTAGGTTGCTCAATATTTATTTAAATATTTCCCTCTTTTTCTTTTTAATCTTTATTCTTTTATTTTTGCACAAAAACATGCTAATTATAGGTTTTTACACAATGCATGCTTTTGGTAATTATTTGTATTTACAACTATATACATGTATTTGCAAAGGTTTTTGTAGCTAAAATATAAGAATAAAGAGTGATGAATGGGTATTCATCAGTGATCGATCATAATATAGCCATCGAGGATTTCCATTCAAATTGTGATCGATCATAAAAGGCAATTAGTCGATCAAGGGTGATCGATTAGGTCAAGTGGGTTGTTGATTAGTAATAGACGAGTAGGTCAATTAGTTGATCGATCAGAGGCAATTGATTGATTAAATCAAGAATGTTGACCGACCATAGCATCTAGGACTTAATATGCCTACACAATACTCATGCATATATATTGGTAATTTTTCTATTTGACTATTCCAAAAGTCTTCTTTCTACTTCTTCACTTTAACCACAACTTTCAACTTTTCCACAGCTTTTGTACTTCAAAATTGGAGAAAGTTGTCATGAGATCTGCAGAGCTATATGTACTTACAAAGATTTGTTATCATCAAAATAATGATACCACTAACATGCAATCAAGATACTGGCATTCTCCTCCTTTTTGATGATCACAAATAAATAAAATTTGAAGATTAGCATCTTCACTTCTTCTCCCCTTTGGACATATAAAAAAGATTTCATAAAAATTCCTTTGAGAACAATCTTTCTCCCTATTTAAAAATATAAAGCTTCATCCATTTTATTTTGAAAATATATCTCTCCTTTAATAAAATTTTCCTTAAAATATATTTGTTATTTTGAAAAACAATTCTCCTCCTTTTTAATGTATTATATGATGCATATCTAGTAACAAAAATCATAAGATAGAAAGACTGCACCATATGACTAAGGAGGGTAATCATGGTATGATGGCGGCGACGTCCATCCATCGATGGTGTGCTAAGATTCATGGGGATCCTTTTGTCTTCTTGCTCATAGTTTCTCCAAGTCAAGATTTTACTTCTCGTCGCTCGAGGTCTTCTTGTATACTGCCACACGTGATTTGAAGTTCTCATGTAGCTTTTTCTCGATGTCTCTTCTCTCGTTGATATCCATCTACCCCATAAAAATTTTCTGGTATCCCATTTTCTTTTGATCCAAATGTTTTATCTTTGTAGTTCCCAATGTCACTTTTAGGAATCCATATCTTTCTTTCTTTTGGAATAAA